>OY796883.1:46302403-46902403 GCA_963680785.1 Diplosoma virens | reverse complement strand
GTAGAAGAGCACTAGCTCCGACTCCGGCTCCCCAGCTCTTTAATAAACAAGTAGTTTATCATTTAGTGTTTAAATCTTTTTTGCCATAAACTATTCTATTCGAACAAGAATCACAACTTCTGATCTTTACATTTATATTAATCAAATCTGAAAGCGAATACCAAGAAATATAACTAAATGAAAATCAATTGTGGCGTTATCTAAACCAGTGTTCTCCAACCTTTACAAAAAGCGACCCAAGTTAAAGAATTTATTAACAATACCAGTACACGCGACCCCAAAGCAAATACAAAATGATTCAACTACAAATTTAAAATGTTAATAGCTATAGATGGTAAACTGAACAAACTAATTACACGGACTGATAAAAACGCGTTTAAATAGATTAATAATTATACTGTATTTATTAATGGGACGATTGTGGTTGCTTTCTGTTTTTGCTGCCAGACAGCAAAACCACGCCACATAACAAAAATAAGGTGCCAGACAAATATCACCAATCAGTGGCGTACGCAGAAATTTGTAAAGGGGGGGGGTTTTGGACCCGAAAACACGATTGTTCTAAGTCAGGGGTTCGCAAACTGGGGTACGTTTAGGCTTCTCAAGGGGTACATTATCAGAGAGAATATCCTTATTTAAGTGAAATTCCGTGTCCGGAAGAAATAATGGACTCAAATGTCTAGAATTTTCGAATCCTGTCGATTATAATTACGTCAAACAGGACAATTAAGAGGGAAGACTTTTTTACAGATCACCGTGATTTTGGGTTTAAATGGGGAAAATTTGTGGCTGCTGAAAAGGGAAGAGTTTTCATTTTTTAGAGATCACCTTGATTTTTGGCATTTTTGGCATGAATTGGGAAAATTTATTTCTGATTCAAAGTGAAGACCTTTTTCAGAATTGGGAAAATTTATTTCTGATTCAAAGTGAAGACCTTTTTTTTTTTTAGAGGACACTATGATTTTGAGACAAAATAGGAATAATCGAAGGCTGATTCCAAGTGAAGATTTTTTTTTTATAGAGGACACCATGATCTGGAACAATATCTACCCGGCTGAGGCCCACAAACTTTTTGGGGGTACATGCAAACTTGCTACAGTGTTACAACATTTTGGGGGTACATGCAAACCTGCTACAGTGTTCAAAGGGTACCGATCAACTAAAAGTTTGGAAAGCCCTGCTCTAAGTGGTCCTGGTAATGGGCAAAAACTTCCAAAATTAGGCCTACATTCAAAAATAAAGTGTTTTGGTTTTAAGAACATCTTGCAGTAGCACGAATTTTTTTTACCAAACCGTAAAACTAACTATTGAAAAGGCATGTGCAGGTAATTCAATTATGATAAGCAACTCGTGTAAATGATGAGAACAATAGGTGAAAAATCAAACGAACAAAAAAATAACCTAATTACTTAACAAATATTTAAAGTTTTTTTAAAGGCTTATATTCAAACGCCTGTTTTTTCACTTAATTTGTTAATTACGTCACCAGGGCAAGGCGTGTGGCTCCTATAAATGTTTAGTAATGCAAGTCCATTCATTCGAGTGGTACCACTTGTGTTTCGTAAACACGTTTTTCGTCCGCGTAATGTGGAAAACAATTGTTCACTAGTGCATGTTGTCACTGGAAGAGTTAACAAAATGGTCATCAATGTAAATATGTGCGGAAAAGCATCGGAACTGCATTCCTTGATGCTGCTCAACGCATTAGTTGGTCTTTATGCTGCGTTCATCCGAAAAAGCTTCCTGTACCATAACATCAGTTCAGGCACTAGTTCTCCCGAGAATTTCGTTAAATCATTTTCGTAAAATTTTCCCAAAACTTGAATACTTTTAATTTGTTGAGGAGTTGATCCACTAGTTGGATCAAAAGAAATTAAACACTGAAATACATCAATAATCGATTTGTGGGCTGTAAATCCTGCTTCGAGAGTGACAATAAAGTTATCAACAAATGGATTAAAAATCCCTACTCTAAAAAATTCTTCATCTATTCAGCAGCAATATTGCTTCGATTGGTCTGTCTTGAAGAAAGGCGTGGTGTTTCCAAAATAAAACCTTCGGCTTTGTCCGTTTTTTTACGCAAAAATATAGAACTACAGTAGTGAAATTCATATTCGTTTTTTCTCTAAGACACTTCAATTTATTTGCAATATCATGTGCAATGTTGACAGCCGCAAAAGAGTTTATCGACTTTTTTTACTTAACTTTGCACAAAACAACACTGTATCCAAAAACGTTTTTTAAAACTAAGAGAGCAATGCAAAATTCACTTTGCGTAATTGTCGAAAGCAACTGCAAAGCTCGTGATAAAGTTCCTCTCTGTCTGGCCATGCTGAAATTTCTGCCAAAGCTTCTACAACGGTAAATTCTAAATTTGAAAAAGTACTAACACTCTCGTGTCGATCGACCCATCTGATGGCACAAATTTGAACAAGTTTTTGAACTTTTGTTGTTGACGAAATCGTGTTGATGAAATTGCGTGAAAATGTTTTGACGTTTTGAAGCGTTAAAAAATTTGTAAACTGAAGCTATTGTTTCCATGCAGTTAATTTCCATTCTCATACTTAACTTTCAATATTTTACAAGTTTGAAAGTTTTCTTCACAGTGGCAGCTGTACATTAGCTAACATTAGGCGATAGAAAAAATTGCAAAAAGAAATTTCAAAAAGAAAAAATCGCAATTTAGGCGATAGAAAAAATTGATGCGTGAGCAGTAATTAAGTTTCAAAGTGCGGTAAACAATAGAAACCAAAATCTTATTATTGAAGCCTATTTATTACCATGTATATATGGCTGAACACCATTCTTCAAGGGGGGGGGGGGGGGTTTGACCCCTGAAACCCCCCCCCCTTGCGTACGTCTATGTCACCAATATAGAAACCAATTAATTTCGTTTGAACAACTGTACACATTTTAGCTCAGGAGTTTCAAGTGCAGAATTCCAGTAATAAAGCGACCCCACAAAATATTCAGGCAACCCCATTTGGGGTCGCGACCAACAGTTTGACGAACACTGATCTAAACAATGAAAAGGTTAAATCGTAATTATTATGAATTACAAACTCCGCACTGAAGAACAGCTAAAATTTATATCTTTAGTGGAAAACTTTAGAAGCACATATGTGCGAAACAAAAAACTCCCAAGAGATTTAACGTACGAGGTAATAAGCGAGAACGTTTGTGACGAAACATTAAGGCAATAAAAAAGATTGAGTCAGCCAAATCTTCACTTTGCAATTTTAAGAGATAAATTTATGACGTAACAATCATGCGAAAATTGAACCAAATGAAAAATTTAACTTATCCAATTCTCACGGCTACATTATGTTTTAGTTATATTAAATTTTGATATTTATTTATTCTTAATCATTGAGTGTTTAAATTAGTGATGGGATGATGCCAATTTTTGTTCGATTCCGATGCCGATTTCAACAACATTTTTTGATTCCGATTCTTCGTAGTCAGAATTCACCTTGTTTTTTATATGAGGCTAACAATTTTTTTTAAAGCACCTAGTTTAATTAGTTGCATAATTGATGTACAGTGCCTCTTCCTTAATTGTTTTAAATTGTTCACCATTAGCCATCGTAAATTAAAGATTATATGTATATTAAAAAGTGAATCAATCGTCCTTGCAGAGTGCCTAATTAAAGGATAAGAGCAATATTTTAATATAAAATTTGTCTAATCACTGTTTTGAAAAAACCACAAACGTCTGTTGCTTCTTTATTTAAATAGAATCTTTATCCATATTCAATTAGAAAGATTCTATTTGAAAAGGATATTTAAATATATTATACAAAATTTATTTAACTACTTTTTAAAAAACCAAAACAGTCTGTTTCATTCTATTGAATCTTCCTGTGTTTACAGGAAATTAAAGAATATAATCATTACTAAACACAGTACTATGTTTTCATAACATCATTAAGAAAACATAGTACGATAAGTCAATCTTATCCGATAAATAATACGTAGTTCTGAAAAACATAATTTATAAGAGGTCGTTTCAAAATTTTAAATTATTTTTAACAATAAAAATATTATTTAAGCTTTTCAAGTTTTATGCTTCAAAATATGCAGTTTGTTAAACTACAAAAATAATCTAAAACTGTCGAAAACAAAAACAGATCCAAACTTGCAAAGAGTGGTATATTTACTGTAGGATACATAGACTTAGAAAATTATTTTAAGAAATTATTCTACACAAAAAATCTCAGCTAAATACCATTCGGCTCTATAAGCTTTTTTTATTCAATTTCTTCAGATAACTACAGGGTGTCCCAAAAAAAATGTAACACTTTTGTTTTGGTCTGTGCTTATTATTCTTTACTCTAACATTTTCATCTTTTCAGGTGTGACTAGCTAAGTATAGGAGATTTGTTTGACACCAATATTTTAATATTTTGGCCAAGATGGTGTACACATATGAGCAAAGGACAAAAATTGTGGAGTGGTACATTGAAACTAAGTCCTATGTGAAGACTCAAAGACGGTTTGCAGCTCATTTTGAAACAAGAGCGAAACCAAGTCGCCGTATGATTCAATACCAAGTGGAAAAATTTAGAGAACATGGGACTGTACAGAATCTGAATAAAACAAGATCAGGCAGACAAAGAACTGGCAGGTCGGCAAGCAATGTCAACGCAGTCAGAAACTCTGTGGTTCAAAGTCCCAAAAAGTCAATTCGCAGACGTTCTCAGGAGCTTACAGTAACAAGAAACTCTATCCATAGAATCTTGCGAATGGATCTGAATCTGTATCCTTATCAGGTACAGATAACACACAAATTGACAGATTTTGACATGGAAAGAAGAATGGAAATGGGTGAATGGTTTAATGAGATGATGGAAGGAGATCAAGAATGGATAAAGGATGTGTGGTTCAGTGACGAGGCACATTTCCACCTTAATGGCATTGTCAGTAAACACAACTATCGCTTCTGGGGAATAAAAATGCCTGCTGATTTCATTACCCAAAAACCTCTTCACAGTTCGAAGGTCACTGCATGGTGTGCTTTAAGCTACAGAGGAATTATTGGACCATTTTGGTTCGAAGATGAGGATGAGAATGCAGTAACCATCAATCAAGAGAATTACAGAAGAGTTGTTCAGACGTTCTGTACCAACCTTTGTCGGAAAAGAAACATTACCTTCAGTACACAGTGGTTTCAACAAGATGGGGCTACTCCACACACTGCCAAGGAAACTCTTGAATTTCTTTGGCAAAAATTTGAAAACCGTTTAATTTCATTCAAGACGGCACACCTTTGGGCTCCTCACTCACCTGATCTTAACCCTTTGGACTTTTTTTTGTGGAGCTATGCCAAAGAAAATGTTTACAAAAATAATCCCCAAACTGTTCAGGAACTAAAGGCTGAGATCACTCAGTTCATAAGGAGAATTCCAAACGACATGTGCCAACGGGTCGTTGAAAACTTTGCTGTCAGGCTAAATGCCTGCATGAATCGAAATGGAGGACACATCGAACATTTCATTCACTGCAGAGATCAGTGCTGAAGGCAAAAATAACTAAATTGAACTTCAAAGTAGGAATTATGACTTCATTTTTTCAGGAAAAAATTTCCCTAATGTACTCTATCTATTGGCAAAAGCACTATTAATTTCAATCTAAAATAAAAAATTAATTGCAATGTAAAAGTGTTACATTTTTTTTGGGACGCCCTGTATAAATAAAAACAGTTTATTAAACAGCTGATGAAAGACAGTTTTTATTCTTTTTATTCCGTTTAATATCTTTCAATACCAAAAATTTTTTACGTTCAATCATCATCTGTTTCTTTTTTATTTATATTTGTCTGAAGAAGTTGAACAAACGAAAGCTTATAGAGCTGAGTACTATTTAGCTAAGATTTTTTGTTAAGAATAATTCGTTAAACTAATCAAGCAAATAATGCAATTCCTGTGATGTCACATAGAAAAAAATGACTCAGGTTATGCTTTCATATTAAGATGACCTGACTCCCCTTCTCTTACTTTAATATAAAAAAACTGATTTTATTGGATGAAATAGACTATTGAGATTTTTTAAAAATAGAGTTTAAATAAATTTTGTATGAAATTGCTCTGATCTTTTCTTTGAGCACTTTGCAATTAAAATCGATTCACTCTTGCTCTCTCTCTCTCTCTCTCTCTCTCTCTACATACTGCATATATATATTGTAATATTATATGAAACTTAAGCAATATATATAAATTAGGATAAAATTAATCGATTTGTTTTTGTAGAGCGCTTAGGAAAGTCGGAACAAATACATTGATTTTTCCTTTATTAAAAAACAACCCTACAGCCTGTTTCATCTATTTCTTAATTTCTTAATCATATAAACAGGCTGAAGAGATGTTTTTGCTTAATAAATGAAAAGAAAGATATCTACATAACACAAAATTTATTTTATTAATGTTTAAAAATCCATAACAGTCAATTTCATTTTTTTAAATTAATCCTATGAACCATTAGCTGGAGCCTGAGCTAATAAAATTTTTGTGGCTCCAGCTCCGGCTCCAGCTCTGCAGAAATATTTAAAAAGGCTCCAGCTCCAGCTCAGGCTCCTCCAAAATTGACTGGCTCCATGGCTCTGCGATCCGCTCCGGCTCCCCAGCCCTAAATTCAATCGGGCTATCAGTTTTTGATATCGCATCGCAAAGATTGGAAACAAGTCAAAGAAAGTTCAAGACTACTGGTCTCGCCTGAATGCTTCGCGGGCCGCACGAAATTATTTTGCGGGCCTTATGTTCGTCACCTCTGGTATAGCGCATGATAAACTTTATAAAATCGTATTCAATAAATCTTATCAATCTTTAAGCTGCATAACACCAGGTAAGACTAAAAAGTAATTTTTTGAAACTAAATAGATTTTCGACTAAAAAAAAGGGTTTCGACCAAGGCTTTTAGGTTCGCTGGCTCATGAAACCTAGGGTTCAGAACCGTAGGCACACTGATGACGTCATCGCACCAGCGCATGCGCAGTAGAGCTCAAAAATGTTACCAAAAAAATTATTACATACTACTGTAGACCAATCACATTCTTTTTTTGTTGTCATCGACAACATAGGGCTGTAGCCTTAATAAAAAATTACTTGGTTGATCAGATCTTTTGTATTCTTTTTATATAGTTGTCCTATCAGGGAATAAATATTTTGTTGTTTTCTGGTCTTGAGAGGCTTCTTTCAAACAAGCAACAAAAAGCTCAGGTCTTGGCGACGAAGTTTAAAATTGGTGGCTGAGGTTATTGCGTCACCAATCAGATTTCTTATTTTATTTAACTTAAAATTTCGCACTAATTGTAAGTGAATCAAAACATTTAATTCGTTTTATAGATTGGCAATCTGACCAAAGTGAGATCATACAGATTTTCCAGAACTCTAACATTCTATGGAACGAAATGCACCGGTGCGCTCTGGTACAGATTCCGCTGTTTTGCGAAGAATAAATTGTCCAGCAATCGAACCAGATCAAGAGTATTTAGAATTGATTTCAGTAAGTACCTAATTTTATTGTAATAGTTGTATTGGCAAATTTATACGAGTATGTTACAGCAAGTTTTTTTTTTTTTTTTTTTTTGACAAATAAACCAAATAATCAAATTACTTAAGAAGAGAGGTAACTTATAAAATATATTTGTAATCAATTGCAATCAGAATCTAAAATTTTATCATTTAGTTTGCAAAATTTAATTAACAACAAAGAAATTGAACATTTTTGACTTTTATAAGTCCTTATCAAAACATCTAAAAATTTTTTAGCACAATTTGACAATACACCATAAACCAGTGGTTCTTTAACCTTTCCAACCCCTGGGACCCCTATCCTTAAAGATATTGGCTCGGGGACCCCTCGTCTACGCAACCTGCAAAGGAGGTGTATATTAAAAAAACAAACAATATTGTGATAAGGCGGATAAGTCGTTTATCACTGGATCTCTAATTAATTTAAAAAACTCTTTATGAAAACATAACACAAGCAACATTTGGTGCACACCAATCCCACTTTATTCCATGCTGTTGAATTTTTACGAAGAAATGCATTGACAAGATCAAAGACGTCTTTAGGTCTAGTTCTCTCCTTCATCTCTTGACAAAATAAAAATTTATCCACAATCGCGTTTCCTTTAACAAATCTCACGCATGTAACTAATTGGCTTATTGACTTGATATCCATTATTTCATCAAATTAAAGGCTTATTCTACATGGGATTTCTTGGATTTGAGCAATAAGCTGACTCAAAATGTTGTTTGCTATATCTGCAATCCTGTTATTTACAGTGTCATCGGACAAGGAAACTGAGTCTATTCTTTTGGCTTCGTTTCGGCCAAGTAGTATTTGTGCCATTTTTACCGTGCTTGGTTTTATTAGTTTCTCACCAGCAGTGTGAGGTACTTTTGCTTTTGCTATTATCAAAGAAACTTCATATGAAGCACGCAGAAGTGGTTGAGAAGTTGGGCAGAATCCTAACGCAGGGAGCGTTCCTCTCATATCATAACAAGCTCTTTTCGCTTTGAACGTTTTAACTGAGTCCGTATTCTCTTTATGCTTCAGTTCCTTGAACCTCTTTAACTTCGAAGGCTTTAAGGAATCATTGCCCAAAATGGTATTGCACAATGTGCACTGAGTATTATTAAGTTTTTCCCAACCAACAACTTTTTAAAACCATACTGAAGGTAAGAATTATCCCAGAAATTTATTTTATGTCTACTTTTCGCAGCCATTAGTAAACAAAATGATTATGACCTAAGGAAGAGAAAATAATGACTAATTGAAAAGTATTAATTAAACTATAAAAGTGGCTGAATCATACAAATTCACTTTCGTGGTAATCTCATGTAAAATGTAGAAATGATATAGCATCATTGTTTATAGCAGGGGCGTCCAACCCGTGACCCGCGCAATATTTTCCTGAATGAGTAGGTTTATTATACGTCCCGATTTTTTGGGCTCTGTCCCGCCTATTTTGGTAGAAATCTGGCCAGAAATGCAAGGCAGATTCCATGTGAAGACCCTTTTTTCTTGTTTTTTTCCGAAATCGCTAGTTGTCAGAGACGAAATCATGAAATCCGAGACTGATTTGAAGTACAAACCTTTTTTCTTTTTAGAATACACTGCCACTAAGAAAAGAAATTCAGAAAATCAGAGAAAGATTTGAAAAACCTTTTTTTTAGAGATCGCTACGATTTTGGGACGAAAATTGGGGTGTTTTATTGTTTGATCCGCCAACATTTTTGATGAGTAAAAATGTTCCTCATCTCAAAAAAAGTTGGACACCCCTGATTTATAGTAAAAGACTATAAATACGGCCTATTGCATCAGACCAATACACATAATTTGTTCAGCATTAAAATGATGTCATACTGCGTATGTCTGACTATAGATAGTGTTAATATCTAACCTAATGGAGACAGCTGGTTTTATTAAATCTTACAATCAGCACTCAATTATGAAATTTATGAAAAACAGTAAAATTATGAAAAAAATTGATTTAATTATAACACTAAAAAAAGTACAAATTATAAAAGAAAGTAATCCAATTTAAATCACAATGTTGAAGATGCAATATGAAAATTAATTCAATTTAAAATCATAACGCTGGCGAAATGCAATATAAAGAAATCAATTTAAATTACATCATAATGCTCAAGAAGATAAAATAAAAAACAACTATTAACAAACCACCTCCGAAAGACACCACGCCATTCTACCCGTGCACCTCGTGACAGCACCAAAATCAAACTGCAAATGAACTACATGAAATTACTTGTCACGTGGTGTTTGGCGGTGCTGCCAAGACAAAATTTACATTTAATATTTAGCAAGTAGCATGTTACTGTAGTACTACTGTTATTAGTCGAAGTGGCCGTTGTTGTTTGTGAGGGTTAAAAGAATACAGTTTGACATTCCTTTTGGAGACCCCCAGATTTTTTACTGGAAACCCCTGGGAGTCCCTGGGGACCCCGTTAAGAAGCACTACCATAAACGGATAAGAATCTAACATTTCATTGGAATAAGAATCACATGACTAAACTAAAGTAGTTGTACAGTAGTAAAAAATACAAACCGTTTGCCGTATCCGTATCTCTTTTTTCACAAGAGACAGATGGTTTAATGAATCATTTTGTTGTTTTAAAAAAATGTTTATCAGACTACGATTGTAAAATTTATGAAGCTTCAACTAATAAAAAAACATAAAACAAAATAAATAAACAACTGTATGAAAACGATTAGTCTTTCTTATTACAACAATTTAAATTTGATCATGTGATTCTTATTCCTTTTTTCTTTTTTCTCTTTTTTCCTTTTGAACTATGAAGTTGTTTTTGTAATAATTATTGCATTATCATTGCTTTTAAATTTAATTAGTAATATCAGTGTGAGCGTTAACTTAGAAAACTTTTGTTAGTATTTTACTTTAATTGTATGTAAGTGTCGTTTATGGTTTATTGTTAAATTGTGCTAAAAAATTTTTAAATGTTTTGATAAGGACTTATGAAAGTTAAAAACGTTCAGCTTCTTTGTTTTCAAATAAATTTGCAAATTAAATAATAAAATGTTAGATTCTGATTGCGATTATTTACAAATGGATTATATTTAACTTTTTAACTGAAAAACATTGAATAATTTTTTCAATAATTAATCTTTTTCTGTCACATCGTTAGACCTACTTGTGTATTTAGGCAAACAGACCTATTAATCTGTTTTGGTTTGAACTCTTTTTCTTTACCTTAATTACAAAACACGATAAAAAACAGTTTTATCAAGTTGTCGACTAAAACAAATTTTAGACTTTTAATGGATTGATTTTACCCGCAATTTTGATTTGATTTTCATTATATTCAGCCGCAATAAATAAGCTTGTGGTAGTTTGGTCAGCTAATCATTTAATAAATGCTTCAATTTGATTTTAATTATCATCCAATTTCATCAAAGATCCTGCAAAACATAAAACCACTGTTTTCTGGAAAATTTAGATATCAAACAATTGTTATGATTACCAGTAAAGTTATCTTAACAAAAAATCCCAGATAAATACCACCATAAGCTTTCTTTTATTCAACTTCTTCAAATAACTTATTCTATTTGATTTCTAATATTCAATATAATTATAAATAACTTATTCTATTTGAATAAGTTATTTATAATTCTTATGATGAGTATGGCTTTGACTGGTGTCGAGGGAAGTCGCAAAATTATGAAGTATTCCGCAATTATTTTGCGACTTCCCTCGCACATATTTTGCGCACATATTTTGCGCACATATTTTGCGCTCAACCGCGCACACAAGTGAATCTCTTGATGACGACGCTTATCAAAACAAGCCAGTACATAGATACACTTCTCGGGGGCGACGCATCCACACACCTACGCGTTTCAAAGATTATAAGTTAGCCTAGTATGGTTATCTGTCCGCGTATTATGTTTTAGTGCTTTGTTTTGTTCTTTAGTTATTTAGCACTGCTCCAAAGTGTATAAACCTTCCCAATTAATGTTTTGGTATTTTGTAACATACTACTTAAAATTGTAAATATTTGCAGCTTTATTTTCCATGCGACTTCGAACCCTGTGTATAATGTTCTTATTGACTTGTTTTAGATTGTACAATTAGTGGTGCTGTGTTATGTGCATTTGCCATTTTATTTATCTCTTCTTACTGTCCTTCTGCTGCTGGGACTCGCATTGTTGAGAATTGACTAATTTTTGTTGTTTGTTTCAGAATTTTTTGTGTATTCGTAAGGCGTATTCGTAAAATTTTTTGTGTATTCGTAAGGGGGGATCATATGTAGCTCTCAACGCTACGTCGTAAGTTAAGTCTTTGTTTAAATGCGCGGGAAAACTATTGTCTTTGTTTAGAATGCATGTGATAGCATACTCTCAATGCCTTTGTCTAAAATGCATGTGATAAAGAAGAAACGTTCTCTTTTGGGACAGTATCGTTTTGACTGGCGTCGAGGGAAGTCGCAAAATTATGAAAGCAAAATGTTGTTTCTGATTTTTAAAACTTCTATTTGAATAAGATTTTGTATAAATAAGAATAAGCTGCTAGATAACTTGTATCGTGTTAAGTGAATGAAAGTGAACTTCCTGAATTCTCAAAGAGACGGAAAAGAATCAATTCCCCGACTCTCGATCAACTAGACATGTAAGTGGCGGTAGAAGTATATACTAACTTATATATATATATACGTACAGTATATACACCTACCAATATAACCGCTACATTTTAATGTAAATTTGTTATAAAGATTACCACATCAGAACAATACTTTTTGTTATAACCCTCCCAGGAAAGCAAATAGGTCTTCATATCTTGACACTGCCTTATTTAACCCGCAAGTCACACATGTACATGTATTTGTGACCAATACGAGTATATAACCGCTTCATATTGTGAATGTAGCGTATGAATGTAGCGGTTTATATTGGTTATATGCTTACGTAAAATATACGCAAAATGTAATTATAGTTATATACGTAAAATGTAGCGGTTTATATTGGTAGGTGTATATATATATATATATATATATATAAAAGTTAGCATATACTTCTACTGCCACTTACATGTATAGTTGATCGAGAGTCCGGGAATTGATTCTTTTCCTTCTCTTCGGGAATTCAGGACGTTCACTTTTATTCAATTATCACCATACAGGTTATTTAGCAACTTATTCTTATTTATACAGAATCTTATTCAACTAGAATGATGAGAATCAGAAACAAAAATTAACTCTCATAATTTTACGCCTTTTCTCGACGCCAATCAAAGTCATACTCCCTCGACGCCAGTCAAAGGAAAAAGCTAATCACAGCTACTTCTCCTATAGCCGATTCTCATGTTTCTCAAAATCCGACTAATCAAGCAATCATTAGTCAAATGCTAGAAACGCGACTGGACAAGCTTGATCGTACCCTTTCTAGTTGTTACCATTCACCACCACAACCAGTCGACAATCGCCGTCATGAAAGTGGACATGCTTTTTTCAGAGCCCACGGTGACTATCACCAACCCCCAAAGGCATTCGCTTTTCCTTTACACAACTTGTGTTCCTATCATCACCGCTTCGGCCATCGGGCTTTTAAATGTGAGGGTCCTCTTTGCTCTATGTATACTCAACATCAGGCAAAAAACTCCCAGTCGACCTCCACGAAATAGAGGCCTGAAGGTCACAGGCAGCACCATCAAGTTCCCTGCTTTTCATAAATGACAGTTGTCACGACATTGACTTTTTAATCGATACTGGGGCTAATTATTCAATCATACCGTCACATGTAATTGACAATTCTAAAAACTTCAACACAGGTACCTACCATGTTTCCACTATCGGTGGTGGCACACTAAAAATTGATGGACAATTAAAAACACAAATTAATCTTGGCTTCTCGCAACTTTTTGATAACGATTTTGTTATAGCAGCCTTACCATACGGAATTATAGGAGCAGATTTTCTACGTTATTTTAATTTATGTGTCAATCTCAATGCACGCACACTTTTTAAATCTCACAACGAAGAAAAATTTGTTTCTTCAATTGATGAGGGCGTTACCATGGAGTTTACCATAGAATCTTCGCAAGCTTTGGACACCTCTATTTTAGAAAAATTAAAATCTCAGTATTCGCAAGTTTTTGAACAAGCCATTTGGTGCCGAAAAATAAAACACTCCGTTGTTGCTCATGTTGAAACAAACACCGAAGTCCTGGTTTGGTCTCGCTCTCGACAATTAGCACCCGATAAATTTGAAGCTTTGAAACGTGAAATAAAGCGATTAGTCACCCAAGGCATATTGGCTGAAAGCCACAGTCCATGGGCAAGTCCGATTGTTATGGAAAAAAACCCTCAGGAGAGTATCGCTTGTGTACCGATTTTGTGGCCCTAAACAAAATTTTAAAAGTACCTCGCTATGCAATTCCAAACATTAATGATTTTTCAGCCATGGCATACGGATGCTCTTGGTTTAGCTCAATTGACATCAAAGATGCATATTACCACATTCCAGTTCTTCCAGCAGACACACATAAGCTAACAATAACTACTCCAATTGGAAATTTTAAATATCTTTTCTTGCCAATGGGCCTGGCCACCTCCAGCGGTTATTTTCAGAAACTCTTGAATGAAGTTCTTTCTGGTCTTCCGCAAGTATTTGTGTATTTAGACGACATCATTATTATGTTCTCCAGCTTGGAAGATCATCAGAGACTGTTGAATTTGGTTTTTAATAGACTGGAAGAGCATGGTTTAGTTGTAAACACAAAAAAATGCGTATTGGCCGTAAACCAATTGTCCTTTTTGGGACATATAGTATCATCTGAGGGAGTCAAAACAACGACCACCAACGTGCAGGCTATCGTTGATTACGAAAAACCGCGTACTAAAAGGCAGCTTAAACAATTTTTAGGTATGATTCAATTTTATAATAGATTTATACCAAACTGTGCCAAAATCCTTGGCCCCTTATATTCGTTAACTAGCACCGAGAACAGAACCTCCCGTATCTCGTGGACCCCAGAAACTGACAAATGTTTCGCAAGAGCTAAGACAGCAATCACAGAAGCGACAATCTTAGCTCACCCTAATCATGAAGCGAACTTAGAGCTAATAACAGACGCCAGTGATAGGGCAGTTGGAGCTGTATTGCAGCAGATCTCCTGTGGAAAATACTTGCGGAAGAAAAATGTAACGGTTTATATTGGTAGGTTTGTATATATAAGTTAGCTTATGCTTATATTCTACCGCCACTTACATGTATAGTTGATCGAGAGCCGGGAATTGATTCTTTTCCGTCTCTTCGAGAATTCAGGAAGTTCACTTTCATTCAATTATCACGATACAAGTTATCTAGCAGCTTATTCTTATTTATACAGAATCTTATTCAAATAGAAGTTTTAAAAACCAGAAACAACATTTTGCTTTCATTATATTTAAATAGAATAAGTTATTTATAATTCTTATAACTAATTCCATTCTTTTTGAATAGGTTAGCTGAGGAAATTGAATAAACGAAAGCTTGTAGTTTTGTCTAACTGGGATTTTTTGTTAAGATTTTTAAATTAATTTTCCCGGTCTATCCATTTTACAATGGACCCAGCACTCATTGCAAGTTTGGAGCTGGTTTAGTTTTCGACAGTTTTGGATTATATTTGTAATAGCGTTATATTTCAGATTTCACTTTTTTAGTAATTTGTGTTGCTAAGTTATATTGATACCGAATTACAAAATAGAAATATAAAACAAAACGTTTTTAAAAGTCACTATTTGCTATTTTTGGAATTTATTTTTCATTTGTCTTCCAAATCCACAAACTTGAAATTGCATCAACTCTTGGATATTGATGACAACAAATGCTTATTTTGATTGATTGTCACTGAAAAGTTCCACTAATGCCGGGGTTTTCAACCCGGAGGAATTTTCCACTAGGAGAAAATTTTGTATTTTTAAGGGGGATTTTGTTTTTAATGTAATTGAATATTTTAAATATTAACTGTAATACAAGGATTACCAAACGTCCCGGTATTTATGTTGGCTTACCTTACGTCCTATATTTTAGGGTTCTGTCCCGTCTATTTTGGCAGTATACGCGCCAAAAATCAAAGACAGATTCTGAATGCACAACCCCCCTTTTTTTTTTCCCGAGATCACTAGTTTTCAAAGACAAAAATTATGAAATCCGACACAGATCCAAAGTAAAGACCTTCTTTTTTTTTAGAGGACACTTCTTTTAGGAACAAAAATTAAGAAATCGGGCGCTGATTCAAAGTGAAGAGCTTTTTTTAGAGAACACTATGATTTCGAGAAATCAAATAATTTTTTTCAGCTGTTACGTTTATGATACTGACATAAACATATTAATTAAAAATAAAGTTCCGGTGGGGGAATTTAGTTTTGAATATTGATTGGTTAAAGGGGTCCACGAAATTATAAAAGTTGAGAACCAGTTCACTAATGAGATTTACGGATTTTTAGAAATCCAAATTAACATCAACTTTCCGAATCATTCTATGCAGTGTTGTTCTGCTGAACATAGATCTTTTTGTTGCTTTTTGAATACATACAAGCCCAGGAACTTTCTTCAAAATAATAATGAAATTTTCTTGTTTTGTGCTTAGGAAGGTCTTGTCTAATGGTGTTGTAAACAGAACTATTTTTTGTATTCTTTTGATCTATGTCAGAGATTTTATCTTTTAAATTTTTGTTTTCCATAAATACAAATTTAAAAACATAGTTGAGGGGTTCTAGTTTAATGACGTTACTGTTGCTCTTGCTCCTCCCAGACTGATCTTAACCCAGGTATACCTTAACCTTCCCATGAAGCCAACTTAGACCCCCACACCATAATATCTGCAGGGATTGCTAGGTATTTTTGCACAGACTCGTGGTGTGGTTTTCTGTTGCGTTAATTTGCAGTTGGTTGCATTTAAAAAAAATGCAATAGCTGAGGCTTACAACAAAATTACCGAAAAAAACAATTTTTAATATGCTTGG
Organism: Diplosoma virens; assembly: GCA_963680785.1. Taxonomy (NCBI): domain Eukaryota; kingdom Metazoa; phylum Chordata; class Ascidiacea; order Aplousobranchia; family Didemnidae; genus Diplosoma; species Diplosoma virens. The sequence goes on along the minus strand of OY796883.1, from coordinate 46,885,916 downwards.
AGCACATTGGTAACTGCTAACTGCAACCAAAAGCTACCATATTTAACAAAATAAATACATGAACATTTAAAAAGAACCCAAACAAATTGCTATTTTCGGCTTTTTTAGTTTTCAAACTGTTATACAGCCATCATTCTAAAACCAACAGGCTAAACTTGAATGGTGAATACAGTAAAATTTAATGTTTTAACAATATCTCAACATTGTTTTTTTATGCATCTCCAGAGCAGAATAGTGAAGTTGCCAGAGGCAAATGTTCTTGCTCTAAAATGTTGATTGCTTTGACGATAATGTGGTTCCCACATTTGAGTTTGTAGAAATATCCATTTTTTCCTAATTTTCTCAGCCTATTGCAGGAGTTCGAGACAGTAGTACGTAATGCGTTATTTGCTTGGCGTTTGGCGCCTGGACCGCCGGTGCGACGACGTCAGTGCGCAAACAGGCCAACCATAAAGAACGAACTCTAACAAACTAGAATACTGATACTAAAGTGTTAAAGACTGTGTCTATCCCTATAACAAACTAAGGCTCCTAATTCTAATCTTCTTACCCTGAGAAAGCCAGTTGTCTTAAATTCAATTCCCAGCCGAGACAACAAAGTGACAAAGAACAGGCTTAACCTAGACAATGATTAAGTCTAACTTTAAAGAAAACTACGGTTCTTAACCCTAAAGAAGACACGAGTCTTGAGTTTCCAAGTTGCTGTCAAACCTAAATACGCGAACCTACTGTACATTGTACAAAAATATTTTTTGACAAGCTTGATATTAAATTTTTAAACAGTTTATAATAAAAAAAAAACGTTTTATAATAAAAATTGACTTTTTCCCGTTTAATAGACCACACAAATTCAATCATTAATTTTATTTTTTGATGTATCAATTCACTTTCAAACATTGTGATTTCAAAACTTCGGTTTCAAAGCTTCTAACTACAATCTTTTGACTTTAAAAGTCGTTTTAGTTTTCAGTGCGAAAAACCTAAAGGCAATTTCCTGTTTGCAGCATCAAATTGCAGAGACTCATTTTCTGTCAAACCAATTTTATGTTTTGTCACAGTTTAAACTTCAGTTTTTTACCAAAGTTTTTTTGTGGTGTTTTCTTAGGTTTCTGCAGCGTATCTATCTACTTGGGATTACATTGCAAAAATCTTGTGCAATCCATGACATTACGAAAAATAGCATAGACACGCAAGGACCCGCCTGGAAACGTTGTTGCACCTTTCTTTAAATTTTTAAAAACAATCTTGACTTTCAGATACCTACAGTATATACGTACAATTAAAAAAATTTTTCTCTATACTACCTTAAGTTTTGTTATACCTATGTTTAATTTTAAAAAAATATATATAAGAATACAACCGAAAAAAGATTTGAAAGTCAAGTAAAAGAAAGCTAAAAGTTATTTATAGGGGACTACTCAAATCGGATTAACATATCAAAAAAGATTGGAAAACAAACTGGTAGTCAATATGACACAATTTTTTTTCAAGATCAAACTGTCACTGACGAGATTTTAATAATGGCAACAGCTGTCTTGCAGTGGATTTTGTACCCTCGTGTAGATATTTTTTGTCTACACACTTTTAGTTTCACATTTTTAACCAAAGTCAATTTTTACATTTGTCTTGCTTGGTCCGAAATTCATTTTTATCAACTCTTTTCTGATTGGTTCTTTTTCGAAGTGCTTTTTGATGTTGCTTCAAAATATTTTTAATGTTATTTATTCATTTCGATAAAGTCCAAAATTCAACTTTTATTAACTCTTTTTGATGTTGCTTCAAAGTCTTTTTAACGAAATTTATTACATTTGGTTTGACAAAGTTTGAAATTAAAACTTTTTTAACTCTTTTTTGATTGGTTCTTTTTCAATATTCAATGCTCTTATTTAAGCAAGAAAATGTTGATTCTTGGTTTGAATTCCAAATTTTTAAAAGAGTTTCTTCATGGAATTCTTGTCTTACTCTGCTTGACCTTTCCCGATAACTATCTTAACAGAGTCAAAAGATAATGTGTCTTGAAAGCGACGTTTTTTAATTTTTAGCTATTTTTTAATATCATAGTTTTTTCAAAGGTTTATTTTTAGATTTCGAACTAGTTACAAAAATAGAAAGCCTCACAATTGTAAAGAGTTTAGCTCAGTTTGTTTTCATGGTGCCCATTGCATTTGGATATGACAACTAACTGTGAAATAAATTTAAAAAAAATTTTTCTTTGGCAACTTACGTTGGCCTTATTTGACTTAACCCTCTATCGTACGCTTTTAGATTTTGCATGAAAAAAGTTTATTTAGTGTGTTTTAGCAGTTAAAATCGTATTAAAAATGCAACTGAAATAAAACTTTGAAAAAAAATTTTGAACCTCTCCCATTTTTTTAAACGTTACCAATTTGTAACGGTGATCAATTAAGCAACTAAATTGATTAAAATGTTGAATTTTCTTGATCATTTTTGGTACTTTCTAGAGAGTCATACTTTAATGTGAACTACTAGAAAAAAATTATTAAATTTTTTACTACTTTTCAACTCTGATCAAACACGATACAAAATTTCTTTTCTGCAAAGTGAAAAAATAAGAAAAGTCAAAAGGTAACTTGGTTAAAAAATTACACTGATTGAAGTTTTCTGGGTTTCCAGTTAAGATGGTAAAGTATGAGTTGCATCAAATCTGTTGATAAGGTCAATCAAGAAAAAAAGCTTTTTTCAAGAAAAAAAATTGAAACAAGACAATTTTGTTGAGTTGGGCAATATAAAAGAGGTTAAAATTGTAAAGAAATGCTAATTTTAGAAGAAAATTTAATTGATACAATTGATAAATGCATTAAAATGTAAACTTTTGTGATAAATTTTGTTATTAAAATTTAAAAAAGTAATCTTTAAAAATCTAAAAACTTTTTAAGTAACGTAAACGGTTGTTAGACTTGACTGGGATCAAACTAGCAGCTAAGATTAAGTCCATGTTTTAATATGTTACTCAAATTTTTGGTCAAGTCGAAACTTATAATGAATTAGTCAAGTCGAAATTTATAATGAAGTAATTTTTCCTTTTACAAATAGCTTTTAAAAGTGAAAACTACAGTATAAAAATCAAAATCCATTACAAAAAAATAAAATTTTTTTCACTTACTTTATTTTTAGACTTGACTGAGAATTAAAATAATCTCAACAGATTTTTACAATCCAATCATGAATATGTCACTATTTTTAATAGGAAACGCGATACGCTATAAACAATAAGCTTCAATGTAAGAGCGAGAGAGAGAGGTCTTGACATAATTATCAATATCAAAAGCTCATTGTCACGCTTACAGCGGTTATCGGTGTTTTCCTATTATTTATTATTGAAAGTTTATAAAGCAACTTCTAAAATGATAAAAAGATTGAAAATAATTAGGAGTTAGAACTAAATTAAATTTTGAAATAAATCACTTTTAAAATATTAACACTCGAAAAAGCATTATTCAACAAAAATAGTTCTCAAGCGGTTGAACTTAACCCAAGCTGCTCGGGACAAGCCCATCCCAATAGGCCTGGCACTGGTCTTGGGCACAAAAGCACGGAGCCTGAACAAATTTTCACAGTACTCCGCATTCCATTTATGATTGATTTGACAGAATTGATTTGACATTGGTTTGACAAAAAATGAGTCTCTGCAATTTGATGCTGCAAACAGGAAATTGCCTTTAGGTTTTTCGCACTGAAAACTAAAACGACTTTTAAAGTCAAAAGATTATAGTTAGAAGCTTTGAAACCGAAGTTTTGAAATCACAATGTTTGAAAGTGAATTGATACATCAAAAAATAAAATTAATGATTGAATTTGTGTGGTCTATTAAACGGAAAAAAGTCAATTTTTATTATAAAACGTTTTTTTTTTATTATAAACTGTTTAAAAATTTAATATCAAGCTTGTCAAAAAATATTTTTGTACAATGTACAGTAGGTTCGCGTATTTAGGTTTGACAGCAACTTGGAAACTCAAGACTCGTGTCTTCTTTAGGGTTAAGAACCGTAGTTTTCTTTAAAGTTAGACTTAATCATTGTCTAGGTTAAGCCTGTTCTTTGTCACTTTGTTGTCTCGGCTGGGAATTGAATTTAAGACAACTGGCTTTCTCAGGGTAAGAAGATTACAATTAGGAGCCTTAGTTTGTTATAGGGATAGACTTAATCACAGTTTTTAACGCTTTAGTAAATTGGTTCTTAAACTGTGTTCGATGAGTCAGTATCTGGGTTTCGATGGAGATCAGGATAAGTATATACACGCTATGTGTATGTTGTAGCGACCACAATGTCCTCTCTATTTGAGCCCTGCTCCTTGCTCATTGTGACGCAGTGCATTTTCTCCTTCTTTCTCTTGAAGATTATGCTGCATTTTGCCGTCCCGCCAGATCAAGTCTAGGGCGCAAACTTTATCGAATTATATATTGAGCAATTGGTTTTTGATATTATTTCGACATAATTTTTTAATTGTTGTGTTTTAATGCAGAGTTTTAATTTTTTCCTGTAACTCTGTCTGAAATTAAAGAAGCACAATTATAGGCGCTAATGTGTAATTTTCTTCCTTTAATATTTAAGTTTAATCTATTCTAGACAATAACCTTTTTTATAGTATTTTGATCCCTTCATACTCACTATGCCGATAAGAAAAGGAAAGTGGTCAGAAGAATACAGTATGTACAATATGGATTTACACAGGGGCGTATTGGAGGGGAATCGAGGTGGATCGCCGTCCCCCTAATTTTTTTAGAAACGCTTAACTGAAGGCACATTCTTACTATAAATGACGATTATGGAGGCCAATCGTCTACCTACTTTTTTATTTAGCAAATTGCGCGATGAGGTCGATATCTTTGAATTTGATAAGAAGTATTACTTGTTTGGGATGAAATCTGAGGCCGATCTGAGACAAAGACCAGTTTTTTTGCAAGATTTTAGAGAATACCGTGAATGTAGAACGAAAAGTAAGAACTCGTAGACTGATTTCAAGCGATGACCTTTTTTTTTCAAGATCACTGCATTTTCAGGAGTAAAAGTGCATTAATTGGCAACCATTTCGGGTAATGACCTTTTTTTTAGAGATCACCAGAAATCTATGACAAAATTGGTCTTAATCACCATGATACGACTAAAAGTTAGAATCTCTCACAGAAATTTTTTTCCTGCCAGTAAAATATGAATGTCTTACTCCTTAATTACCCATAACATACCCATTTTCATGACCAGATTTTGGCATACATATTGCATGGCCAGTCCTAGAGATCACCGCAGGCCACTGGTATACGTTAAATATGTTTGAACAATCTCTATTTTTTCAATATTTGTAATAGTAAAATGACGAGTGTTGAGGCCAACCGTCCACCTACTTTTTTATATAGCAATACACAACTAGATTTACGTATATCACAGAAGGGAGTCCGCGTCCTCAGTGCATGATTTGCTACGCCAAGTTGAGCAATAGTTTAGCACCGGCAAAGGAAGGAACACTTTCTAAGGAACACTTTCTAAAGGTGCATGGCGATAGAAAATACAAAAACACCACGCTCGCTAAATTTAAAAGGAAAAGAGCCAGATTTGATAAAAGTGCTACTCTGCCTGTTTTCGACTTGATACCCATCGGCAAACCAATCCTCAAAGCATCGTACGAAGTTGCTCACCTGATTGCAAAAACAGGGCAAACCACACACCATTGGTAAAAAACTCGTAAAATTAGCTGCGTTGAAGATGACGAATATCATGCTTGAAAAAGCGGCCGAAAATAAATTATTCTAAATTCCTCTTTCAAATGACACCATCAGCAACAGAATTGATTAGAAAAACAATGTCATCTTGGCTCAAATAGTTTCAAAGTTGATTTCAAGCCTGGCAAAATTCATTCTCCAAATCAACCAGACCACTGACGTTTTCAATCTAAGGCAGCTTGCTGTATTTGTGCGCTATGTGAAAAAAGATATGATAGAAAAAGATATTTTATTTTGTCAACCTCTTACAGCAACAACTAAGGTTGCCGACGTTAAGAAACTTGTGGATAATTTCTTCAGAGACAATGATCTTTTATCGGATATGGTTTTTGCAATTTGTTCGGATAGAGCTCCAATCTTGGTGTGACGAAATTCTGATTTTGGTTCACTAGTGAAAGCCGATACACTACGCATAACTGTAACACATTGTGTTCTGCACAGGCATGCGTTGCCAACAAAAACCTTCCCACCAAAACTGGAAGTAGTATCAAAAATTGTGGTGAAATGCATGAACTATGTGCAAAATAGTGCTATAAAGCACTGCATATTTAAGGAGCTGTGTAAAGAAATGGACTCTGAATTTGAGGTAGTTCTGTACTATTCTAACGTTTGGTGGTTATCCCGGAAAAGGTGTTAAACGGTATTTTTGCCTCGCGTGAGAAATTATGCTGATTGGTTTAAAAATTTCAAGTTTATTTTTCTTTTAGCATACACGGCCGTTATCTTCGATGTTTTCAATATTTTCAATCAACAGATGCAGGGTGGTGGAGTCAACATTATCGAAGCGGAAGAACATCTAAAGGCTTTTCAAAACAAATAACACGATGGAAACGACACACGGAGAATAATAACTTCGCTAACTTTCCTCTGTTGACAACTGTATATGTAAGATCAAAGATGTGTCTGAAAATGGGGACATTTTCGTGTCCAGAGAACTGAAGTAAGCAATTTCCATGCACTTAGATGAGCGCACAAGTCTTTGGAAGGATACTTCCCGACCAGAGAGTTATATGCAGTGTGAGTAAGACAGCCATTCACTTTTAGTGGTGATAAAGCAGATGTCAATGATGAATACCTGGATGAAATCATTAAAATTCAGCAGAGCCGAGTTCAACAAAAACTCTTCAGAACAACAATACTCTCAACGTTTTGGTGTCACCAAATTGTAGCTTACCCTCTTCTTGCTAAAAAAGCCCTTGAGCTACTCATACCGCTTGTTACAGCATATCTTTGTGAGCAGTCCTTTTTGAAGACGGTTGACATAAACATGAAAAAATGGAACAGACTTTGTTGCGAAAATGACATGAGAGTGGCACTTCCCAAGGTGAAGCCGCGCATTTCTAGCATTGTTTCCGAAATGCAGCAACGTAAGACGCATTGATTTGTAGTAAATATTTGAGTTGTGTTTTTGTGTAAAATTTATGTTTTGTTGGTTTTGTTTCTTTAAATAATTTGATTTTATGAGCAATAGATTCATGGTTCACTTTGGGCTCAAGTTCGTTAACAAATATTTTTTTGAATTTTAAGGAAGGGTTTAGTGCATGCCCTCATGAAATTTGCAGGTTTCAGTTCCTCCAACAAGTTTAGGAACCACTGCTTTAATATCAGTAATATAGACTGTTAGGGTTTGTTCTTTAGATTTCGCCTGTTCGCGTACTGACGTCGTCGCGCCGGCGTTCCTGGGCTCCTGGCGTCAAGCACCAAGCTACCGACGCATTACATACTACTCAAGGCTTTAGTGTATTTCATTGTAGTAATGTCATCAGTGCGTAAGCGTCTGTTAATACAAGTAATTAACCTTTTGGCGAATATTATCCTGCGCGTCACTGAGAAACTTTAAATTGTGACTTAAGATTGAAATTACGAATTTCTGAACAGCTCATTTGCTATAACTACATTTTAAGCTTGTTTTGAGAGCGCCTGAACCTAAACGTTGCAGTCACTTCAATAAATGTTTGTAACAATAAATGCATATAAACTAAAATTATAAAAAATTATATCTAATTAATTCTTTTTTATGGTTTGCCTTCAAGTTTTAGTCATGCTCTGTTGTACTGATCTTATTCATAATGATTTATTGATTGTTTAACGTACAGATGTCTCATCGCTCCAACGCAATTCCACAATGTTGAGCTGTGCGGAGGCTCACCATTATTGCCAACGATGGAATAAGCGACTCGTGGTGGTGACCCAACTAACAATCCTCACGAGCATTTACAAGAAATGTAAGATCTTATCGTTTCAAATTTTCTCACCATTTGTCTCCTACACGAGTGTTGAGAATTCTTTTAGCTGACGCCGAGAAGACCGACATCCACTGAAGAGGGTTGTAACACTTGTCACTTTTTCGAATGATTTATGAAATTTACGTAACCCCTTCCAATAAAAAAAATGGTCTCAAATAAAAAAAAACTTATGAAAAAGAACTGTTGGTCCAAAGCAATAAAATACTAAAAAAAGTTTTAAAAAACTTTAAAGCATTGTAACGGGCTGAAAGAAAAAATTTAACAGATTTAAAAAAATTTTTATTAATCTAAATTTATTAAATCAACGTGACAAATAAGCATTGGCGTTTTTTGTACAATTAAGCATCTAGGGATGAGTCCAATTCTGGGTCAGTGTATGCAAGGACTTGGGCAAAAAAATAAGGTCATTTTACCCTAGCTAATATTAAAAAAACAAAACTTTGGCGGTCGTTTGAAACCGTCATATGTTTGAGATTTTTTCCCCTATGAAGTCGAATGTGCTTAGATTAATGAAAACGTTAAGTAATACATCGCAAACATTTTGGTATAGCTGAAGCTATATCGAGAAAAACCTGAAGTGACTTGTTTAAGATATGATAAGAACTAGTGTAACCATTTTTAGTACTTCAAACTGCTCCAAAGCATTTAAACGAAAATTCAAAAACTACAAAACAATAAAGCATTATGTTGTTTGTAATTAAGAGCTTGTAAAGTTTTACTCTTAACTATTGTTTGTACTTAAAATTTAACCACTCAATACATAGCTTTTGTTCAATAATTTTATTGAGCTCATTCTACAGGTACAGAAAAGGCCTCCAATACTTCTGTACTTAACGTAATAGATTTCGAGGGAGTGTATTTTCTGTATCACTATAATAAATTTTATACAAACAATACATTTTCATTCATAAGTGAAAATTTAATTAAACAAAAAATATAAAACGTGAAAAAAATTCTTCGGCTTCTTGAAAAAAATTATGTCCAGAATGACTGCTGTCAATAAACTCTTAAGAAATTGAACATTTTTTTGAAAATGCGGATCAGCTACGTTACACATTACGTGCATTTTTCCTTCAACTACGGTGGATATCTACGCTAATGTCAATATGAAAATTACAAAGAGCCTCGTGAGTTAGGCTTTCAATGTAATATCAATAAAATAATTATACAAAAAATTACATAAAAATGTCTATTGAGTACAAAAAATTTTTTTTGGAGAATTTTTTATACAAAAAGACCAACAATTAACTTTTCTCTTCAACTGCTTTTTCTTTGTTAATTTTCAAACAGTAAAATTTCTATTCACCTCAATTGGTTCTATATCGTTTCTTTTTTTTTGTTTTTTTAGAGTTCAGTGTTTATGAAGCAAGTGTGTTTAGCAATCAATGCGCGTTGAAACAAAAATAGCGTTGATTGCATTAAACCTTGGACTTAAAATAGATTTAAATTATCACAACTGCTCTATCGTCTTTTCTATTTTATCACAGATAATAGATTGCTATGATTTATTAGCTTTAAAGTAATAAATATTTTATGCAAAATTGTTTACTTTATTTTTACAATTATTGCTTAAAATTTAACTTTATTCAGTGTTAATTATTTTTTGCAGTTCATAATTTTGGGGAAAAAATAGCATATTACTGGATTTCCAGTGCATCGGCTCTCTACATTAACAAGTTTAAAAAATTACGGAACAGAAGTTGCATTCGTGTTCGACATAACCCAAAATCTGTTTCTGAGCATCTTTCAGCATTCAATGAAAAAACAAAATTATCGAGTACAAATATCCGAGCTTACCCGCTATGTGAAGGTGAGTGGATCAACATTCCTCATGACTGCAATAAAGTTGTCTGTTTCAGCTTATTGTCAAAGCAGTTTAAATTTGTCGATTTAGAACAAAGAGACTCGATGCTGCTTAAAAAGAGTAAAATGTAAACATATTTTTACGTTTAGCAACCATAATCTAATTTAATATTTTAATTTTAAAGGTATTAATGTAATTTTTACAACTTTATTTGGGAATCCAAAACGGAAAAATTGAATTAAGTAACCCAAATATCTGCGCTGAAGTAAATCTGTGTTTACTTTTTATTTATGCCGGCTTTGAAAATAGTTTGCCGCGAGACTGAAGTTCTTAAACAGTTAGTTCTGGCTAAGTGCAAATGAATTCTCGAAAAAACTTTTCTCAATAAATAAAAAGAAACCACGATTTCTGACAATAAAGAATATTATTTGCAAAATCAAACGAACCTAATCAACTCTCCGAAAACTTGACTCTCAAGCTTTACAAATTCCAAAGTACTTCACAGCGCCAACCGCAGAAAATATTGCTTCAACCACTTCGTACTGACTAACTTTAAAAATAAAGTAGCACTCCAATGGCCAATATTAAACTTAATTTATTTCATACAAAAAGTTCTATCTCACTATAGAACAGGGGTCTTAAACTGGGGGGGCGCGCCTCTTTTACACTAAGGGGGCGCAAGCAAATGGTTGAAAAGTGAATAATTAACAGCATTGACATAAAATAAATGGATAAAAGAGAAAGCATTACATTGATTATAGGTTTTGTGATCCATGGTGAATAGTCAAGTGGCATCACAATGCGTAATATGCTATGAAAATTTCAGCAGTAACCAAGTTGCTTGCAGAATCATCTTCAGAAAAATTACTCCGGCCTTAAAAATAAGGCTCTAAGTTTTTTTAAAGCAAGAAAGACTGTGTGAAAAATGGAAAACGGGATAGGTAAATGTTTTGCCCATCTTTGTCTGCAGAAATAATAGAACTGTCCTTCAAAATTGCTCACATGATTGCTAAAGAGAAGAAAACTCACAACATTGGTGAAACATTGATTAAATTGTACATGTTAAAAGCAGCTGGTCTTTGTGGTGGGAAAGACATACAAGAAGATGGCGAAGATTTGACTCTCGGATTCTACGATCAAAGCACCAATTAATGAGCTTAAAAAAACAATGAGTGTCATGTTTTCAAGAAATTACAAGCTTCTTTTTTTTAATTCAATGTGATGAAATAACTAATATTGCCCAATTGTTGCAGTTTTTAGTCAACGTTCGTTTCAATTGAAGAAAATATGCTGTTTTGCAGACCCCTTGAGACTATAGGTAGAGTAAATTTTATCTCCATGTTTATTGGAAAAATAGTATACCTTGGAAAAAATTTGTGGGTGACTGCATGGTTGATGGTTTGAGAATGTTGGAGTTTTGAAGTGAATTTATTAAGAAGATAAAGGAAAAAGCCCCCAATGCCGTTTGATATTATTGTCCGATTCAACGAGAGGCTCTGAGCTCCAGGACTTTAGCTATTGCCATGAAAGATAAGCTTGCAACAATCATGCAAGTCATCAATTGCGTAAAAGCAAGTGCTGTCAATACAAAACTGCTTACCAAGCTTTGTAAAAGCATGGATTCCAATAATAAGACTCTGCTTTTTCATATATCCGTTTGGATGTTATCAAAAGTTAACATGGTGACAAGCGGGTATAAAATGAAAGATAAACTTTTACTGCGTTTTAATGAAAAACTCATGAGAAGCAGTATCTTTTTTTGTAAATCAAATTAAAAGAGTTTTATCTGACGGTGGCAAACCTTGTGAATATTTTTCAGACGTTAAATGATTTAAAACTTGCAGGGCAAAAATATCGACTGTATCAATGAATACAATGCCAACAACGCTTTTGTGGCAAAAATAGGACTGGGCAGTTGCGAATTCAAAAAAAATGAAGCTTCCTTTTCTAAAGTAAATATTCCCTCGAGATAAACAAAATAGCTTACGTTGAGGTGAAAGATCACCTGCAATTTTTCAAACAAGAATTCGAATACTACTTTTCAGATTTACGCGACAATGACTTTCCAGAATTGAAGAAGACGAGCAATATTTTTCGACTAAAAAAGGTTGTCACTGTGTAACAAAAGAAATTGTTTTGGTTCACAGGTTCTATAACCAATATTTCTTGATTGTTTATGATTAAAAAGTTTGGAAAATCATCTTGTTTCTTTTTAAACTTTGCTTTTGTGTTTTAAGAGAATAAAATACTTAAACAAAGAACTTTAAGTGATTTAGTAAAACGTAGCCTACCATTTAGTTGTAAACAGGAATGTCTGGTAACCATTTTTAACTGGTAACTATCTGGTAACCATCTGGTAACCATCTAACTATAACTTACTGGATGCATCAGTTCGAGTCACTAAGCAGCGCAAACATTATTAGAACGTTTGAAAACTTTTTGCTTCAGACAATGGACTTTGCTTTTATCAAAATATAAACTTATTTCCTATATTCCAAATGACTGGCGTCTTTTTTTATATAGCTCCAGCAAGAACCTCAAAACCATATTGCTTCACAATGGAAGCAAATATCTCTCTATCCCTCTAGTTCATTTAGTACATCTTAAAGACAGCTACAAAAATTTCAAAACTTTTTTGAGTGTTTTAAAATATGACCAATTCATCTGCCAGATAATTAACCACTTTAAAAAGGCAGCCTTTTCAATGGGTCTCCATGATGAATTTACTAAAACTCTATGTTACTTGAGCCATTGAGATAGCAGAGATACAAATGCGCACTACCATACACAAATATGCAAAAAGAATAGACTTATTTGTTAGAAAAAACAACGTCAAATGGGATCCTTTGATTGACCCCAGCAAAATGTTGATGTCACCAGCATGGCAGATAAAATTATGCTTTATCAAACAACTGGTTGAAGCATTAGACAAGAATTCAGAAGCATTCAAATATTTACAAAACTTTTTTCTCAAGATTTCGGAAGCAAAGATAAAAGCTAGTATATTTATTGGTCCAGAGATAAGATCTTGTAGTGCGCCAAATTTTTTGAAAACTTACAAACAAAAAAGAGGGCAGGTTGGAATACAGTAGTTTTGCTACATTAGCTCATATACAAGAGTATATATGCTGTAGCTATACGTAAGCTCCTTCTGTTTTCATTGATTTAAATGCGCTGAGGTGCGTTGTCTGCTACACAGTCACAAATTATTTTTTTGGTTTCCAAAAACCAATTCCACTCTTCTTATTCACAAAATTTAGTAATTGCTGTTTTGTTCAATACTGTTAGATTCTATAATATAATACGGCTTGAGTTTTGTTAGTATCATCGGGTTGGGGCGCAAATTTTGTTTCCATGATGAAAGGAAGCCCCGTCTCAATTTGTTTAAGGACACCTGATATAGAATTAATTTCCAAGGCTTAAACAACTCAAACAACTTAATCACGTTCACAGAAGCACACTAACACCACACAATTTTAACTACTCTAACTAAAATGAATAAATAAGAAACTGCAAGCTATACATATACATGTATAAATCAACCAAAGCTACAAGATAAAAACCAAAGATACTGAAACAAACAAGAATTCTTAAATTAATTATTATACAGGTTTAGCAATCGAACAAAACACTTTATGACATCACAAACACAATCATATGATAAAGCACAAAACTAAATATTTAGCTTATAAAACCGAGTTTGCTTAACAATATTAAAAGATAACTATCTTTTACATAAATAATTTAGTTAAAATTACGCCATTGCTGCCGCAATAAACGTTGCAATGGCCTAAAATTAGTCAATTAATGTGCTTTGAATAGGCACACCATATTTCCAAAGGCGCAAACCAGGATGCTTTTTAACAAAAAAAATTCGTTCCTAAAAGTAGTGTCCTCTAAAAAAAGGTCTTCACTTTAAATCAGTGTCCGATTTTTTAATTCTTGTCTCTAAAAACCAATGTCTTCTAAAAAAAATAAGAAAAAAAGCCTTCACTTCAAATTACTTTAGTCTCCGATTTCATGTTTCTTGTCCCAAAAAAAAGGATCTTCACTTTGAATTTGTCTCAGATTTCATGATTTTTGTCTCTAAAAACTAATGACGTCTGAAAAAAACAAAAAAAAAGAAGGCCTGCTTTTGGATTCTGTCTTGGATTTCTGGCGGGATTCCTGCCAAAATGGCCGGGAGAAAGCCATAAAAATCGGAACGTATCGTAAACCTAGCTTTGAATAAAACAGTAAAACGACTCTTTATAGTTTACTTACAAGAACAATTTTCAAAAAAAAATTAAGTAGGGTATGTGTACCGAATATGCAATTACTACGTTACAATGAAAAAGATGACGTCATAATCAAAAGCTTGAAAATTACTGTAAAAGACTGAAAGTTAACTGTAGAGTTAGTTATAAGGTTAAGACTAACATTCTGAATAATAAAATAGTCAACTTTTTTTGTTTTACTCATTTTATTCTGAATGACGTGTGACAATATAGCGGTCCGATTGAATATTATTAGAGGTTTTGGTTGTTTTAATCGGAATTGCTTGTTAAGACCGCCAAGCTGATGGAAGTGATGAAAGTCTCTTTCCTAAAAACACAACAACATGACAAGGGTAGGAGTTAGAACGAGTCGGTATCAACTGCGCCCACAATCGAAAGGAAAATTATTGCATTTGTTCTCAATACTAATTATAGCCGAACTATTTCTTTAATTTTTATAAATAATTACAATATTGGATTTACATGTTTTTATTATTAAATTGCAACAGAAATCCCTAATATTCAGCCACCAAACATTCACCGCAACGCAACAACGCAAAGCACCTGCAATGGAACAAGTTTCCTTATCAACTGGCAACCTCTACCTGGAGGCCAATACGTCGCCCACCAAATATATGTTAATGGGAGTATCAGGTAGGAATCGAACTGGCATCCAGAAATCTGTTTTTATAAAAAAATTTGATTGTCATCACAATGAAGTTATATAATTCAGTATGTTATTTAGCGATATTACATAATAAATGTTTCTGCGGGACAAAGGGGAATAACTCGTCTACAAACCTGCGCAGTCAGGTTTCGAAAAATTAATTGTATTGGATCACCAAAAATGCGTGTGTGTGTGTGTGTGTGTGTGTGTGTGTGTGTGTGTGTGTGTGTGTGTGTGTGTGTGTGTGTGTGTGTGTATGTGTGTTACAAAACAATCTTGGCTGTGTGTATGTGTGTGTGTTACAAAACAATCTTGGGATTATAAATTAACCAAGAAATTATTTGAAATGTAGAAACAATTTAACTAGATTTACCAATGATATAAAAACTTATTCAAATAGAAACAAATAATAAAAATAAAAGACTTAATTAATAAACATAACTAACGCAAACAAATTACTTTCATTACAAAACATACCTAACCCTAATCTAACTAAGCAATTAGCACATATAAACATAACTAAAACAATAACCTAACCCTAAACTAACTAAACTAAAATGACCACGCTTAAAACGAATGAATAATACGTCAAATAACACAATGCACATTATTACGTCACTATAAACTACTTTCGAATGCTAAACGAAAAAAAAAAATTAAATTAAAAACTGCTATGAAAAGTTACTTCAACAAAGCTTTTCAGAACAAAATTACGGTAAATTAAAACAATAAATAACAAAAATTAAAACATACAATAATCTTTGTGCCAAGCCGGAGGTTTTACTGTTTGCCTTTTTGACGGGACCTCACAGCTTGGCGGAATCGCACTACAACGCGCATCGTCCGTCGCAACAGTAAAAGTGTGAACAATCAAAACATCAAATGCTCTATATCAGGGGTGTGCAAACTGCGGCCCGCATCCAGGAATTGTGCGCCCGCCGAGGGTTGAGGATTTTAAATAGAGTGCAGCCCCAGAACGTTTCACACGTTTTTTTGAGGTGCTTGATAAAATCAATGTCACAAATAAAGCGTTTTTGTTTAGATTAGAATAAATATCATAAAAATTTTTATAAATTAATGCTATATATACAGCGCTCTTGATTTGATAATTCAATAAATTGAGTAATATTTAAGATATCTTTAAGTCATTGCAATGAAGATAGCGCTTATAATTTGATGAGTAAGTCTTAAATCGATAAAGTTAAATAATTTAAAAATTAACCGCTTTGCAAAAATATAATTCAATTGAATGCTGCTCGCTGCGCAGCAAAGATAATAAAGAAACAAGTTTTTTAGCTAAATATTGTGCGCTTGTGACGTTTTAGACAAATACTATTGCGTGTGTTTTTGCTAGAACGTTCCGTGTATTGTAATTGGTTAATTTTGCTGTATTTTTGTTCTCTCGCCTCTTGGGAAAAATTCCAGAATCTAGTGAGATTTGTATAAATACGACGAAGAAAATTATTAGTTAATCGGGGAAATTCGTCCTTTTGGCGATTTGCTTATTTTTAGTTGAAATTGATTCGTTCGTGGCTTGAGGAATTAGCGCGTAGCTAATTTGTGTTTAATAGTTGTTCTAGCGAATCAGGTGGTAGCTAAATTTTTAACTTCGTGAATTCTGGTTTCAGCATATCTGTTGATTTTGTCTAATTTTAATCAACTTATATACAAGAGTTTAGCAAATTTACACCTTAGTTTCAATTAATTCATCACTCCGCAATGGCAAGTTCCGCAAATTCGAAAGAGACAAAGAAGAGGAAAGTAGAGGAAGAAATGCAAAAATTTAATAAAAAATGGACTTCTGAATATTTTTTCATCAAAAATGCAGACGGTAAACCCTTGTGTTTGATTTGCAATCAAATTGTAAATGTTAATAAAGAGTACAACATTAAACGACATTATGACTCAAAACATGCTGACGGTGTTTATGGAAAGCTAAAAGGACGTGATAGAGAGCTGAAAATTAACCAATTGAAGGAACAATTAAAGAGACAGCGTTTCGTGTTTCAAAAATTTCATACTGATAATGAAAAAAACAGTTCGATGCAGTTTTTTAATTGCACAGAGAATAGCTCAAACTATGAAGCCGTATTCTGAAGGTAATTTTGTGAAAAAGTGCCTTACTGATGTCGCAGAAGAAATGTGTCCTAACATGATACAGGAGTTTGAGAAAATAAGTTTATCGCGTTTGACGATAGCAAGGCGCATCGATGAACTTGCTGGTGATATTTGTGACACTTGAAGACAAAGTAAAAAACATTTTTATCGATGCAACACCGTTGTGAAGGACGCGGCACAGTTGGGCATATTTATAAAAGGAGTGAACAAGGAGTTCCGAAGAATTTCTGTCACTACAGTGTATGAAGAATACTACAACTGGTGTTAATATCTTTTCTGAAGTTTTCAATGCTTTTGATAAGTTTGGTTTGAACCTATCCACTTTATGCGAAATCGCAACTGATGGTGTTCGAGCCATGTTCGGGACTGGCATTGAATTTGTAGGTCTCTTGAAATCTGCTTTGAAAGAGAAAAACATCAGTGACAATATAGCAATTTTTTACTGTATCATTCATTAACAAATGTATGTGCAAAATCCTTGAAATTCAAACATGTCATGGGCCCGGTCATTAAAACAATAAATTTTATTCAAGCTTGAGGACTTAACCACCGGCAGTTCCAGAAGTTTCTGGATGATCTCGACACCGAACATCAAGATCTAGCTTATTTTTCCAATGTGCGTTGGCTAAGCAAGGGCAGTATGTTGCGACGATTTTACAAATTGCAAAAAGGAAGTCGCACTATTTTTAAAAATAAAGGGCAACCAATGGTTGAAATGGAAGGCAAAAGCTGGTTGTGTGATCCAGCTTTTTTGGTCGATATTACTACTCGCATGAATGAACTCAATACAAGGATGCAACGAAAAGCCCAGTATACGAGTGAAATGTACGGGCACATAAAAGGCTTTATGAACAAGTTGAGACTTTGGCACGCACACATACAGAATGCAAATCTATCTCACTTTCCAACTTTGAAAGAAATGGGAATGCGCCCAGAGAAAAGGACCGAATTTGCAGATCACCTTGAAAAATTGTTTAATGAATTTTTGGCTCGCTTTAAAGATTTCAAATCTCATTAACATTTATTTGAAATATTTTCTTCACCATTTCACACAGACATTGACAAAGTCCCCACTGATATCCAAATAGAACTGATTGATCTTTAGGAGAGGACTGACCCAAAGGCCAAGTATGTGGAAATGAATCTTGGTGATTTTTACCAGAAATATTTTGACCAAGATAAGTTCTCAAATTTAAGAAAGTTTATGGCTTCTAAAATGGCACTTTTTGGCTCAACTTATTAGTATGAACAATTTTTTTCTAAAATGGGTTTCATGAAATCTCCTTATTGATCAGACGAACACTTGGATAATGGACCTAGAGTTGCCAGCACCTCAATTAAAGTAAATTTGAATAGAGTGATTTAGAAAAAAAGCCAGCTGCATATTCCTTACTGAATTGTTTCTACAAAGATTAAATCGTATTGTTATGCTCTGATTATACATTGCGTCTTTTTGTTTTTAACTAAACGATTTTTTTTAATAATACTGGTATTACTGTTTTTGATATTATTGCAGTTTTATTTTTATTGCTGTCAATATCAATAGTCGGTAAAATATTATGCTATTTAAAGGTGTGGCCACAGAATATTGTGCTTATTGGTATTTGGCCCGCCATTAAAAAAGATTGCACACCCCTGCTCTATATTACATACTGTGTGTCAAAAACTTTTTATAGCTGCAACATATGTTTAGTTACATAATTTCACTGCATATGCGCAATGTTTTTAGACAACCACCGATCAATCCCGGGTCCGATACAGCTACTATCATTGGTTTACTTCCTCGTACAAAATACAACATACAGGTGAGAAAGACAACATAGAGGAGGTACATACAAGTGACGGGAAATAGGCAGGAAAACGGGCATTATACATTTCACTTAATGCTACAAATTTCTATATTCACATTTAATTTTAAAACGTGCGTAACCAGCGCTTTTTTAACTCTCATTAGAGCAAACAAATATAAATAAAGAAAAGTTATTGTTTATCAAACAAAATAAAGTAGTTGACCAACCATTTTTGTCGTCATGTTTTTTGTACAAGTCGAGAAATAAGCTTTATGATTTTTTTGTTTCAACCTTTTCGGACAGAATGACTTAATTTAGATCAAACCCTTATTTGACGCTTGTATATTTGACCTTCCTGTCCACTCTCAAATCATAACAACCGGACGTGGGGAGCTGCTACCCCCCAGGTTCCTGTCACTCTCGTATAACCACAAATCGAAGACTTGCAACGTGACGTATAGACCTGGGCAAAGATCAAAAAGCCGCAACCAAGAAATCGGACAGTTTCATGTGAGTTGATACAACAGAATAATTGCATGATTGTGAAGAGGACAAGCATTGACTTCTCAACTTAGCGTGATTTTTTCAATACTATGACGGCAAAAAAAAAGTTTTTTTTTAAACGCAGCCACAAAGTAAAATGCTTATGAAGGAGAAGGGAAAACAAAATCAGTTGAACCAATTTGTAGTTTATTGAAAAAATAAAAACATTTTTTAAGCATTATATCTAACCACTATTTTTCTCAAAAGCTAAAATTTTTATTTTTTTGATGTCAAAAATTGATTTACTTTACTCTACATTGAAGGTCAGATGAACCAGTGATCGAAGTTGTAATTAGTAGGGAAGACCGGGGCAAGTATTAACAAGCAGTAATGGCTTTAATACGGTGCGAGTGGTGTGGTTGCACCGGCCCCTCCCTAAAATAGATCAAAAAGTGGTCCCCCCTACAAAAGAAATTACTCTATTTTTACAAAGAAGCATTAGGACGTTGATGCCAGATCAAAAAAAGAAAAAAAATGCCTCCGTATTGATGACAATTTACGCACTCTATACTACTACAACTCAAAGTGAAACTTAAAGTAACATCATATATATTATTGCTACTACAAAATCAGACCTTTTTTTTGTAGAGAATGCCATGATTTTTGGAGAAAAATTAGAAAACCTGAGACAAATGTGAAGTGAAGACCTGTTTTTTTTAGAGAACACCATGATTTTTGGAGGAAGATTTTTCAGAAACCTAATTGGATTACGGATTGATTGATGGATGGATTGGAAGTAAAGACCTTGCATATGTTAAAACCTGGTTCTGCTACCTTTTTTGGGACACAAAATAGTGGTCTCCCCCTTGCTTTTCTTGCACTGGGCCTTCCTTTTTGTAAAGCCATCACTGGTAACATGGGGTAAATTGTAACATTCCTAATTGTCAAAATCTAACATAAACCAACAAATATTTTAAATAAGCCCAAATAACAGTCATATTAAGACCAATTACTAGCAAATACATTGTTTGGTTTCAATAACTAAAAATAGACTGTTAAAACAAGCTTTTTGAGTAGGCAAAGTAAATTTTTCGAAATTTAATTTTTTTCTTCTAGAGAGATAGCGGGTGCGGTTTTATTGAAATGTTTTATATCAGTCGAACCACAAAACAATAGGTTGTTAAATGTCTAACAAGATTTAGCAATTAAAACTTAGCTTTTTGAGATATTAACGAAAACTTGACTAAGTATGAGTCGGGGTAAATTATAATATAGGCTAATGGGCCAAGTAGTAACACATATTTTTGTGCATAGGTTTAACTAGCTTACATTAAAAGTAATTTCGGCAACAACATTTGTGAATAATATGAAAAATTATAACAAAAAAACTAACAGGAACACCAGCTCATCATTACAAGACAACTTAAGAGCTGCTGCAGCAGTCGTTATAATTTAAAAGAGATCAATAAGGCGAGAAGTAAAACAATGGTGTTTACCATATAAAACTACAGAGTGCTAAAAAAACTTAAAGGTAAGTCCTCGGTGCAAAACAAGAAACGGTCTAAAAAGTGTGCCATGCTAACAGACACATCAGAAAAGGACAATCTGTTACAGCTCCAAACAAAGGAAAACAAATTTTTGAAAATACACTAAAAGCAAAAGAATAGTTTTGCATTACATTCTTTAAACCCTATTTTAACAATCCTCCTAATGAGGAGTGGGAGGTGCAATACTATGGTTATCTAAAGTGGTCACATTTAGCTCGTGCGGAAGATTTGAATACATATTTTTGTCACAAATGTGATTCTGAAATTTATGATTAGGTTAATCCAGCAGTAAAAAAATTGTTTTAACATTTTTCGGCAATAATCAAATACCTCATTTTTTGTGTTTAATATTCATGTCTATGACTAGGCTATGTGTGATTTAATTGTGTTTACTTGATCATATCGTTGTTTTCTGCAAATTACATTTATATTTAAACATTTATTCGTGATTTTGTTGCTGTTTTAACTTACACCATTTGGTTTCACAACTTACTCCTTTAACGGGCACATTGTAAGGCCTATTTTAAATATTTAAATTGTAATTTTAACCACTAGGCTTTGAAAATTATTGATTTATTTTTTTCATATTAGTTAAATAGTGATCTAATTTTTCTTATTAAACAAAAATTTAGAAAAAATATTTAGTATGAGAGAAATAGAAAAAAGAAAAAAACGTGTTACTACGTGCCCCGGTCTCCACTACAACAGAGTATAGCTGATATATGAAATTCTCTAATTATATGTGAAATTAACAAAACTATTAAACTCAAACGTAGCAAATCAGGGATATCTAGAACTACGGGAAGCACAACTCGGCGGATGAATATAACTGCTGGCACTAAGAGTGTTACAGCAAACAGTGTACAGTACTACTTGGTATAAGACAGAAACTATCAATAGCTTAAATAAAATTTCTTCAGGCGTAGTTTGCGAATTTTTTTTTAATAATTATAGTTTAACTGCTGTTTTTTTTATATAAAAAGATTGTTGGTAAAAGGGTTGAATGAGTAAATTTTTTTCGGACCTTTCTCATTTATGTAGATTGTAGGGCAAGTTGGATCAGACGTTTTAAAATATTGTTTATAACTCACCACTAAAAACCCATGAAAAAAATTAAATTATAACTTTAAACCTTTATATAACTTTAAATTTAACACCGTATGAAAATCAGTACTTCTAAAGTGCTCAATAACAAAGTTAGAGCTTAAATTAACAATAGCAAAAACACGGGAATAAAAACAAGGTTAAAAGCCCTACAGACTGTTTCACCCATAAAAGGGATCATCAGGGGTATCTAAAAAGTAAAATAAAATAAAATAAAATAAAACTGCCAGAAAGAATAGAAAACAATAGAAAAAAAAAACAAACAATAGAAAAAACTGAAAAAACTTTTAAAATTTTAAAAATTATAAAAAAAAAAAAAAAAATTATAGAAAAAAATTTTTTAAAAGATTTTAAACACTGTAAACGCTTACTAAGTCGGAACATCCCAACACGGACTCTGCTAAACTAAACTGATAAAGATCGGCAAGAAAACACGAAAAAAGGAAAAGCGCGCGAAAGAAAAATACAAATATTATTTCAAAAATTAAAGATTTAAAAAGGGGGTTCAAGTATCGGCTAAAGTAGAACGTTGTACGCGGCGAAAAAAAAAAAGAAGAATGAAAGAAAATCACAGTTTAAGTTTGGCGTTAATCAATTTATATTTATTTTTATGCCGACACTTATTGATCAATTCGGTTCATTTGTTCAGCAGAGCGTCATCATTTGCAGTTAAGATTTCGTATTTTTCTGCCAGACAGAGGTTGCATACTTTGCCCCCGTGTTGGTAAGGTGTTGCGTGGCAAATAATTTTCCAAGAGATAGTAGGATTTATACCAGAATCTTTGCAGGACCAAATAAATTTCGAAAGTTCTGTTGCGTTTCTTTTGGAATTCGAATTGAAGGAATGGTTATGGTTATAGAATCTTGCTTTAAATTCGGTTTCGCATAGTCCGATATAGTTCTTGGATTGGTCTTTAGCTTGTACAGTTGCTTGGTAAACGATTGCTTTGTCTCGGCAGTTGCCATTCAATGGGCATGACGGTTTATACCTGCAGTTACAGGGTTTAAATGCTGGTTTGCCGTTGTGGGACTTAAGGAGCTTCTTGTTGTGAGCTGAGAGGATGTCTGCCATATTGGGGGTACAGCTGTAGCTGAATTTTACCACATTCTTGTTGCAAATTTTATGCAGCCTGTTTGAAGGAGGGAAGTGTTTCCGCAGGAGATGGAAGAAGGCTTTCCCGATGTTGGTGGAAACCCGGCTATTATATGGGGGATTAAACCATATAACTTTTCTTTCTCTCTGTCGGCGTTTGTTCTTTTCTACTGCACGCTCAAAAGGGAGCGGCTGGATCTTATGTCCGCTTTGTTTGAGCGCCTCCTCATACGCAGGTAACGAACTGCTAAAAGCGTCGACGTCGCACGAAATCTCGGAAATGCGTTTTACGATCATATAAGGCAGCTTTTTAGTAATCGATGGTGGATGATTGGACTGCACATTGATGTAAAGGGGCTGGTCGTTTGGTTTTCGATACGGCCAGTATCTGCCTGTGCAAAGGTTCAGGGTAACGTCGAGGAAGTCGGTTTGTATAAGGTTGGTATCAACAGTGACTTTAAGTTGATGGTGTTGAAAAAATTGTGTCACTTTTTTTCTCACTCTTTTGGCGTCTGGACCCGAAGTGTTACGAAGGATGGCAAGGCCGTCATCTCGGTACAGGCCGACAGCCTCTTTACCAAAAATCTTAGCAAGGTGGTGCAAAAGATACAGGCCGACCAGCTCGCAAACTTCTGCACTGTCAAACGATCCCATTGCAACATCAAATTCGGCTCCCGACTTTTTCATTCATAGATCGCCGTCGCAAAAAAGAAGTGATTTGCGAGCATGCATGATGGTGTTTATGGCTTCATCATTAATTGGTTCAACGCTATTTCAGATAAACCCAATTGCAAATTTCTTAAGTTTGACGTTGTGGAATTTTATCCCTCGATTACCGAAAAGCTTCTTACCGATGCCATCAATTTTGCTAACGATTATGCTAACATTAATGAGAATCATATGCTTTACTATTGTCACTTAATTTTAGTACTGATACTGATACTAAGAATGATATGGAAAGCAGTAATGATAACTAAGCAACCTCCTCAACTCCTTATGAACAAACTGCTTTAAACTCCAATGATTGTAGTGTGGTTTTAAATGCTTTTCATAAGTTACTGGCTACTGCAAACAGTATTTTTGAGACTATGAATGCTGTAGCTAGTGGTATTTTTGAGTCTGGTGATCATTATTTAAATCGGGAAAGTTAAACGGTCTTGCCATGATGTCAATTGAACAGGAGGTCAGTAGAAATATTGGTTACAATGGTCAACTAAATACCTTTGCTAAAGAAAATTTTCTTCAAAAACCATTTTTATAGTTTGGAACTCTGTTTATAAAATGAGAATAGTGATTAGCTGTTGCATAACTGTTGTGGCGACGCTTATTGCTATAGATAAATTTATTTCAACTTAAGAATTAACTGGGAGGCACAGCAGATTGCTTTTAATTTTCAATCAATATTCATACTGATTTGACATCCATGGTTTATTAACCATGGCTTATTATACATAAAGCTGAATGTTTTATATTTCTAAAGCAGTAAAGCTGCTCCTGCTCTTTTACATTTTTTAAGATGTGCTGCTTATATATCCACTGCATATATTATCATATTGTGTAATCCATTTTTCGAAACACTTATTGTCTTATTGTCTTAACACTTTTCTTAAAACTTGATTTTATCATTAACTTCAAATAATATATTCAAAATATGTCTTTTGTATTGTAAAATGGCACTAAAAAATTATGTGCAGCTGTGAAACGTAAAATACAATGTTTTATTCATATTCATTTTATTTTAATTGATCATTTGATCAGCTTAGCTTTTTTGTGTTGCTAGTTCAGGATACTCTCTTAGCATGTTGAAACTAAATGCTGCTGCATTTTAATTTATAAAATGCGATTACTCAGGTAACGGTAGATTTCAGCAATGGCCAAATCAATTAAAGCAATTTTTAACTATTGCTGTATCAGTGTCAGTGTGTGATGAACAGGTGGATGATTGATTTTAAATTGCTTGCTGAAGCCAAAAGTTTACATTAGTTTCATTGAATAAGTGTTGGATTTATTTATAGTATTTAGTTAGGGGAGACCGGGGCAGGTTGGAACAAAACTTATATAAATTTAAATATCTTCTCTTTAGTTAGACATATACAAACCAAAGTAAATTTAGATTAAAATATATTCTTTCTATTAAAATCTTACAATTAGTTGTACAGAAGCAGTAAAAACTTGTCGGAGAAAAAGTACTTTTTTTACTGAGGTCAAATGTTCCAACCTACCCCAAAAATGGGGAAAGATGGAACATGGGGCAAATTGGAACGCGTTTTTAATCACAAATATTATGCTTTAAAAACTTTTCTATTACTCTAACTTTTGCAGGTGGCACGTTACAACGAACTGTTGCAACAGCTTCTTGTCATTTCGATTGATCATTAGTAAAAAAATGCATCAAATTGTACGAAATTCTACCAAATTTAATGATTTACCGATACTGAAAATTTTAAAACAGTTTTGCAAAAGAAAGTAGATTATTTTTTAGAATAAAACAACGTTATCACAACAGCAGAAGCAATTTAAAACGATTATACAAACACACATATCAAAGACAGTCAAAATCATGCTCATATGGTCTGAGCTCCGTTTTAAGTCAAAATTTGTTCTCGGCAGTAGTCCAAATCTACTGCGGATTATAACTTGATAAGTCGATGAAAAAAATCAGTTTTGGTTGACAACGTTTTGTGCCCTTTATTTTCAAGGAAACAGGCAATTTGAGAGCTATGTCACTCATGTAATGTGTAAAAAGCTTCTTAGAGTTTTCTGGAAAAACAAACGTTGGTCGTTCAAGAAGTAAGTTTGAATGATCCAAACGGCTCAAAAATTTAAAAGTGATGTCTCCATCTCAAACACATCAGCAGCTTTTCCTATGTAGTGTTGTTTACGTTTTGGTCCACAAAAGCAAATTAATGCAAAATCCCCCTCTTTTATGCTATCTGGTTAGGTAACGTCGTGGAAAACTTCATCATCAGATGTAGTAGCATCCGAAAGCTTCTTCACCGGATGACATTGGATGTGAACTGCAACTATCACTACTGTCATTGTCGATAGCAGTCATTAATCGCTTTTTTGCCTGCATTGTCTTCCGTTTTTTTCTAGCTTAAGCTGCAATCTGCATTTTTTTTGAAGTATCTGTTAGTATTCTTGTTTTATCTTTCTTTATACCTGCTCTTCTTTTTCTGGGAGGGGCTTTTCTAAACGGTCAAATAGATTCTGGAATAACATTGACAGAAATATTAACATTTGATGTGGAAGGGATATTTTCAGTTTCTTCAACATTTTCAGCTGCATTGGCGTACATAGCAGTAGCCAATGGTCGATCAGTTAAGTGAAATAGAAGAAACTCTTCATCTTGAAATATTTCAAACTTAAATGGATAGATTCCTAAAACCCTAAAACCAGACTGGATATTGAGGGGTGTCATGGCTCTTGGAAATGCTTTTCCCACCATTTCTGAAATGTCATAAATGGTCATAGTTGACCCCAGGTCTTTCATCCAGCCGTTACAAGCGTTTTTGTAATAACGTTTAAATGGACCATACACTGTTCTG
Source organism: Diplosoma virens (assembly GCA_963680785.1). Lineage (NCBI taxonomy): Eukaryota > Metazoa > Chordata > Ascidiacea > Aplousobranchia > Didemnidae > Diplosoma > Diplosoma virens. The sequence goes on along the minus strand of OY796883.1, from coordinate 46,859,526 downwards.
TCAAGCAGTTGTAGCTTATGATAACAGTGAGGAGGAAACAAAAGTAAGACTACTTCCTTTTCTCTAGTGTAATCAATTGCATCTAGGCTGATATGGCTTTGGTGATTTTCCAACATCAATAAAATTTTTTTCACATGTTGACCGCACATGAAACAAAAAGTGTTTTAAAAACTCAAGAAAACTTTTTGATGTCATCCATCCACTTGGATGAGCTCGTCCAATGGTTCCTGTTGAAGCTCCTTTGATAAAATGATCTTTGTAGTGAACACTAGGGAAGAGAAACATTGGTGGTATAATATTTCCCAAAGTATTTATTGCACAACATAAAGTGACAAGTTGACCACGTTCTGCTGAAACCATTGCACCAACTTGCTTGACGCCAGTGGCTGTAATAATTTTTCTGAGATTTTGTACAGTGGTGCAGCTAGTCTCATCTACGTTCCATATGCTTTCTGGAGTAAATCTGTGTCTTTCCGAAACCAAAGAATAATTCTTAAAAAATGTCTAAATATTGTGCTTATTGAAACTGGTAGCTCGACTAAGGGAAGTTTTTTCAGCACTTCGCAAAGAGAGATTAGGATGTCGTTACATAAACAAGCGTAGCCAATCACTAATAGCTAGTTTTTTTTTCCGACCATATCTTTGGCATGTAATCCAAGTTGATCAGCATATTCATAAGCCAAGCTCCGTATATCTTCTGTGCACAGGCCATAGTACAGGCCACAGGCCAGGCCATGATGCCTTAAGTAAAGAATCAACAAGATTAACTTCTTGATTGTTACTAAATACCATATTGTTCTTAGAATAACCATACGTGTCTAAAAATATGTTTTCATTGCAATCTATATCTTGATTTTAATTCTGCTTTTTATGTTTCATGCAGTATCTTTGTAGGGTGACATGAGGTATGTTAAATTTATCTGCAATTGTCCTGCATGGTTTTTTCTCTTATCAATAACCTCTTTTATTGCCACCTCTATCACATCCTGTTGTACTTTTATGCTCAGTTTTGCGCTTATAGTTACGCATGTTTTTATTGTACCGGTAGCTGAAAATTTTAGGCTCTAATGACTACTAAAATTTTAGAAAACGTTTAATTTGTTTTTAACTTAGTAAAAAGAACTTTATAATATAATACAACTCTGGAAAACACAAAGTCCTTTATATTATGTTTGTTCTAAGTTTAATAATAATAAATTGTTCCATTTAAGTAGACCTAAAATTAATCCAAGTTATTGTGAAAGCAAAAAGTTTATTGGGAAAAGTTGAAACATGTTTTAACTTGCCCCAGTGTTCATGTTTTAACCTACCCCAAACACCTTTTTGTAAATGATGAGAAATAGCTAGTGTTTGAAAGTAGCTTAGATTAAGTTTTTAGCCACATCTCATACCATATATATTAGAGATATTTTATACAGAACGAATTCCTACTGCTATTCCAAACCACAAAATTAGATCAGCTTTCCTAAATATCAAGAAATTTACTTTTATTACTACAAAAGTGAAACACTCTCTACAACAATACATTCTTCACTGAAAGCGCAAAAAGTGACACTGACAAGATGGCTGCTCAAAACGTCTACCACTGGTGGCAATAATGATTATTTATCGTTAATTGATAATTGTAGAAAAGCAAAGTTTTAACCTACCCCACGTTCCAAATTGCCCCGGTCTCCCCTACATAATATGGTGTTATTATTCTCTATCAATATTTGCTGCAATTTAAACTACGCTCTGTACGTTTCTATCATGTTTTTACGTAACAATGTTGTCGTTATATATGCGTTGGGTTTTTTGCTGAAAAAAAGATTTTCCGCGTTGTTTAAATTTACATTCATAGTTGACCATTATTGAAAACCACAAATGTTAAGCAAACCAGCAAGATAATCGCTATTATTTATTTATAATGTTGCTTTATATATTGTGGTACTTATTTAATATGTCAGCTGTGACACCTTGCTGTAAATTGTCTTTTAACAATATTATTCAATGTTTGGTTTAAAACCGTGTTTACATAAACGTTTTGTTGTTCATTAAAACTTAAGGAGTAGTGGTTTTAGCATCAACAAATGCCCGAGCTCATTCTCTTTTAAAAGCTTTAATTTCAACAAACGTACATGATTTATATCTTTTTAGGACAAATTCGCTTTTCTGGGAAGCAACAACCTTTTAAACAACTTTGAAACTATTAATAGAAAAAGATATTTTTTTGTGTAATATCAATTCTTGTTTCAGCTGTTATGTCCTTTGTCATATGGGCGCCCCTGTTTTTGCCGTGGGCCTCCGCTGTTGTTAACGCGATCACTGGCCTAGATACAGCAAAAAAAGTTACTAGTTTACTCGCAGAGGCTTGACTAATGTATTATAAGAATTTTCTGTGCCGAAGCGTATCACGACTGCAAAATATAGTCACTAATCTGATAATGTCGAGCTGTTGGCAAACATGTGTCTAATGTGGCTCTCCCAGGAATCAAACTCAGACTTTCCGTGCAATATAGACAAAATTTTGCACATTTGTTTGAAATTTTTTGAAATATTGTTATTGCTTCAAATGATTTACATTACCATAAAAAGTTTCAAAACTATTGCTCAAGCTAACGACATTGCTCTGATCGAGTTTTAAACACGTAACTTATTGTTTATAATTCGACTCTTTACGGCTGCAGCGGTTTATTTTAAATTATTTGTGGAATTTGTTTGCGTTTGATTTGAAGCAAACGTTTTGTTTTTATTAAAAACTTGTAATAGTTTTGTTTTTGGTAAATGATATCAATAAATATGACCTTCTTTGTGCCTGCGTTAAAATGAAATTGCGCATCCCGTAGTTCTAGATATTCTTGGTAACAAATATACGCAAAAAAGTTACAGTAACCCAGGCAAAACTTTGTAGAAGCATCAACGCTGCTTTCATTATCAGGGTTTGAGTAAGTTACTAGCATTCAATTTTGTTATTTATTCCAATCAACCAGCTTATATTTATGAATCAAATGGAACAAAAATGCTTCCACCTTTTTAAACATTGTATAACGGATTATAAAACAAATATTTATCTCTGTTTTGAATGTAAATATCAGTTGTTTTTATTGTTCGTCCGTTTCACCTTTTCTTTAAACCTTATTTTGCATTATTTTTTTGTGTCATTTTAAAATATTCAATAAAAACCAACATAATACTGTTCTCACCGTTTTTGTAAAAATGTAACATTGAACCATTGTTCATTAATTCTTTAGGCTATAAAGCTAATGGTTTAATCAAGATGCTCATGATTATACAATTTTACAAAAAAAATATGTTAAAATCGATACCCATGAAGTCAAACTAGGTTCAACAAATCAAAACCTCATACTTCACATACGCTGTAGCAGTGTCAACTAGATCAAAAAAGTCTAAGAAAAAAGTTTTATTCTCATTTTCATTTTCATTTTTCATTCTCATTTTTATTCACATTCGCTGGAACACTGGAACGAATCCTGACCTGGCTTATGGAGTGAGGGTTTAAACAGCTCCGAATTAGACAGACGTACTTTAGAGAAGTGTCCTATGTCCCAACATCAAACATCACTAATTACGGTCTTAAAAAATATGTCCCCAGTTTCAAATGAGCCATATAAGCGTTAGAACGTCCACTAAGCCAACTGTAAACTATACGGCCTTATCACAAGCCAGCTATCTCAAATATTACCATTCCTTGACTTTTGCTCTATTGATGAGGCATACCAAGAATTCTGTAATACCATCTTTGCAGCATAAAAATTATCAATTTCACGCGGTCGCAGAAACAACTATAGACAGTGTTGGGATGCGGACAGCAAACACTCGCAATTTGTTGTATTCATACCATGCAACAAATTGCAAGTCAGCCTGACTTATAATTTTAGAGGTGTCCCAAATCTGGAGGATTCCAATACCGCCTGACAAATATATCTCTGGATGTTTTCTTTGAAAGACTTTACCAATGTCCTGCAGCTCTTAAAATCTGGAAATACTCTGGACCGTGACTCTCTATGCCTAGAGCTAATAGTCCATGCAAACTCTGCTTTAAATTCCTGGTCACACAAGTTCCTGTTTCCTGCGTGCACCAACTCAAGCCTTCAAAAATTTGGTGGGAGCATTATTGGTTGCCATTCCGAAGCCGAATAATCCATTAGGTGATCGAAAGAGCTATAGACCTATTTCTTTGCTTTGTGTCTCCTTCGAGATCTTAGAGAAACTTATCTACGCCTGCACCAATCCTATTATAGACCCACTGCTACTAAGAGACCAATCTGGGTTTCGGCGCGGAAGGTTAATTGTAGATCAAGTCACTCTTCTAATACAAGAAATAGTAAATAGCTTTTTGGCAAAAAGAAGACCGGCACTGTGTTTGTCAATCTCAAAGCAACCTACAATACTGTATGGTATTGCAGCCTCACTTTCAAGCCAGAGCATCTCCTTAATAAAAGGCTCCTGTCTCCACTTCATGGACAGCTGCGGCAACTTAAATCAAGACACCCGTTTGTGCCTACTGCACTGGAACTGCTGAACAACTTTTCCCAGTCGGGCACCAGTGTAGCACGATGGGCGGAATATAGACGGAGTATAGAATGGCAAGAAAACACCTCCAAACTTCATACATTTATTGACGATGTCAGCCCAACGCCATCGATATTTAGCTTTCCCAGACCTGCATGGGTCAAACTTAACCGCGTTGGCCTATTCCGCTCAGAAACGCACAAAATGGGGTATGGCTTTTACGCAGACCTGTAAATGTGGGCCACAGAAGCAGACAGCGGAGCACGTAATAACTTTTTGCCCCATTTATTATCATCCAAATGGAGCTCGTGCTCACTCAAATGTCGACAAGAGCCTGCCGACCTGGATGATGGAAACATATCAGGTCATTAAGTGTGCCATCCAGCTCCTGTCCATCTCCCTCAAGCGTAGAAAAAGTACTAATTGTGTTGTAATCGGTATAGCAACCTCATTTAAATTAATTTAATCTACTTGCAAGTTGTTTTTTTAAGTGTTTTAGTTATTTATTTTTTTGTTTTAATTCTGAGCAAATTTACGCCTTTTCTTGCCGCTTACGAATGCTGCCACAGAGTTTTTGGGAGTTTTCTATTAAATTTGGCAATACGTAATCCATTCGCTGGCGCGTCGCTGATTAGCTGTCGTGAACTGTTACCGTTAATAAACTGTATTTAATCTTTAATTGATTAAAATCTTTATTCATGCTCTTCTAGTAAAATCTGAGTTAAATTGCTGTTAATTCTTTATTAAAAAGTAAAAACAATAACAAAAACTCAACGTTTCGGTGTACTATGTTTCAGTAAACCTTCATCAGGAGATTAAGCAAAACACAAATATCATCCAAAATAAAACCACAGTGGCGCGAAAAAAAAAGAAAAAATATTTAAAATACGTTATTGATTTAAAACGACATCTAACGGATTCAGAATTTTAAATTATAATAAGCATTTGGATAGAAACAATTGGTTTTATCATTAAAAGCATCATTATTAAAATGAATAAAAAAGGACTCCAAAAATCTTCTTTTTATATAATCTGCTTCTTTTGCCAAAATTTTTGAATTATTCCAATTCATATGATGCTTTTCCGAATATACATGTTTTACTAGAGCAGATTTGTTGTTTATATCATTATTTTCTAATCTTGCTAAATTTTTTGAATTCACATCCCGCATGTGTTCTTTGCATCTTGTAAAAAATACCCTACCAGTTTCACCAATATAAATTCCAACACAATCTAAACATGGAATTTCATAAATTACTCCTGGCTGTTGCTTTGGTTCAATTGAATCTTTTAAGTTGGGTAAAATTTGCTTGATTGTTTGAAAAGGTTTTGTATATACTCTAATATTTTGTTTTTTAATTATACGACTTAAAATTTCAGTTAAATTTTGAAAATAAGGTAGGGTTACTGTTCCTTTGTAGTTTTTGCTTATTTCATGTTTCTCAATTTTGGATAATATTTGCAATATTTTGGATGATATTTGTGTTTTGCTTAATCTCCTGATGAAGGTTTACTGAAACATAGTACACCGAAACGTTGAGTTTTTGTTATTGTTTTTACTTTTTAATAAAGAATTAACAGCAATTTAACTCAGATTTTACTAGAAGAGCATGAATAAAGATTTTAATAATATACCTGGTATCAAGAAAAGCCAAATTTACTTTAATTGATTAGTTGACCACAATAATCTCAAAGTTTCTATTATAATCTTTCGTCACGTGACGCATTTTGTTTTCATTTTATTCCAGTCAGTTATTCCAGTCGATATTTCAGTTATGCTATTCCAGTTGATTGCTAAGTGGTGGAATCATTTTGTGTTGTTTTACCTTTACTGCTGCAGCTGTTTAAGGGTCAGTTTACTTCTTGAAAATTAACTCTATAGAGAGATAGAATTGTTAAGCTTTTCAGGCAGACGAACTATTAATTATAACATTACCCATCGGGGTGCTAAATATTCTTATAGTGAGTCAGTACGAGTTATGAGCGATTATTCGCGGTTGTTGGCTCTGAACGTTTTTGATATTTGGCAAAGCTTGGGAACCACGTTTTTTGAGATTTGATGGAATTTTGTCAATTTTTTAAATATGTTTTTTATAGTTTGATACCGTTGCTTCTTTCTATCTGCAGAGAGAAGTTTACTTAAGAATCAATTCGAACTTAGCCGGAACTAATTGTATTTAGAACTTCAGTTTCGCGGCGAACTATTTTATGAGCTGGAAGAAATAAAAATAAGTACAATTTTACGTCAGCGCAGGTATTTCAATTACCTAGCTCAACTAGTCCTTTTCAATTCCCGAGTAAAGTTGTGACAAAAGCAGCGCAAGCAAAGCTCATAACTAAACAAAAACAGCTTTCGTTTATTAACTTTTCTGATTTAAGACATTAAAAGGTGAAAATAGAGTCATGTGATTCGTAAATATACGTACATCATTTTTGTACTTTCACCAATACAGTAATTCGCTCATCAAACTGAGAAGAAGACCACTAATCCATTATTATCTTGTAAACATCGATTTCTATATCGACTTTTATACGTGTAATTACATTTCTTTGTCAAAGCCTAAACTTTCGGCTTCATGTTTTATTTTCTAACCACCAATAGGATTCGGGAAAGTTTTCTCACCAACTTGTTCTATTTAGATCAAAATAAGTGAATCAATTAATTGTGGAGATGTAAAGAAAATGTCATTGGCCCCCACTACAAGAGATCTTTCAATGCTCCGTGATTTCAAAGCTCCGCGGTTCTATTCTTTCAGTGTTTTACCTAACTCTAGATACGAAGTACAAGTGGGAGTAGAATCCAAGACTCCTTGCCAGGCTACGATTCAATCGAAATGGGCTGTGCCGATGACCGGAAAGTGTATCACCCCAGCATCAGGTAAGTAGTCCGTTATTCAAAATTTTGATTTTTAAAAGTTATCAAATTTTAAGAAAAAAAACACAAATTTTCAAAAGTTTTGTAAATTGTCAAAGTCAAAGTGTACAAACCTACTGGTGGCTTGCAAACCACATGCAAAGCAGACGTTTATATTGTGCTTGCATTTTTTAGGGTATATTAGTTTATCTAATTAAATAATTTCTGTCAAGTTTGTTGTGAATTTGAATAGTGTGTGAGTAAAGTTATGTGTGTAAGTGAGGAAAAGAAAGGGTGATGATCATGTGTGCCCATGCGTATGAATTGGTTCTTATGGTAAAACAGTAAGAGCATAGTGGCTTTTGGTCTCAGACTCATTGGAAACCTGTTCTGCGGTAAATTAAATCTTATTCACAAATTCATCAAATGAAGGTGGACCAGATTTGCTGATGGGTCGGACATTTCTGTTTTAGTTGACCATCAGTTCGAAGTTGTTTGTAATCTTGAAGCAAACAAACTAAAATGAATAATTTTTAATTGTAGTGTAACAGTATATACGACCTGCCGGGTGGAAATTGAATTGATTTAGTTTTACCAAGTGTAACGTTTGTTTAAAAACCCAAATTTCATTCAATAGACTTTCGTTTGCAACAGCGCGTGTAGCCCTGCTTTCTTTATCCTTACAAAAATAATCCCAAACTTTGAGAATTTTTTTCATTTGAGATGCCAAGTAAGGTTGCATTGAGTTTATAAACTTACCGCAAGAGATGTAAGGTCTATACGTAAAAAGGTAAAAAGGTAAAACAGATATTTTTTGGAAAACTTTGGATTTTTTCACAATTGTAGCAAAGTATAAACTTTCAACTTATGCTTTCTTTCATGACGTAAATTTTGGTTAAGCTTTAAAAATTTCCATATTGTTGAGGGCGTTAACATCATGTTTTATATCGAGATTTTGATCAAATTTACAAGTTTTTTAATAACGTTGGCTTGACTCGCATAACCTTTCGGAAAAGTTTTTTAGTTACCAGAAGTTAAATAAAAAATTTTTACTTGGAATAAACTTTAAAACTTTCTTCTTCTTCTTGTTCTTCTTCTTCTTCTTTCGGCCTTTTCCTTCAATCAAGGGTAGCCACAGCGCATTATCTCTCTCCAAACCGTCCTGTCTTCAACGTCCGTCTCCTTTGCAGCAACATTCCCCATATCTTCTTTCACCACATCTAAAAATTTTCTCTTTGGTCTCCCTCTTTTTCTCTTTTTCGATAGCTCCATTTCCATTATCTTTTTTCCTACATAGTCTTGGTCTCTCCTCATGACATGTCCATACTACTTCAGCCTACCCTCCCTCATCTTCATTCCTAATCATTCTACCTTAATTGTACCCGATGTACTCGTTTCTATTCTTGTCTTTTCTCGTCACCCCCATAGCACACCTCAACATTTTCATCTCTCCAACTTCCATCTCTTTTACTTGTTCTTTGTGACCGCCACCGTCTCAAGTCCATACACCATTGCTGGTTTCACCACTGAACTGTACACTTTTCCTTTTACTCTAGCTGGTAACCTCCTGTCACAGATTACTCCCGATACTTTTCTCCATCCGTTCCATCTTGCCTGCATTCTCTTCTTTACCTCCCTCTCATAAATACCACTTTCTTGCACCGTTGATCCTAAATACTTAAATTCCTTTACTCTTGGCACTTTTGTATCCTCCATCTTCACATTTTTGTCGTCATTTCCTCCATTTATGCACAGATACTCGGTCTTTGACCTATTTACTTTCATCCATCTTCTTTCCAATGCATATCTCCAGGATTCTAGTCTCCGCTCTATTTCTTCCCTGGTCTCTTCGCAAATCACAATACCATCAGCAAGCAGCATCGTCCACGTTGGTTCTCTCCTTACTTAATCTTAATCTTACTCCTTACTAGTTGCACATACTTTTTCACTATTCCTGATTTTTTCATACTGTACCACAGCTCTTCCCGTGGAACCCTGTCGTAAGCTTTCTCTAGGTCCACTAATACACAATGCAGCTCTCTTTGACTTTCTGTACTTTTCTATTAACATTCTTAAAGCAAACATAGTATGGCTGGTTCCCTTTCCTAGCATAAATCCATATTTCTGTTTATTGATCTGTACTTTATCCCTTAGCCTGGCTTCAATAATTCTTTCCCATACTTTCATTGTATGGCTCATTAGCTTTATTCCTCTGTAGTTTCCACTGGACTGTGTGTCCCCTTTGTTTTTATAGATTGGGATAAGCACACTCCTTCTCCATTTTTCTGGCATCCGTTCACCCATTCTTCTGGCATTTAGCCTGTTGACCAATCTGGTCAAAAACTTTATCCCTATCTCTCCCATGCACTTCCAAACTTCTACTGGCAACTCATCTGGCCCAACTGCTTTATCTTTTTTCATTCTTCTTAGTGCATCCTTTACTTCTTCTCTACTAACGCAATTTACCTCTTCGTTAACCACTTTTACTTCCTCTGTCCGAGGCTTTCTGTTATTTTCCTTGTTTATCAGTTTTTCAAAGCACTCCTTCCATTTTTTTAACATTGCCTCCGAATTTACTATTACATATCCATTTTCATCCTTTATAACCCTCACATGTTATATATCTTTCCCTGCTCCGTCTCTCTGCCTAGCCAATCTGTACAATTCCTTTTCACCTTCTTTTGTTTCCAATCTAGCATACAAATTGTCATATGCACGTCCCTTCGCCATAGCAACTGCCTTCTTTGCCTTACTCTTCTATTCTTTTTAGATTTTTTTAGTATTTTCATCTCTTATTTTGTCCCATTCTTTCTTTGCCTCTTTCGTTTGTGCTCTCCTGAACTTCCTCATTCCACCATCATGCCTCTCTGTCTCCTTTTTGTTTCCCAAAAAGGAGACAGGGAGGCATGATGGTGTTTTTCTTTCAGTACAGTTTCAGCTGTTTTTCTTAGCATTTCTGCTGTTTTGTCCCACTCATGAGGTGACCCCTCCTTGCCTCCCAGAATCCTGGTCACCTCTTGTCTAAACCCTTCTTGACAGCTTGTATTGTTTAGTTTCCACCATCGTATCTTTGGGTTTACTTTCTCTGCTTTTTTCTTTTTCACCATAAGAGCTATTTTGTATACCACCATACGGTGCTGCTTTGCGAAGCACTCATTCACTATTACTTTACAATCGCACATTTGCTTTAAGTTTCTCTTTCTGCATATTACATAATCTATTTGGGTACTTTTTTCACCAATTTTATATGTCACCCTGTGTTCATCTTTCTGCTTGAAATAAGTGTTGACAATCGCCAAATCCATCCTTTTCCCAAAATCCACAAGCATTGATCCTTCCTTATTTCTTGTTCCCAGCACCATACCTTCCCATTATTTCCTTATCGCCTATGTTTCCTTTGCCCACATATCCATTAAGGTCCGTACCTTAAACTATTCTCTCTTCTTTTGTTACGCTTCCTATCAACCCATCCAGGTCTTCCCAAAAATCATTTTTCTCCTCCATGCTGTTGTTAACCTGTGGAGCATACGGGCTTACTATATTTAGAATGGACCCATTTACCTCCAGCTTCATGGCCATTAGTCTGTCTGAAACTCTCTTCACCTCCAGGACACTTTCAGCCAGCTTCTCCTTCACCACTATCCCTATCCCAGTTTTTCTTCTATCAGCTCCGTTATAAAATAGTTTGCATCCACTTCCAATGTTTTTTGCTTTACTCCTTTTCCACTTTGTTTCTTGTAGGCACATTATGTCTACATTCTTTCGCTCCATCAAATTTGCCAGCTCTCTTCCCCTTCCAGTCATTGTTCCAATATTTAAGGACCCATCCTTTCGAGTAAGCGTCTTCCTTTCCACACTTCTCGTTGCCTCTTCACTCGCCTTCCACCTCTCTTTCTCCTCTTGTTTTCGCTATATTCAGCAGCAGCATAATTTCCACAGGTTCCCTGCTGTGCAACACCTGAGGCGGTCGTTGGTAACTTGAGCCGAGACCGATCCGGTATGGATTTTTCAAGATAACGCATTTTGTATAAATTGGAAAAAAATTTTTACGCCGGATGCCCTTTCAGAAGTAACCCTCTCCATTTTATCCAGGCTTTGAACCGGCATCAAGAAACACAGTAATGTGCCCCCGATGGCTGGGTTGGAATAAATTTTAAAACTATAAACTAATTATTAAATTTTAAATTTTTGTGAGCATTTGAAGCTTTCAAAAAGAATTCAATAGCTCGACAAATGTTACCAAAACCATGTTAAAATATTCATTTCCGTTAGGATTATAGATATGAATTTGTCGAAAACACAATTAAAGCATAAATGATGTAGCAAGTAAATAATATTGTTACGGTATCAATTATTTAAAAGATAGACTAGAATTGATATTTTTTATTTAAACATCATACATTGGTAGTATATTATGTTGCTAAGTCCCTTGTATTACTATTTGTGATTTTTAGGTTGCTTTTTTGATATCTATTTTGACTATGCGAGACTCGGACTATATGATCATTCTGCAATCATTTACATGCGTTACATGTCTGCTGAACCTATTGTTTCTCTTGTTTCATCTAATCAAACAGGCATATCAGAAGATTTTAACCGAAACAACTTATTGATATGCTTTCTAATTCTCTGCAATCCAATTTAAACGCCCGTACTTTTTATAATATTTTTGAACTCAATTGTGATTTAAGCAATTCTTCTCAGTTTTAAATTCATCTAAATATAGGGTTGCCAACTGTGACAAGTTTCAATAAAGGACATATGGAAAATAGATATAAACATAATTTTCAATCCCATCTATATCACTATATATATGCATCAGTGGCGTTCGGTAACCTCTGATTCTGGCCATGCAATTTGCATACCAAAATCTGATCATGAAAATAGGTATGTTATGGGTGTGAGATTGTAACTTTTAGTCGTAATGTCATGGTGATCAAGAACAATTTTCGCCCTAGATTTTTGATGATCTCTCTAAAAAAAAATTCATCACTTGAAATTGTTGCCTGGTAACGCACTTTTTCTTCTGAAAATGCAGTGATCTCCAAAAAAAAGTCATCACTTCAAACCAGTCTCCGATTTCTTACTTTTCGTCCTAAATTCGCGGTATTGTCTAAAATAACGCAAAAAAAACGGGTCTTCGTCTCAGATCTGACTCAGATTTTATCCCGAACATGTAATATTTCTCATCGAATTGAACGATATCTACCTCATTGCGCAAAAGTTCGTCATGCAATTTCTAAAAAATTGGTCTTGCAACGCATGACTTGCATGTCCTGACCGCACGCCTCTGATATGCATCATAAAAAAATAAAAATGAAAAATAGTGTAAATCTTTTTATTTTTTAAAATTGTGTTTGGTTTGACTTTTTGCTGCTTTCAACAATTGAAGGTCATCTTTTGTTTTTTCAGCAAATTCTAAACAGCTGTCTTTGAAGTTAAATTACAGGAATATGAAAAGCTTATTTTTTATTATTTCTGCAGAGCATCTGTTTCTTTCATTTCGCCATTTTGAAGAGATAACACTAAAAATCCTTTCACAGTATGCTGATAAACCATTTCTTCTAATGATTTAGGGGGGAGGGGGCAAATAATTTTTTTTGAAAACAACTTGGAAAGTTGCTGGAGAACGATTAGAAATATAAAAATGTTGATTCAGTGTTTGCAAAAATTAAATCAACTTTAAAATACACGTTCTAATCGCAAAATTGGCAGTAAGTAAAATGATATTTAAAATAAAGGATATTTCTGTACTTCATAAAGGACAAGAATGGAAAGGGTTAAATAAAGGACTGTCTTTTTCAATAAAGGACGGTTGGCAACCCTATCTAAATACTGTATTTCATCCTTCCAATCTCATTTTGACGACACATACGATTTTCTTTTACAACTAATTCACACTCCCAGCATAATCTTTATCTTGGAAACACTTATTAACATAGAACCCTTAGTTAATAGCAACCTACCAAGCTATACTTTTCTTTATTCCTCTTCTCATCTGTAGTTGGTGGAGTTGGTGCTCATTTTTCTAACCAACTGAAAATTATAAAAACAACCTCTTACAACTTCATGTTCAAGGGTATGAAGACCTTTAGTTTAAAATCGCAATATATTTTTGGAGTAAACATATATTGTTATTCCCACAATAATCACAGCCACTTTAATGCTCGTTATGAAACCCTTCAAATCCTAAATTGGAAAGAAAGTAAAATAATTACTATGGGAGATATCAACATTAATATGTTATCTAAACTAAACTCTTCTCATTTAAACACTATACCCAAATACGTGCTTGTAATGGATTTACATTGTGCATAACTAAGCCTACCAGAATAACAAAACTTTCTCAAGCCTCCATTAACCACATAATAAGCAACGTTAAAGGGGTCGTAATAACACCAGCTGTCTTGTTTTATTTATTTTATTTCTCTATATTTATCCTCCTGAATCACAGGAAAGCGACAGAGGTGCTAATACACAGGATAAGCAATTACCCCGACCTGCTTCTGGAGATTCCAAGATCCTCTTGTAGTTTAATACTGCTATCCGGTTGTAATTTAATAGAGATGTGACTGAAATTTAAAACTGCTTGCCAAGACCACCAAACAGGGGAAAGTGCCGTAAAGTGTCTTTCCCAAGGACAGAACAGAATGGCGCATATGGGTTTTGAACCGAGGCCTTGTTAATCATAAGCACGGCGCTTTCACCACTCGACCATGCTACAGTCTTGCAATATACTATCTCTGACCACATTTCCATCTTTTGTATTGCCTCGTTACTTAAGCCCAGAACTCCTTATAAAAACTCAACCTACACTTCTCGCAATATTAAGAATATAAATGTAACGCCATTCAAAATGATTTACATGATTCCCAAACTCCAATAGTACAAAAATTTTAAATCTCCTCTATATCCGTCTCTAATTTCGACCTTTGACCTTTGTTCAATTTACTTATCAACATCAACAAGGTAATTGACAAACACGCCCCCTTACAAACGGTCTCTAACCCTTTAAAGGACATAAAATTTTTAGCAAAAATATGAAAAATTTTTTTAAATATATTTGACGTTTAGATGATAGACAACACATTTATGCATTTTTTTTTAAATATTTATTTTTATTTTTGTTTATTTTATTATGGTACATATGTGTACCATTGTCCCTCAAAGGTAATTTTAATAAAAATTTTTTTTGAAACTTTTTATGGGATTTAGCGATAGTTGCGACTAATACTAATCTACTGCAGATAAAATAACGTGCTGTAAGATAGTTGAGCTTTATTCTGCGTGATAAGCAGAAAAACAATTGCGATTATTTACGTAACAGAGATAAATTTTACATTGTAAGCACATATTATTTGTTCTATTTTGAAGTTTTTTGCTGGTACAAAGCTTGCATCTTTGCCTTTTTTCGACTTTAATCATCGTGTGTGGCCCAGCACTTTTGCAAGCTTTAAGATATTTTGGGGGCTTTGGTCCGTGCTTGATGGTACTTTGTGGTGCTTGCCGCTTGCGGTTAGTATAGTTCCCGATGAGTGACCTTGCAATGATGCGGCGATAGGTCTTTAAGTCAAGTTGTTCTTCTTTATTGCTTATCTTATTGTAAACAATTTCAGCATTGTTTATGGAAATATCCAGCAGATCATTGACAATTCGAAGATAGTATTTATATTTTGATCGATGATCAAACTGGTAGGTAACTTTTTTTTGATCCATAAGATCAACACCACCCATAAATTTATTGTATTGCTTTACTACAGCAGGGCAATCAATTTCAGCTTTTTTATCTGTTCCCTTTGATTTTCGTTGAATAGAAGTCACAGGATAAGTTGCCACATAATTTGATAACATGTTGACAGCCTTGTTATCTATCCATTTAGTGAAGAATACTCTTTCACTTTCAAAACAAAGCATTTCTCCTCTTTTCATGTTTTTTTCTTCAGGAAGCTGATTACTCTTGGGTAGTTTTTTTCTGTTGGAGCGTACCGTACCAGCACACAATATACCTTTTTCAAGAAGGTTGTATTGTAACTGTGGAGAATTAAAAAAATTGTCTATAAAAATATGACAGTTTTTGTGTGCAAGTTGCTCAGTGAGCAGCAAAACAACTCCTTCTCCTAGACCATGTTCAGTATAGCCAACTTTTTTTCCAGTGTATAGATCAAACTGAAACAGATATCCAGTGACAGCATCACAACGACACCACAATTTAAACCCCCATTGCACTGGTTTTCCTTTTACATATTGTCTAAGTATATTATGTCCTTTGAATTTAATCATATGTTCATCAATTGATTGGTACATTGTTGGTGACATGGCCTTCAAAAAACATTCATTGAAATGATGAAGTACAGGTCTCACTTTATAAGCTCTGTCATACTCTGGGTCACTTTTGGGCTTTACTGTAGAATTATCATTAAAATGAACATAAGCATGAAGCTCCTCAAATCTTTTCAACGGCATTATGTTGGCAATATACGAGACATTTAGATCTGGATCTGAAGACCAATAATCTCGAATGCATGGCAATTTGTGGTAACCCATCACAATCTGCATTCCAAAAAATGCTTTCATTTCATTCACAGTTGTGTTAAACACATGACCTTTTTGTTGACTATATAACATAGTTTGAGGTATTACAATTTTTGTTAAAAAGTCCTCAAACTTGGTTAGCACCTCAAAAACTAAATATGGAGTTATTTCTTTGCCATCAAAATTTAATAAAATATTACCAAACTGAGCAGAGTTATATTCTTTTAATTTATATTTTGCAGCAATAGATTTTTGTTTTGAAACTGAAATTTTCTTCCAATGGAAAACTGTTTCATTGTGTGTAGAATTACAACTTTCTTCAACAGAACATTCTTTTGTGTCAGCTGCAAAGTTTTCTGGAGGCTCAATTGTCACTTCAATTTGTTCAAGAGGGCTTTCTTCCAACACTTCTATATCATTTTTCAAGAATGATAAATCTTCTTGATCAAGAATAAGGGCATCCTCAGTATCACTCTCATCACAAAATAAGATTTGACTGACTTTTTCATCTGACAGTTGGAAAAAACGTTTCTGTTTATTAGACATTTAGAATGTACGTATATCTAGTTCTATAGAGCTAAAATAAATTTAATAAATTTGAAATGCAAAACTATAACATAAAATTCAATGTACAACTTAAATAAAATTACTCCAACTTAAAAAAAACAAAACTAAATAGCAAAATAAACAAAATTTGTTTGAAAAAAGTTATCCACAGAATAAGCTTGTGTGTACTAATTCTGCTACTGTATTTTTTTATAAATAGGTCTCAACTAAAAGCTTTAATAAATAAGATACTAAGAAAATAACACCTGCATTTAAAATAAACGCCTTAAAAAATATTAAATTATACTATAAAAAAACTTGAGACGACAAAATGCTAAATGCTTTTGTTTCAATATTTTACCTTTGAGGGACAATGGTACATATATGTACCATAGCAAAAATTTTATTATTTTCCTACAAATTCAAGAGTAAATTTTGTAAAAAGTTGTAAAATATCTAAAATATGAAAAACCTATCTAAACATAACAAAAAAACAGTGAAAAACAATCTGCCAAAAAAATTTCAGGGACGTTTAGTGACATCCAAATTTTCAGTTAATACTACAAACTTTTACCAACTATTTTTTTTGAAAAACGAGTTCAGAGTTTCCATTTTTTTATTTAAAATGAAAAAATAATTCTTTAAAAGGTACCAAACTAAATCTCAGCCAAAAAGTTGACTTACAAAAGTAGCTATGCCAAAATAACTTTATGGTACACATATGTACCAATGTCCCTCAAAGGGCTAAAAGACTTTCTCGCCTGCGTCAAAAACATGGATTACCAAAGGATTGCTAATTTCTCTCAAAAATGAAACAAAAACTCTACCGCAATTTTTTCCTAAGTTGTAATGCTTTTGAGAAACATTCTATAAAACGTATGCTAACAAACTATCACGATTATACGACAAAATAGCTAGTTCTAAAATAGCTAGTCCCAAAATAGCTGGTCCAAAATGGCTAATTCCAAAATAGCTAGTATCCCAAAACAGCTTGTTCCAAAATAGCTAGTATACCAAAACAACTTCTTCCAAAATAGCTAGTATACCAAAATAGCTAATTTACCAAAATAGCTGTTTTGGGACTGGCTGTTTAGTCATATAATCGTCTGTTTCAGTGTTACCAACATTTTTTTAAATTATGCTAGGTAGTTGAAAAATATATAAAATTTCTAATTTGTTTTTACAAGAAATATTCTCATTCCTAATAATTACAGCCTATTATCAAATACATATATTTCTAGCTTTAAAAAAAAGAAAAAGAAAGCTGATTAAAAGGAGGTTGTGTGTGCTAACAACACTGTCAAAACTTTTATAGAAAAGGTTTACTAGCTATTATGGAACTAATATTCCTATAAGAATAATAAGAAATCATTGTTTTTTGTTAAACTATTTTAGAACTAGCTATTTTGGTATACTAGCTATTATGGAACTAGCTATTTAAGATACTAGCTATTTTGGCACTAGCTATTTTGGAACTAGCCATTTTGGACCAGCTATTTTAGAACTAGCTATTTTGGGACTAGCTTTTTTGGGTTTCACCCCTTCAAAACTTCTTCTGAACTAAGAAAAAAATTTTTTTGTGTTTTATGAGACATTTGAATCCAAATCAAACAGCTTAACGCCAGTAAATTTACCAAGCAGACCTACAATAGTCTGAAACAGTTGCTCTCAAAATTTTCAGAGTTTTCAGGTCCGGGGCGCCTTTTCAGAGACTCTAAAATAGCCATAATTCCTTGCTGAAAACATTGTTCAAAATTCAAGTGTGAATCAAAAAAAAAGATCATCACTTTGAAAGTGTCTCTAATTTTATCATTTTTCTCCTAAAATTCAAATAAAGATTAAAAAAAGGTCATAACTTTAAAACTGTTTTTGATTTTTTAGTTTTTGTTTCAAAGTGCTCGTGAAGACTAAAAAAAGTTTCTGCTTGTGACCCCCAGGTAAATAGGCCCCAGTACGAACATCTGGTGTAAAGTCTTGAAGCACGTAGTTACGTTCTGTGACTATCACGCAGACCCGACCAGATCAAAGCATGATAATGCCATGTGCAAAATTAGCAGCAGTGTAAATGTTCCACTTTCATCCTCTTGTGTGGGATTCCATCCATA
Organism: Diplosoma virens; assembly: GCA_963680785.1. NCBI lineage: Eukaryota > Metazoa > Chordata > Ascidiacea > Aplousobranchia > Didemnidae > Diplosoma > Diplosoma virens. Next base: position 46,840,977 of record OY796883.1, on the reverse strand, counting down.
ATAGAAACAACTCTCACTCAAAGAAATAAAACGATATCAGGAATCCAACGCTTCTTCTGAACTATAAGGACCCTTTTTCGAATTTATGAACATACCAATAGAAAGAATTTGTCTAATTTATGAACAAAACAGCGGGAATAGAAAATAATTTTCTATTCTAATAATTTCATTAGAAAATAATTTTCTATTCTCGCTCGAGGTTACTCTTCTTTTCACCTTTTTGCTCTTGAAGCGACTTTTATTAAATCTCTTTATCCCTTTCTGTGTAAACAAAAAGAATTCGTCTACCCTTTGAAAATTTCTTAATCTTTTCTCTCATTGGCTAATTTCTTTCAGCCAAGGAGAACTCTGCTTTCCTCTTTATATCCAAGTTCGGTTTTATTTTTGCTTTATTCTGACGATTTCCCCTGAAGAGTGTCAGATGAAATGCTTTGGGAAAAAAAGTCTTTTACTTCACGCCATCTTCAAATTCTGTACCACTAAACGTCTATTCAAATAGAAAACTATAAACTAGGAGGCATCAAACTGCTGCAGAACATGTCCTTTTTTAAGAAGGTTGAAATTTGAAAAAAATAAATTTATTAAATTCAAATAAACAATTTTTTGTTTGTGCTTGACATATTAGAGAAAGCAATACCAAAAAGTTTCAAAATCCATTCCTGACTTTTCAGTGCTACGGTTTGCTTTCTGGCACTTTTTGAAAAAAATTTGTGATTCCTGCATTAGAGTTAAATACTAATTCAGCCCTGACCCCTGCATCAGCTTATTTGAAAAAAAAGTAATCTTTTTTCTAATTTAAAATAATTCCTTTTTTTAATTTTTGTGAAACCTAATTAAAATTTTTATAAAGCTCCTCAATCAGTTCCATTGTCATCAACTCCGCCAGAAATTGTTGGTGGATGGATTACGCTTACGTTAGAACCTGTCAATCAACGGAATGGTTTAATCAGGTGATTTTATTTTTCTGAACATCTCGCTAATGTAAGTATGATGTTTGATGTTTCTGACCACTTGGTAACCATTTATATAATTTAAGATGATTTATTTTCAGAAATTATCACAAGGCTCAAAAAAGGAGTATGAAAAATTTTGATCTAGATTAATATTGTGAAAAAATTAGCAATAGTTTGCAATCATTGGCATATATGTATGATAAAAAAAAAATATCTAAATAGCTTATTGATGAAAATTATGGAAATGTTCATAAATGCGGTAGATGGGACATTGCTAGTTATTACAGGATGATTTCTTTATTTTCTGCTATTTTAGATCTTTAAAATGTCATCATATTTTCGACTTCAAGAATTTTTTATTAAATAATGTTATTTTTTTCCAAGTGTTTTCAGATAAATGTCTTTGTTAGACTTAACACAAAAACAAACGGGATTTCAAACTACTGAAAACAACCAAGTGCAGTTTTTGATGCATTAAATAATTGTTTCGCTCAATTAAGTTAACAAACCTTAAAACTGCCGTAATAAACAGTAAAAATAATTTTTGTAGTTTTCAGATGTTTAGCAAACTATTGTTCGATATTACCCACAAATTCCTATACTTTTTAAAGAAAATTAGTCGAGTTTTGAAATAACAGATTTACTTTGCCGAAGCAAACCTCTATGCCTAAAATAAAGCAGTGATAAAGAACCTAATTGCACTCGCAGGCCGCTTCCCAAAATTAAAAAATGAAATGCGAGCCACAATAAACTCTTTGTCTATTTAAGAAAAATGATAGTTACTGGACAGATCACACTTCTTCATCTACTTAATAATCTCGAGATCTTTTTTTATTTTCATTAGCATTAAACAAGTTTTTCTTCCCCAATGTCAAGTGCAGACCAAAAACAAGTATTAATATGGAAAACAAGATAGAGAAGCGTTCTTTTGCTATTTACCAGCTTTTTTGGTGCTCACAAAATTATTAATATTTTTTCTAGTTAGCCTATATTTCTATTATACTCCGTTAAAAAAAAATCAAATAGGCACCTTTTTGATAAAAGGGATTGATATGTTTCTTCCCAACCACATGAAGACCGCTCAAAAATAACTTGCGGGCCGCATGTTTTCCACCTTTGAAGTAAAGCCAATAATGCAACTGCTACTTTAATTGACAATAATGTTCGTTTTTTCTATCATCTTATTCTTTTTCTAGATCCATAAATAACAGCTGAATTATTGAAATTTGAAAAAAACTAATTATCCAAAAAACTTAGCCAAAAAACTAAGATATTGGATGAACACCAACCATTTAAAAATTGAAAAGCGTCAAAAAACTCATTTGGTTGTTTTACTGTTAATCAGAACGTTAGAAATTAAGATGAAGAATTTTATACTTGATGTATATTTGTAGACTTGTCAAAGGGTTTTGATACTGTAAATCATAAAATTATTTTAGATAAACTTGCATCATATAGCATAGATATGAGGAAAAGGGCTAAAGCTTTTTTGTAGCTATTTATGGAATAGGAAGCATTATACTAAGGGGAGCAAAACTAAATCTTAATTAAGTACAGTGGTATGTGGTATATCACGGGCTCAACATTTGGACCTTTGTTGTTTTCTATTTATATTAATGATCTACCTATTTAAATTAAATTTCATGTAAACTTATTTGGTGATTATACAGCATTAATAATTAAAAATAGAAACCTAACTAAACCGCAAAAACTAATAAATAAAGATTTAAAAATTGTTGATGAATGGATGAAATGTCATTGATTGTCTCTACATTACACTCTTTATTTTGCTGTTTATCCTAAGCCGATAAAAAACAATAGGTCTACAAACTACTTTTGTATAGCAGTTGGTGGTCATGATATACCCTTTTCAGACTGCACGAAATACTTAGGAATAATAATTAGACTTAGGTTGGATTTATATAAAGACTTACTGTACGTAGGAGCATTTACTGTAATTACACTGCAAATAAACTTTCAAAATCAGCTGAGATTTTATGTAGAATTAGACACTACGTTAGAAAGAAAACGTTGATAAACTGTTACTATAGTTTTGCTTAACTATATCATAAATAGGGAAATACTGCTCCGAGAAATTAAACTAAATCTCCAATGAGAAAACTATAGATTATGCAAATCAAAATTATTTCCGCAATGGACTTTAAAGTACTTGAAAGATTTTGTTGAAATGATGCCCGTGTATGAATCAATAAAAATAGTGCAAATTTAAGATATATATGAGCTTAAAGTGGCAAAGATTTTACATTTTGTTCACCAGAAAAGAATTGCAAGTGTGTTTAATAAGTGCTTTAAACATTCAAGCTTGCAACAGAACCAGAGTTGTGGAGTCGGAAGAATTTTTTTCGATTTAAACTCCTGACTCCGCCTCAAATATGTCTGAAAAAACGACTCTCAACTCCACTCTAAACGTGCGATTCCAGCATAACTAAAAAACCGCTCCGACTCTCGACTCCATCAATTTCAAAAACAATTCCGAATCCTGTTTTAGACATACGAGTGTTTTAGATATCTCGTACGACTCCGGAGACTCCGACTCCACAACCTTAAAGACAACAATATTATAAGATCTACTTCTAATAAAAGTTAACGAGTAAAGACGCTTTGAGGGCAAACTTCATTTTTTTAGTGGAGTAAAAATATGTAATGAAATTATACTTAATATTAAAATTATTATCCAAGAATTCATTTAACAAATGCATAAAAATGCTGCGGATAAACAAGTACAAATCAATTTCACTGATCAAAACTATGTATTTTATATTTTTATCTTATTCTCAATATTAGTTAAACTTTAAATATATTCCCAATTATTTTCTTTTTTATGTATGCTGTTTGGTTTTATTATTTCTAACTGGTCTATATTATAGGATATAACAACTCGCACATTTGGTGTGTCATGTTCTTTTAATTGGACAATGCGAACAGTAAATTAATCTTACGTACAATAAGCTCTGACAGTTCTCGATTGACGACCGTCAAAGGGCTTTTCACAATCCAGTTTACTTCAAAATCACATTTATTTGACCGCAGAGCAGATGTTTACTATAGAATCAAACTAATAAATTGTTTTTATAAGTCTGACATCCTGCTATGTATTATTGATTTTACTGCTAAAATAAGCAAAATCAAATTCTGTTGTTTTTTAACAGTATGTACTTTCAGTTGCGTCATAGTTGTAGTGCAAAGAATGAAGAAAAATGCAAGTTTCCCTATAAAAATTCAAAACCCAACTCAAATACAAGCGAGCAGCAAACAAAACGAAGGAACATACATTGCTTTTGCTATTCCAAAGTAAAAAAAATTTTATTTATTATGAGTTTTATATTCAAAATAAAGGAACTGCTTTTACTAATTTTAATTTAATATAATATGGGCAGCGTGATGAAGTGCTTAAGAGCACCGTTTTGAGCTATTGGTCGACAGGGTATTGGTTCAAAAGCTACTTACGTCACTCTATTATGTTCGTGGGAAAGACACCTTATGGCAACTTTCTGTGCTTGGCTGTCTTAGCCAGCATCTTTAAATTTCAATTATATCTCTAATAAAAATAAAAATAAAAATTTCAACCGAACAGCAATATCTTGGCATCTTCAAAAGCAGGTTGAGCTAATTGCTTGACGGTTGCCGTAACTATAGGGTCCCGACGTTTCCTGCGAGTCAAGGGAATAAATAGAGGTGAAAATAAAAATGAAAAAAGCAACAACTTTTAATATTTTTTTTTGATTAAGCCTCCCTTAAATGATTTGGCAGAACACTATGCCCTGATCAGAAAAGATGCCGGTATTTTATACTAGCCCAGAAAGACATTGTTCTGTGCTTTAAAACAGAGCAAAGTCCAAAAAAATCTTCATTTTAAATAGAGCCTAAAGAATTTGGGCTCAAATTAAAAGAAATTAAAAACATCTGCAAAAAGTCAATGTGCAGGCTTTGTTATTAATCCAGGAAAAAAAGTAACTTTAATGTTGGGAAAGAGGTGATAGCCAGCAATATATTATCTAATACTAGCATTACCTAGAAATTCTTAAAGTTCGGAAAAGTTTGCCTAACGATCAAAAGCCACTGTACCACGGCAATTAAAATGTTATTGATGCATTAAGATTAAAGAGTCCGTGCGGGTTACTAACAGACATATATTCATTCGTATGGGTGCCTTTCTACTGTTTTATTCCTAGTTTTTTCAGATATCAAAAAGGTTTCTTAGGATCATTCAACATTCATATTTTATTAGCAATTTTTTCGACTCGAAACTGTTTGTTAGTAGCCTACTTTATAGTAATTATTTTTATTAATCTTGATTTTACAGATCTATCTGTATTTTTTGATAAGAAAAAAATCTTACATTTTGCAGGTTTTCCGATTCAGTAAAACTTATTTTGGGTAATGGTAGTAGATCGAGCTGTGACGTAACAATAACTGGAACTAACTGTTCACCTACGTCACTTAATCAGAGAAAAAAACGAGCTACGAAAGGTCTAATTGAAGGAAATAATCGACCACTTGAAAATAATGCTAAATACATATATTACGTGATCACGTCTACTCCTTCTGGTAACGAAACATTGTACGCCTCCAGTGACCAATCACCGCCCTTTAATTCAAGCGAAAGTAAGTGGAGCCTCAATTTATGCGATTGATTTGAAGAAAACGTTTTCTTGGTGCTTTGCTTCATTTGTATTTAAATAGTCATAAAATTAATTTTTAATTACTTCTCAATAACGCAGTAAAAAGTAATTTAACTAAAGCTGCGTACAAATATAATAAAATAACTATACTTTCCAAATTTTTAATTGACTTGGTATGTAACGAGTTCGGAGCAAGGCCGGTTTTAACGTTTATTTTACCGGTTATAGTTCCGCTGATCGGATTTTTATGAATATATATTTTGCCATTGTTATGATAAATAACCTTTTCGCAAAGTTTTAGATTCGTAACCAGTTTTTATCGAAAGTTACGTCATGTTCCCTTTGTGGAACATTGGAGGTTTACTGTACAAGTTTTATTCAGTTTTTACTGTATATTTTTGTATTAACTTACAACTACGTTTTTCCATTAAAGATTACAGAAACACTTAAGTTGTTGGAAAAATATGTTCTACTTGTGTTTACGCATTAGCGACGAGTATGATATGTTTTAAAACAAGTCTTGTCACGCTCCCCATGGAGACGAATGTTGCATTTTGTGCACATACTTTTTGTATTTTTTTGCACACTTTACATCAACCTTGGGTTGTTGCAGGTCCAAAGAAGTGGTTTACTCCATCGAAGCGTACGTGCAGTGGTAGTTCAACAGCAGCACTACTTTCTATTTCACGGTGTTGTTAAATTTTGAATAGGCACAGCGTCACTTGCCTTCTAAAATCGATATGGGTTACTTTTTTATCTCCAATCTGCCAGTGAATCTTCCATGCAGCGACAACCGTAGATTTGAAAAGATTGACAAAAAGTGGCCAGTACCATTTTTACCATGTATTGTTGGGCGGTAAACTTCCAACAAGCCATCCATGAGATTGACGCCGCCCATCCCTATATTATAAGAGTTTATGAGATGAGGCTGTGGTACTTCTTTTACACCTACCTTTAACCTTGTGAACTGGAGTGTGACTTTCCCAGTTGCTTGCAATCGTCACAACTAAATTTTTATGCCACTTAGCAATACAAACAGTCCCATCACAGCAATATTTAAAACATCCACGCTCCTGTTTTTGAAGCTGTTTTGAGCTGATCATTTTTTGATTGGCACCTGCTGTTCTGTTTACTCTTATCGTGCCAGTTGCTTGCACATCAATCTTTGCTAAATCAGACATCAAACTATAACTTGTAAAAAAGTTATCGAAGTACAACTCATGCAGCAAAGCACTGGAATTTGCTGTGATAACATCAACCATGTTGTTGATTACGCCAGATTTCAAAGATTTATCTCGCAACTTTTTCTCCTTTTTCTTGATAAATCTTCATGTTGTATGGATAACCATTTCTGCCGCATAAGCACCAAATCTTAAAAGCAAAGCGAAAAGGTTTTTCTCTAATGAACATTTTGGCACTGTGCCGACCAAAATAAGGTATCATAAATTCGTCCATACTTAACAGTTTGTTAAATATGCCAAACTGAATTAGGTTTCGATTTAACATCTCATAAAGTGGAGCTATTTTACTCAGTTTGTCCCCTTTTGTTAAGTTTTGGTTGTCAAAAAAGTGGAGATACTTCTTTATTTCGTGATACCTGCCCCTGCTCATTGTATTGGACACAATTGATACGCTTGAATCTTGTTGCCTAGACCAGTAATGGTGCTCTTCAGGTAAATAATGGTGCCCTGAAAGTAAGAGTATTCCAAAAATCTTGCAGATTTTTTCGCCTGTAACATAGAAATTAGGATCATTTCTATCTCGATTTCCATACAAATTCCTTTGGCAAACAATTTGATCATTCATCTCCTCAGTAAAAAAAATCTCCAAATCTCAAATGGTGAGCTACCATCCAGGTTGAGAATGCGATCTCTCAAAATACTGAAATCGTCATTAATCAAAATTGTTTTATTAAAGTTATAACTTTTTTCGTAGTAGACGGTAGAGCCGTTTCTGATTCTTGACCACTCTCAAAGTCTTCCTCCACTTCAAGTTCCCCAGCTGGCTAAAAAATTTCTTCCATACTGTCAGCAACATTTTTAACATCGTTCTCCTGGCTACCAGAGTCTCCTGCCTCAGGCGGCAATACAACAACATTGACTACGTTTTTTGCAATTTCTATAGTTTCGTTGACTTTTACCAGCGTTAGTAGATGGGTTACCTTTCTTGCACCGCAAAAAGCTGTAGTATCCATGTTTGACTCAATTTTCTAAACTTTGCTGCTACTTTGCTTGAAATAAACTGTTGATAAACGTTTTCTTTTAGCTCGGTGAGAGTTCGAAAATAAAGCGACACCGTTGCGGTATTTTTCAATAATCTGCTCTGTGACGTCACAAAAATAGAATAATGAACTTAGTTCTAAAACAAATAAAATCTCGGTCGACTGCATTGAAATTACAGCTGGACAGTTTTATATGAAAACTGCTACTTTCCTAGCATAAGACAAAGACCGATGTATTTTAAGACATTGCGATTGAAAATTAGAAAATTGTGTCCCGAAAATCGCCATTGTTCCACAAAGGGAACACAAATTTTTCAGATAAATTTTACCCTAAGAAATATCTATATTTTGAATTGCTTTTTATATGGGGATGTGTCTACTAAATATGATAGCACGTTAGAAGCGCTTTGAAAACGACAAAGATTTTTATAGATTCATAAATATGCCTTACACCAAAAACGCAATTTTCATAAAAATGGCAATCAAACAAATATTCATATGTGCAAAGTATTTTTCAGTAAGTTGGTCAATATGGCAAAACAACTCCTTAACGACACACAAACAACATTACACTATCTATAATTAATAGTAAGGGTGTTAAAACAGCTCTGAAAAATTTGTTCCTTTGTGAAACAATGGTAAGAAAAAGGTTAAGTCAATTTTTCCGATTTAATAAAATTTGCACCCGCTGGCTTGAGACCCTTTTCTCTATTATAAGAGGAACAGAATATGAAGTACAAAGTACTTATTTTGGTTTATTATATGAGATATAGGTACAACATTATATAAAGTATTTTATGTGATATGGGGTTAGGTACAAAATAAAATTCATTGCAAAATACATTTGAAAAATTTAAAAATCACGTTAAATTATTTTGATTTCTAAATAACTTTTAAAATACACATAAGGCGGAAACAAGCATCTAACTCTAAAGCAGTTTTAAAGTCACCACAATAAAACAGGATGTTGAAGGAGAAATAGTTATTGAAAAAAATAAAGAGTTTGATGGGCATTGGGTATCTGTTTGTTGAAGAACTTAAAGCTTTGAAAACATTCTTTCCTCTAGATTTAAGCATTACGCTCTGCTCGAACACTTGATAAAAAACAATAGATTTACAACATTTTCTAATGTTTTCATCGCATGGTGGATTCATTTAACAATGCCAGCAATAGTCGCATCAAGATAAAGAAGTTTTTCAATACTGAAATAAATCAAAACATACCTAAGGTCTGTTGTATCACAAAAAAGACTTAAAGATTTGGAAGTAAACTCTTTAGCTCGAGAGCCGGATTCAAAAGTTAATTTTGATTGAGGGCCGCACTAATATTTACAACGTGAATTCGTGCCTCAAACTTATTCAAAGAACAAAAAAGATTTTTACGTTGACTTGTTACACCGTTCACATTGAATGCTTGGCGAGGCGGATGAAATAATTTAGCGGGCCGTAGTTTTCCCACCATTGCTTCATAGAATAAAAGATTGCAAAAGTCTTTGATTTTAAAAAATATTTAATAAGCTTTTGCAAATAAAAAACTCGAAAAGTCTTTTTCTAAAAAATTATGTAAATGCTTTCCTTTGTATTAAAAGTAAAACAATAAAACTTTTTATATTGCCTTTTAAAATTTTATTATAACAAGCACTTAATGTTTATTTATTTTTTGTTGGTTTATGTGGGTGTGTATTTTACTATCATACAAACTATAAACATTCATATATATATGTAGAGTAGGGGCCTTACCATCAGTTTTCTAATTGAATCTGAAATTCCTAGCACCAGTCTGGTTTGGAAAAAATAAATCTAAAGTTGGGATCTAGTTTTTACTTCCCGAGGTTGGCATATTTTACGTTGAGTTATTGCACGGGTGTCATCATCAAACATTGTCACATCGTGCTCTTAGCACCATATTTATGGCCCACAAAATCGATTTAATATTTTATAAGCTCGGAGAAAATAAGTTTGAAGTTGGTTCTACTCTTTACTTCTGAGGTTGGCGCACTGACAATATTTTCGTTGTGCTATTGCACCGGGTGTCATCATCAAGCATTGTCACATAGCATCCCTTGCACCATTTCTACAGGCCATAATTAATATTCTGGTTCCACAAGAACGAGTGAAAAAGGAAAATCTGCATCTCATCTACAGCACCAAGTAATTACATTAGGGCAGTTGTAGAAATTATGTAAAATATACGTTTTCTCTAGTAATGCATAGAATATAATAATTATTAAAATACAATCAAAATTATTATTTTAATCAGCTTTTAGTGAAAGTACTGGACCGAACAATGGAGTAACAATTGTAATTATTGTGTCAATATCAGTTATCATCATAATTGCTTTGGTTATTTTTGTGATGTACCGAAGGTAAGTTATACCTAAATTTCAATCGAAAATCTTTTATACTTAGATTTCAAATTTTCAAATAAGTTGACATTTAAATTTTAAATATTTTAGATTGGTTGTCATATTTTCACTTCAAATCACAGTATTGTATAAACATTTGTTTCAAATTCTCTAAATGGGGAGAATTATGTAAAACTGTAAGACTGTTTATAAATTACACGCGCTTTTAAAGTATTTAATTTAGAAACGCAGATCAGATGTGCGCTCCACGTCTAAGACATCGATGTTACAGAGGGGTGTAAAACTATTCTTTTAATTCTTAAACACTTTCTTTGGAGCTAATCTAGGCTTTATTGAGCTTGATTCGAACTGCTCTAAGCAAGTCTATTGCGATGGACCTGGCATTTATTATGGGAAAAAAACTCGGATCTGAATGTACTTTTACAAAACTTGGTGCTTCATTTAAAATCTCCATTAAGCAGCGCGGATGCCTCGTCGAGTTAAATAGTTTCATATTGTTGGAAAGAACCGGCGTCCACATCTTAATTTCTCTTGGCAATATTCAAAGACCGGCTTATTATACTCGTATCATGCGGTATACGGTAAGATTCAAAATGCCAAGGAAAGCCATAGAGCGTGTCACTCTTAGTCGGCGAAGTTCAGCTGGCTGAATCCCTGAAAGAATTAATAAATGATTTGATGGAGTAGGATTCAGCCATCCAGTGACAATGCGCAATGCGTTGTTTGATGGTCTAGGACACTCTTTGCTCAGGACAAATTTTGCACTCACAATTGGAAAATTTATGTTTGACTACATATAAGTTTAATCAATTTTTTTCAACGTTATTTCTTATCATCTATGACTGGAGATCGCTACCATCAATAATTGTAGATAACATCTCCCCAACTATCTATATAAATGTTACATACGAAAATAGATAATTGGAGATGAAAACCCACAGCACATCACAGACATCACAGACAATTATAGTTAGTCGTTAATACCTTTGGAAAAAACAGATAGATTTAGTAATATTTACATCCAAATAGAGACAGTTGAATACAAACTAATCGCAAGCCAAAAATAAAGTACTTGTTTATAAATAGCAATAGAAACTTCTACATTCGATCGGATATGACTGCAAGTTTTAATGAAAACAAGATAGAACCAACGTATTTGCATTAAGCATACCACCAAGTTCCAAGAACTAACTTACAGTTGCTTCTACGTGCTGACAACATCAAGTTACTGAAGCTGAACAGTAAAAAAAAGCTTATTCCTATTGCTCGATGAAAACATAGAAGTGTGTATGAACGGTCAAGGCAGTCAACATGCTAAGCTGTCAGTTTCAATATCGCTTATCGCTAGAACTGGTTAAGTTGATGTTTACTTTAAGTAAGAATGTTAAAAACTTGATAGATGCGCAACTTTTCATTTGTGTGTTTGACAAAACCAAAAAACGGTTGATGCAATGACATTTAAGACTGTTTATGTTTAATCATATCTGGTTTTTGAGATACCGCCATGTATGAATTTTTAAACATAAATATATACAGTATACTCGTATATCAACATTCGATCGGCAACGGCACTGGCAAAAGTTGTATTAAGGCAAGGCAATGAATAAAAATTAGTTTTTAAAAACGTCAAAGTAAAATATAAAAAAAATTTGTCAAATGAGGAATATTTTAAACAAAAGTTTTTTGCCGCTACAATTTTGTTTATATTGCGTAAATTTATAAAAACACATGCAGCAAAGTAATATGCGATGTTTGTTACAAGCTTCTGATCCAGTAGACGAAAGATCTTATATAATGTGCCTACAACCAAACGTAAAGCTGAACTGTTTTTGCAATATTTGCTCATTTTACTTTTACAAATCTGTCATCTAAAAAGGGGAATTGCGACATAAAAACCAAGTTTTAAACAGTAAAAAATTTCACGTTTCACAATCAACTTAGTGACATTTCTTTCTCAATAAACCAAGGTCATCTTGCTGCCAATACGTATCTGCTTTCAATAGGTTTGTCTTAATATATCCGCTAACTGTAAATACCAAACTTAAAAGAGTCATAAAGGATAATCTGTTCTCTTTCCGAAAATTCAGCTCAGCGCTGTCTCCTGTTTTCTTACTCTATTTTCTCTTTAATCACTTTTGACTTCTTTAGTGTACCCCAGTCCTCTTTAGATTGTATAACTGTCTCTCTTAACACTTATAAATTGAGTACTTTTCTGCCCAAACGTTTGAATTATCTTGCTAAACTGACAATAACATTAACTTAGATATTTTAGTTACGGATGACCTGGGCTGTTTACATGGGTTTTTTCACTTAAAACCAGATAAAGCTCCGGGCCCTAATTTTATGTGCATAGAGCTTATAATCCATGTTAGAGCTGCTTTGAATTCTTGATTGAGTTGCTGATTAAGGCTTTTAAGGAGGGAAGGTGCCGTAAAATGTTTTTTCTAATAGAACAATAAAATGTGAAAAGAATCCATTCCCATCAAAACGACACTTCCAACCTCTCGCCAGCCCTAATTCAACTACACGTTGAAAGAAGGCCTTTGACTGGCTTACAGTTTGATGTTCAATGAAAAATTAAATTGATCTTGAGCGAAAGTTGTTTCTGTGTGAGTAACTCTAGTGTTGCAACATTTACACCTCAAAATTATGTTGCAAAGTCTAATTTTAGGAAACGTTGTTGTCTCTGCTATGATAATAAAATTGGACCAGGCCAGAAAATGCAAAAAAATATGAAAAAATCACGAAATCGGTGTTAAACATGTGGCTCTTCCACGTGTTTATGGCACTGCTTATAAATTTGCGCTTCATGCTTTGATCAATGCCGAGATATGTTCCGCGACTAACAGTAACAATTATATAGAGTAATATTGTTTTTCTCAAGTGTCTTTTTTTGAAACAATATAATGGCGTAGTTTCATTTCAATAATTAAAAAACTCTGTTTGGGCGGTGAAATACGATGTGTATGTAAACGAGGATATATAAAAGATAAAGTTTTTTTGGTTTTATAATATCTCTACGTCGATATTTTAACACTGCTAAATATCAAAATATAGTCAATTTCAAATTCTCTTATGTAAAAAAAATCATTTTCGTTTTTTTATCTTTTTTTAAAAAAAGCACCTTTAACTATTAGTAACGACAAAAACATGTGGACAAAACATGTGAGCAAATAAATGAAACTGGTCTAAAATATTTTTCATAATTCAACATTCATACAATGAAACAAGCTTCTCTTGGCTTCTTTATTGTTTGTAATTGTCGTGCGCGTTGACGTCACTCTTTACGTCCAATTTTTAATTAAGTTTACAACTGTTACAACAACAAATCCGTTAATATCGCATTTCAAGCCAGTTAAATGAGTGTTTAAACGTAAAAATTGAAGTGACCTTGCTAAATTGCAATTTTGCATACTTTATCAAATAAATTTTTATAAACTTTTTACTCTAACAAAAGTTAAATAAATGATCTTTACTCTGGTTAAATTTTACAAAGATAGCTTAAGTAGTTTTTGAGTTATAAACCGTTAATTTGGTGAGGTTCTGAAGCCCGGCCGCTTAGGAGTCAACAGCTCGAAAAAGGTTGAGGAGAATAGGGTTAAGTTTTATTTATTAATTGAGAAGTTTATACGATCCGAAGCATACTTACACAGTTCTTTCATTTCACGTTACAGGTTTTTTTAAATTGGTTTTATAGCTTTGATTAACAACACCCAAAACCTTACTTTGTTGTAAAATATAGTTCACCCTTTAACAACTATTTTATTTAGAGTCTCAATAAATTTATAAAATGTTCATTTAAAAGTACAAAATCTGTTTTTTAAGCACGAAGCAGCAGACACCAGCAGTAAGCAGAGAAATACAGCAAAAATCTAAAACCAACTCCATATGCCTGGTTCATGATTACCATTTATGGCTGTAGCGCTGTAAACCTGGGTCCTGTTCCCAAAGCAAATAGATTTAATGAAGTTTTGCAATTTATAATATACTTATGAACACGTCTTTCTATAGGTTAGACAAAACGTGTTTTATTTGTACAGAAACATTAGGGCATTAAGAATATTATGTAAATATAAATCGATTGGATATTTTAAATGACAAATATTTGTTCATAGCATAGCTTACAGAGTTTACATTTTGTACGACATAGCTATACAACACATATAAATAGCCTAATTAACTGTCGGTTTCAAAAGAACCAATAAAGAGCCACAACATACTGACGCCTGGGACAAAAATATAAATGGTTTCTTCCAACAATAGTCCTTTTACTAACCTAGACTTTAATATTTGCATATCAAATGCCAGCAACTATGTTGTTGAGCCAACATCGGGATTTGTACTCCCAAGCTATTAGACCTCATGTCTCTTGCAGTTCTTAATATATAAGTAACTTAGACATTATAAGACAATTATAATACGAGAGATTTTTCAAAATCGAGTATCCCTTTGTTCACGCAAAGCTTATAGTTTAAACTATCAGTTCGGTGAAAGTCTTTCACAGATTCACCTCTAAGACCTAACCAGCGTTTGCAAATCCTTGTTAAACGCATTTATGACGCAACACAACGCAGAACAAATCTCCCACTGATTTGATTGTGGCTGTTGCGACCAAAATAACTAAATCATGGCGCGCCTCTGTGGAAAACTTGTATTGTGTTTTATTATATCGTGTCATTATTCTCGCTATTAATCCTAGAAACTATAGCATCATTTGTAACCTAGACACTACTGCATTGCTGTAAATCTTCTTGCGTGAGCAAAATTACAAGTTGTAAGGGCACGCCATGTTTAGCCTATTCACCCCCAGTTAGAGTTATTTCAAAATATTACAAGAACGAAAGTAAATGTCTGCATTAATTCATTGTTTTTATGAAGTAACAAGAGCAAAAATAAACAAAATAATAAAATATTGCTATAGTAGCGCAGATGCAAGCATGCTAGTTTATTGTTAGGATTGGTGAGAAAAATGCCTTTGAAAAAAGTTCAAAGTAATAAAGATGCAAGGTTATTTGCTGTCTGGCCTAGATGAAAACCTGTGGATTTGAGTTTTTTGACTAGCCGATGTAAGAGTACCCAAAATGCAATGCATCCTAGCTGTGCCACGTTAGGTAAAAATATTCTAGTTGAGACAACTACTCAAAAAAATTACTTTCTTTATGTGTAAATTTGCTATAAATAATTTTTTTGTAGATGGAAACAATCAAAGAGTAAATTGCTTATAATACATGAGCCAGAACCGGAGCCGATTTCGTTGGAAATTATTGACCCACCGAAAGAAAGTAGATCGAATAAAAGTTTATTTTTAGATTTTTTTAAAGTTGAATAAAAATCGATCCTCGTTAATATTTAAAAATTTTGATAAGGTGTTTCTCTGACAAAAAATTTTTTAATGTTTTCAACTTTTAACTAATTATCTTTAATCGTATTTAAACCACAAAAATTTATCATCCGAACATTAAATTCAACATAGCGTATCAACTAATCTCAAATATTTTCCGAGCCACTTTACTACGTTGCAAACTCAAATAAGCTTTGCGGTTGTTAAGTTTGTTTTACAGCCACAATTATGCGATGGCTAACTTTGGTTATTTGAACTTGAGTTGCGACTATTACAATTATCATAAATCTTGAAATCTTTTATAAAAATAATAAAAAACTAATTAATGAGATTTATTAGATTAAGTTTTGCTAGTACAGCTATTAAGAATTAATGCTTTTTACATTTAAAATTTACTGAACATAGTTTGCTGCAGCTTTTCATAAATTTGTTTTTTAAACTGATTTAACTGCAATGATATACAACTTAAATTAAAAATGGCGTGTTGACTTACCGATGTAAGTCAGACCCGCATCGCACGGGCACGAAAAGCGATAAACAACATTTGATAACAAAAGCGCAGGTGCGTTAGATTTTAAATTGAAATAGTTTCCTACTTTGCAAGTTTTATACGATACTCGTATATAGGTGTTAAACGCTATACATATATAAGTATATAGGTGTTAAATGATAATTAAATACTCGTATATAGGTGTTAAATGCACAGCAGAAGATTTTCAAATAAGTTTCGAAATGTCTTTTGCGAATATGTGAGATTGTTTCCCCACATATGGAATTTCAACTGTTACGGTTTCTTTTTCTTTTTTATTTGCAGGTTGCGTCTGATTTAATTTGTTTGTCAACGATTCATAAATTGGTAAAGAACTTTATCAAAAAAAATAGTTTGGGTATCCATTATTAAAAGAACATTGATCTTAATTTTTCTATTTCAATTTGGAAGAGATGGCAATTGAAACAAATAGTTTTGGCACGATTTAGCATACAACTAATTAAGTTTAATTTCCACTTTAACGGGCAAATTGCTTTGAAATTCAGAAAAACACCAGTATGAGTTGGTTTTCTCCAAATCCATGATTGTAAATTACTATTGTGTATTTTAAGTTCCATGCCTAAAAAGGGGAGAGTATTAGTAGACTTTTCCATTGTAAATTGCAAATTTTTATGTTGTGAATTTAATCTATCTAAAAATTCCATACTATTGCATTCGTTGATAAATATTGCAAAAATGTTATCTACATATCTAAAATCGACTTTTGGAGCGGAATTGAGTTGCTGTTGTAAAAGACGGGTTTCCATTTCAGCCAGAAAGAAGTTAGCTATAGTAGGACCTAGCGGTGAACCCATAAAACACCATCAATTTGCTAAAATAATTTGGCTTTGTATAAAAATATTCCTTTAGTTGCTAAATTTAATAATTTTTTTAGATATTTTCTTTTTTATTGGTAGTTGATTAGCATTTGAGTTGTTGTAAATCGTGCCAAAACTATTTGTTTCAATTGCCATCTCTTCCAAATTGAAATAGAAAAATTAAGATCAATGTTCTTTTAATAATGGATACCCAAACTATTTTTTTTGATAAAGTTCTTTACCAATTTATGAATCGTTGACAAACAAATTAAATCAGACGCAACCTGCAAATAAAAAAGAAAAAGAAACCGTAACAGTTGAAATTCCATATGTGGGGAAACAATCTCACATATTCGCAAAAGACATTTCGAAACTTATTTGGAAATATTCTGCCGTGAATTTAACACCTATGTATAAAACTTGCAAAGTAGGAAACTATTTCAATTTAAAGTCTAACACATCTGCGCTTTTGTTGTCAAATGTTGTTTATCGCTTTTCGCGCGGGTGCAATACGGGTCTGACTTACATTGGTAAGTCAACACGTTATTTGTTAATAAGAGCAAAGCAACACTTAAATTTGGGCTCTTCGGTCAAATGCAAAATAAAAGAACATATTAGTGAATGCAATTTGTGTAATAAAAAAGATACGGATAGCTTAATACATCGTTTTATTGTTATAAAGAAATGTCCAACAGACTACGACTGTAACATTCATAAAGCTTTAATAATTAAAAAACATCGACCAAAATTATTTAAATTAAAAACACAAGCATAAAAAGAAAATTGATTACTGTATATTCAAGTTTAAAATGTTATATTTTAGTTATTTTTTGTCTGATAGTATCTTGATACTACTTTACTGTATGTTCAATGATGCTACGACAGTTGATCAAACGACACTTGATCGAAACGACACTTAATCGAACGACACTTGATCAAAACGACAGTTGATGGAAATGAAATTTGATTGAAACGACATTTGATCGAAACGACACTTGATCAAAACGACATTCGATCGAAACGACACTTGATCGAAATGACATTTGATCGAAACGACACTTGATTGAAATGACAGTTGATAAAAAAAAGATTTACTTTTGTATGTTTTTGCGACTAAACATTTGTTACTGTAAATTAGATTCATAAAAACCAGAGGCCATCAGTAAGATGACACTTTTTTATATTTTTTATAATTTTTTCAATTTATTTTATATTTATTTTTAAGGTCAGGGTTTTTTAACAAAATCTCGGGGCAAAGCATTTTTAGGGGGCAACAAGTAGATTTCTTGTCATGATTATGTATAGTTAGATGTCAGTTGCTGTAATTTTTTGCATTCTTTTTACATTGTAGTCAGTTATTTAGGGGAGGGGGCAGCCCCAACCTTGCAGACCCCTTGCAAAAATCAGAGACAGATTCAATTGAAATATTTATTTTTTTAGACATTTTTTTTTTTGGACAAAAAAATTAACAAAACCGGGATAGATTCAAAGTTAAAACTTTTTTTTTAGAGATCATTATGTTTTTGGAAGGAAAATTGAAAAAATTGGGACAGATTCAAAGTTGTAAATTTTTTCTATTATTATTCGATTAAAGTGTCGTTTCGATGAAATGTCGTTTCAATCAAGTGTCGTTCGATCAAATGTCGTTTCGATTAAATGTCGCTTTGATCAAGTGTCGCTCGATCAAGTGATGTTCGATCAACTATCGGTTCAAGATGTTCAATAGCTTTCAGTGCAAGTAGACATAACAAACTAGTAGTATTGGCTAGTTATTGGTTACATATTGTTGTAGGTTTTTTAGCTAAATACCATACTTTAAAAACCAAAGCAATAACTGATAAACTAATATGATGAGCAAATTAAAAGTTTAATTTCAAATAGGCAATGGCCTATATTAGCTAAATTAAAGTTATCCAATGAAAAAAAATACAAAAGTATTTAAAAAATAAAAAACAATGCAAGCCTTTAACTATACAATAGACACACATTTACGGTGCAAATTGCAAGTTTTTATTTATTTATTTATTTTCTTAATTTTTTACTTTTTTTTTTAATATGTTATAAGTTTTTTATATTAATTAATTTATATATGCATCTCAGACTTATGATTAAAAAAAACATTTGAATAAGCACTCAAAACAAAATAGCTAATATACTTGTAGGTGGTCCGTTGGAGTGGGACGCAGGCATCCAGTAACTATGCGCAAGGCGTCATTCAAAACACTGTCGATGAGGCGAGTGTGAACACTGCGACACCAGACTGATGCACAGTACTCAGCTGTTGAGTAGATTAGAGATAAGGTGGCTATGCGTAGTGTTATAGCACCAGCAGCCCATCCCGAGCCCACGAGTCTCCTCAGCAGTGTTACGCACGAGGATAGTTTTTTGCAAAATGCCACTAAATGGTGACAAAACGTGAGCGATCTGTCCAGTTTTACCCCAAGATTTGTAGGGGTTGGACAGAACGGTAAAAGTCTACCGTTGCTGTAGACCTTTAGCTCATGTTTGGCCTTTCGGTTATTTAAATGAAAGGATGCCGTCACCATCTTAGTGTGACTGAGCTTCAATCTCCAAGTCTGGAGATACGTTGAAAGTGTAGACATGTCTTGGTTTAAAGTCTCCTCCAAGTCCTTCCAGTTTCCAGAAGAGTGCAACAAAGCTAAATCATCAGCATAAGCAAACTTTCTGGAAATCATGGAAGGAAGATCGTACGTATTGATGTTAAATAGGAGGGGAGCCAAGACCGATCGCTAAGGAACGCCGTTTTTAAGACGGCGTAGCCTGCTTTGCTTGCTGTCACCGGTGCTTACTGTCACGGGTGAAACTTCAATTTCGGACAAGCTCCATAATCATTTTGACCATGTGCTTATCCGGAAGTAGTCTCAGCAGCTTGCAGGTAAGGCCACGGTGCCAGATAGTGTCATCATCATCAGATCGATAAATACAGCACCGGCCTTCCTTTTAGCCTCGAAAGAATCCTCGATGTTCTGGGTTAGCAGAACAACTTGATCTACGGTTGACTTCCCGCGTCGGAACCCAGCTTGCTCTTTAGGGAGCAGTGGATCGATTAATGGCTTAACGCGGGCGTAGATAAGCCTCTCGAAGATGTTGTAGGGGACACAGAGCAGAGATATCGGTTGATAACTCTTTGGGTCCCCCACCGGCTTTGCTGGTTTTGGGATGCGACCACAAGCGCTCTTCTCCGGATCTTGGGAATTTTGAGTCGGCGCAAACAGGAAGAAAGGAACTCACGTAACCAGGGCTTCAAAGCATCTCCAGCATGGAGTATAAGCTCTGAGCAGATGGAATCAGGTCCCGGAGCTTTACCTGGTTTTAAATGTTGGAGGGCAGCAGCAAATTCTCTCTGTGAAAAATTGTCAGAGATATTTACTGCGTCTGGTGTTGTGGCCCTCCAAAGGTCAGACACTTCTTGAAAGACAAGTCGAGATGACTTGCGGTCAACAGCCTTGTATTTCCCATTTCTAACCAGCTGAGATGCAATAGCATCGGCTGAAACGGGACAGTGACGAGGAGAGTGTCGTGACCTACCAGTAAGGTTGTTCAAAATACTCCACGCTTTTCAACTAGAATGTGAGAAGTCAATGCTCCGAACTGCTTCGGACCATCGATCCCTTCCGCTTTCTGTCAAGCTTGGTAAGCAGAGCTGTAGCAGCCAAACTTGAGTCGTCTCCCTGAGGAGACTGCAGAAAGGTTTTATAGAGGCATTCACACTCTGCATCCCAACACGGAATGTACTCTCAGGCATCCAGCCAGCTGAGCTTTGCCGAATGGGAGCGACACTCTTCTTGGCTTACCGTGGATCTTTGGACCCCGATCATATCTTGTATGGTCTCTTAAGTGGGTCCTCAGATATTCGCCAAGTAAGAATAAGATCCAGACGCCCGTTTGTGCCAGCTGCGCGGAACCTTTTGGACAACCTTGCCAGACTTGGCATCCGCGCTTCTAAATGGACAAATCACAAATGGAAAACGGAGTATTGTGAAAATGCTTCCAGGCTCCGTGCTTTTGTGCCCTGGACCGGTGCCAGGCCTGTTGGGATGGGCTTACCCCGAGCATCTTGGGTTAAGCTCAACCGCCTGCGAACTGGTGTTGGGCGATTCCATTTGTCCATGCACAAATGGGGTCTCGCTCCTTTACCGAATTGCAAGTGTGGCGCCTCTGAGCAAACCGCAGACTATGTTCTAATAGCGTGCCCTATACATTGGGCACCACATGGAGCACAAGGTCTGACGGTTTTGGATGACAAAACTCAATGCTGGCTTAATAACACCACCGCCCGTATCTGATTCAGGCAGTGCAGCAGTCTGGGGTAGTAGAAGGATAAACCCTCGGCCCCAGTCCTGTTTGTATCTGACCTGGAGTGGATACCCTTTAAACGACGACGACGACAACGAGCTAATATACTACACAGTAGACCTATAGAAACAAATGCAGACACGTCACATACACAAAATTTGCAAAACAACTCAAGTTAATTTTACACAAAAAACCTAGAGAAAATCAATAAAAAGATGTACCTATAAAGACAACAGTTGTAATGTATTTTTACTATACTTATACGTAAATAAAACCAATACCAAATGATGTTTTGGTTCTTATTGTGTCTTGTTTTGGTTTGCTAGCTGTAAATTGTTTATTTTTTGTTGAATGTTTCTGTTTATTCTTTCTGATTACTTGTAAAAAATTAGGCTACTAAAAACAGCCATTAAAGATGATATAATTTACTGTTTTGTGTAGCTTATTAAGTTGAATTGTGTAATGCAACTTGACTGCAATAAAAGTTAGCTAAAGAAATAAAAATAAACTTAATAGAATACAGGACCATCAATATTTTTTGTTACAATTTTAATTAAATTAAATATTTTTGCTATATTTCAGTTAACTAAATTTCTGACAATTTCCAAAAATTTTTTAAATATTTAGGTTTTGATATTAAGCCATGACAAAAACTTTAAATAAAAGAATAACTATAGTTGAACTACACACGTACGCAAGTCTAAAAAGGAAATTGTAAAGACTTAAATACCTAAATGAGTTAATGGTGCCTCTTTCAGGACGTTTTCCAAACGTCTCCAACGTGTCATCGATGCAGATGGAAATCATATGGAGTAAATTGTCTTCGTGTTGAATCCCTAGTTATTTGACAACAATAATTCATCTGTAATTTCAAAATTGAGTTCCATATAATAAAGACAACTTTTGAATGCTGTAACGCTAAATATTAATGACCTTGTATACAGGTAATAAGCTTTATAAAAGCGAAGCAGATTTACACAAAATGCAAGAACATTTAAACCATATAGGGGTAAAATTTTATAACTCTAGTTTGCAATCGTCCACCTGCTTTTACAAAAATAAGAAGTTCTCAAAAGCATTAGAGCTACTATTCAGGGAGAGAGTATTCTTTTTTCAACCATAACCCAATTATGTTCAGCAACACTAATCCATTCATACCAGATTAAAAGATAAAATAAGTTCTTTTTTTATTTT
The DNA here is from genome assembly GCA_963680785.1 of Diplosoma virens. Classification (NCBI taxonomy): domain Eukaryota; kingdom Metazoa; phylum Chordata; class Ascidiacea; order Aplousobranchia; family Didemnidae; genus Diplosoma; species Diplosoma virens. Next base: position 46,818,595 of record OY796883.1, on the reverse strand, counting down.
ATATTTTAATTTGATACGAATGCTTTAGAGTTGCTAAATATGATCATCAAAATATTTAACTATCTTTCTATTGATTGCAATTAGTTAATAAAAGTTAAAATTATATATGTGTATATATCTATATATTATTTGTGAATTTAATTCACAAAATTTCCATATATATTTAGTTACACAACAACACAGTCGGTTCGTCTTCGTCTAAAAAATCGTTTTTTTAATTTTTGTAGCAGTACAGCTATAAAAAAAATAAATAAATTCATGAAAATTTTTAAACAAGTGGCTGCGGTAGTGCTACGACAGTTGATCGAAGGACACTTGATTGAAACGACAGTTTATCGAAACGCTGTTGTTCAAATTACAAATGAGAAAAAAATTAATTTTGGTATGTTTCTGCGATTAAACAATCTCATTGTTATGGTAAATTAGATTCATAAAAAACATAGTAAGAAGAACAGTTTGTTTGTATTTTTATATTTTTTTGCCAATGTCATGGTCAGTATTTCATAACAAGGTCCCAAGCAAAGCATTTTTAGGGGAGCAACAAGTAGATCTCTCGTCATGGTTATGTTTTGTTAGATGCCTATTGCTGCCATTTTTTGCATTCTTTTCACATTGTAGTCAGTAGCGTATTTAGGGGGCGGCATTGTGCAATGATCCCACCTTTGAAGACCCTCTTGAGAAATTAGACATAGATTCAAAGTGAAGAGTTTTTTAGAGTCATTTTGATTTTGGATAAAAAATTGACAAAACCGGGACAGAATCAAAGTTATAAATTTTTGCTTTCATTATTTGATCAAGTGTCGTTTCAATTAAATGTCGTTTGGATCTAGTGTCATTTTGATCAAGTGTCGTTTCAATCAAATGTCGTTTCGATCAACTGTCGTTCGTTTAACTTTCGTTTGATTAATTGTTGGGTCATGGGCTGTGCTACAGAATTTAAATATGTTTTTGTCCGACACTCGTCAGGAGATAAACATCGAAATGGGGAAAAAATACAAGACTGTTGTATAAAACTCAATAAAGCTGATAGGCTGTTTAAAAAAAGCGTCAAAACATGTAATCAGCGCAAGATTTCATGTTGTAAACTAACTTTTTTCGGCGATATAAATTTGGCTTTGATAATTGGATGTAAACGGCTTCCAAAGCAGATGAATGAAAAACAAACGGCGAAATGAAAGAATAGTAAAAATTTTATCATTGTAATATTGGGCATACGTAGGGTTAAGTCTAAATGTTGTTGACCAATCGCGATTCACTAAACATGACTGGCATTAAAGATTTGCAAAAACGGGTAGAGGTATTTTAAAAGTTTGAAATTGGAACAGTTTTAATACATTTTGGCAGGTATTTGCAAATTCTTCCTATAATCTTTGAAATGTGCGGCCTACGTACCGATTACCAGATTGGCAAAAATATTTTTTAACTACGATTTATAATTTATGCCGCAGTTTTCAAGGATTACAAAACAGAATTCATTAATACTTGCCAAAATTTATTAGAACTGGCCCAATTTTGAAGTATTCCAACACCTGTACCGTTTTTTTAAATCTTTAATATCAGTCATGTTTTCTGAATCCGCAATTAGTTAATATTATTCAGATAACTCTACGTATGTCCAATACAGTTGGCTCCGCTTAACTGGCTCACGGATAACTGGATCATTCGGTTATCTGGATCATTTTTCTAAGTCCCAAATTACATAAGCATTTTCAACGTAAAAGTACGCCGCTTTTCTGGATCACTGGATCAATTTTTCGTGTAACTGGATCACTTTTGCATGAAAACTCACAGTAAAATTCCACATTTCGCACGGCACGTGTTTCCAAATTTCACACGACACCTGGCTCAATCATTGATCACGTGCTCAAACACGCCACACGCTATTCAGTAACGGTTACAGAGACCGGTAACGCTTTAAATGCTCTCAAACGGGGTCTGCTGGAACGAGGTTTCACAGACCATGACAATCTGTTGGCAAAGTTGGAAAAAGCATTAAGTCAAGTACTTACAGCTGACTTGAGACAGAGACTATATTACGTTTTTTTCCGCAGAACTAATAAAGTACTATACATTGTTTTAATTAATAAATATAGTTGTATTATTGATTATTGATTCTCATTTCATTATTTTTTTAAACTTGGGTTACTTTGTTGACAAAAAAAGCACTTGACCTTTTTTACATACAGTTCTGTATCTTTTCGGCCAACTGGATCAAAAGCCCTCGGCCCAAAGTGATCCAGTTAAGCGGAGCCAACTGTATCACAATGGTAAAACTTTTACTATTCTTTCATTTAGCTGTTCGTTTTTTCATTTATCTGCTTTAGAAGCTGTTTACATCCAATTATCCAAACCAAACTTATGCCACCAAAAAAGGTTAGTTTACAACTTGAAAATCTTGCGCTGATTACGCGTTTTAACTCCTTTCTCCAACATCCTATCATCTTCGTTCAGTTTTATACAACAATCTTTTGTATTGTTTTTCTTTATTTCGACGTATATCTCCTGACGAGTGTCGGACGAAAAGCTTAGAGATTAGTTTTTGCTGTCTAAATTTATGAAATGCTGCAACGAAGGAAAGTTCAGCAGATTTTAAAGCAAATAAAACACTTATTTTTACTAGGTGTGCGAGCAAAAGACAGTATACATAATTGCAATTTGTTAGATTTTGTTATTTAGCTTACAAATTATAAAATTAAAAATAACTTTATAGTTGCAACTTGATTTTAAGTCACCTCAGTAAGCTATCTGGATTATTAGCGGGCTGTAAAATCAACTTAAAATGGCAAAGTTTGTTCAAAATTAAAAGCGCCGCAAAGTGGCTAAAAAAAGGCTTATTCTCTAATTTCGAGCATATTGCTGAAACGTTTAAACAATTTTAAGATAAAAAAAAAACAACAGTAGAATCAAAATTGCAGTAATCATTTTATTTTTGTTTTTTCGTTTTTGAGTTTAATATTTTATTCATTGTATGCAAATAATAAAATATATTCTCGAAAAATTTTAACGCAAAGCCAGAAATTACTAATAATATATCATTACGAAAAAATGAATTACTAATTAATTACAACGAGTATATTAATTCGTAACAAGTATAAACAAAGAAAACGTGTTTCAATACAAGACTTTGTTTAGATTTTTGAATAAGTAAACTCTTTATAGTTAATAATTTACACCAATTTTTTGCAGCTGCCAAAACAGTTATGTTATTAAAAATCTATTATTTACATCAGATACTCCAATAAAAAGACTGATAAAAACAAATGTAAATTATAAATTTTGCATAATCCTAATCACATAATATATCATAGAATATGATTAGGCTACATTTATTTTTTATTGGAACATCTGAAATTATAATCTTTGAGTCTGGTAGTCAAACTCTATTGATTTGTCCCATCCACAACAACATTTGATTTCATAAATTCCATTATCGATTCATTGTTTTTTGTTTTTTTTCTTTACAATTGAAATATTTCCAATAACATCTATTTCTTTACTAAAAATTAATATAGAATGGTTTATCACCTTTTTTTTAAAAAAGAAACTAATTTCTTAAGTAATTCAATTGGATAAGCATTCTTCCCTATTTAAATTACCGCTCAAAATCTTTACGCTGCGTCGGCTGGGACAACCCTGAATTAAACAATGCATGTGTATAAGATGGTTTAAAATAGAAGGTTTTAACCAAAAGCATTTGTGAAGATCCGTTTTGAGTGAAAGCTTTTTATTTAGGAAAGTTAAAATGCTATTGTCTATAAAATAAATTAAATACAGTTATTTTGAAGAATCGGAGGTATGGCTTAAAATTCTTTGCTTTTTGTAGTTGTTACAAAAATAATGCACGATTTATTGAGATTTTAATAAATTCTGTTTGTTTTTAAAAGTTACACAGTTGTCCCATTTAGTCTAGAGTTCTGTGTGTTGGCGTTTTGTAATGTTTGAAAGTCATCTGCTTCTGTTGTTTTGTTGATATATAAATCTAAAAAAAATAATTGGTTGTTAGCTTCTACTTCTTTGATATGTTTGATTTTTTGCATGAAATGAGCTGAACAGCTTATACGTAGATTTAATATTTTCAATATTGTCAAATACCAAAGAGAGATCATCTAAATATCTGAATATTTTGAAATAATATTTGAATCTTTTGTTTATTTTATTTAATATTAATTCATACAAATATCTGCTAGAGCTGGAATTGAGGAAGATCCCATCGCAACACCATTTATTTGTTTATAAAACTATGATTAATTTTTTGTCTTTGCGTTAAAAACTTTCGGAAAATGTATTTTAAATTTTTTTTACAATTAGTAAAGTATTATAATTTTGGCAAGGAATAAATTTTCTTCAACCATATTGTAGCCATACTCAACAGCACAATTAAACTTATAAATTTTTTTTGAACGTTTTTGTCTTCTGAAGCCGTTTTCAAGAAAAACTTAAACTTAAACGAAATTAACAATAATGCGTGAAAACAAAGAAAATTAGTTGTTTATGCATGAATGATTTTACATTGTGACGAATACAACTAGGAAGCAAATTTTTAGTTGCATTAAATTACTTAAAAAGTGAAAGTAAATAGAAATTTTAAAATAAAAATAAAAAAAATTAAAATTAAAATTAAAAAACATTAATAGAAATGAAGAACCATTTGCATAATCAACGATGTAAATTAGGATTACGCTTTTTAATAAATAATGTTTTGTGTATTTTTGTGTAAAATTCCGTCTAAAACTTTTTTATTATTTCAAAGGAGTTAAAATTTAATTTAACAAAAGAACAAACATTGCAACACATTATGTGATTTTTTTTATTGGACTTGATACTTGAAAGTTGAAGTCCAAATGCTCCCTAGCTCTGGTATCAAGTGCAATAAAAAATCACATAATGTGTTGCAATGCTTGTTCTTGCGTTAAAGTAAATTTAAACTCCATTAGAAGATTATCGGTAGACAGTTCAGCTTCTCTTTTAACACGAACGTCGATCACAGAAGAAAACAAGTTCGCTGAGACATTACAGAAATCAATGATGGAACGCTGTCCCACCGAAGTTCTGTATCAAGTGTACTTGTGAATCTTCTTGTGCTAAAAAAATGTATTCATTATGAACAGTCCATTGGTGGCACAGAACTGTAACAAACACCTTCCGTTTCTGTTAATGTCGGAGTCTTCTTGTCCTGCGATAACACCCTTCCATGTCTTGTCGTCAGTACCCACATGTGCATTGAAATTACCCCGTAGGTAGGAGTCCTACTCTTCCTCCGAGTGGGACCCAGTCAGGGCTAGGGATTACAAAAATGACTACCCCTGCCTGAGCAGACATGGTTGCATCTACACCTGGGTAGAAAAGTTTCCACTCTTCATTTAACTCAACAGTATCAGAGCCACGACACTGGGTAGTGGAAACTCCAACAATATCAAGATGATACTGCTCCGCTCGATGCAGTATGAATATTGTCATTCGGACTATTCATTTTGCTACATTTGTTAGATTACTTTTGGTCTGTTTCTCATCTTCGATTTTACCGCCATGGTCAGCCCTGAGAGGAGTTGAAAACTCCAGACGGCACTGTTTTTAAGATCACAGAAAATGCAAACCCCTCCACCATGCTAAGGTAAAAATCTATAGGAGAGGTATTATATATATATAGGAGAGATATTGTGTAATTTTAGGTTTTTTTAAATCATTGGCGAAAACGTTTAATAAAAGAAATTGTTATACATTCAAAAATTTAATCCATCTATGAATATCGACAAGAAATTTATTTCATTGTATTTATTAAACACTTAATGCTTCTTTATTTTACCTTAACAATAGTGTTGCAAATATTTAAACTCGGTGTTTATTTTTTGTTTCAAATTTTAAACCGCTTTATTTCGTATACGCCCAAATTGCTGTTGTACCAATTTCATTTTCAACTTACACGCAGATAACTCCGTTTTATTTAGTAGTATATGTTGGCAATATTTTATTCTGTTACGTCATAAATTCTCTAAATTTAAATTTTCAAATTCACAATTAAATATTTAGTTTAACGCAGTTGATGATGAAATGAGTTATAATTCCAAAACATGCTCAATAGAACAATGTTTTAAAATATATTGGCTTTACGTTTTACAGTATTTTTAAGTAATTTAATAAAACTAAAAATTGAGTTTATTATTGTATTTGCTTTAACTTACCGTAGATACTCGACTATAAGTCGACCTCGAGTATAAGTCGAGGTAGAAAATTTACTAGATTTTGAAGAAAACTTGTTTTTTTTTATTTTTTTTATTGACGCGTCTATAAGTCGAATTCATTTTATCTGTCAAATTTTTCTGAAAAAAACCTCGACTTATAGTCGAGTATCTACGGTATTCGTCACAATGTAAAATCATTCAAGCATAAATAATTAATTTTCTTTGTTTTCACGCATTATTGTTAATTTCGTTTAAGTTTTTCTTGAAAAGGGCTTAAGAAGCCGAAAACGTTCAAAAATAAAAATTTTATGAACTTATTGTGCCGCTGAGTTAAGTATTATACTCGAAACGTTAAAATAAAAAAATTAATCTTCCAGTATGGCTCTCTTTTCTATTTCAATTATGCTAAATTTTGAAAAATTGAAAACATTAGGCAAAAACTGCTCAGCCAATTCAACCCACAACATTTTTTGGAAAAAACAAACGTTTATTTTATCGTTAAACATTTTTAGCTTATTCTTTTTATTACATTTCATTTATTTCTTATTTTCGATCACTAATAAATAGTTCACACAATAAATCATCAATATTTTAAAAAATCAGTAAAGGAAAGAAGCAACACGCCGTCAGACGTTAAAACATGCGAAAAATGATTAAAAAATGGAAGTACAAAATAGTAGAAAGCATGGCCGCAACACCTTGATCAGGTAAAATAGAAAAAATTAGAAAGAAAAAATTTTAAAGATAGAAAATTTTAAAGATAGAAAAAATTAGAAAGATATTTAGAAAGTGCAAGTACAAAACGGTAGAAAGCATAGTCGTAACACCTTGATCAGGTAATATAAAAAAATAAATAAAAAAAAGAAAAAAAAAGAAAGAAGAATACATAAAACATCACAAGAAAACTAATCAAACAAATTTAAAGATTATATAACCAATGTATGACTAGTCCCGTAATGATAAGGAGGGCACAGCTTACGAAGATAGAAATTTAGCTCCACTGAGCAAGATAAATAACAAAAAACCATCTGTAAAATGAAACCTCCCAGATCGGGAAACCTTTTCTAAATGCATATAATAACAATACAAAGAATATGCAAAAAATTAAAGCAATCAGAAATTAAATAATAAGCAAACAATTTAAAATATGATAAATGGCGTAAAAGAATTATGTCAGTCGAAGTTGATAGTTTAAAAAATAATATGTATATATCTATACATAAAGTAGCAATTATAAATGATTTGTTTCAAAAAATATAAATAAAATAAATCATACAGTAATAATAAAAAAAACACGTGTTACAAAACAAATTAATAAATAAAAAAATAACATTTTTGAAAAAATAAAATTAAGACCAGCAAAATAGCAAAATAAACCAATTAAACAAAATATTAAGGTTAGTAATAGTAACAGTTGTTTTTTTAAAGTAATGGCAAAAAAAACTAAAACTTATTTTGTACGTGTTTGATTCAAGTAAACAGTAATTTTGTTGTTTTGTTGTTTTATGACGGGACTCATTTGTAGTTTCAGTTTGCTGATCTTTCGATTCAAAACATTTCTTAAACTATAGACAAATTTAAACCATCATTACGCAGACCAATCATGCACTGTTTATGCAATCTTTTAGTTTGTTTGACTATTTTCCTTGTAATATTCTATATGTACATGTATTTTTCTTTTTTTCGCATTTTCTATATTTTACCTGATCAAGATCAATAAGGTGCAAACGGAGCGCCACATCGCCCCCCCTCTAAAATACATCAAAAAAGTAACCCCCCACGCAAGATATTGCTCTATTTTTTCATGACAGCAGCAGGACGGTGGCACAGCTAAAATAAAGACCTTTTTTTTGGAGATCATGTTGTTTTGATACATTAAAAAGTGGCCCTTTCTAAAAAAATGACTTTTTTTAGCAATCACACTTTTTTAGAACACTAAACAGGGCGTCCCTAAAATGAAGGCCTTAACCCCCTTTTTTTAAAGCTCAATTTGTTTTGATACACTAAAAAGTGGCTTCCCTAAAACAATAAGCTTTTTTTAGAGATCGCTTTGCCTTAAAACACTAAAAATTCCCCTCTTACTTTTCTTACAGCGGGCTTCTCTTTTTGAAAGGCCATCACTGTGCGGCCATGCTTTCTACTGTGCAGATTTTGTACTTTCATTTTCTAAATATCTTTTACATGTTTTAACGTCTGACATTTTTCTGCTTTTTTTTTCGCGATCTTTTTTAATATTTATGATTTATTCTGTGAACTATTTAACAATTATCAAGAATAAAATGAATGAATGAATGATTAAATATTTATCTGGAGTAAATATTTTCAAAACAAAATTTTATAATCATCTCATTCAAATAGGAATATAAGTAATAAAAGAGTCCTGAGCGCTGTTAGAACTATCTTTTCAATATAAAGTTTAAGATTCAAATATTTTTCAAATTAAGATCCTGTTTACGACACAGTGGAATCTCATCCTCCACCGATTCCTGTTGAACAAATCTTAGATCAATACAAGATGAAGCGGAAGGACGAGGATCGACTTTTTCAAATGGAGTTTAAAGTGAGTTGCCTCCTGATCAATTGAGGAGTTGGAAAAAATTAAGGTTTTCATAGACAGTTGAGTTTATATTAAAGTTTTTCTGGGAGCGTTTGCCTGATGTTTTTCTGTTTAATTCTATTGTTAAAAAACTTTTCCCGCTTTTAGGTGGACCTTTGTGATTTAGTTAAAAACTTGAATGTTGACACTTCTGTGGCAAAGCTGAAAGAAAATATTTCCAAAAATCGCTACAAGAATATTCATCCGAGTAAGAAAGCTGATGTTGTTGCAGTTTTATGAGTATAAAAAATTGCTTAAAAAGTCTACATGAAAAAAATCTTAAATATCAAAATCAGGGGTGCCCGACCCCGGCCAGCAAAGCCTTTTGGTGCGTCCCGCCAAGAAACTTTTAATCAGATGCTCAATCATCTTGAATTATTGCAGTTTCCCTAAATCAGCCTTTCTCAACCTGCGTGCCGTGAAAGATTCCCAAATGTGCCGCAAAACTTTTTGAAAAACGTTTCTACGGCGATGTCCAACCTGCAATTATTAGGCATTTAATCGACAAAATAAAACCTGAAATAGAGTGAAGGCCTTTTTTTCTTAAAAATACCTAATTTTGGAGAATAAAATTGCAAATTAGAGCCTAATTTTGAGTGAGGGCTTTTTTTCTTTAGAGAACACTTGTTTTGGTGACGGAATAAAAGATTCTGATCTAAAATGTAAAATCTTCGAACTAACTTGCATGAGAACATCACTTTGATTACTGCCACAATTGGGGTCCGAGGTAAACTTCCAGACGAATATTTGGTTCGCGGCAAATAAAAGGTTAGGTATCAAAACGATAAAAGCAAGATATTTTTAATCTGCAGCAAGTGAATAGGCCGTTTACTGAATTAAAATCAAAAATTATTAAGTTGTTTTTAGTGAAGAAAATCATCATCTTCCATTCGTCTGTTGATACCTGGACTTTATCCTGAAATATCTGGGTCTTCTTATTGTCTGCAGCAACGCCTCGACTTTTCTCCATCACTAATATCTTTAATAGACAAGTTTCTTTTTTTCATATCATGTTTCATCATCTCCTTCCTGGTTTTCTTCGGTCTTCTTTTCTCATATTTCCCACTATTCTCTTTTCGTAAACTCTTCTCAACAAGTCTCCTCATTTATTCTCTGGAGATGTCCCAACCATTTTAGATGATGCGATTTTAAATATTCTTCAATGTCATCAACATCAATGAGTAAAGAAAATAAATTATTAATTTTTTAGGATGTCGAAACAAATATGCAAAGACATTTTTGCTCGTCTAACATAATGCTTTCCAAAACTTTTTCGGCTACCCAAATGTTAAGTAAAAATCATTAAAAAAATTTTGGTCACCTAAGTTCCAAACTACACTCTATATAATAAGCTTTTTGTGTTTCTTTTACAAAACATGTCTGTGACGATGAGAATTAAATTGCTGGTTTTGTACGTACGAAGCTTTGCAGCTTTCCAGCAGTAAAGCATGGTATTAAGTAATGAAAAAGAGTCGCTAACTTAATTTCTGGTCGCGATTCAGCGGTTGAGAAGCACTGATTTAAGTTGATTTAATTTATGTAAATAAGTAGTTTTTATAAAAGTTTGTGGCAGTAATTGTTACATGACAGGCAACGAACATCGCGTTGTGCTGAACAGTCCCAGCGATGTGTTGAACTCGGATTACATCAACGCCAGCTTTATTGATGTAAGTTGCTTTGCTTCACTCTCATGTCGCAAATTTAATGTTTTGTTAAGTTAGTCACAAAAGAGATAGTGCAAAACAGCTAGCAGCAAAAGAGCAGCTACAACAAAAGACCTGGTTTTAAAAAGCTAGTTCTACAATGAAGTTGCTAACCCTAACAGCAAACTCTAACCCGAGCCCTAACCCTGACCCTAAACCCTAACCTTAACAATTTTTGTTACACGCTCTTTGTGGTCTAGCTCTTCTGAACTAGCTTTTTTGTGACTACCTCTTATGAAGGCACAACGAGCATTGTATATCAAAAAATAAAATATTCTATATACGAAAGACAAAAATTTGTGGTTATAAAAGCAAAAAAATTTAACTACTTTGTCAAATTTTTGCTCGTCCTTCATTTCGACTTTCTTTTACTTTACATTTGTCATCAAGCCGATGTGGTATACAGGGTTACAATCACCCCTCAAAATTCATCGCAGCTCAAGGACCGAAAAAGAAAACGATTATCGATTTCTGGAGAATGATTGTTCAAAACCGATGCTCCGTGATCGTTATGGTTGCACAGATCACTGAAAAAGGCAAGGTAAGAAATTTAATGATTCCAACTTGCAATGGTTCGTCTATGATTACTCACCTACTATAAAGAAATCTGCAAATCAAATTTATTTAATAAAATCGTATAAAAAAGAAACTAGAATTTTTGTTACTGCAACAAGTAGATAAAGAAAAAATTGAAAAAATATTTAATGATAAATGTTATTATAAAATATAAAATAAGCTAGTAATGATTTGTAAGCAACTAAAAAACTAAAAAACAGTTTAGTTTAAAATTGCCATTTGTTAGTTTTGAAAAATTATTCAATGACGTATAATTTATAATTTCGACGAGAAATAATTTTGTTTAACCATAATGTTGCGATACTCTGCAGCACAAATAAATTCATAACAATTGTTTAAACGTTTTGGCTTCTTAACCTTTTTTCAAAAAAACTTTGAACTTAAAATGAAATCAAAAGTAATGCAGGCTAACAAAGAAAATTGATTATTTATGCACGAATGATTTTACTAATGACAACTAAGTAAAATCAAATAAAATTATAAAGCGAATTTTACTTAATATATTGCTATTATATTATTTTATTTTCTCTATATTTATCCTCCTGACCCGCAGGAAAGCGACGGAGGCGCTATACAGTACGTAGGGCAACTATCAAGCAATTACCCCGACCTGCTTCACGAGATGCTAAGATATTGCTGTCCGCTTGTAATTTAATAGAGATATGACTGTAATTCAGAACTGCTTGCCAAGACCAACTGGAAGGAGAAAGTGCCGTAAAGTGTCTATCCCAAAGACACAACAAAATGGCGCCAGACTATGTCCACCACAATCCCGGCGTTCTAACCCTTGACCACTTCGCCGACCAGTTTGAAGCTTTATTATATTATCAGATGTTTAACAAATGAAAGTAAATTAAAAAATTTAAATTAAAAGAAATGAAAAAAGAAAAGAAAAAAACTAGAAAAAAAGAATTATTTCCATAAAGTTATCGATTTAAACTGAGATTACGTTTTTTTAATAAATAATGCTTCGTGTATTTTTGTGTAAAATTCCGACTTGCACTTTTATACTATTTTAAAAAAGTTTAAATCTAATTTGACAGAATAATTTATACTTCTATTTTGAATTCTGGTTTAAAAGAGTTTTAATTTAATTTGTATCAAAAATTTATAATCTTAGTTCAATTTTTATTTTTAATTTTAATTTTAAATTATTTTATACGTTTATGCAATGGAGACAGTGAAAATGACTACATAGTCTTCCACATCCACTGCCACCTTCAGACACAATAAGCATAAACCTTGCAGCACTTTGTAAAAGAAAACCTGTAAAAAGCAATAATCAAACAATAAAAAGCAAACAAGCGGTAGTAACTCGTTGGCCACATCGTCGTTGTCGTAATCGTTTGGAAAGGCATCCACTCCAGGTCAAACGCAAACAGAACTGGGGCTGAGGGTTTATCCTTTTACTACCCCAGGCTGCTGTGCTGCCCTGATCAAATGCTGGCAGTAATGGTGTTAAGCCAACAACGATTTTTGTCATCAAAAACCGTCAGACCTTGTGCTCCTTTAGCATAAATTTATATTAGCATAAATCATTTATATAGCCCGATGTTTGACCAACGTTATTGGAACGTAGTCTGCGGTTTGTTCCGTGGTGAATTCGTGCATGGACAAATGTCACGGTTCAGAAATTCAATAAACAAATCCAATAAAATCCCATAAACAGTAAAACTTATTCCAATGTTAAATGAATCTTTATTCAAATAGAATGAAAAAAGTGGAATTAAAAAAACATAATTCTAGGTTAAATCGTCAACTTTATGCAAATAATTCTTATTTTTTTTAAAGCGTTTTTTTTTTTTTTTCTTTCTGATTTCTTTTAATTTAAAATTTCAATGTGCTTTTATTTGTTAAATAATTTAATGATATTAAAATTCGCTTTATAATTCTATTTAATTAAACTATTTCGTCACAATGTAAAATCATTCATGCAAAAATAATTAATTTTCTTTAATTTCATGCATTATTTTTAATTTCATTTTAAGTTTAAGTTTTTCTTGTGAAGGGTTTAAAAAGTCAAAACGTTTGAAAATAAAACTTTATGAATTTGTTTGTGCTGCTGAGTATTGCGACGTTTAATTTGTTCGTTAACGTCAATCACCAGGTAGCAAATTAAGATTGCCTTCAAAAAATTTTATTTTTAAAACTGATTTTTTTAATTTTGAGTAAGAAATAAAATCTATACTTTTGATCACATGTCATGTGAATTTCAAGTTTTTTCTGTTAACAGTATATAAACCACATTTCTGTTATTGGTTTTAATAAAAACAACTTGATTTTGTAATATGACATTTTTGTGTCTTTTAAATGGTAGAGCTTGCTTTTAAACAAAGTTGTTTTAAAAAATTCGATAATTATTTAATTTTTTGTAAAAATTATTAACCAAGGCATTTGTTACCTTGTTTTATATGCCAAAGAGTGCAATTTTTACAAAAGAATATTTTGTCTTTGCTCGCTTAAACTAGTCAATAAAACCTAATTAACATCATTCAAATTTAAGCTCTAGCTTTTGTTGTACTCATTTCATACACCGAAGCGTGTAAAAGTTTATCGTGCCTTTCTTGCAACACTGGACCTGTACTGTTCATGCGATCACTTACATGTTTGCCTCATAGCTGTAGCGAACTGTTGGTAAAAAACGCGTCAGATTTCATTCGTGAAGCAGTCAAATTCAGACCTCCGCGTGACAGTCGGCAATGCTTACCACAACACTAAGTTTAGTAAAAATTGTGAAAAAAACTTTGGTTTCTACTGAATATAGAAATAATTTTTTATTCTTCTGCAGTAAATGATTTTCATAATTTTTTCAAATAAATTTTATTCGTTGACTTAAAAAAGTTTCGTATTAAATTCTGTAAAATAAGCCGTTTATGGAAAGTTAACAAAGAGTAAGCAAATAATTATAGTTATTTTAACGATAAAAATATTTCCACTTTTTATAAATTTACAGGAAAAATGCGCTAAGTACTGGCCCGATCTTGGGGAACAAGTGCAGCACGGTGACGTTGTAATCGAGGCAAAAAGTGAAGTCAGCTACGGCGAGTTTCGAGCCATCTACCTAGACGTCACCAACACTGCTGATAATGTAAGAATTTGTTGTTGTTGTTGGATTGATGTTTCAATAAACAACGCTTTGTTGTGCAGAGCAAATTGCAGGTAACACATCTTCAATATTTGAGCTGGCCTGACCACGGAGTCCCCCCTACAACCACCGGCCTATTGAGACTGCACCAAGCAGCTTGTTTTGCTCAATCTAACAGTCCGTCCCCAATGGTGGTCCACTGCAGGTGGGGCGTGGTTATGTTGGATCAAGAAAAATTTTTAAAAGTTATTTACAACTTAAAGTTAATTCCCAGCATTTTTATTGAACCATGAGATCTTATTCCGTTTAAATAAAATCTTGATAATTACCAAAACAGAACAAAACAAAGTGTAGCGGTAAGCAGCGCTGTGATAAAAGATATAATTATGTAAGCTCTGCATATTCGATTATGCACCTATTAAAAATTTGAATCTGTTTTTCTATTTCCTGCAACTAATTAAAAGTTAAATAAACGGTTAAATTGTGGGCCCTGCATGATACGGAGACAGGATCAACAATTTTTGTTGTAGTGCCGGCGTGGGGAGAACGGGATCCTTCATCACTCTCGATATTCTTATCAATCAAATCAAGGAAGAGAATCAGATTGATGTCTTTGGGATCGTCTACAAAATGCGGTCACGGAGGAACGAGATGGTTCAGAGTTTGGTAATTCCGCTACCCTTCAAACTTGTCTCTAAATAGTTTCACTGAGGGGACAACCATTAAGCTTTCTTGTTTCAGGACCAATACATCTACTTGTACAAGCTGGCTGCTGAAATCTATCACATCGGTGACACTGATGTTGACGTTTCTCAATTCTTTGCGTACGAAGAAGCTCTGCAGAAACAGTAATTAACTAATTCTTCTTTCAGTTTATCGAATGAAGTTCTATTTGTATTTTCTTCAACATAAAATAAGTTTTGTTGTAATTCAATGACTAACATCGATCCACAGCAGAAGCAACAACAATCGATTCAATCAAGTTCGATCTATAATTTTATGCAGGTTTTGCTCAGTAACAAGCTTACTTCTCGTTCTGTACATCTGAGATGTACTGAACGCTGTTTCAATGGAGATTGTGATTGATACAGTGTTGGTTTAATTATCAGCTTTGTCATCGACATATTGATCTGCTTTTGAAAAAGAAACTTTAAATCGTTTTTCTTTGCTTCGCTGTTCTGAAATGGAGCCCTATCTGTCTAGTTATGTAGTTAGTAAAATGCAAAATTTGACTGGACCGCTTCACTAACTTACTAAAAAATGAAAATTACTTTGTAGCTGAAAGCCTGAGTAGTTGCATTTGATCTATTATTTAATATTATTCAAGCGCGAAAACTGGAAAAATTTGAACCTAGCATTTTTTATTATTATTGTTACAACAATGTATATACAATTGACTGTTTGAGGTGTGGAAACCACAAACAGAAAGTTGTGCCAGCTATTTAACTTTTTAATTTTTTTGGCTGGAGTCAACAACAAGCTGTAGTGTCCTGACGAGTCCTAACTAGGACAAAACAGGTCTGTCGGCACTTGCTTGTTGATTGACTTGACCAATTCTAACTAAATATATATATATATACAGTATACTCGTAGATAATTGACTAACAGACCACAAAATTTGTTTTAGTTTAACATTAATTTTATTTGCCCCAACAGACTGTTTCGCCTGCCAGGGCTCGTCAGGGGGCGGTTAAAAATCTGAAAACTAAAAATAAAATAAATAAATAAAAATACATTTTAAATAAAGCGCTTGAATGCCGACGAAAAGCGTAAAACAACAACAAGAAAATACTACGGTTACAATATTGATCAATAAATGAATTTTATTGCCAAAGAAAAAATGTTTTTTACCTAGCTTGCTCTATTGTTTGAAAATAATGGGTAAATATGAACAGTTTGCATTAAAAATGCGTTAAAATTAGATTAAATATTCTGCACATTGAAATACAATAAAAAGATGCTAAAGAAATGCGTTTAAAAATGACAATTATTAGGATACGGATTAAAATTAAAACAGTAAATCAAGAAATATTATTTGGTTCAACCCTCCTTTCAATGATGAAGTCAACACTAATATGGGCAAAGAGTTTTTTACCCTTCTCAATAAACACTTTCCACCCAGCAACAAATACCACAAATTTTTTAACAAAAACAACATAAAATTGAGCTATAGCTGCATGCAAATGTGAAATCTATGATAAATAAGCAAAACACTTCACGCCTAAACAACTCAGACAACAAAGTAGACGCCAAATAATGCAGCTGTAGATCAAATAAAAACTGCCCACTTAACGGAAAATGTTGCAGAAACTCATTAGTTTACAAAGCCTCCCTAAAAGCCGGTGAAACTGACGAATTTTATTACGGCAGCTGCGAAACATCATTTAAACTCCGATATAATAACCATAACCAATCCTTCAAAGACAATAGAAAAATTAACTCCATCGAATTATCAAAAGCCGTTTGGAAATTATAGCAATCAGGGCAATCGCTAGAAATAAGATGAAAAATCGTACAACACACAACTTCATACCAATATGGTTCAAAGACATGCAACTTATGCTTATCAGAAAAATTACAAATATTTCAGACTGACCCAAAAAAATTACTGAATAAACGCTCGGAGTTGGTCTCAAAATGTCGACATCGAAGTAAATTTAATTTACAAAGTTAATAAAATATATTTACAAACTCGGTTTACCTTATTTTTACATCACACATTTATCCACTTTCTTGATCAGCAAATAAAATAACCCATCTCCACATTACATACTTATCGAACAAAAACATTCTTAAATTATACCCTGTAAAAAAAATTTACTGTTTTAATTTTAATCCGTATCCTAATAATTGTCATTTTTAAACGCATTTCTTTAGCATCTTTTTCTTGTATTTCCAATGTGCAGAATATTTAATCTAATTTTAACGCATTTTTAATGCAAACTATTCATATTTATTCATTACTTTCAAACAATAGAGCAAGCTAGGTAAAAAACATTTTTTCTTTGGCAATAAAATTCATTTATCGATCAATATTGTAACCGTAGTATTTTCTTGTTGTTTTACGCTTTTCGTCGGCATTCAAGCGCTTTATTTAAAATGTATTTTTATTTATTTATTTTATTTTTTATTTTTCAGATTTTTAACCGCCCCCTGACGAGCCCTGGCAGGCGAAACAGTCTGTTGGGGCAAATAAAATTAATGTTAAATTAAAACAAATTTTGTGGTCTGTAAGTTAATTATCTAATTCTAACCGCTCTGACTCGATGTCATTGAGCACTTTCCTGATGAACACCGATCAAAAAATTTTGAAAATTTCTATATATACAGTATATATTTTTAATTTGTTTAAAGTTCTTCTGGTTCCACTGGCTTTGAAAAACAGTTTAGACTACTAGAAGTTGTTCCTTCCTTCCTTGTGAAAACCAAAGCAGGCCAGAAATCAGTTAACCAAGCCATAAACAACGATGCAAATCTTCTTCCATGTAAGTCTTACTAAAAATTATTTCATAATAATGATTTCTAACTGATGACTGTTCCTCAGATGATAAAAATCTCGCGTTTGTGAGCATGACTACGAACGACAAAGATCTTCCTTACATCAACGCTTCTTACGTCCAGGCGTACTTAGCGCACTCCTACTTTATTGTTGCTCAGGATCCTATTCCACAAAACATCTATTTGTTCTGGCGTTGCGTCATCGATCACCAGATCACATGCGTTGTCATGATTACTGACGTAAATTCACTAAAAATTTGTTTCACCCAACACTATCGTGCCAGGCAGTAAACACTTAGTTACCAGGATGAAACCATGTGCGAGAACTACTGGGGAGATCCGAACGTGTTGGTCAGGTTCGAGGACGTGTCCGTGCGGAGCGCAACAGAGCTTGATTGTTCTACTCATATAGAAAGAAGTATTGAAGTTTATAAAGAAAATGAAACGGTAAGCAGCGAACCTTTATTACGTCACAACGTTTCATCTCATCAGTAACAGTTTTGATTTTCCGTTTTTTTCGAAAAACCTTAGATCTTAGCTTTGAACCATTTTTCTCAATCGGTGCCCATTTGGGGCGCCCGTGATTTTGAGGACTTAGGTTTTTCCATTGAAATTGAAGTTAATAATATTTTTTCAATTATTAGCAATCCGAGGCTCAGGAAAATTAATTCAAAGCTTCAAAAAATATAACATTAAACGGAAAAACATTAAAAAACTTCGCAAAACATCTTTAGAAGCAATTTACAGTACAAGTGTTTAAATAGACTCTGGAGTTGTCTAATTAATTGTGCCTTGAAATACAAAATTTTCATTGATTTAAAAGATTATATAATATTTACTTTCAAGTTAACATAAGAAATTGATGGTTTTTAAAAACTGTGTAGCAGGAGGTCCAACTGCCAGCGTAAAGATTTTGAGGGACCCGCTGGGTATTTCCCGAAATGACATAACTGAATAAAGAAATTGTGCAACCCGAGACGTTAGCCATGAAGTAATGCCTTTTCGGACAAGTAAAGATTTTTTGTCTTTACTCCATTTGAAAAATAAAAAATTCTTTAAATTAAACATATTTTTACTTCCTGCTATTTTGATAAGCCTAAATGCCTTGTATCAAAACAATTGAACGCCCCTGCGGTAGTCTACAGTGCACTGTACCTTTGCACAGTTTCCATTGTATTGTTGAATAAATTTGAAGTCTAAAAGTGCTTATAGTGAACTTCATTGTAATGCTTCCAATTAAACTTTGCTATTCTGATTATTATTGCTGTGTGTTGTAATGTAATAAGTTGACAAAAAGTTAAATCTAAATTTTCTTACATTTTTTTGCAAAGTGAATCAAAAGCTGAACAAAAAAATTTTGATCTAACTTACTTAACTAAAAAAAATTTCGATCTGACAATAATATCTTTGGCATCTACAAAAACAGAGATAACTTATCGTTTGATGTTTGTCCTTGACTTTGTCCTGCTAGTCAGGAAGATAAATTTTAGATGTGATGATGATAATGATGACAAAGAAGATATTAATATAAACACTGTTACCAGGGATATTACTTATTTTAAAATTCATTATTCTTCTGGTAAAATCAGGCAAGTAAAACTTCAACAAATACAAAAGGCGTAATATTTATTAAAGCAGAACTCATCGACGTTTCGTCCGTTGCATCGGACGGACTTCTTCAGGTAAAAGCAAAACACAACGCGCACCGTATTTAAAAACCAAGAAGCTAAAAACACAAACCAACAAACACAAGGTGAGAAGCGAACATACATAACGATTTCAAAATTACTTGGTGCAAAAGAAACAAATTGAACAGGTTGAAAACCCACATCAGTTGAGATTTTTTATATTGCTATATATTTTTGGAAAAACATTACGATCTTTGTCATTTATTGAATTTTTTGTATTATTAATATATAATGATTCTAAAAATTTGCGTTTTTCATAGTCAATGTTATAATCCAATATTTCAGAATTACCAAAATCAATCCTATTTTCACAATTAAAACAATGCTTAACCAATGCAGTTTTTTTATTCAAATCATCTTCTTTTAGTTTAGCCAAATTAATCGGTTTCAAATCACGTTTATGTTCCGATAAGCGAGTATTAAAACATCTGCCCGTTTCACCAACATATACATTTGAACAATCTTTACAAGGAATTTTATAAATTGCACCACGCTTATATATATCATCAACAGAGTCTTTTATTTCAACAGAGTATTTTGAGAAAATTTAATATTAATGTGTATACTTACCCTTATAAAACAATTGGAAATATTTTACCAAAAATAAAAGACTCTGTTGATGATATATATAAGCGTGGTGCAATTTATAAAATTCCTTGTAAAGATTGTTCAAATGTATATGTTGGTGAAACGGGCAGATGTTTTAATACTCGCTTATCGGAACATAAACTTGATTTGAAACCGATTAATTTGGCTAAACTAAAAGAAGATGATTTGAATAAAAAAACTGCATTGGTTAAGCATTGTTTTAATTGTGAACATAGGATTGATTTTGGTAATTCTGAAATATTGGATTATAACATTGACTATGAAAAACGCAAATTTTTAGAATCATTATATATTAATAATACAAAAAATTCAATAAATGATAAAGATCGTAATGTTTTTCCAAAAATATATAGCAATATAAAAAATCTCAACTGATGTGGGTTTTCAACCTGTTCAATTTGTTTCTTTTGCACCAAGTAATTTTGAAATCGTTATGTATGTTCGCTTCTCACCTTGTGTTTGTTGGTTTGTGTTTTTAGCTTCTTGGTTTTTAAATACGGTGCGCGTTGTGTTTTGCTTTTACCTGAAGAAGTCCGTCCGATGCAACGGACGAAACGTCGTTGAGTTCTGCTTTAATAAATATTACGCCTTTTGTATTTGTTGAAGTTTTACTTGCCTGATTTTACCAGAAGAACAATGAATTTTAAAATAAAGAAGATATTACCAAAGTATATCATTTTGATGGTATAAAATTCATTTTCGTATAAAAAGTTTAAAACTTTTATTTTTTTACTATACAAGGTGGAAACACCACGCGTGGACTTACAATATATTTAATAATTAAAGATACAACACCAATAAAGCAAACAAAAAGTGATATAATGAAAGCATAACCTTTTGACTTTCACTACAAATAAGCATTATTTGAAGTGACTACCCTTGGAGCAAATGAGTCGACAAAATCTGGGGATCAATTGGCCACACACACCACGCAGGGCATCTACCGGTATTTCTTTCCAGCATTTCTGAAGTTTAGGTTTTAGGGCCGCCACACCCCTATGAGACATTCAACAGACCCTCTGCTTAAGTATGGACCAGACCCCAAAGTTCATGTGGTTTAAGTCTGAAGAGCTGGGAGGTCAGAGATTCTTGGGCCAAAATCCGTTAAAATTTGCCTGACACCAATCTTGGATAAATTTCGCCGTATGCGATGTTGCACCGTGTTGCTGAAATGTTATTCTATCTGGTTCTGCCTCTAAACCAACCCAGGAATGAACTGTCTCTTTCAGAATGTGTAAATAAACGGGTTGGCTTATTTTGACTCCTTTTTCGATGAAAACGAGGGACATTTTTAACCTGGAACCGGTCACACCAGACCAGGCCATTACTGAGGCTGGTGTTTGTCTTCTGAATAAAGATCTTTCCTCAACAGGGACTGCTTTCCTGCTATCAGCCTAATAGCGATCATTATAACAATTGTGCACCGCCTGAACGGTGAACAACTTTTTGTCGGTCCAGAGCACTGGAGGCTGTGTGCCATCGAGTTGTCTTTGAAGAAGCTTTTCCCTCTTTGGAGTCTCATCATTTTTGTTTGCTGGGAAAGGAGTTGCCACTTCACTATTTTATACCGGGTTTTCATGAGATCATTTTTGAGCAATTTTTGCATCGTTATATGATTGATGTTTGCATCCTTGGCCAGTTGCCTATAGCGCTTCTTCTGCAATTCCTCTGAATCGTCTGCCGTGTGCTCTTTATGAGTTGCGAAATCCTTACAGGTCGAGGAGTAGTAGTTCTTACACCTGGAATGCTTCTGCCAGCTTCTTTGACCGTTTTATCACTTTATAGACACCAGATCCACTCCCACTACCCTGCAAAAGTTTGAAGATTTCAGAACCCTTCTTTTCTTGGTGGTAAAGCCTTTCAATCGTCTTTTGTATACCCTCCAGGTCACAAAATTTAAAGCCTTTTCTTTATTTGGCAATAAGATTTAGTAAATATATGCTATGACCTACTTATTTAACCTGTGAAATGGTAAAGATTGACATATTATTAATAATTATAAATTATGCAAAATTAGTCCACACTTAGTGTTTCCACCCTGTAAATAAGGAGATTTTTGTGTCCCTTGTCATTTCGGAAATAGCGTAATCGATCATATACGTATTTATGATGATATAAATCTGACTAAAAAAAACACAAAATACAAACCACCAAAGTTTACCGAAATTTTAAACTATGCTTTGGTGATTATAGAATCCTCATCTAGTAACTCAAATTATCATCAAACAATGGGGAAAGACCAATACACCCTCCCCAACGGCCGTTCTTCAATTAGTAAACATCTTAGAACAACGTTTATCTGAAGCTACTGTTGTGAGAGGGAAGAAAGTGGGTTCCCTCATTCACTGCAGGTTTGTATTATTGTGGTATAAAAGATCGCACATGCAATGAAACCTTGATGTTTGTATCAAGTAGTCTTATTTCTTAAGGAGAATTATTGGTAAATTTAACTCGTGGTTTGAACAAAATACATGTTTTGGATTTAAATTGTTTATCGCGAATCTCTCTCTCCACGTAAAAACTTGATTGACAAATACTCTTATTTTGTACTTGTAATCCTAGAGATAATACTCGTACATATACGAATAAATTACTGAAAACAGTTACTACGAAATACTCGTACATACAAAAAAAACAAATAAAAGGTACTCACAAAAGTTTAGGAATGTGGAGAGCCAAATAACTTTAAGTAGACGATCGCGATTCCGAAGTTCAAAAACAATTAGCTGCACTTCGGCGAAAATTACTTTTACCACTTAGATGACGAATAAACGAGTGTTTTTCCTCTGACGAACGTTATTTATATTCTGAGGGTTTTTTGTTAATTAAATTTGAAATAAATAAAGAAAAAGTTAAAGGATGAGAAATTCATAAGGACAAAAGGAGGGTCATTGTGCCTTAAATTAGAAGGAAAGTTAATAAGGGCGAAAGAAATTTAGACAAATGACAAACTATAGTGCACTAAATAGAATATTATACCGTTGCGAATTGGTCACAGTTCAAGTCGTTGTGCTTTAAATTAGAAGGGAAGTTAATAAGGGCGAAAGGGGTTCAGATAAACGACAAACTATTGTGCTCTAAATAGAATTATTATACCGTTGCGAATTGGTCGCAGTTTGTTTGTGCTCTAAATGTGATTTAAAATAAAAGGAAATTTAGTTTTAGATTACTTCAAAACAAAAAGTGTTCTTTATTTGAGACCAAAACAATACATGACAACGAACAAGGAAGGAAACTCTCACAAGCAAAGTTCCCTCTAACAGCTTGCTTAATGTGCGCGAAATTAAACTTGTGTGAGCAGTGGTGGATGTTCAAATTTTGGGGTCCGAGAAAAGGATTTTTGAAAATCAACGAACAGAAAAAAGGAGAATTTTGATCTGATCGTTCACTTTTTCCTCCAGAAATCAAGGTGTTCTTTAAAAAAAAAAGGTCATCACTTCACTTCGATTTCGTCTTCGATTTTTTTTATACTCCCGAAATCATGGTGTTATCTAAACAAAAAAAAAGTCTTCACCTTGAGGAGAATGAAGTCGAGACGAAAAGGAGGGTACTTTTAGATCGATTCTAGGTGAAGACGTTTTTTTTTTTAGAGAACACCTTGATTTTGGGAGAAAAAGTGGAAAACGAAGTCAAATCTTTCCTTTTTTTCTGTACTTCGATTTTTAAAAATTCTTTTCTCGGGTCCCTCAATTTGAATATCGACCGTTGTGAGCAACTTGCTTCTGATTGAAAGGATGTAATTACCCTGTCTTGTCGATAATTATGCGGTGCGCGGCAAAACGGAAGTACTGCGCGGGGGTTCTAGACTAGCTGCGCGGCTTAGAGTGAACGTTGTTCGCAAGTGTTTGAAAAAATATTTAAAAAAGTCTAATCTGTTGTTAATGTAAAGAAAATAAAAGTTTTTTCTCATGATGTCACAGCACGTGATATCATCCCCTGATAACTCTGTCATAATGCGATTTTAGAACATCAACAAGATACGTAAAACATTGCTTTGTTTTCATTTAACCGAAAGAAAATTGCATTCAAGACTAAAGAAACTTGCGAACGAAATTTGTAGTTTGCGTGGCATCACTTGTAAGCTATTAACTTGTCATAATCACTTCAGAGACGGATCGACTCAAAGCGGGACATTGTGTGCGATCTTCAACCTCATCGAACGAGTCAAGAGCGAGAACGTCGTCGATGTCTTTCGCGCGGTGAAGGACGTCAGAGACCTGAGGATGGGAGCTGTGGGTAGTGAAGAGCAGTTCGAGTTCTGCTACAAAGTCGTCGCCGCGTTCATCGAATCCTTTGATTTGTATTCCAACTTCAAGTAGGCTCTACTGAGGAGGAAGATACATCGCAGTTTCCTGACTATTATTGGGAGCAATAACTCGCTGACAATATAGTTTTTCTGACCTTTTTTTGATAGGGAGCGGTGATTGTGAATTTGTCTTGATTCCCTCTATTGATAATAGTGATCGGTCTGCAAAGCATAAAGTTAATGCTATCAAAGCAAATTATATTTTATTTCACTATAGTATAAGAAATTATTTAAATGTTAAGACATCAAAAATGTTTATTGACTTGCATGGATGAAAACCTTGAAAGTAACTGTTGCGTCACAATGTTATCTTGCCCATAGCTTGCTTTATTTGTCTTTTTGCGTTCTCTAACTATTTCGTGAGGTAGCCATTCAATTCGCTTTCTGTTTAAACGCAAATAAGTCAAGTTCGAGTAAAATATGAAGCAATGTCAGGGAGCTTGTTCACACCGGTGCAAAGTTTTTAGTAATATTCTGAATGGTATGCTTCATGACCACTGTCCATCACGGCGCTCGTGCAACAGAAAGCGATAGCACCCCACTTCATGTGTTCATTACAAATTACAGTGTTATTTTGATAATGAATGTCAGCTTTTGTTGATCTCGCAACCACTGTATCACAACGACTTCAGCCGAGGATATTTTGCTGTCCAAGCTTCTAAACGTTGACTTGTTTGCTAATTTTGTTGATATTTTTGAAAACTTTTGTAATCAAGAAAAAGGAATCTTATTAATTGTGTAAATATATGTACAGTGATGTTTTAAAAATAAATTGTTTGGAATACTTTGTGTATTTACGTCTTTATTGAGAAAGAAAGTTTAATATATTGTGTAAAATGTTGGCCGAGTAGGTGAAAGTATTCTATTGATAGCGAGCGGATCGAGTACAAGATCACATTCAAACTTCATTTCTCGTCAATAAGTTGTGTTCTTGAGAAAGATAATTCACGGCATTTTTTCTTTGATTGGCGGTCTTAGCAAGTAGCTCTAATTTTGGTCATGTCGTTGATAAAAACTAAAAAACCAAATAAAATTTCAACCGAACAGCAATAGTGAATGGCTTAATATGGAGTAATTAACAAGAAGTGATTGCTTTAGTATGGGGCAAAAGGGCGGTCGCACCAGGCCCCACCTAACGCAAAATATTGGCCCTTCTTTTCATAGTAGTACCATAACTGCGTCAAAAAATTAAAATTAAGCAAAGACCCCTAAAATTCAAAACAGTTGTAGCCTGCATTGTAGTCTATTTAGTTTTTAAATATAGTACGTACAGCAATAGTATAATGTGAACTATTCTTAACAGTTCTCAAAATGTTAAAAAGTTATCTAAAATTGATTGAAATGTAGCAGCAACAACTAAACAACTAAAAATATTTTTAACAAAAAGAAATTCTTTTTAAATGAAATTTTTTAAATTGATAAAAATATTCTTTGTGATTGATAGTGTTTATGTGTAAGCTACACATCAACCATTTTAAGTACTTGAAACCACTTTTATTATATTACCAAATGTATTTCTGTAATGCTTTATTTACAACAGAGACCATCAGAACACTAAATGCAGCCGACATATGCACTTAATTTAAGAATTCTCACTTTTTCTCCCGCAAAGATAGATTGATTCAATTCTATTTTTAGTCAGTTAGACTTATAAGACAGACACACAAAATTTTGACGGTTAATTGCAGCTTTTTTTGTAATAGGATAGCCATTTTTCAAATGGAAACTTTGATAACTTTTTTGTGAAGTGAAATGGTAATAATAAATGCGTAATACGATTTAAAATATTTGCCTATATATTGCAATCCTAAAAGAAAATTGAATTAAAAATAAACGGAAAAAGTAATTTAATTTTAAATGTCAATTTAAAAGGTCGCTCAAATTTGAATAAGCTAAATGGCTTTTCACAATTGATTTTGATTACCAGAATGGTGCACTTTTACAAAAATTAACTCAAAACATAAAAAGCCATTCAATAATAATGCATTAAACTTCTAGTTTTCTATAAATTCTGTTTAAAGCTTTATTTCAACATTTTTGTTTTAAACTATTCTCCAATTTGAGTTTAAAGTTTTATTTAACATTATTCCATCATTGCATTGCATATCTATAATTTTTGTCCTACAAATTCTGCAAATATTTGTTAGTTTGCTTTATGAACTACATCAACAGCACTTTCTTAAAGTAATTTATTCAGAGGTAACTATCTTTAGACTCTGTTGTTAAAAATCGAACTTGATTTTTTTTAAAAACATTATATTGAACTAAATTAAATAGAAACCTTCTAATTTTATTATCTTTTTTTATTAAAAATTAAGGTTGTGAATCACATTTCACAAAGGCATATATTTTCCAAACTCCTTTATCTTCTTTTGTGACATTTAAAATAAAAAAATCAAAACTTTTTTTTCTATTAAGGTTCAGGTTATAGGTTTTGCAGTTGTTATGACTAGGGCAAGTTTTTGTTGCACCAAAAAATTGAAAAAATTGCACTTATTTTTAATGAAAGTTGCAAAAAGATGCATTTATGCATAAACATATTAAATGACAGTGATTTACTCAAGAGATTTATTTACATATAATGCTAAATATTTCCAAACATTGTTTGGGGAGAAATGGCAATTTTTTGCCAACAGTTTGCCTAGCATGCTAAAACTTCGTTCCACAGTGAATGAAGTTGCTTGGCAATTTAACAATTTGCCCTACAGTTCTGGACTGATATTTGGGCAGGTCATTTCTACAATTGCTTTTAGGTCACTATTCAGTTGGATTCGGTGAGCCAAATACAATTTTATTCCAGCCGGATCGCTGCCAAACTCAAGTGTGTAACCTCTTTCACAGGCTTGAGCAACAGTGTATTTAGTGCTCTCTGCTCTTTGCATTTCAATAACAAGTTAAATATAACATTGATGAGTTTCTCTTAGGCTTCTAGGAAGGCTTTCCGCCGCGACTGCTTCTTTCGCTTTCACCACTAACTGCCCTGTACCTTCGAAAGCATTAACCCGTACGCGTCCGCAGTGCCTTTTTTTGCCAGTCCAATATAAATACAAAAAACCGCCATTAAATGAATTTTTTATCAATTAAGCAATATTTAATTAGTATTTCCCCATTAACTGTAGAAAGAAGCTGTTTAAATTTTATATCATTGAAAAGATAAGTTTTTCGTGAATAAAATGGTATAAATTTTTATTGAAAAACAAGTTTGCAATTAAAAAAATAAAAGAACCCGCTTTTCCTTGCAAAAAATCTTTTTTTCCCCCAATAATTACAACTAGCGGCAAGATAATTCAAGTTTTTAAGTTGTCACGTGTCGCTAGAATCATCCTCTGTCTGGTGAAATAAGTTGTTTTTTAATATCTTGCGAAACTATCGCTCTGCGCGATTTTGTTGCAAAAGAAATATGGCGGACGGTTCTTAGTTATTAGACCAACCACTTTGTGAACTTAATCCGAGTGTGTGTGCTTGCGCGCCATTGTTTAATACTTGCCCAGCCAGCCAAGCACTCACCGTCCGGATTGTTATTATTGTAACCGCAATCAACATGACGACAGTTAAAATCGCCAGCATAAAGACAGGGGTGAGGAAAGACTGGGAGATCCAGAGATCGCAATCGTGTTGATGGAGTTTTGTAGACGTTGATTATTTTATAGCCATCAACGTCCACCCACAACCACTCGATCTCCTATGTCGGTGGAGATTGTTTAAAAGCATGTACCTTGGTCGCTCGTGGACAAACGTGGCAAGGCCATGCTTCCTGCTTAAAAAAGACCCAGCTAGCTGGTAGCTTGAAAGTACCAACTTCTCTGCATCAGTGCAGTGGGTCTCCTATAGAAGGATGACGAGTGCCTCAGACTGCAGAGCAAGGTAATAAAGAACGTTCATCTTGCTTGCAGTGAGGCCTTTGATGTTTAGCTGAAGAATAGTAGATCTTTGGAACTTGTTGCCAACGTACCCTGAAAAGGGCAGTTTTTTCCAGGCTTTGCCCCGTCCTGAAAAGGACGTTTTCCGATTACCAGACCCTTGCTGAACATTGGAATGGGTGGATAAACTTCCGTTTTTGCAGGTTTGGTTTTGGTCAGTCATGTGTAACACCAAGAATAGACTTGTCGTGGTTAGGAGCGTTATGTTCAAGTTTAATTGGTGCAGTTCAAAGTCAGAAGGTTAACCACTACTTGATTCCATTTACAGCACATTTATTCACTTATTCAAATAGAATTAAAAACAAAATAAAAATTAAAACAAATAATTACAATAATAGAAACAATTTAGTATAGCATTATCATGACAGAAGTTAACTTATCTAACCGATATCTGCCGGAGAGCAACTCATTATATTTCAATTTGTGACTAAACCACATCGCTGTATACAAGTGGGCGTATTACCACGTGATCATACGATATGGAACGGCAGGATGTGAATTTCGAAATTGCATAAAATAGAGCATGTGAAAGTTAAATCCAACGTTTTGAACTAAATTCTATAACTCCGATAATAATTAAAGTTGTATTTCGTGTAAAAATACTTGGGCTGTCCAATTAATCGCTACAGATACCCCCCTGGCGGATAAGAAAATAAAACAATTTCTAAATATAGCAGAAATTCTCAAAAAATGCAATTTGCATCACGACGACACGACGGTGAAAAAAAAAGACATACATGTAAATACACAGAAAAAGATGAATATAGTGCGACTTAAAACAGAAAACAATGTTATACGTCTTCCTTTTTTTTTTTTTTAGTTCGTTGACTAATTAAGAAACTTTTTTTGATGTATCCGAATATAATTGCTGCGATGTCTACATGGAGCAGTAAACACTTCAGTAAGTTTCGTTCTGCTTCTTTTGTAGAGGAAGTAGTCAACGAATCTGTTCTGTCGCGTGATGTCGTCATTGTGCCGTTTATAGTGCTGCATCTGTTAAAAGGAACTAACAGCAGTACATGTTTGAAAATATTACAGTACAATATTCACCAACTATATTGAATAGGCAAAAGAACAATTTTAAGAATAACAGATCTGATTAATAATTATATCTTGATTAAAGATTCAGTAAAACACAACAAAATAGCACTAATAATTCTTTTTTTTGAAAGATCGTTAAATATTCGAAAACGATAATAACAATTTTATAATTCTACACATTAGTTGTGGCGCTATCAATTAAAGGATCCGAATTGGGATTAATTATGGAGGAGGAAGATTCATTAGTATTCTCCTCTTTTCGAAAACGGTTTAGTTTAGATGCCACAAAAGGAGTAAGCGTATTTTTGAGATTTTTAATAATGTTTGCAATTGTATAGACAGTCAGGATTAAACCCCAAGCCAACGCTAAAACAGTAAGAAGTGATAAAACAGCGTTGAAAAAAGGGCTAGAAATGCTTGAGAGCAAAAGTAAAAAACTATTGTGCAGCAAATGTGTTACATCAGAGAAATGAATATCGGCAGATGAAACAGAAAAGTAATTTGACTGGCTATCAAGAAATGCTTGAATGTGTTCGGTGCAACGACTTGTTGTCGCCGAAGTTGCAAATATTGCGTTTAAGTTGCGGTCTACTATTGGCTCGTAGCCGATTAAGAAAGAATCAACAATGTAATCTCTCCATTTAATTGTTTCATTTATTGGAGAAAGAGTAGGAGAGAGTTTTTGCTGTATCGTGAGCAATACCAGCTAGCGTGTAATTAATAAGTAAAACGATTTGTCAATTTTAAAACGAAAAAACTCGATGAGGACCATACGACTCGAGGAAAAGCACTGTATCGGAGAGGTATAAATCTTTGATTCAATTAAAAGACACGTGGAAACGAGTTAGTGAGGTGATCAGTCTGCACAGGTTCGAACAACGGTCTAGTAGCATAAAATTGCCATGAATCAAATTCCTCTTTAACCGCACTTTCAGAAGTGAGCAAGATAATTTGCTAATGACGTCACCTTCTATAGCCGCGGCCCGTAGTGCCTAATAGAGCATTTAATTTTTTTTTTGAGAATGCAACTTAGATTGCATAGTATTTTGCACTGTAAGTAATTATAAGACGCTTCAAGGCGTTTAATCGAGTCTATTAAATTATCCTCGAGGTCCTGTAAGTAAGCAGCGTATAATTTCGCAGTGTTGTCGTGCTTGTCGCACGTTCAAGTAGTAGCTGCTTTTCTAGCTGGCAGTAGTAAGAGAAAATAAGAATTATGAGAACCGCATGTAGCATCCGATTTCAAGCATTCTGACTTTGCGGAAACAACTGCTGGAATATTATAAAGAAAGTGTTCTTTTTTAAAAATAGGTATATCGCATTGCTTTGTTAAACGAGGCACATGTGGTTTACATTTAAAGGAATCTTATAAATTGTATTCTACTACAGCGTGAAAATTGCTATATACAGGCAAACTAAATTCTCAACAGCAAAAAGTTTGAAATACAGAAGCAAATAAAGTAAAGGAACTATACGCAAAAACTACATGCAATCATAGTCAATTGGAATACTTTGTTTAAAGATTGTGCTTATTTCTTGTCGGGAAAGTGTATCGGCAACTATGTTTGAAGTGCCTGGTATATGTCGAACATCAGTGGTGAATTCGCTAATGTAAGCGAGTTGACGTGCTTGTCTGGCGTTCTCACGGTCGGATTCAGAATTGAAAGCAGCAACAATTGGTTTGTGATCAGTATATATTGTGAAATTTCGCGATTCTAAAAAGTAGCGAAAATGTTTAAGAGTCATTACAATCACAGTGAGTTCTTTGTCAAAAGCTGCATGTTTTCGCTCAGTACGAGAAAATATGCGGGAGAAAAAACCAAGCGGTTGAACGACGCCATCTATTTCCTGTTGAAGTACCGTGCCAGCTGCGTCAGTACCTGCGTCGGTAACAAGTGAAATGTTTGCGTGTGGAGCAGGAAAAGCAAGTGCGGTGTAATTTTCCAAACAATCTTTTGCACCTTCAAAACTTTTAACTAACTTAGGAGTCCATTTTAACAATGACTGTGAACTTCGTTTTCCTTTAATCACATCATATAGGGCACTAACTTACGAGATAAATTTGGTATTGATGGAGCATAAAACTGAGCCATGCCAGTAAAACGGCGTAAACTTTTAACACTTTGTGGTCGCTCGAAATTGAGGATTGCTTCAATTTTTTCGGGAGCTGGAAGAACACCTTTAGAGGTAATGATGTGTCCTAAAAACTTGATTTCGTTGCGACCAAATTTACATTTTTTAAGATTAATTGTCAAACCATAATCATTTAAACGATCAAATATAATAGTTAAATGCTCATAATGCTCTTCTTCAGATTTACTAAATACTAAAATATCATCTATGTAAGCGTAGACAAAAGATAAACCACGGGTGACAGTGTCAATTAAACGCTGAAAAACTTGAGCACTCGTTGACAATCCAAACGGGGTTCTTGTAAAGGCAAAAGCTCCAACTGGTGTTTTAATTGTAGTTTTGTGAACGTCTTCTGGAGCTACGAAAATATGATGAAAAACTAATTTAAGGCCAAGTGTTGAAAAATATTGAGAACCATATAATAATTCATAAGCCTTACGAAGATTGGGCAAAGGATATCTATCTGGAGTGAGCATTTTATTTAAAACTTTGTAGTCGCCTACTAAACGTAATTCCGTGCTGTTTGCTTTGGGAACCACATGTAAGGGACTTCCGAATTCAGAATTACTCGGTATGAGTAAACCTGATTTGACCATCTCTTCAATTTGATGCTTGATTTTTTGATATTTCTCAGGAGAAAAGCGTCTAGTTTTCATGTTTGGAGGACGTCCTTTGGTAGGAAGATGGTGGACTATGTTGTGCTTAACAGGTTTGCGATAATTTACGGGAGCTGTTAAAGCAGGATATTTTTGTAGGAGTTTTGTGTATTTACTTTCATGCACAGGGAAAGAATCGTAAGAATCTATAGGCCCTTGTAATGTATTGACTTGTTTCTTAGAATCTTCACATTTTAAAGAGCAAATAGAAGCATCAAGAGTAATTTTGTGATTTCGCAAAAACTCAAAACCCAAAATCGGTTGTTCAACAGCACATATGCAAAACACGTCAGACATTTTGCCAAAGCCAATATCAACATCTAAAGTCACGTTACCAAAGCATTTGATAGGATTACCGGATGCGTCATAAAAGTGAATTTCTATTTCTTCGGCTTGGTCATCTGAAGCCGGTAAAAAATTACAAGCACCGCTATCAAATAAGAACATTTGTTTTAAAAGTTTATCATAGACTTTGGGAAGAATCATAGATTGCGTCAAGGGAACAGTTTTTGTTATAGTAGTTACAGAATGATTTTTAAAAGAGCGAAAGGTGCAAGGACTTTTACATTTAAACGCGCGATTACCAAACTTAGCGTGATAGAAACAAAATCCGTTTTGAGGAAAAGCTCGGTTTGATTTTGATGTAGAATTAGTAGCATGTTTGCTATACGCTTGTGCATCACTTGTAAAAAATGTTCTATTAGCCTTCGATTGGCATTTATCATAGTAAGATGAATTATGCAGTTTTTGAAACTGAGACTGTTTTTTGACATTACATAATTCAGTGCTTAACTCGTCGACTTTATCTGCTAAATATTTAAATTCGCTAGTGGTTGTCCTATTTTGGTCAAAAAAATGAGCGACTATTTGACTATGAAATCGATTTGTAAAATTTTCTAGTTCATTTAATGAGTTAAAATTTTGAGCCTTTAATATTTGTTGAATATTCTCAGGTTGTAAACGCATAAAAATTTTTTCACAAAAATCACGAGTTCCTTGATCATTATCAGGATTATTACGACATGCAGCAATTATACGCGACATTAAAGTAGAAGGTTTATCTTGCGCATTTGCATATTCAATTTTGCTTAATACATCTATCCAGTCAGTGCTACATTCTAACGAAACAGACGATAAAATAAAATTTTTTAAAGGTATATGTATGGTTCAATATTTCCAGAAGCTTAAAGCTAAGCCATGCGCTTCAGCTTGACTAGGCGACATTACATTTGACAAAAAAACAAAACGCATATTTTCGTCACTCCTTGTTTTAGTTGCCACTGGGGAAAATACGATTTTTTTTGGCTAGCTCCAGGTTCAGACAAAAGCAGTAATAATATAGTGAACTTACCGAGGAGAATTTCTTTTGGTTGTAAAATTTTCTTTCGTAGGTTTTTTTTCTACGTTGGCTTTAAAGTTTTCTTCGTCGCCGCTACTTTTGCTTTGTCAGGATTGCTTTCGTCGATGTTGTTCACGCCGTCGGATTTTGATTTTTCCAAGGCGGGGTACCAATGAGACTGCTTCGGGTTTTCTTTTGTCGGGGGTCACCAATGTGACCCCGTCGGGTTTTGTTTTGTCTGGGGTCACCAATGTCGTGGTTAGGAGCGTTATGTTCAAGTTTAATTGGTGCAGTTCAAAGTCAGAAGGTTAACCACTACTTGATTCCATTTACAGCACATTTATTCACTTATTCAAATAGAATTAAAAACAAAATAAAAATTAAAACAAATAATTACAATAATAGAAACAATTTAGTATAGCATTATCATGACAGAAGTTAACTTATCTAACCGATATCTGCCGGAGAGCAACTCATTATATTTCAATTTGTGACTAAACCACATCGCTGTATACAAGTGGGCGTATTACCACGTGATCATACGATATGGAACGGCAGGATGTGAATTTCGAAATTGCATAAAATAGAGCATGTGAAAATTAAATCCAACGTTTTGAACTAAATTCTATAACTCCGATAAATTTATAAGAAGATATAGTTTTTAATTAAGAGCAATTCTCGTTTCTTACAGTAAACTATCATTTCTTACAGTGATCAGAAATTTTACAAACTAAATTACACTGCGTAAACACTGCGTAACTATTCTTTGGACTTTTAATTTTAAATCCCAAAATCATCTTGTTCTTTTTCTTATAAAACCGCTTTTCCATGTATTCACATTTTTTACTTTATCTGACGGTACCACCAAATTTTTTTCGGATAAAAATATTTAAAACTTTTCTAACTTTTAATTTTTGAATTAAAATTTAAAAAATTCTAGCTCCAAAAATGTAGGTTTAAGATTTAGCGGCTTAAAAGCAATCAACATCTGGTACAAACCAAATAAAAATTACGTGACTTATTCGGCCACCACCACGGTTTGCTGGTTTATTAATTGAAAAATGTAGCTGCTTTCAGGCAAAATCAAATTGAATTAAAGTTGTAAAATTTTAGCAAGTTTATTGTAGTTCACAACCGTTTATCTTCAGAAGAGCAGGTCCCAAAAAAACTAGCCACAAAAGAGCTGAGGCCACGAAAGAGCTAGGTGCAAAAGAGCTAGACCACAAACAATTAGTATCAAAATTGTTCGATTCAGGGTTAAGGTTGGCTGTTAGGGTTAGCAGCTTTATCGTGGAACAAGGTTTTTTAAGGTTTAGCTCTTTTGTAGTTAGCTATTTCGGGGCCCCAGCTCTTTTGTAGCTAGCTGTTTTTCACCAGCTCTTTTGCTGTATAATCTTCGGAACAGGTCAAACTCAGTTTATTTTGATGTGAGTTGCGACAATTGGCAGACTAAAGTTTTAAAAGGTTAAATTTGAAATTCAAGTCAACAATGAGCAATTTCTTGACAGCTTTTTCCAACTGAAGTAAATGATTTGAGATTGCTTTTTAACTGCAGAATTGCGGTCAAATACAAGCAGCAATACAATTATTATGTTCCTTGATTAGGTCCATTAGGACCTGCTTTTAGGCAAGATCAATTTTGAAATAAACAGATAGTTGAAAAGTTTTGGCGAGTTCTCCCAGAAATATCCAGATCACAACAGGTCAAACTCAGTTTGTTTTAAAATGAGTCGCAACATTCGGCAGATCAAAGTTTCAAAAATGCTAACTATTGACAACTTTTTCCTCCTGAACTAAACGATTCAAGATTGCTTGTCAACTTTAAAATCGCGGTTATATAAAAGCAGTAATACGATTATTATATTTGTCACACTATATTCATATTTTAATATAACCTTATAACTCTGTAGTAAATTTTCAAATTTTTACAGTAATTTTTTAATATTTATTATGACGTAATCTTTTCATTGTTATGCAATGATTACGTAATCGGTATACCCAACTCTCAATTAATTTTGTCTATATGTTGTTCTTATAAGTGTATATAAAGATTTGCTTTTTCATTTTAATTCATACCTCACTGATTTTACTTTTAAGTCGTCGTGACGTTTTGCTACAATTCTACATTTTCTTGTCTTTTTTTGTGATTTTTTTCGGAGTAAATAGAATCCCTTAAATAAAAAAAGGAGAAAAAGAAAAATTGGCAAGCAGTGCCACAAGTTGAATGGAAAAAATTGGAGCGATAGGCGAAAAAAGTGGAATCGAAGAGAAGAAAAATGCAGCTTGGAGAGGTTGAGATTTAAATGAGAAACAGATCGCTCTATTGGATTAGGAGGGAAAGCAATCATGCACGGGGTGGACGTGTTGTTTTCAGAGGAGCAGGTTTTCTGACCTCCTTCCCTCATTTTATTGACGGAAAAGATAACTTAGATAGTCATCTGCTACATTTTAAAAAGTAGGATACTGTTGCATACTTATCTTAAGCTAATTGCAGTTGAGTGTACTACTAGATAAAAAAGCTTTGCATGTGTATTCCAGACTCTCGCAAAAGGACGCTCTAGACTACGGACGTCTGAAGGCCGCACTGCTCCAGCGGTACAATTATACAAAACAGGGATACCACTAACGTTTTAAAGAGGCCAAGCTAGAGGTTTCCGAAAATCTTGATCAGTTTATAGTATGCCTCAAAAATTATTTTACACAGTGGGTGAAATTGTCGGATGTGGAAAGCAGTTTTCAAAGTGCGGTTGACTTGATGGTAAAACAGCAAATACAACTATTATCATTATCGTAATTTATCGACCTAACTCACCGGATAATGTCAGAGGCAATAAACGTAGAAAACCGTTTACGATTAAAGAGTCACGACAAAAAGAAAATGTTTTAAGAAATTCTACTAAGATTTTCATAACAAACAATTTGAACTCTCACACTTTATATTTATTTACCCGATTATAGGGTAAATATTTAATGTCATTCCTGCTATTGATTGTGATGGGCTTTTTTTTATTCATTCATTTATTCAGTCTTTATTTGCAATCAAGTTAGTGCGTTTCGAAATTATCATTGGTTCAGTGATTGCAAATTAGGAGAAAAGCGGCTTAACAAATACACGTACAACGTCAATTGCGTGTAGTCGCTGTTAACAGCTAATTGTAAAACAAACAGCTGCTCGGATCCACTGCAAGTTTTAAAAAAAGAACAAGTTAACAATTAATAAACATGAAAAAGGTATTGGTAATTGAGATTGTTGACTGCGTAAAAGTTTTGTTGGACAAGCCCATAAGGTGTCCACATAAGTAGACTTCCCATGGATCAACAAAACAGTTGCATTTTTCAATCAGCGTCTTCAAATTTTACAGGTAATAAAGATAAACTTGAACAAACATTTTCAGTGTTTAGTGACGTAGTTGACAACAAAAAGCTGTTAGCTGATTTCTAATGTATTGCTCAAGAAACAAAATGATAGTAATTTGCATAAATTAAATCTGCAAACACTTTTTCTAGTTTATTTTTTTTGTTGCTTTTAATATAAAACTCCGAGAAATCACAAAATCAATTTAAATTCTTATGCAACTGATATTTCTTGCAGTTAAACCAAGAATAATTGAACACACCGAAAATTTGATACTTCGACAAGGAGAAAGTAAAATTATAACCTGCACTGCATCGGGGAACCCAGATCCATCAGTGATTTGGCGAAAGCCAGACGGCACCAATATTTCATTCTCAGATATTAATATCTCAAAGTCGGGCACAAACATTACTGCAACCTATCAACTTAGAAAAGTAAGT
Source organism: Diplosoma virens (assembly GCA_963680785.1). NCBI lineage: Eukaryota > Metazoa > Chordata > Ascidiacea > Aplousobranchia > Didemnidae > Diplosoma > Diplosoma virens. The sequence goes on along the minus strand of OY796883.1, from coordinate 46,781,471 downwards.
ATCAAAAAGTTAGAACAAATTTGTAGGAAACAAGTTTTATTTCCTAATTTAACTTTATGCATATATGACTACGTTGCCCTACAACTTGAATAAAGCACTAAGGTTGACAGTATCTCAGGGCTTCTGTACAAATATCCATCGTAAAATAAAATTTAAACTGATTCATAAACTTTGTTAATGTATCGTCCTAAGCAGTTTCATTTGACTATGTATAAAAATAAGGGAATTCTGGCAGACGAGAAAGTTAACCCAACTGGTTGAAGAATTTAGGAAGAACCTCGTGAAACACTTGACTGATTCACTGAATTTTTTGACAAATTAAGCCTCAAAAAAAGGAAGAAAGTCTTGAATGTACTTCTCAATCCTTTTTTGATAGTTCATCCCTTTATTGAGCAAAATTACCAGATTTACCCCCAATTTAAAGTTATTACAAATATAAAATCGGAAACTGAAAAATTTAGCAAACCCTGTTGACATTGTTAAATTTTTAATTTTTTTATTCTAGGTAGATCAGAAGAAACGCTTTAAATAATAAGAAACTTAAAAATTTTGTTTTTGCTAAAAACGATTCACCCCAAAGAATGAACAAATTTTGTGCGTTAAGGTAAATTTATGTAATCAATATAAACACTGATGCTTGAAAATTTCCATATCTTTTTATCAAGTATGCTATTAAGGAAGCTAGTCTAGATTTTAAAAACAACAATACAAATATGTGTAATTTCAAAAACTAAAAATACAACGCGACTTTTCGACCGTTATATCGGGCAAACTTTATAAAGTTTATTACTTTAATTGTGTTTAAGCGGTGCTTACAACAATTAAAATTTTTTAGAACCAAGACCAAAAATGCAAGCAAGCGAAAACAAAATTAATCGTGTAAAGCCAACACTCTTGCGTGTAAATATATAAAATAGAATGTAGAATCTGCAAGCTGTAATAAAGGCCAAAATAATACAATAAATGATAAAAAAAATAAAAAAATATTATTAGGTCACTACTATTGTATTATATTTATTTATTTTATCTTTATATTTACCCTCCTGACTCGCAGGAAAGCGACGAAGCCGCTAATACATTGAGCAAGCAATTACCCCCGACCTGCTTCCGGAGATGCCAAGATATTGCTGTCGGGTAGAAATTTTTATTTTGGTTTTTTAGTTTTTATAGAGATAGGACTAAAATTTAGAACTGCTTGCCAAGACCGTCAAGCAGGGGAAAGTGTCGTTAAGTATCTTTTCCAAGGACACAACATAATGGCGCCAGTAGGTTTTGAACCGAGACCATGCTAATCACAATCAGGCGTTTATAACCATTTGACCGTGCTGTCGACTATTCGAATACGTTGCCAATTATTGAGAAGGTTGTACACTTCATCAAGAAAGGAAAAGTAATAGAAACACAGCATGTTATACAGAAATTGTTGTTGAATTGACTAAATTTAATCAAAGCAACTGAAATGATTGGCAGCGTGATCAAAAAGTTATAAGAGCTCTTATTGATGGCAAACATGTTCCACACAGTTGCTGTTTAAAGCTTACTCGCGTCTTTAAACAAAAACACTTTCTGGCACTTTTCCCTGCTTATCTTAGTAAGCAGTTCTTAATTTCAGTCATATTCCTATAAAACTAAAACACAAAATTTAAAATTTCAACAGGTCATTTTTTATGTTTCTTGACGTTTTTGAAGCAGATGGATACAATTGCTTGACAACTGCTACAGCGACTGAAATACTTTCCTGCAAGTCAGGAAAATACATAAAAAGATAATATTCGAAAGTAATAAAGTTAAGCAAAAATCAGTTTTAAATTTAGTTAAATTTATGCCAAGAACATTTTCTCGCATTTAAATATCTGGACAGTGAAGGACTTGAAGTACATTTTTAACATTTTCAAATGCAGACCAAAAAACGAAAACCCGAAAAATGTAGTTTTGTTGTATTGCAATTGGATAAGATATATATCCAAAATACCTGCTTATTAGCTAATAAATTATTTTGTTCACTTTAAAAAGGTTCAAAATACAAATCAACTTTTACAGGAGGCAAGCTCCAATAAAGTATAAATGAGTTTTTGGATGGTTAATAAAAATATTACCTGAAAAAAGATGTTTTCTAAAAAAGTCTAAAAAACTTTGTTAGTATGAAGAATAAACGATATATAGTTATTATTACTCGGAAACCAATCGTGCCAACTGTCCGAAATTACACTGAAAGCAGGGTGAAAAGTAAAAAGCAACATGAGTTGTGTAGTTTAAAGACAAACTTGGGTGTGCCTTAGAGAGCAGATGATTCATTGCATGCGTTTTGTAAACATACTAACGGATTAAATAAATTGCCTTTTCAAAGTCGTAATTATGAACTGCCTGAATTTTTTTTTTTCACTGGATTAAAACATATTTCCATGGTTTAATCAGTTACTGAATGAATAAGAACTTTGTAAAAGCACTAATCGGGTGCTAGGAACATCACAAATTGTGCCTTTTAAAAAGCTTTAAAAAAATTCATTCGCTTTTCCTATTCTTGCAATAAATTTGACTTGTTTATTAAAATTTCCGTTTTCTTGAAAAATAACTCCAAAAGCTATCTCTTAATTTTTGTTTTTAAGTTGCAGCTGGGGTAATTTTTCATGTTTAGTGAATAAGGTAAAACGAATTTTATTGATAGTATTTTAAGCCCTGCAGTTTTTGACAAGTAATATTATTTTTTTGTATGTTTTTGTATTTCTATTAATACCTGTTCCAACCTGAAATAAACAAAAATTGTTGGCAAAATAAGCTACTGAGCCATTATGTAAATTGTTAATCATTATCAGAAAAAGTACGTGGCTCAAAGTACCTTTTTGCCGAATTTCGTTTTTCAGGTCTTTAATATTTGAATAAAAAGCGAAAATTTGTATTAGAAAAGGGCGATTTAAAAACAGTGCTTTTTTTAAAACAAAAAATTGGGCTATAAGTTCCTAATTTAATAATTAGCCTACATTTTGAGATATGGCCGAAACTTAAAACTGCTTGCTAAGACAACTAAAGAAGAAAGTGCCTTAAAGTCTCTTTTTTACAGACACAACAGATTAGCGAAAGAAATTGTTTGAACAGCGACCGTATCAATTGTGTTCCCCATCAATAGAGCGCTCTCATCCACTTGGATGCGCTTTGGACACTACAATACCCATTGTTATAAATTATGGCATACTCAACTACCGGCCATATCAGCGTACAAGCTTGAGTTAAAACTGGAGACAAAAATTTATAAAAAGTTTGACTTACTAAAAAAACGTGTACAATGAATAAAACATGACTTTACCGAGTTGATATGTCCTCATAATTGCATTGCTATGGAAATATGACGTCAAAATTACGTCATACAAATTTTTGATAATTGTTGATTGCAATATGACGCCATAACACTTAAAAAATGCCAATCGTTAGTCTGAAATCCTGAGATTTTTTTCAAAAAAAGGTTAGTGGTCATCATTGAAAATAATAATAAAACCGAGAACAGCATTCTGGAAAGCAACCCCAAACCAAGATTCATTCTAGCAGAGATGCTAGAAGCAGACTGAGACTTGGAACTTTTTTTGTGCTTTTTGTTTTGTCATTTATTCTCCACAAGTAAATTGTAATTGGAACTCATCTTTTCAATAAACAGAATCAGTTTTTGTTTGCTAGTGTGCCACTATTTCATCACAATTTAATCGGACAAAACGTTTAAAATCTCAATGAAATATTTCTACTTATTTGAAGAAATTAATTCAAAGTTGATCCACCACAACTCTGCTTATCAATTTTGATTAAAAAAAAGTGTTGACATTAATGTTCTAAATTGAGTATTAAATGTAGTGGATTTAATTTTTATATTCTATCACAATGTTTCTCAAAGAAGGGGCGCTGTTACTCTCAAAGATCCCTTAAACAATTTTCACGAGACCGCGATACACTTTTAGTTTCACATGTATTAGTGGTGGACGGTGAGCTTTTTTTAAGGTGTGCGCTTAAACTGAAATATACACAGTATAGAAACACTTAATAAATTCAAACCTAATTGTAATTTTTGCTGTGGCTTCTGCTTGAAAAAGGTTTTTAATAATGCTTTGAACGCTTTTTACGTTCAGGTTTTAAAGCGCTCAAACAGCCATTTAAAAATGACTTTTCTTTTATAACAGCGGTTCCCAAACTGGGCGCCGAGACCTTGCCAGGGGCGCCGCGAAAACTTGTGAAAGTTGTTGCATTTACTGCTTTTCACACAAATACTGCAATGTGAAAGTTGTTAGCAGCTTTTTACAATTTTACATTGTGTGGTGAGCAGCAGCTGTGTGGAACCGCTTGTTAGTTGTTAGTTATAATAATTTATCTAGAAAACCACGCGAGTTTTCTGCTCGAAAGTTTTCAGAAATGAATAAGCAGTCGGTCGTATTTTCAAATTTTTTGCAAACACCAGCCAAAGCACAGTTTGCGTTTTTTAAAGTTGCGTACAGAAGCGCAAAATGTAAAACACTGCATACCATTGAGGAAGAACTTGTGCTTCCTGCTGCTCTTGACTTAGTTTCGACAATGATTGGAGAATCAGCTGCTCAAAAGCTAAAAGCTGTTCCACTCTCAAACAATACTATTAGTAGGAGGATCGATAAAATTTTGGATGATATTAATGATTAGCTAGTAGCAAAAATGCGTGGAAATGAGTTCAGCCTACAATCAGATGAGGCAACAACCAGTACCAGTAATAAAGATGCTTATTTGATTTGCTACGTACGCTTTATCGATAACGATGACAATATCGTTGAAAATTTGCTTTTTCGTAAACCTATTTAAAAAAATTGTAGAGCGCATGAATTGTTTGCAATACTGAACAATTTTTTTCAGGAAAACAATCTCCAGTGGAAATATTGCGTTGGCTTATGCACGGATGGTGCCCGAGCTATGTCTGGCCGCTTTGGCAGGCTGCGAACGTTAGTGTAGGGCGTTGCCGTTAACGCAAAATGGACCCACTGCCTAATACAACGTGAGGCGCTGGCTTCGCAACAGCTCAGTGGTGACCTTAATGGAGTGCTTAAAGCTGTTGTAAAAATTGTGAACTTCATTGAAACAAGGCCGTTTAAAGCTCGGCTTTTCCAACGTCTTTGCGATGAATTAGGAGCAGAGCACAACAATTTATTGTTTTATTGTAATGCAAGGTGGATTTCCAAAGGCAAAGTTCTTCTGCGTGTGTACGAATTGAGAAATGAAATCTCCATATTTTTAAAAGAAGAAAACCATGCACTTGCTACTACCTTTGAGGATGAAGTTTTCCTGACTCAGTTGGCGTATTTCTGCGATATTTTTTTAAAATTAAATCAGTTAAACATTTCTCTCCAAGGAAAGAAACTCACCTTCTGCAACTCTATGACAAAATTACAGCCTTTAAAAGAAAACTACAGTTGTGACAAACTGATCTGCTGATAAATAACGAGCAATGTGATAACTTTCTACTTTTAAAATCCCATTTATACTCGCAATCTGGCAATCTCTCCCTGCAGAATACCGATGAGTGTGACATGAAGACTGTGATGTGTTTGCATTTGGATGCTCTAATCTCGCATTTTGAGAAATATTTTTCTGAAGACATGGAGAAGCACAATTGGATAAGAAATCCTTTTGTTGATAATCCAAATGCCTTTCAGAGGTTTACATTTCTGGAAGCTAAACAATTTATCGATCTTTCTTCTGACCTCACTTTGAAAAGCTTATACAACCTTAATTTACTCATTTCATTTTGGGTTAAGGCTTGATCTGATCTGATTTGTAGGCTGTAAAGCGCTCCGTGTTCTTGTGCCTTTTGCAACGTCACACTTGTGTAAAACCGGTTTTTCTGCGGCAGCAGTAATCAAGTTGAAGTATCGCAATAAGATTGACATTGAACGCAACATGCGTGTTGAAATATCGAACATTGCACCGCCGTTTAATAAAATGTGCATAGAGCAACAAGCTCAATGCTCACATTAAATGTTTTTTAGTATTTTGCGAATAATGCTGACATTTTTGTGTATGTTGAATAATGAACATGATTTAAATACAATTTCTTGGTAAAACTTAAAATTTGCAAATTTTGGCTTCATTGAGGCGCCGCGAGTATTGATAAGGTTTCGAAGGGCGCCGTGAACAAAAAAAGTTTGAAAACCGCTGTCTTATAAGAAAAAAAAGCCAATGTATCAGATATGCTTTTAAGTCAGTTTCCACGTTCAAGATTATCAGCCAATATAAAATGAACGTGTTTGTCGTTAAAAAAAAGCGAAGCCAATGTCAGCTAAAGGTAAATACATACGAAAATACATACTAAAAGATCAGCTTGTCTGCTTGCCTCGAATCGGAGCTCAAAATTTCAAAATATCATAAAAAGTTTATCGTTACATCAAAAATTTTCTAATTTAAGAAGAAAATGAAATAAATCTTATTTATGATACTGATAAGAATATTATTAATATTGATTTAAATTTTGTAATAGTATTTTAATACTTTGCTGTGGAAAATTACAAGTTGTGCACCACACAACCCACATCTATAAAGTATACCCTCCTGACGTTCATAGAAGCTAAGAAAGCCGTGTTAAATATATGGGTTAGCAATGAATCTATTGATGAAAGGCAACTTTTAATTGTTATGCTTTGTTGCAAATTGCAAGCGCTAATAAAGTCAGAAATCTATTATATATTTACTTAGTCTTTAGTTTTGCTACTTTTTCAAGTCTATATCTATTAAGATTTCTTTAATGATTCGGGCTACCCGTGATACGCTAATTGCATGGCCAAAAAAAGTAAATTTCTTATTGTTTTTTATACTGTTATCAGATTGCAAAATGTACAGTACGCTCGTACCATGTTAATCCAATGCTTATAAAATAAATTAACCAGTGGCTTATTACCGACTCATGATGTTTGTTGTTGCAGGTACAGGCAACGGATGGAGGAAGATACTTATGCTATGCATCAAACAACGCTGGATCTAATTCTCCATATGTGAAAGTGCGAGGTAATTTACTAAGACTAGAAAGCAGAGATTACCAAGATATTTCTCATTAAGAATACTTTTGCATGGCACTGAGTGTTTTCATTTTTTTTTATTTTTTGACTCGCAAAACAATGGCTGAGATGTAATATGTAAAGCTACAGCATATCGGTAATTGGTTTCTTCCTAGTATAGCCAACTAATTGCTACTTTTTATTTTAAGTCAGCGCTGAAGGTAAGCAGGTTGACTCCAGTTAAGATTTTCGCGTAGAAGACTCAATTAGGACTTTCCTTAGAGAAAGACAAAAAATTATTCCGAAAGACTAAGGATGAAGCTAGCGATCTTTTATTTGCAAGTTGAAGAGTTTGACTCGGAGCCAAGTCGCCGAGCAGATGTTTCATAAGTTTTAAGTTTTATTAGAATTATCATTGTAATTATATTTTCGGGTTAAATTCCTGATTCGCATAACGACGAGTTGTTGTATACAGCATTTGTGACTATTTACTTCAGATAGGTCAACGGTAATTAATATTTCGTAGAGACAAAAGTAGATTTTTTTTATTGTTTTTCTTATTATGAAAAAATCTCACCCTGCTGGTAATTTATTATTTTAATACAAGAATCTTATGAACACTGTACTATGAAAAGTGGAGTCGAAACCAAAATGTTAGTGCACTTTATTGATAATCGTGAAACATATGAGGCAGGATATGCTTATATTCAAAGATCTCGAGCTATTCTGCTGAAGAGTGCTTAGTTAGCATCATATTACATGAATTATCGTGCTTTTAGAAAAGAAATTTAACGGCAAATCTTTAAAAGTTAATCGAACTGCAGTTATATCATTATAAAAATTGCAAAATCACGACGAGCCCAACTGCAGGTCATATCATCGTGCGAAATCAGCGATAAACTGAAGAAGAAGAAGGTGTTTTTATGTTAATGTTATAATAGTTGATTTTATTTGGCAACTTCAAAAACTGTTTCAACTAGGACTTAAAAACTAACTTATGTAGTCAAAAAATTTTTTTATAATTCATCGAGAGAGTACAGTATATTTTTTTCATCCATGCAACAACTATTATACTCAGCACAACGAATTCATTTATGCCAAGAACACATTTAAATTTAATCCATTTAATTCATTCAATTAATCCATTTAAACTTAACCATAAACGTTTTCCGCTAATATTAGCCGTCATCAGACTACTAAAACGGAAAAAATTTCCAATCCAATTTTAAAAAACTAAAAATCAATTTAACTTGTTACATATAATTTATTTACAAAAAATTATTTTTACAAGTTTTTTCGAAAAATAAATTTAGTAAATCAGATTATTTAAAAATTAAAAGGCTCAAAACTACAAAGGAAAACGGATAAAACATATAAAATTTAACTACGAACAAAAAGAATATAAAATATTTTTAAACAAAACAACGACCGTTTGCAAATACAGTTCTCTTTTTTACTTGATCTAAAAACTTATACGGATGGAGAAAGGAGAAACTTTTTCATGTTTATTTTCCTATCAAATTTATCAAGACAGATCAAGACAATGTATAGCACGGATCGTGAGCCTTTTTCGTAGGGCAAAAAAGAACAGTCTTAGTAGTATATGTTGGAAATATTTCATTTTGTTACGTCATAAATTATCTAAATTTAAATTTTCAAATTCACAATTAATTATTTAGTTTTATGTAGTAGATAATGGAATGACTTATAATTACGAAACGTTCTCAATAAACAATGTTTCAAAATATATAAGCTATACTTTTTATTCTGAAAAAAATGACAGTTTTACAAAAAAAGAAATACAATTAATCAAGCCTTTGGCCAAAAAAAGTTTTTTTTTTCTAGCAGGGACCTATTTTAAGGGGGGAACATGTCCTTCCAATATCTGGGAAGGGGGGGATAAAATACCTTTTTTCCCCCCAAATTTATGGCAAACTCAAGGACATTGTCCTTATTTTTTGAGTTTGCTGCAGATGTTTTTTCAGAGATTATTATGTAGTTGGGACCAAAAGTGGTAAATAGAAGATCGATTTAAGGTGAATACCTTGTTTTTGAGAGAAAAATGGTGAAATCGGAGACAAATTGAAGCGAAGACCTTTTTTTTTTGGAGATCACCATGATTTTGAGAAAAAAAGAGAAAAATGCCCGGGGCCCCAAAAGTTCCTGCACTAAATCCATTAGTAATCAAATATCAAACATGTCGTAGTCACACAAAATTGTCGCCCCCAAAATTTTCTAGCAAACTAGGTCCTTGTTTTCTAGTTCAACAGTAAACCTTTTCTGCAGGCAAACCTCGGTTTACGAACACAATTCATTCTGGAAAGCTGTTCGAAAACCGAATTGTTTGAAAACCGAATCATATTTTCCCATTATAAATAATGTAAAAAAGATTAATTCGTTCCACGCACCAAAAGAATAACTTATTTACCTGTTTACAATATACCTTGTATATCATAAAATAAAACCAAGTAATTTACATTTACAAAACTTTATATGGCATAAAAATTTACGCAACAACGTATATTTAATAATACATGTATTTTTTTTTCCTTAACCAATATCACTTCTCGCTTTCATTGGATCCATGACTTAGGGCTAATGAAGAGAAAAGAATATTTTGTATAATAGAATTGTAAATGCACAACGTAAAAATGAATGTTACAAACGTAACAATAAAGCAATGTAACAAAGAATGTACTGTAACTCGTTGGCTGGTGAACAAAAAAAAGTTGTTCGAGAACCAAATTTTTGTACCGGGTGATTTTTAACTCCAAATTTCTCTTCGAAAACCGAATTGTTCAAATTCTAAGACGTTCGTAAACCGAGGTTTGACTGTATTTGTTATTCTCTTTAAATCCTTCCCTTACAAAAATTTTTTTCTAAATTTTCCAAAATCTGGACTTGGCATGTTTGTTTAAGTAGTAAAGCGTGATGTAGAATCATTTTTGGTGTTTGGAGTTTTTGTTTTATACATATTGGATTAACACTTTGACGCTCGCCTCAGTTTTTCAGTTTGGTACAAATAGCAAAGACGTCTATAGCTGTCCGAATTAAACCTCGCACAATAACCACTGAACGTGAGGAAGCGTCAATACTGCATGTTACTACATATGATTAAAGGAAAGATGCACATTTTGTGCCAAGTTTGAGTAAATGCATGTGAGTTTATGCCACTCGTTGAGACGTTGACTGCTTCTTTCAATGTTCGAGGGGCAGACGGACCCGCCAGATTGCAAACAATTTGTTGTTAACCCTTTTCTAACTTTCTTTTTTCTTCGCCTTATTTTCGTTTGTGCTTAGTTTTGATTAAATATCACGTTATTTAAATTTTTTCAATTGATTACATAATAACGTAATAATGTGCTTTGTAACCTAACTTTATTCTCTTGTTTAACGTGATCATTTTTTAGCATAGCTAGGTTAGGATTAGGTTAGTGTTTTACTTGTTTATTTGATAATTTAGCTAGATTAGGTTTAGGCATGTTTGTAATTATTTTGCATTAGTTATATTTACTAATTTTTTTTTATTTTTTTATTTTTATCTCTATATTTATCCTCCTGACTCGCAGGAAAGCGACGGAGGCGCTATACATAGGGTAAGCAATTACCCCGACCAGCTTCCGGAGATGCCAAAATATTGCTGTCCGCTAGTAATTTAGTAGAGATATTACTGTAATTTAGGACTGCTTGTCAAGACCACCAAGCAGGGGAAAGTGCCGTAAAGTGTCTTTCTCAAGGACACAACAGAATGGCACAAGTGGGTTTTGAACCGAGACCTTGTTGATCATCAGCCAGGTGCTTTAACCACTAGACCACGCTGCCGACTTTAATTAATTCTTAATTTTATTTGATTCTATTTGAATAAGGTTGTATAAGGTTGTTAAAGTTTTTGAAATTTTTGTTACTTTCACAGAATTAGTTTTTGAAATTTATGTTCCGCTGGTAAACAGTTTTTTAAATTTTTGTAGAACTTAATTCAGTAACTCAGTACGTTTCTTAATCTTATAACCTTTCGGTGCCTGTTAAGAAGGCCTCACCGTTAACGCAAACTTGGCCGCCTACCAAAAGACAAAATTCTTAAATCTTCTTACTGGACCTGCCCTAGGAACCAGTAACAGCAAAAATATAGTCTAGCTAAACCACAGTTCAGACTACCACAATAATTTCTTTAATAAAAAATATGCTCCAATCCACTTAGGAGCCCACAATAGTATAAATCAACAGCAAATACAGATTTAGCAGCTTAATTCTTCACAATAACGTAGGCAACCAGAGACTTGCGGTCAAAAAACTATGAATTCACACAGTTAATAAAGTTCCAATACTAAGTTACCACAACGAATCATAAAAATGCTTCCGAGCGAGTCTTATTTATATCACTCGGTCGTAAGTATCTGGAACGTTCTGAAAGTTACTCAAATCAAGCCAATCACAATAACTATTATTACGTCACCTGTATCACAATAGCGAACCAGTCAAGCGAATAGTTGTGGATCTTTCTCTAAACATCATGAAATTAAGCAGTGTTGCCATTTTCTTGTAAATAAATGTAAAACATTTAAATTGCTTATAAAACCGTTTTAAAACTTAAATATTTAAATTGCTTATAAAACCTTATAAAACTTCGGCTATTTAAGCCGGACCAAAGCGAAATCAAAGAGATTTTTCAGGAAATTGTAAATATACATAATAGGGCAATTTTTAAGAACGGAACAAAGGTATTTGAATAAAAATAAAAATAAGGTTCGATGATTTGATTAAATTTGTATATAAATCCTGAGTTTAACATTGTGCCCGGGTTTTTGTGCCCCGAAGTCGGCTAATTCTATGCCGTACAGAAACATTCAATGTTGCTCTGGCAGTTAGAGTGGCTGAATGTGTGACATTGCGCTGTTGCGATGCTCCTCGTTTATTTTCTTTTTGCCATTATCTCCCATTTCTATTTAGTGTTATTGATATATTTCATTTTTTACAGATTATTTTAGAGAAATCACAGATAATTATTATTAGCCTTCTACAATGAGTAAAGATAGAAAATCACTTACCAACAAACAAATTGCTGAACTTTTAAAAGATGACGATTCTTCCAGCGGGTCTGATAGTTCAGAGTGTAGTGATGACTCGATTGGAGACAAAAAATTTTGAACCTGAGGTGGTGCTAGTGACAGTAATACAAGCAGTGAGTGTGAAAGTGATGTGGCAAATGATGAAGTTTCCTCAGAAGATGAAATGACTGTGAGTAATAAAATGGCTTTGCAAGATAGTGAACATTCTGATATTTCTGACTCGGTTGATATTGAAGATGCTATAGAAGAGTTCCCTTTTGAACGACGTCCAGGAATTATTGCTGACATACCAAATAATGCAACACCTTTAGATTTATTTAGTTTGTTGTTTTCAGATAAAATCTTAGATCATGTGGTTGACAGAACAAATAGATATGCAGAAAGATTACTTGAAGAACCAAATATTCTTAGAAAATCAATAAAAAAATGGGTTGCTTTGTCAAGGGATGAGTTGAAACGATTTCTCGCTGTTAGTCTCCTTATGGGTGAAGTAAAAATAATAACTATTAGGCATTATTTTTGCTGTAAAGGTTTGTATGTAGTTCCTGCATTCTCAAAAATCATGAGCGGACGAAAATATCAAATGATTGTAAAACACCTGCATATGGACTCGGATGAAAATGACGATCCTCTCAGCAAGGTGAGACCTATCATTGACCTATTGATAGGTAACATTCGTAGCTGCTATTACCCTGATCAGAACCTTAGTCTTGATGAGTTAATGATGGCATGGCGTGAAAGACTTCGATTTCGCCAATACATAAAAGGCAAAAAACACAAGTTTGGCATTAAGTTCTATGCGCTTTATGAAACTACTGGCTTCGTTTTGAATTTTGTGATCTATGAGGGCAAATCAACAGTGACAGAGGATGACGAAGGAGATGGTCATTGCCAGAAAATCGTGATGAAATTGATGCAGCCATACCTTGATAAAGGTCATGGACTCTACATGGATAACTTCTACAATAGTGTTGATCTTTCTGAGTTACTGCACAATAGAAAAACTCATATTATTGGCACTCTGATACCAATAGGAAAGACAATCCAAAGAGCATTACCGAAAAAAAAACTAAAGAAATGTGGTGAGGCCTGCTGGATGAGAAGAGGGCCCGTTTATGTGTCAAAATGAAAAGACAAGAGAGAAATCTTCATGCTTAGCACTAAGCATTACCATAAAATGTTGAATTGTACCTCAAGTCGTGGACATAATAAATTGACGCCCATGTGTGTTCATGACTATAACACAAACATAGGAGGGGTCGATCGTTCAGACCAAATTCTTTCCTACTGTAGTACCCCAAGGAAGATCATAAAATGTTACAAGAAGGTATTCTTCCATCTTCTGGATATTCCTGTTATAAATTCCTACGTGCTCTTTAAGAAACTATCAACACAGAAAAAGCTGCGAATCCTAAAGTTCAGAGATGCTCTCATAGGAGAACTGGCATCTGTGGATCTTGGAATGGAACAGCCAATAAAAACATCAGCTCCTTCAACCACACTAGCAGAATATGAAACAGTTGATGCATTTCACAGCTTAGAGAATACTCCTTCGTTAAAAGAAAATGTTTCTCGATACCTATGTTTCAGAGTGTGTACATAAAAGAAGAAGAGTAGAGAACGTTACAGATGTAAAGATTGTGAAGGTACACCACCTTTATGTTCTGCACCATGTTTTGCTATTTACCATGGGCATTAGGGTAAGCTAGCATATACCCAGATCTTATGTTTTCATGGAATAGTAGAGTTTTTTCATGTTTTATGTGCGACAGTAGTTTTTTCATGTAGCAGTTGAGCTAGTTCTTCATAGCTATTGTATTCAATAAATTCTTTATTTGCATCATGCTAGTCAAGGAACTAGTCTAAGGAATTATCAAAATGTTCTTTGTTTCTGTTTCAAGGGAAGGTAAATTAGTCCATAATTTTCTATATTTTGTTAAAAATTATATTACAAGGTATTTGCAACCATGATTGAATACTATGCTTTGTTTTGAACTGAAATAAATAAGCTTGGATAATGTTATGTGTTTAATTTCCACATGACGGGAATACACGTCGTGAGCAATTCATACCACTTCAGGTTCCAAATGCAGCATGACCTCTATAGACGTCACTCCTTTTTTTACTGCCAATAGACTTGTTTAATATCTATACATATACGGGTGGCCGAAAAGTCCCAGGACACTCTATTTTTAATATTTTAATGCTGTTAAATATTGTTAAATGCAGTTTTAATATTCTAATCTTGTTAAAACAATTTATTTGATTTATTTTTTCAGGTTATTTAAGGTCATGAGTGACATCAGTGTATTTACTGTTGAGGAGCGCTTAATTGCTGCTGTTTGGGTTCACGACCGCATCAGGAATGACATGACTATGGAAGATATTCGAAGTGCTTTCACAGTTATTAAAGGTCAAGTTTCTGGTATTAGATACGAAACCATTGATCAGCTAAAGCATGCGATTATTGCAGCTTTTGCTAGCGTATCAAGGAATTCTCTCCAAAAAATGGCACAAAGAACATGGAGGCGAATGGAATTGTGCAAGAACAATGAGGGCCAACATACTGATCCCCTAGACCACTAAATTACTCTAGTTGTTTTCTGCTGTGTTTCTAATAAAGTTCTCTTTTTTGTTGAATATATACGTTTCTGTGTGTTTCATTATAAAATACTGTGTTTTATTGAAAATACATGTATAGTGTCCTGGGACTTTTCGGCCACCCTATATATAGTCTGCGGTGGTAAATAAAATAATATGAAGGTATGGTCTAAAATCGATGAAACTGCTATGACCCGGCGTCACAGAGCGCTTCTCTCTGAAGAGCACCGACCAAAAACTATGTACGTGTATACGAGTATATATATTTAAAAGTGATTAAAAATTTTAAAAAATTGAAAATTTGGAATCCACTGTAGTCTGCTACGCCAAAGAGGGCTTATCAGATGGAATTTGTAAAATGAAAAAACATAGAATGTAAAAATATCTAAAAGGCGGAAATATTTTTATATTGACTGTCACTCAATTTTATCCACTAAAACAAATAATTTTCTAAGAAAATATTAACAGTTACACATGCAAGACGGCTACGTACGCGCTGGGCATAAACAACTTGGTCTGATTTAAAACAATAAGGAAACACATAACACTGCATAAAAATGTCAAGCGATAGAAATCGTAAAGAAACAAACGTGTAGGAGTAAGGTTTGGTTAGGCGACACAGAAAAGAAGCGGGAAAAGTAAGTTAAAAAGATTCAAGTAAAATTGCGTAATTTAAATTTGTTCATATGACGACATTTTCCGTTGAGTTCCGTTCTTTTGTTGAGGGTTGAGCTTGCATCTGCCTGTAAGATTGTAAGTTTTTCTTTGAGACATAGATTGCAAGACTTTGCCCCCGGATGATATGGGGCTGTATGGGCCACGATACTCCATTTTATGCGCGGGTTTGAATCGAAGTGAAGACCTTTTTTTTTATTCTCTCGCTTTGGCCCGAGGAGGTCTAAAAAATCTATACACGGCCCCCTGCTCAAATAGATTGGAGACCACTATATTAGACTAAATACAACCAGGTAGTAATGCAGATATATTAGTTGATAAATATTTAGACAGTTATTTATTACAAATACCCAACACAGCCAAGTATAAATACAGAAAATAAAAACCAGTACAAAAAAGTATTAACAGATATTTAAAAAGCATTATAATTAAAAAAACTTTTGTTGGACGTACACTATGCATTAAACCCTAGATAGTTCGCAAAGACAGAAATGCAAATAATTACATTCAAGAGAAAGCAGTTTTTGTTACACTTTGATAGTTTTTAAGTTGCTGATTTTTGACAAACTTTATATTTGTTGTTTTGGAAATAATTTAATTCATATTTTGCTTTTTAGTGCAACCAAAGATTGCAATTAATCGAAACAAACGGTATGAACTTGAAGAAGGAGAAAGCGGATCAATATCCTGCAATGTTTCCGGTTATCCTACACCAAACGTTTCCTGGACAAAACAACATGGGGATGGAGGTTTAGAACGCAAAGTTAGGCTGACAGAAAGATCAATTTCAATTCTAACATTTCAAAATATTAGTGCTTTCTGGTTTGTTATATAGTACTTGCTGAAATTTTGCAGTTTGCCAGATTATTTTTGGCGAATTATTTTGAAAAAATAGTTGATTGCTATATTCAGGCTGTGTGTGTTCTTAAGGCACCATTCTTCTGGTCTTTTAGCATTTTTACAACAAATTATTGGCTTCTTATATTTTAAGTAAAAATTTTCAATATTAAATACTTTCTTAAACGCAGTACATTTTTTGAGAGAAAAAGGCATGGGCATCAAAGCAATAGGTATAAAATTTTATTTCGGCGAAAGCACAAAGTCGCAGATTTTTCAAATGACATCTAATCAATAAAAAAATTCCCATTGTGTGATGTGTGAGACTGACATAAAATGATTTGAAAAATAGAAGCTAATTCGATTACTGTTAAAATACACGGCGCGCCCACCACACCCGGCCGATCCATTGTTAATGGGGCTGATATTAATATACAGTCATATGCATAAGCCAGTGATAAAACAAAAAGAACATCGCCGCTTTTCACTACAAACATCAATGTCCAAGAGCATGCGCAAAATAAAATCCGTATACAGTAGCTTGATGAGACATCCTTAAGTATATTACGCAATGCAAGATAAAAAATAGTACAATAGGGGCATCTGCTTCTAGATCCCAACGTAAGTAAAATCATAATGCGTTGCGGAAGATAATCTTCCTCAACCTCCCGTCATATCATTATCCTATTACCGTCACACATTACCTTATTCTTCCACCTCCCGCCACATTCGATCAATCTTCAATCGCTTTCTTCCTTTCGCAAAGACAAAGTCGAAGGAATTCTAACCAACCTTTTCAGCATGCTCTAACAAAAAGATCGTCGTCGTCGTTTGAAGGGTATCCACTTCAGGCCAGACACAAACAGGACTGGGGTCTGCCTGGATCAGATGCTGGCAGTGATATCATTAAGCCAGCATCGAGTTTCGTCATCCAAAACCGTCAGACCTCGTGCTCCATGTGTTGCCCGATGTATAGGGCAGCGGTTCTCAAACTGGGGTCCGTGAAGCATTTTCAGGGGGTCCACAACAGCATTCACTTTTTGATGTATAGACTCAGGTTGTTTTGAACTATTTCGGTTTTGTTTCACACGAACTCATAGCTTTTTAATTTTCAAAATCAAGTTTATCGAATAGCCTTTCACGCGCATGGGTTCTCTTTCTGTACTTTTGCAAAACTAATTCATTTTCAGCATAACCATCCTCCTTCAAAGCACCGTGCTGTCAATCAGTCCTTGACAACGTGCAAGGAAAAAACGCGACGGGCAGCTAACGTTTTCTTTTTTTAAAGTTTGCTTATCAAAGGCAACTTGCAGAGCTCTTTAAAGCGTTCTAAACTTGCGGGTAGTTGTAAACAAGATAAAATCAGAAACTTGATTCCAAAGGATATTTTCAGCAGCAAAACAAAGCCCTTGTTGAAGCATCCTATGAAGCTGCGTTAGCAATTGCTAAACAAACTAAGCCTAATTCTCTTGGAGAAACTTTGGAGAAACCTTGTGCTGTGACTATGGTGAAAATGATATTAGAAGAATCCGCTGCAAAAAATTGAGCAAATATCTTTGTCTGATGATACCGTTAGGAGAAGGATTTTACAGATGTCTTTGGATGTTAAACAGCAAGTAATTGAAGAAATCAAAGCATCTCCATTGTTTGCCTTTCAAGTTGACAAAAGTACAGATGTAGTTTTGTGCTCACAATTAGTAGTGTTTGCGCGATATATTCATGAATATGATATTAAAAATAAATTTTGATTTTGCACTTCTTTAGAAACTACTACAAAAAGTAAAGATGTCAATGAAAAAATTTTTACATTTTTTGATACAGAAGGCTTACAGTGGAATGAATTATGTGGGATATGCACAGATGGTGCACCAGCTATGCTTGGTTCAAGGTCGGGATTCCAAACTAAAATGAAAGCAAAATCTCCCCAGGCAAAATGTTTTCATTGCATCATACATCGCTATGCTCTTGCCTGTAAGACACCAAGAAATGCTGAACTTAGTGATAAAACTGGTTAATTTTGTCAAGGAAAGAGCATTAAATTCTTGTTTATTTAAAGAGCTTTGCAGAGATATGAACGCCGACCATGAATCACTACTATTTTACTGTGCAATTTGATTGTTATCGAAGGGTAGTGTCGTATGCCGGGTTTTCGAATTGAGGAAAGAACTGAAAGAGTTTCTACAGCTATAAAAAAAAGATATTTTTGCGGCTGCATTAAATGAGGAAAATTGGTGCAAGCAATTGGCATACTTAGCTGATATCTTTGGGCATTTAAACAAGCTGAATTTAAAACTTCAAGAAACCGAATTAAATCTCATCACGTTAAAAGACACTTTACATGGTTTTATTGCAAAGCTTTAGAATTGGAGCCGAAAAGTTGATTTGGGTAACATTGCCATGACTGAAAACATTTCTGATTTGCATGGAAGTGGAATTGATCCTGCTGAACAGCCAAATCAGAAATATCACAGCATCTACATGTGCTTGAAGAAGAATTGAACCATTACTTTCCGGATATGCTGGATAAAGAAAAAATTAATCTGGCAAGAAACCCTTTTGCTTCTCAACTTGACATCTCAAAGATTTCAGACGATCTTCAGGACGAATTACTGGAAATGAGAAATAATTCCTCTGCATATAATCTCTTCGTGGAAAATCCTCTTTCTCAATTTTGGGTTTCTATACAATGGTCATAGCAAAGATCTAGCTTTCGCTAGCGTAGGTCCAAACAGTCGCTTACCAAATAGACGTGCCCTTGAGAAGTTCCCCAGGTCACAACATCGACCCTCGCTTATTACACCACCAAGGTTTGCTATGGCAGTGCCAAGCATGCCTGTTAAGCGATGGAACTTCCGCAAGGCCAAATGGAGTCACTACATTGCTTTGACGAATAAATTCGCAAAGACTTTGTTGCCGCCTGATTCACTTGATGTGGATGCGGCTTACCAGGACTTCTGTAACATCATTAAGAAAGCAGCCAAAAAGACTATCCCACGCGGGTATCGAAACAACTATATTCCGTGTTGGGATGCAGAGTGTGAATCCCTCTATAAAACCTTTCTGCAGTCTCCTCAGGGAGACGACTCAAGTTTGGCTGCTACAACTCTGCTTGCCAAGCTTGACAGAAAACGGAGGGATTGATGGTCCGAAGCAGTTCGGAGCATTGACTTCTCACACTCTAGTCGAAAAGCGTGGAGTATTTTGAACAACCTTACTGGTAGGTCACGACACTCTCCTCGTCATTGTCCCGTTTCAGCCGATGCTATTGCATCTCAGCTGGTTAGAAATGGGAAATACGAGGCTGTTGACCGCAAGTCATCTCGAATTGTCTTTCAAGAAGTGTCTGACCTTTGGAGGGCCACAACACCAGACGCAGTAAATATCTCTGACAATTTTTCACAGAGAGAATTTGCTGCTGCCCTTCAACATTTAAAACCAGGTAAAGCTCCGGGTCCTGATTCCATCTGCCCCGAGCTTATACTCCATGCTGGAGCTGCTTTGAAGTCCTTTTTACGTGACTTCCTTTCTTCCTGTTTGCGCCGACTCAAAATTCCCAAGATCTGGAGAAGAGCACTTGTGGTCGCGATCCCAAAACTAGCAAAGCCCGTGGGGGACCCAAAGAGTTATCGACCGATATCTCTGCTCTGTGTCCCCTACAAGATCCTCGAGAGGCTTATCTACGCCCGCGTTGAACCATTAATCGATCCACTGCTCCCTAAAGAGCAGGCTGGGTTCCGACGCGGGAAGTCAACCGTAGATCAAGTTGTTCTGCTAACCCAGAACATCGAGGATTCTTTCGAGGCTAAAAAAAAGGCCGGTGCCGTATTTGTCGATCTGATAGCTGCTTATGACACTGTCTGGCACCGTGGCCTTACCTGCAAGCTGCTGAGACTACTTCCGGATAAGCACATGGTCAAAATGATTATGGAGCTTGTCCGAAATCGAAGTTTCACCCTTACCACCGGTGACAGCAAGCAAAGCAGGTTACGCCGTCTTAAAAACGGCGTTCCTCAGGGATCGGTCTTGGCTCCCCTCCTATTTAACATCTATACGTACGATCTTCCTTCCATGATTTCCAGAAAGTTTGCTTATGCTGATGATTTAGCATTGTTGCACTCTTCTGGAAACTGGAAGGACTTGGAGGGGACATTAAGCCAAGACATGTCTACACTTTCAGCGTATCTCCAGACTTGGAGATTGAAGCTCAGTCACACTAAGACGGTGACGGCAGCCTTTTACTTAAACAACCGAGAGGCCAAACGTGAGCTAAAGGTCTACAACAATAGTAGACTTTTACCGTTCTGTCCAACCCCTACATACCTTGGGGTAAAACTGGACAGATCGCTCACGTTTCGTCACCATTTAGTGGCATTGTGCAAAAAACTATCATCGCGCGTCACACTGTTGAGGCGACTCGTGGGCTCGGGATGGAGTGCTGGTGCTAAAACTCTTCGCATAGCCACCTTGTCTCTAGTCTACTCAACAGCTGAGTACTGTGCGCCAGTCTGGTGTCGCAGTGCTCACACTCGCCTCATTGACAGTGTCTTGAATGACGCCTTGCGCATAGTTACTGGATGCCTGCGTCCCACTCCAACGGACCACCTACCTGTACTTTCAGGCATCCAGTCAGCTGAGCTTCGCCGACTGGGAGCGACACTTTCCTTGGCTTACCGTGGATCTCTGGACCCCGATCATATCTTGCATGGTCTATTAAATGGGTCCTCAGATACTGGCCAAGTGAGACTAAGATCCAGACGCCCGTTTGTGCCAGGTGCGCGGAATCTCTTGGACAACCTTGCCAGACTTGGCATCCGCGCCTCTGAATGGACGAATCACAAATGGAACGCGGAGTACTGTGAAAATGCTTCCAGGCTCCGTGCTTTTGTGCCCGGGACCAGTGTCAGGCCTGTTGGGATGGGCTTACCCCGAGCAGCTTGGGTTAAGCTCAACCGCCTGCGGACTGGTGTTGGGCGATTCCATTCGTCCATGCACAAATGGGGTCTCGCTCCTTCACCGAATTGCGAGTGTGGCGCCTCAGAGCAAACCGCAGACCATGTACTAACAATGTGCCCCATACATCGGGCACCACATGGAGCACGCGGTCTGACGGTTTTGGATGACGAAACTCGATGCTGGCTTAATAACATCGCTGCCAGCATCTGATCCAGGCAGTGCAGCAGTCTGGGGTAGTAAAAGGATAAACCCTCGGCCCCAGTTCTGTTTGTGTCTGGCCTGGAGTGGATGCCCTTCAAACGATGACGACGATAGCAAAGATCAGTATGGTTGCATTTAAAATCATTACTCCTTTGTCTCCACTTACTTATGTGAACGTGGATTTTCTTCACTTGTTCAAATCAAAACGAAACCGCGGAATAAACTTGATGTGCAAGATCACATAAAACTGGCAGTTTCGCGTACACAACCAAAAACAAAAAAAGCTGTGCTGAGTTGCAAGCACATCCTTCCCACTAAGAGTAATAGCTAACTTACAATATATGTTGTACTGGAATAAGTGTTCTGTATTTGTTTTTTTATAATATTTTTGTTTTGAAAATTGTTGAGGTCCACTGTTATTTTGAAGAAGCAAAAGGGGTCCGCAAGCAAAAAAGTTTGAGAACCACTGGTATAGGGCACGCTGTTAGTACATGGTCTGCGGTTTGCTCAGAGGCGCCACACTCGCAATTCGGTGAAGGAGCGAGATCCCATTTGTGCATGGACGAATGGAATCGCCCAACACCAGTCCGCAGGCGGTTGAGCTTTACCCAAGCTGCTCAGGGTAAGCCCATCCCAACAGGCCTAGCACCGGTCTCGGGCACAAAAGCACGGAGCCTGGAAGCATTTTCACAGTACTCCGCGTTCCATCTGTGGTTTGTCCATTCAGAGGCGCGGATGCCAAGTCTGGCAAGGTTGTCCAAGAGATTCCGCGCACCTGGCACAAACGGGCGTCTGGATCTTAGTCTCACTTGGCGAGTATCTGAGGACCCACTTAATAGACCATGCAAGATATGATCGGGGTCCAGAGATCCACGGTAAGCCAAGGAGAGTGTCGCTCCCAGTCGGCAAAGCTCAGCTGACTGGATGCTTGAAAGTACAGGTAGGTGGTCCGTTGGAGTGGGACGCAGGCATCCAGTAGCTATGCGCAAGGCGTCGTTCAAGACACTGTCGATGAGGCGAGTGTGAGCACTGCGACACCAGACTGGCGCACAGTACTCAGCTGTTGAGTAGACTAGAGACAAGGTGGCTATGCGAAGAGTTTTAACACCAGCACTCCATCCTGAGCCCACGAGTCGCCTCAGCAGTGTGACGCGCGAGGATAGTTTTTTGCACAATGCCACTAAATGGTGACGAAACGTGAGCGATCTGTCAGTTTTACCCCAAGGTATGTAGGGGTTGGACAGAACGGTAAAAGTCTACCGTTGTTGTAGACCTTTAGCTCACGTTTGGCCTCTCGGTTGTTTAAATGAAAGGCTGCCGTCACCGTCTTAGTGTGACTGAGCTTTAACCTCCAAGTCTGGAGATACGCTGACAGTGTATACATGTCTTGACTTAATGTCCCCTCCAAGTCCTTCCAGTTTCCAGAAGAATGCAACAATGCTAAGTCATCAGCATAAGCAAACTTTCTGGAAATCGTGGAAGGAAGATCGTACCTATAGATGTTAAATAGGAGGGGAGCCAAGACCGATCCCTGAGGAACGCCGTTTTTAAGACGGCGTAACCTGCTTTGCTTGCTGTCACCGGTGGTAAGGGTAAAACTTCGATTTCGGACAAGCTCCATAATCATTTTGACCATGTGCTTATCCGGAAGTAGTCTCAGCAGCTTGCAGGTAAGGCCACGGTGCCAGACAGTGTCATAAGCAGCTATCAGATCGACAAATACCGCACCGGCCTTCTTTTTAGCCTCGAAAGAATCCTCAATGTTCTGGGTTAGCAGAACAACTTGATCTACGGTTGACTTCCCGCGTCGGAACCCAGCCTGCTCTTTAGGGAGCAGTGGATGGATTAATGGTTTAACGCGGGCGTAGATAAGCCTCTCGAAGATCTTGTAGGGGACACAGAGCAGAGATATCGGTCGATAGCTCTTTGCATCCCCCACGGGCTTTGCTAGTTTTGGGATCGCGACCACAAGTGCTCTTCTCCAGATCTTGGGAATTTTGAGTCGGCGCAAGCAGGAAGAAAGGAAGTCACGTAACCAGGACTTCAAACAAAAAGGACTTCAAACAAAATGATCTTGTCGTAGTACAGGCTTCTTTTCACTTACCTTTGAAAATAAAGCTTGTTTAGAAAATTTTTCTAAGATATTCTGCTTACATGCCCAAACCATTCATGTTAAGATCTTTTAATTCAAAGAAGCGACTAAATAATTTGCTAACATTCTTATCAATATAGTAATGTTCTTCGTCGCAACCAGTGGCGGCTGGCAAGTAAAAAACAAGGAGGTGCCACAATGCGAAAAGCTATAAAAAGTAAACCAGCAGTTCTCAACTTGGGTGGCGCGTTACCCTAATGTGGTTTAAATTGCTTGGAGTGCCGCGAATAGTAAAATTATTTTTTTGTTTAATTTAAGTAATTATTTTAAAGTAAAAACAGGGTATAATTATGAACTTGATCTATATTTAGACTATATAGAAAGTTATATACGTATATATATAGACTTATATATATAGAAACTAAGCCACTTCCGAAGTTTTTCCTCCTTTGCTGCGCAAGAAATGATTTAGTATGTTGCAAGATGATTAATGGTATTGATGCAACCATTGATTCTTTCAATTATTATAGTCTTTAAAAAGATTGTTTTCTTTAAAATTCTTTCGGCCAACTCTTGTCAGAAGAAATCCTTGGCAATGGCGAACTGCAAGAAAACGCAGTTTATGTAGAGTTGGAAAACACGAGAAAAGAAAGAACATAAGCAGAAATCTTTACAAAAAACTAGATAGACAAGAAAACAATGAGACAGTTAACTAGTTCAAATGGAATAGTAGCCTGCTAATATTGTTACAAACAAAACATATGAAATTATATTTTCTGGTTTATAGTTAATCGGGTTAACAAAAATAACACCAAAAAAACAATAATACAAGCTGATAAAAAAAGCAGTGAAAAAGAATATATGTTAAATTATACAAACAATAAAAATTTAAATATTTTATACAAATAATGCAATGTGATTATTGTTTGCATGGTCACTGCACCTTCAAAATATAAAACAAAATTGAAAACTCAAAAGTGAGGATAAAAGACAACGAGCTTCTAGGACTTTTAACTGATTACATTACGTAGCACAATTTCTGTTTGAACACTTTTTTAGAATTCCTTCGTGTATTTTGTGGTACTGAGCTTAAAAATCTGGACATTTTTTTGTACTATCGTTACTTTTTGTTTCATCCGACTTAACTGTTGCCAACGAATTTTGTTTTAGTCTTGTTAATGATTTTATCTGGATATTAAGGTTCCGTTCAGTTTATTAAATGCAAAAGTCAGTTTAAAAATGTTAATAAAAAATGGCTGAAAGATAGCATTACACATTTTTTCGAATAGGAACAGTCATTCATCAATGCACTGTTGTCCAAGCTTTTTTTGTTTTATTACCACTCTTATCTTGCCTTAAAAAAGACAAAATGTAGTCTGCCATCATTGCACTGCCTCAGCTGCCTTTATATTGCTTTCCCATTAGTTCAATATCTTGGTAAAATCTCTCACCATGCTCCTGATTAAAGTCACCAAATTACTCTTAAAAGAAGTTCAGATAGGAGCATAAAAAATAGAGTTTTACAAACATGCGTCATTTCATGCTAGATTACAGGCATTACAGGCATGCTATTCTTAAATAGCCTTTCTTAAGGCTACCTAAAACAATATTTTTTAAGGCTATTCATAAGCAGCCTTCGTTAAGGCTACTCATGTAGGAGTAGCAGTTTTTTAAGACAACACAAGATCAAGTTGTTTCAAGGCTTTTAATAAATAATAAACGCGATTGCTATCCCTAGATCTCCCAGTGTTTGCTCACCCCTGTCTTTATGCTGGCAATTTTAACTGTTGTCATGTTGGTTGAGGTTACGATAATAACAGTCCGGACGGTGATTGCTTGGCTGGCTGGGCAAGTATTAATTGTCTTGCCCTCATATATAATGCCAAGGACGCCGCGAGTTTTTACTCCGGCCGCTAGAACACTGGCACCAATCCAGATCTAGCTTTCGCTAGCATAGGTCCTAACAGTCGCTTACCGGATAGACGTGTCCTTGAAAAGTTCCCCAGGTCACAACATCAATATTCGCTTATCACACCACCAAGATTTAATTTGTGAGTGCCAAGCATGCCTGTTAAGCCATGGAACTTCCGCAAAGCCAAATGGAGTCATTACATTGCTTTGACGAATAAATTCGCAAAGACTTTGTTGCCGCCTGATTCACTTGTTGTGGATGCGGCTTACCAGGACTTCTGTAACATCATCAAGAGAGCATCTAAAAAGACAATCCCACGCGAGAATCGAAATAACTATATTCCGTGCTGGGATGTGGAGTGTGAATCCTTTTCAATAACGTTCCTGCAGTCTTCTCAGGTAGAAGCTCAAGTTTGGCTGTTACAGCTCTGCTTGCCAAGCTTGACAGGAAGCGGAGGGATCGATTGTCTGAAACAGTTCGGAGCATCGACTTTTTACTCTAGTCGAAAAGTATGGAGTATTTTAAACAACGTTACTGGTAGGCCACGACACTCTCCTCGTCACTGTCCCGTCTCAGCTGATGTTATTACATGTCAGCTAGTCAGAAGTAGAAGATACAAAGCTGTTGACCGCAAGTCATCTCGACATGTCTCTCAAGAAATGTATGACCTTTGGAGGGCCACAACAACAGACCCAGTAAATATCTCTGACACTTTTTTGCAGAGAGAATTTACTACTGCCCTTCAACACTTAAAACTAGGTAAAGCTCAGGGCCCTGATTCTATCTTCCCATAGCTTATAATCTATACTGGAGCTGCTTTGAAATCCTGGTTACGTGACTTTCATTTTTCCTGCTTGTTCCGACTCAAAATTCCCAAGATCTGGAGAAGAGCGCTTGTAGTCGCAATCCCAAAGAGTTATAGTATTTCTATTCTGTGTCTCCGACAAGATTCTCAAGAGGCTTATCAACGCCCGCGTCGAGCTATTAATCAATCCAATCATCCCTAAAGAGCAGGCTGGGTTTAGATGCGGAAATTCAACTGTAAATCAAGTTGTTCTGCTTAGCAGAATATCGAGGATTCTTTCGAGACTAAGAAGAAGACCGGTGCCATATTTATCAATCTGACAGCTGCTTATGACACTGTCTGGCACCATGGCCTTACCTGCAAGCTGCTGAGACTTTTTCCGGATAGCACATATTCAGAATAGTTGTGGAGCTTGTCCGAAACCGAAGTTTCATCCTTACTATTGGTGATAGCAAGCAATGCAGGTTACACCTTCTGAAAAACGGCATTCATTAGGAATCGGTCTTGGCTTCCCTCCTATTTAACATCTATACGTACGATCTGCCTTCCATGGTTTCTAGAAAGTTTGCTTATGCTGATAATTTAGCATTATTATACTCTTTTGGAAACTGTAAAAACTTGGGGGGGACTTTAAGCCAAGACATATCTACACTTTCATACGTATCTAATTCATACGTATACGTATCTCCAGACTTGGAGGTTGAAGCTCAGTCACACTAAGACGGTGACGGCAGCCTTTCACTTAAATAACCGAAAGACCAAAAGTGAGCTAAAAGTCTACAACAATGATAGGCTTTTGCTGTTCTGTCCAACCCCTACTTATCTCATGGTTAACCTGGAAAGATCGCTCACATTTCGTCATCATCTAGTGGCATTGCGCAAAAAAATATTCTCGCCGTCACACTGCTGAGGCAAATTGTAGGCTCAGGATGGAGTGCTGGTGTCAAAACACTACTCAGAGCCGCCTTTTCTCTGGTCTACTCAACAGCTGAGTACTGTTGAGTAATTTTAACTGTTGTCAATTTTGGGTTTCTGATTTGCATGCGCACCAGTATGGTGTTGCATCGCTCACACTCGCCTCATAGACATGCAGTACCTTGAATGACGCCTTGCGCATAATCACTGGATCGCTGCATTTCACTCCAAAGGACCACCTACCCATAGTCTCAGGCATCCAGCCAGCTGAGCTTCGCCAACTGGGAGCGACACTTTCCTTGGCTTACCGTAGATCTCTGGACCCTGATCATATCTTGTATGGTCTTTTAAGTGGGTCCTCTGATGCTCGTCAAAGAGAATAAGATCCAGACGCTTGTTTTTGCCAGCTGCGCGGAATCTTTTAAACAGCTTTGCATGACTTGGCATCCGCGCTTCTGAGTGGACAAACATTAAAATGGAACGCGGATTACTGTGAGAATACTTCCAGACTCGTGTTTTCATACCCAGGACCAGTGCCAGGCCTGTTGGGATGAGCTTGCCCCGAGCAGCTTGGGTTAAGCTCAATCGCCTGCGGACTGGTGTTGGGCGATTCCATTTTTTCATGCAAAAATGGACTCCCGCTCCTTCACCGGATTGCGTGTACGGCGCCTCTGAACAAACCGCAGACCACGTTCTAATAGCGTGCACCATACCTTGGGCACTGCATGGAGCACGAGGTCTGACGGTTTTGGATGACGAAACTCGATGCTGGCTTCACAACATCATTGCCAGCATCCGAACCTGGCTGTACAGCAGCCTGGGGTAGTAAAAGTATAAATCCTTGGTCCAAGTCCTGTTTGTGCCTGACCTGGAGTGGATGCCCTTTCAAACGGCGACGACGACGAGGACAACGAATAAATAGTATTTTTCAAGACTACAATAGACAAAAAAGAGTTGGCCCGTTTTCCAATTTCCTGTCTATGAATAAAAACCCACACCTATAGGTTAAACGTGGTTGTTTAATCTTTTATTAAGCATAACAGCGTACTAATCGGTTCAGTGTATCAAAATCTAAACAACTGCCTTGATAGTAGCAGAGATATTGCTATTTATAGGGTATAAAAAGCATGCATCCCCTCATATCTCTAAAACCCGTTGTACTAAAAAAAAACTAATGCCAGATTTGGAATCAGCCCCGCAGTTAACCAAAAATAATCGCTTTTGTTTTTGTCGAGAAAAAAAGCTATTTTTTGTTGGCCGGTGTAATTGATAATTTTGAAATGAAAACTCTTTTCTTTGTTAAGAAGTTTCTGATTTTGTTCTAAAAATGTTTGGTTCTGTGTTTTATTCCTTAAAACTTTAAGCAAATAAATTAAAATAAAGTTGGTTAAACTTTGCCTGAAATGAGGTTTTTCGCTAAGCGGTACTACAAAAGTTGATCGAAATGATATTTGACCAAAACGACACTTGATCGAAATGAAATTTGATTGAAACGATATTTAATCAAAAAGACATTTGATTGAAATGAAAGTTGATGCAAAAATGATTTACTTCTGTTTTTTCTGCGATTAAACAATCTCTTTGTTACTGCAAATTAGGTTTATAAAAAGTAGAGACCATCAGTAACAGTTTGTTTTTAATTTTTATAATTTTTTTTGCTAATATCAGGTCAGAGTTTCTCAACAAGTTCCCTTGGTAAAAAATTTTTAGGGGGCAACAAGTAGATCTGTTGTCGTGGTTATGTTTTTTTATATGCCTATTGCTTCCATTTTTTTTTGTATTCTTTTTACATTGTAATCAGTAGTTATTGTAATCAGTCATACATTTACATTGTAATCAGTTACATTGTAATGTAGGGGGCATTTTGCCATGGTCCCATCCATGGAGACCCCTTGGAGAAATCAGGTACAGATTCAAAGGGAAGACCATTTTTTAGAGATCACTAAGTTTTTGGGACAAAAAATTGACAAAACTGGAAAGATTCAAAGTGAAGATTTTTATTTTCTTCTTAAGCGACCACTTAAAAAACTTTTTTCATTAAGCATGTTTGATTATGGTTGTATGCCCCCATTCAAAAATCATTGATACGCCACTGATTATAGTTATAAAAATTTAAATGTTTTGAGATCAGTATAAGATAGATCATAATTTTGCATAGCACCTATTGAAACAGTTTCTGACCCCCAGCGACGCACAAATTTTGGCAATTTTTAAAAGTGACCCGCAGAAACAAAAAATTTGGACTATCCTGAGTAGAATATAACAGATGAATTAATAAACATGAAATTTAACATCGATGTAACTTTTTAGGTTCAATTGAGCGACATGGGAACTTACATTTGTGCTGTGGAAGGAACAACAATAAGCAAGAAAGTGTACTTATATGTAAAAGGTGAGCTTTGTGACGACACAGATCATAAAAAGCTTCGGAAAAAACAAGAATTGTCAGAGACACTCAGAAAACTTTCAGTGAATTTTAATCCCAGACAAAACATTCAGCTTTTTATCTTCTATTTGGACAAAACATGTTTTGTCTTTAAAAAATCATTGTTACACTTATAAATCTGCTATTAAAAGATGAGTAGGGAATAACTCCTAACTCTGCAACTGTTTCAATGAATATGACTAGAATCACTTTTGGCCTGTATAATATTCAACTGATCAAGAAAATTTACACAGAGGAGTAATTTGACCGCTTACCATAGAGGCAAAGAAACAATTTCCTATTCATTTTTCTATAGTAAATTTCTGGCTTGTCATAAAACTAGCAGTCTCATAAATCTGCATTTTTAAAACATTATTAGCCATATCTTAATTGCGAACGGCTTTTGTATGTTTTTGCATTGAAGAATATTTACCAAAATTTTTGGCTTTAATTCATACAAAACAAAATCTTGGAACTTTTTTTTGTAAATATGATTGGATAAAAAAATTTTTTTTGGTGTTTGTTAAATTTTGTTTGCTATTTTGTAATAACTTAAAAAATCTTTACTATTTTTTTTTTGCTTACAAATAGATTAAAACAAAACATTAAGCTGTCTCCGCGAATTTAGTAATAAATTTAAACAACTTTGTCTGATATTCTAAAATGAATTAAAAAATTGGGATTATTTCAATTTTAATTGTTTAAAGATAACTGTTTGATAAAATGACGAATCGGTAATATCATAGGAGCCGACAGAACTTTGTCTGAGAAATTGATTGAAATAAAGTTAATGGAGTATATTTCATGCATTTGATAAAGTTGATAAAAAGAAATTAACCAATATTCTGTAACAAATAGGATTATAGTAAGGCCCAGTGATAAAGAGTGCTATGTTGTTGCAAAAGCGATCGGTACAATAGTCGTTCAAAACCAATTCACTTTATTCTCCTGTGTCTTTGGGAAAGACACTTTTCGGCTTTTTCCTCTGCTTGGTGGTCGTAGCAAACAGCTCTAAATTTCAATCATATTTTGAAATAAAAACCAAAAAATCAAAACAACCAATTTCAACCGTGCCGCAATATTTTGGAAACTCCAAAAGTGGTTTAGAGTGATCGCTTGACGGCTGCTTTGAGTACAACACCTCTGACGATTTCCTGTAAGTCAGGAGAATAACTAGAGATTATAATAATAAATAAACTAGAAGGATATAAAACTTATAGCGATAATGTCTCTGTATATATTACTGATTACTGTCAGAATAATAATCTTAGTTATGTTTTGCGCATAGTTGATGTTTATCTGTGCAGTGTTAGAAGCCGGGATAAACCTCACTTTATGATTTTAGATACGCCACCTTGGTTTCTCAGATTTCGCGTCCTTGTTTGATGAGTGCTTTGCAAAATTTAACTCGACCTCATTTCATTAATTTAAATTTTCCGACTTTTATTTTTGGATTTTGCTTGGCCGTTTTGCATTTTGCTTTAATAGGTTATAATTAACTGGATTCATTGTTGCTAACGATGACCACTGTTTTCATAATTATTCTAACTATTACACAATTAAGGCTAATTGCATGCAATTTCACTACGTTGAAAAATGCCTTTGTATTTGATGGTTTGCTTTGTTTTTTGTTAATACGTATTTGGGACATCGAAGATCTGCTTCAATTCCTTTCAATCTTTTGCTATGTTCGTTTGCTAACGGCGCACACGGGAAACGCAAGTATTTGCTGGACTTCGTAGCAATAGAGATAAAGAAAGTCACTGAACGAGACCAAAACAGAGAAGCCGGAGATTCGAAGAGCGTGGCCAACGGGTGCTGCTGCGAAAGACGCAGAAAAAATTTGAAGAGCGTGGCGGCTGTGGTGGAAAGGAACGGGAGTGTAGAAGTTGAGAATCGTGTAAACGCGAAATTGCTTAACGCATCTGTACTTCCTTAAATGTTAGCTGTGGAGCTGACAATTAATGACAATAAATCGAACTTTTAAAAGAACATCGAGCAATTGTAAAAACACTTGCGTCAGCGACCGTTTAGCATCTAAGTTAGGGTTCGCATTACGGTTCACACTACTTTGTTTTCTCGATAAGTGCCATTCAGCGAGTCAGCCGACCGCCTTTTCTCTGCGCGAATAAAGTTGCTGGCTTTAGCTTAAAAGGAGCTTGACATTTACTTCCTGTATTCAGACAATGCCAGGTTAGAAGAAGCTCTAGAAAATAATTCATTCTCTATTCAATTTGTACAATAAGTGGCTAATTAGAGAAACAATACAAACAGTGAATGAAGGGATAAAGTTAGGTTGAAAATTATTACCCAGCATACAATATGCTGATGATTCTTAGCTAATCTAACCCAGAGAAAGTGGTCTGCATAAAAGCTCAACAATGTGTGAAGCATGCAAAGCTACGGTATGGAAATATACACAGCCAAGACTAAAGGCGTGGTGAGTTTGGTGACAAAAGGAAAACCTCTTAACATATATAAAGATAGTAGACAGGTCAAGAAAATGGCTAGCTTTTTTATGCTGGGATACTGAGATGCTTAATCAGGAAGGCCATTTTTATTTTTACTAAAAATTTTTTCACCATAGGTTTAAAAGAGTTGCTTGCACAATGAGTTCATGGCCATAGTTTAAACTTGTTTTTGAACAGATGATAATTCACTAATAAGAATATTAATTCTGAACTGTTACAAACTTTACTCGGAAATCCAAAAGGACCAGTTGAACTAGGTAAGCCGAATACCAGCGCTGAAATAAAGCAGTGTCGACTTTTTTTTTTTTATTCTGACTCAAGAAATTTTATCGCTCTAGAATTGATTACGGCCACCAAGGTGCAAAACGATTCCAACACTTGTCAATCATCTGCAATTACTCAATTGAATTTTCGACTGGAATGAAATGAAAACAGAACGCGTACTTATATAAGATCACATGCTCACATAGGGTTATGACTCTATATTATAAGCGAATTATCTGGAATAACGTAGATTTCTCCGAATAGCAATTAAACTAAGGTCACAGTTTACAACAGCCAATCACAGAATTGCAACAGTATACTGATTAAGTATTTAGAATTCTTGCGTTTACAAAAAAATTCCATTCACCAATTTTTAGATAATTCAAGAGAGAAAAGAAAAAGCTAGATATTTAAAGTCACGTGCTTTTAATCTGCTTGACACGTGCTTAAGATTAAAATTGATAAAACGAACAATTAAAACAATCATATAACAGCTTATAAATAAATTAAATTAAGTGGGGTTTACCAACTATGCAATTATTACTTAATATGAAAAGATTACATCATAACAAAATTAAAATTACTGAAAAAGATAAAAAATTACTTATAGATATATGAAGTAAGATTAAGTTGTGAATGAAGTGTGACATGGACTTAAAGGGATTATTGCAGATATTGTGCGCAAATTAAAAGGTATCACTGCGTAATTGGACAGCTTTTAGATATATTATTCAACTATCAAATAATCTTGTAGTGTTGTTCTACAAAAAATTACGATATATTATTCTATTATAAATTAATCCTGAAGCACGGATTTAATCGGATCATTGCAGATCTTCTGTTCAGAATAAAGAGTATCACTGACGTAATTGGACAGCTTTATAAATATACTTCAGATGTATTATTCTACTATCAGCGCAAAACCGAATCTACACAAAATTACTAGTTGAAAATACATGACTAATGCTTTTTATTCATTGCAAAAAATTATAATAAATAAAAGCAGCAAAAAGAATTTTTAACATATTTTGCTTATTAAAATTTTCTAAAAAGAAATGAAATCCAACCATCCAAGATATTTGAATGAGATGCATCAACTTTCTATAATAATATAAAAAAGAATTCCAAATAGATCGTAAATTCTTTATTTAACAAACTGTTTTTACCATATGTGTACTTAGTAAAAAAATGTTGAAGAAACTTAAATTAAAAGATGTTTTCGACTTCTTTTTTTGTATTACTTGATATCATTACTTAACGTTTTTTAATATTTGCAGTATGTTGGCCAGCTT
Source organism: Diplosoma virens (assembly GCA_963680785.1). Classification (NCBI taxonomy): domain Eukaryota; kingdom Metazoa; phylum Chordata; class Ascidiacea; order Aplousobranchia; family Didemnidae; genus Diplosoma; species Diplosoma virens. The sequence goes on along the minus strand of OY796883.1, from coordinate 46,747,973 downwards.
GCTACTTTGTGACCATGTAGATAAGCAGCGTGACACCATCGAGAAATTTGCACTAAAGTGCCTTTCCTAAAGCCGCAACTCAAATCACTCTTGTAAAGTAAGGATCAAACTCGTGATCATCTGCCTGCAAGTCAGACTTGCACAACTAAATTATCCTGCCGAAGAAGTTGTCTTCCAATTGCTTGCTCAGCAGTCTTGCTTTTCCCCGTTTTTCATTTCTATTTTTTTAAAGTTTCATAAAATGAGGCAAAAAAATAATGGCTTGATGCTATAAATTGAAAGATTAAGTTCCTCATCTTGCGACCAAAAAATCGGAGATTTTAAAATGCACTTTTTTTCTTTTCACTTGACTTTTGAAGTCGGCAAAGGACTCGTAAGTGAAAACTCTTGTGCACTCTTTCAAACCAGTTGCTCGGGTTACTATAAAAGGGGGTACTTTCACTGATCGACAAGATTAAAGGTGCTTAAAGTTGTTCAGAAGGCTTTATAAAAAATAATCATTTCTTAATAATATTATACCGGAATTGGAATTTTTATCATTTTTTTGTGTTTGCATTTAAACAAAATCAAATAACTTTTCAATAAATTGTTGGTTACTCAGAACTTTAAAATAACCAATGGAATGGACGGAACCATTGACGCTTTCAATTTTCAGTAGTCTTTAAAAAGACTGTTTTCTTGACAATTCTTTCGGCCAACTCTTTTCAGAAGAATTCGTTGGCAAACAACAAACTTCAAAAAAACCGTAGTTTATATAGTATTGAAAGACATCAAAAATAACGGCGCCTCTGATTGATTGGAAAAAATAGAGAGCATGCGATTGGTTACGCGCTCACTTGCGCCGCAAGCGAGAAAGCTTCAGTCCATAGACAAACTCTTTCTGGCGACAAAGAAAGGGTTCAAGAGACTCTATAAAGGTGGCTTTAAGCTTTGCTAGATGAAAAGATGATCATCCTGTAGTTAAAATAGAAAACCAGTTAATAACAAGTTTTTCCGCACAAATTTTGCTATCTAACAAATGTTGAGGAACAATGAAATTTGTGCGGAAAAACTTGTTATTAACTGGTTTTCTATTTTAACTACAGGATGATCATCTTTTCATCTGGAAAAGCTTAAAGCCACCTTTATAGAGTCTCTTGAACCCTTTCTTTGTCGCCAGAAAGAGTTCGTCTATGGACTGAAGCTTTCTCGCTTGCGGCGCAAGTGAGCGCGTAACCAATCGCATGCTCTCTATTTTTTCCAATCAATCAGAGGCGCCGTTATTTTTGATGTCTGGCTACCGAAAATTGAAAGAGTCAGTGGTTCCATACATTTTATTGGTTAAATAATTTTTCTGTAATTATCATTATACTTTTGATATTTAGTTTTCATTATACTTTTTATATTTAGTTCCCAAGAGAACCTCTGTATCAAAGAGAAAGTTCATTGTTGATAGGAATAACAAAATGAAGAGAAGTGTGACTTGTACAGTTATTGGGAATCTACCTATTCAAGTTGAATGGATCAACATTAATGGTGAAACGATTAAAAACTCTTCATCAATATTCCAAATTTTACGTCATCCCAATGAAACATCGGTTGAGGCAGAGCTCGTACTAACTAACGTAAGTAGATTTTATTTTGCATTTTGTAAATCTCAGTATTGACTGGCTTGGCAGACAATAAGTCCTGGCAAGAAACAAGCAAAGGCAAGCTAATCCAATTACAGTATAATCTGGTTAAACTTTACTTTTCAAAGTTACTGTATTATTTGGCAAAACAAAATTTTAATTGGAGAGCATTCTGCCACCTGCGTTTCCATTTTGCCTAACAGCTTGATCCTTATCATCTTAGCAAGTTTGAATATTCTATTTTAACTGTGTAGAAGAGGAATTTGAGCCAAAGGTAACCCTGAGTGCTTTACTGTATCGATCCAATACTAGTTTCACTGTATCAATAAAAGATGTCATCGCCCGATATTTGTGCTCTTTCCCCTACAACAGGGGCTGCCAACTTTATTTTGCAGTCGTGGAAAAATATTTCAAATAATTTCGGAGCATAAAATTTGGAACGTTCAACTACAAATTTCTTAAACCAGTTTATTTTGTATACACCCAAATTGCTGTTGTATCAATTTAATTTTAAAGTTACGCGCAGATAACATTGTTTTATTTAATACGTTTATTTTGGCAGTATTTTATTTTGTTACGTCATAAAATTTTTAAATTTAAATATTTATATTTGCAATTAATTAATTAGTTAACACAGTTGATGATGAAATAAGTTACAATTCAAATAAATGCTTAGCAAGTTAATGCCATGCCAGTTAAAAGGAGAAAAAAATAGTACGTAAACAAGTTACTTCATCAATTTAATCATAAAATAGGCTTATATATAAATGGGGTATTTTGCTGTAGTTTAGATGCCAAACACGTTATATCTGGCTCATAATCAGACAGTTGAAGTAATACGCATCCAGATAAATACTTCTACCAAAATTTAATTCCCAATCATATTTCTATTAAACTGTACATAACTACTAACAGTACACTTATGGTTTCTTTGAATTTTATTATTAAACTAGCAACTATCACAAATTTGTCTTGCAACAAAATAGTTAATAAAAAAAAATACAGCAATAGCAAATTACACATATGGATAGTGTGATGTCACTCGGTTTATAAATAGTTTCTATTTGCGGCATTATCAAACGTAAAAAATGCTACTACAAAGTGACTTCAAAAGGCGCATTTACATGAAATCGAGATTACTGTAATACATAGAATCTAGAATAGAGCCTTCTTTGTTTTTTGTCATTGTCGCTTCATTAACTTTTGTCAACCAAGTAGAATAACTAATAAAAGATTATGCTGCTTACCTTGGTATTTCCCAATCCCTCGGCCACGTTTTGAAAGGGCCTACCTGTTTACGAAATCTTTATTACTAAATAGCAAGCTCAACAGAGGTTTTCATTTAGAGGTTTGGAACTCGACGGAAACTGCTTCCATGTCAGTAAAAAACCAACTGGTGCATAGTTATTAGCCGTGGAGCGCGTATAAGAGCCAAAAATTTTGTTAAAATAACTTTTTGTACGGAAATGAAAGCGAGCAAAATATTTTATGTTTGCTTTTACAAAAAGCTATGTAAAATCTTATAGCTTTAAAAAAATGTGTAGTAAAAGTTTAATTTATTTTTGGAACTTAGATTTTCGATAAAAAGGCCAAGAAGCGCATGGTGGTGACGTAGTTGGCAAAATAATTTCATCATTTTAGGAGGAAAAAAACTTCCATCATTTTCTGCCATGCAAGTAAACCACATTTGACATAATCTTCATCACGTTTACGTTTTTAGATATCACTCTTTCTTTTTCAAACCTGTTTCTTCTTTTTTGCTAAAATAAAACGCAACTCTTAAATATCAACTGAATTGAAATTCTAAATAGAGCAGTGATTTTTGCTTGAAGTAAAAGATTTTTCTTCCCAAAGCTTTTCATCTGACACTCTTCAGGGGAAATCGTCAGAATGAAGTAGAATTGAAACCGAACTAATTTATAAAGGAAGAAAGTAGAGTTCTCATTGGCTGAAAGAGTCAACCAATGAGAGAAAAGATTAAGAAATTTTCAACGAGTATACGAATTCTTTTTGCTTACACAGAAAGGGATTGAGAGATTTAATGAAAGTCGCTTCAAGAGCAGAAAGGTGAAAGGAAGAGCGACCTCGAGCGAGAATAGAAAATTTTTTGTTGCTGTAATGGAGGGCACATTGGGCGTTGTCAAGAAGATGTTGACCAATAGCGGATTCGTGAAATTGTTGTGGGATTTTCAAGCAGTGATTTTCAAACTGGGAATCGCTTTTTTCTGGAAGAATAAAGAAAAGAGAACTTTTCTTGAACAGTATATAGCGTAAATTAATTAGAAAACAACATTCATAATTATTTTTTTACAATTTACTAAAATTAATTTATCGATAATTGATTTATGGCTATAATAATTGGACTATCTGACAAAATCCAATTTAAACTTTTTTTGACGTTGAGAGCAGTTATAAACAGCAGTTGTAAAAACTTAATTGAAACTTACCGATTTACTATTTTTCTATCAATCATTTATTTTTAATTTGCAAGTTTGCACCTGACGAAGTGAACAGTAACCCACGAAAGCTTTTGTCTTAATAAATAATAAAATATAGTCAACTTTAGTGCGCCTTTTTTTGTTTCTCTCATTTGATTTGAAAAGTTGACACGGCCCCCGCAATTTTACTCCTTCCAATCTTTTGCTTAACATCGTAAACGTAGATAATGCTACAGTATAGCCCTACAAAATGATTAAACTACAAAACAGGTTTTCACTCTATCCGACCATTAACCACTCATGGCTCCTTCATGTACCAGAGCTGCAATGCAGTCATTCAATTTCTGATACCTTTTCCGTAAACCAAGTTTTGTGAGACTGGTTTATTTGCATTACGGGAAATAGAAGCCAGGTGAAAAATAGAATAATAGTAGGACTGGATATGTGGTATGCTCTAAAAACAACAGTACCACGTAGAGAAAAGCTTTTGCCTAGATGCTACGCTAGTCATCCTGCTGATGTTGTTTTGTAGATGGAGAAAATGATTAATAAGTTTCTATTCAACAGAGTTATTAGTTTCAATCAATTTGTTTTTATTAATAACGTTTATAAATGCATTAGATAGCCTACACACAGTAAAATAAAAAAAACTTTAAAGAAGGGGTTGTTAAATTGCAATTGGTTGCCAAATTGCGTCGCGGTACAAAAAAGGTTGAAAACCACTGAAATAGAGCATCACAAGCAGTTCCGAACATTGTGAAATTATAGCACAAAATAATTTTTCCTATACAATTACAGATTACAAAGTTAGTTGTACGCAACAGTAGCTTTTTTATGCATTTAGTAGCGTAAATAGGGAAAGGTAATTCAAAATAATGTTGAAACATTTGTAAAAAAATTAAATAGGGAAAGGTAATTCAAAATAATGTTGAAACATTTGTAAAAAAATAAATTTAAAATATGGTTTAGTTTGAATCTAAGCATACTGAAAAATCATTTTTGCTACAAATATTTCTAAATAAGCTTGATTCCACATTTTGTAACGTAACCCTTACTTTGGTACTTCGTACCCCCAAACAGTACGCGTACCCCTGTTTAAGAACCCTTATAGAACAGTTTCTCTTTTTTCTACTTAATTGTTTTGTACATGTCCATTGAATGCGTTTGAAAATGTTTAGTTTTTATAAACTTTTTATTTTTTCTTAAGCATTTTTTTATTAATTCAGGCGGATTTTACTGATGCTGGCGTTTACGTTTGTAAAAGAAATGGTAAAACTGTACCAGAAACCAATGTGATCATCGAAGTCATAGCTATGCAATTATAAATCTGCTAATTATTAAGAACATTTTTTTGATGAACTTTACTTGATAACCAAAATAGATTCTAAAACTAATAACATTTTTGTTTGCTATTTGCTATTTCGAATTTTTTAAAAATATACATGTACAGTAATATAAAAATCTCAAATGAATGTGGGTTTTCAACCGGTTGGCTTTGGTTCTGTTGCACGAAGTTGTTAAATTGTTGCGCATGGTTCGCCTCTCACCATTGTGTTCATTAGTTTTGTTTTTTTGCTTTTAAATAAATACATTCTGCATTGTGTGTTGTTTTTACTTGAAAAAGTCCGCCCGACGATATAATGAAACGGCGCGTTAAATGTTTTTCTTTAAAGAACATATTACGGCTTTTGTTATTTGTTAAAGTTTAACTTGCCTCTGATTGTACTAGAAGAACCAATGAATTTTAAACTAATTAATATCTCTGGTAACAGTGTTTACATTAATCATAGACTTTTCTTGACCTACTTTGCACTCATGTTAACCTTTGATGAACATCGTCATAGTTTAATTGCGATTAGATTCCACAAGCAGTTGATCATGTTTTTTGTATTTTTCGATTTAGCCGAGCCAAATTAATGCAAATACCGGTGGCAGTGTGAAGATTTTCAGTTACTTTACTCTTCATTCTACTTTCCAATAATTGTCTGATCGACTCGTTTCCCAAAGCTATCGCAATTACCTTGCACGCCAGTTTGAGTTTTATTGCCTACACGTTGTTACGTGCATCATTCAACACAGTAGTCAGCCGCGTAGTTTGAGACAACTTGAAAGCTTTAATTTATCTTATTTTATTACTAATTTAATATTGTTTTCCTTATTTTTTTATTTGCAGAATATATTTGTTTTTGAGTTTATTAAAACCTTAAGTATTAAACTTGTAAACTAGCGAGGTTTCCACAGGCAGTAAGGTTTCTATTACAAACATATTTCAAACAAACACATTGTCATTGGATCACTAGGTTGTTTAATTGGTCTGCATAGTGAATATCAACTAATAGTTTAATTTTTTTTTTTAGACATTCACAACTTTGTGATTGTTATATTTTTAACCGTCAGACTTTCAAGCACTATTATTTTATTTATTTATTAAAATTTTGAAACAGATGTCGTGGGATTTAAAACTTTCAAGCCTCAAAACTTTAGAATGCTTTGGCTTGGGGCGGATTTATAGCTCTTGTTATATGATGGTAGTGTTGAAAAAGTCTGTTCTTAAAGTACTTTTTGGTCAAGACTCGCCAAAAAAAATCGTTGACAATGATTGCAGAACGAGCTTGAAGATCTATTTATATGATTCGTGAGCGTCCAAATCAGCCGAATAGTGTAGTTAAGCCGAGAGGAGACGCGTCTGACTGGTTGTTCAAGCACATATTCGAGTGCATTAGAATTAGAACTGATGATTTTTAACGCAAAAAAAATCGGTAATAGAGCGGGTTATTGACGATTTATTGACGACGACAAAACATGGTTTATTGACGACAAAGAATCGGTTTTAGAATCTTGATAAAAGCAGCTTTCAAAGTTGCCAATGGAGTTAAAATAAAAAAACATGTTGAGATGCGAGCCATTCGCCAATTTTGATTTGGCTTACATGTTTGGCCAGGAAAAATTTTCTAGGGTTTGGTCTGGCTGCGGATGAATTTAAGAATGTGCTGGTTGATTGTGTCTTCTAATCTTCTCTTATCCATCACGTTGTTTATTGTTTATGTAACAGTACCAATTGTCCTCTGCACGCGCCAGTGTCAAAATTAAATCCAACAAACAAAATTTGTAAACTTTTAAATTAGATCAATGGTCGCTAATCTTTCTTCGAAAACAGTTTCATAGCAAATGACGGAGAAAAATGTAGCAAGAGGAACAATATTTTTCAAATGCATTTTTTTGTTAAAAAATACTTTAATAAACGCAAATTTATCGCGTTTGAAAAAATTTTTCTGAAGAACTTGTTAAAGACTGAAAATGGGGTTTTTATTTAAGACAAGGGTGCTCTATTTTTTCGAGCCAAAGGTCATTTTTCCTTATAAAAAAATATTCGCTTTCCAAGTAAAGAAAATGCCATTTTATAAGTGAAAATCTTACATTTGGTTTTCATTAAATTTTCTTGTAAAATTTCTTCAAGACGTTAGAATTTGCGCTTGTTGAAAAAGTTTTTTCAACCAAAAAAGAGGCACATTTTTTAAATATTGCCTCTCCCGTCAAAAAATTTTCCAGCGGCCCTGGACCCTCAGTAAATTGTTTAAGATCATTTGTTATAAATCATCAACTAATATTTTTCAATTTGGTTTTCAGTCACATTTATCATTAATTTACTTAAAAATTGGTAGGCCGCAACAAATCCACTGAACCAAATCATGCCAATATGGCCGATTCAAACAACTGTTATTACTTTGACGAAAGACCTAACAACAATGATTTAATTTAAACCGTTGCAGGGAATCGATGTAAAAACAAAGAAAGCTGTATTGTCAAGGTAAAGTTATAATACTTTGATGCTTTAGCCAGTTGTTACAAAGCGGTGGGAACAAACTGAAAAGCAACTTTTTCCTTTTTACCAATTATTTTTACTTTTAACACTTTAAAAATATTCTTATTTCTAGGCACCCCCACACCAGCACAAACGACCAAGTATAAAGTTCCTATCATACCGGATGAAAACAAAGTCACATTTAATTGTATCTTCGACGCGATTCCGCCTGTGGAAAACATCCGGTGGATGTTCGGAAACGGAAGCAGTTTGCCCAACAGCAGTCAATTCCAGGTAAAAAGTTTTGACATTTGTTATAGAGTTTAAAAAGATAAAAAATTGAAATAACTTTGGTCAAACTTATAGTTTGATTTTTAAGCTTATTTTTTATTTTTATTTTACATAATCAGTGGCAAGCTATTACTAAGTAGACAACTCGGTCGATTGGTTAGAGCGCTGTGATTGTGATCGACATGGTCTCGGTTCAAAACCTACTTGCGCCATTCTGTTGTGTCCATGGGAAAGACACTTTACGGATCTTTCCCCTGCTTGGTGGTCTTAGCTAGCAGTTCTAAATTTAGCAATAACTTTATAAAACTTAAATAACAAAATAAAAAATTTCAACTTGACAGCAATATCTTTGCATCTCCGAAAGCAGGTCAGGGTAATAGCTTGCCCTATCTATTAGCGCCTCCGTCTTTTTCCTACAAGTCAGAAGGATAAAGGTAGAGATAAAATAAAATGAAACAAACCAAATAAAGGATTTTCAACTAAAAGGTTTTATACAAATTTTTGCAAAGTTTTGCTACAAAATTGTTAAAGTAGTGAGAAAAAAATTAGTTTTGACAATACGATGTCGTAAGCCAAAGCTAGTATTAACTGAGTTGTTAGTTTTCTTTCTTTCTGGTTCGGCGGAGCCTTGTTTCCTTGGAAAAAGTCCACTGCAAATTATTAAGCGCAGATTAAATGCGTTCGCAATCTGGTAATAAACACGCAGAACAAACACTAGTGCTCACGCTTCTACGTTTATTATATCACAACTACAGCGTTTTGAATCGTTGGTCAAATTTTTATAAATAAAAAACAATAAATATAACTATCAAACAATAAAAGTGTTTTAGCATAAAAAGCAACTAATTTAATTTACTTTGAGTTTATGACAGTTGGTAATGACACAACTATCCACTGCTACGACAAATTTGAAAAGACTGAATCGAAATCGACAACACAGCCAATCACCATACCATCGCCAGTGAAGCGTATACTTTTATAAAATAGGAAAAGAAAGGAAGTTGCTATTTAGGCGTAAAATAAAAAATATCAGATAAGACTACGAACTTAGTTTTGCCTGGCTTTCAACTACAATGCAGATAGTAATTTTAAAGATTGCATGAAGTAAAAGATTTTTCTTCCCAAAGCTTTTCATCTGACACTCTTTAGAGGAAATCGTCAAAATGAAGCAGAATTAAAACCGAACTGAGTTATAAAGGGGAAAGCAGAGTTCTTATTGGCTGAAAGAAGTTAGCCAATGAGAGAAAAGATTAAGAAATTTTCAAAGAGTAGACGAATTTTTTTGCTTACACAGAAGGGGATTGAGAGATTTAATGAAAGTCGCTTCAAGAGCAGAAAAGTGAAAAGAAGAGCAACCTCGAGCGAAAATAGAAAATTTTTCGTTGCTGTAGTGAAGGGCGCATTGGGTGTTGTCAAGAAGATGTTGACCAATGGAAGATTCGTAAAATTGTTGTGGGCGTGTGTTGGCCTTGCAAGAGCAGGAAAGACTTTGGCGGTTGGGCGAGGCAGGAGGATTGGCGATGGATCTAGAAACGTTTTGTTTAATTCGCTCTTCTAGGCGTTGAGACGTGCGACCAACGTACCGACTATCGCAGTGGCACACAAACTGGTAAATAATATTACTGTGATGATAGGAAGGATAGTAATAATTTTTTTTTACGAAAACTATTCTTCTTGGAACAAAAAACTGTTATCTTTTATAAGCAGTAATCCCAGATAAATCACAATAAAAATATAATTTGATAAACTAATTAATAGTAGTGTCTACAGTCAAACTCGGTAACATCCAAACATTTTTGTAAAATCAGCCCACGAACAAGAAGTTGAAAAAATTGTTTTACTTCTTTAAAAACTAGATGACCTCTTTCCGCAGCTTTTCTACCGGCTGTAAAGAAACAAAATGATAGATTTATTACATTTGATATCACAATCGTAAAGCTTTTTTTTTAATTAAATTTTAACCATAAAGACACAAAAAAACCTGATAAGGGATATTGCAGACTCTTTCATGCAATAACAGACATAAAAAACTTATGCATTCTAGGGTTAAGAAATTTTTCCTTTTCTGGCCCATAGATCAACACCGTTTATTTTTTATTCTTTTGAACACAGAAAATAAGCGCTCGCTAAAACAATTAGAAATCATTAAACAAAAATAAATCTATAAAAAACACTGGTTCATGAAGAAATTGCATTCATAAACTTGTTTTTATTAATGAATTTAAACATTTACAGTAAATTTGCTGTCAAAATGGTGTTGTTTTATAATGAATGACGTAGAATAAATCATATTTTTAGACAGTGACTCTTCTAAATCATCTAGATGATAGTGAAGTAGCATGTTTCAAAAATATGTTTAATTTTACAGTTAGGTGTGGTGTTTAATCCCGTCGATAACCGTAGTCGTCTTTGAAAACAACTGTTAACTGCAATTTGGGTTTTCATAAACAAAAGATTTGTTCAATAACTGGCAAAAATGAGTCGACGTTGAACCTACTCGATAGATCAAGTGATGTGTCAAATCAGATCCACCTGGTACATACTATCTCACTTCTTCTTTCTCCCAACGTACTTTTTTTAATATTCTGTAGTAAAAGAAAATGACACTCTACACCAGGCTAGTCAGACTCTCAAGATACGGGCCGGATCCGAGCATTTTAGCCTGAAAATTTGCCGCAATACGCAATGCGGTAAGAAAACATGATGACGACGTTTTTAGTTCTATTTTTGGTTTTTAGTTGAAATTCAAAGTAAAATTTTACGTTAAAACCTATATAAAAACCAAAAAAATGTCTTTACTTAAATCATTTGACTAATGTAAATTTAATTATAATGATGATTCTATAAATTTAATAATCCCATAAATTTAATTATAACTAGCAAGATATATTTGCCCATAGTTTGCCACTAAACATTGCTCGTTGTTTAATACCAATACAGTAACTTAAATAAAATGGTCCAAAATTTATTTTTCTTTACTCCAATAAAAATCTTTTAATTTTGGAACAAAATTGATAACTAAAACTTTTTTTTCAAAATTTGAAAATAGCAAGCAGAATTAAAGCCATTTCCAGAGCGTTTTGTCTGACACACTTTAAGAGATTAAAAAATAAGCCCACCAAGCTAAATTATAAAGTGAAACAGAAAGCTCTCATTGGTCAAGAGTAATTGAAAGAAGAGAGAGAGAAAATAAAAAAATAATAATTTAATGCAATATGGAATGCCGTATTTGTTTTAATAGAAGGTGCGGCTTCTGTTTTTTTTTTTTTTATGAAGTTTCTGAACAAGGGCGACTTAAATTTTTTCTATTAGTACTAAGAAACAGTTTATTTAAGAACACTAGAAAAGAACAAAAACTGGACAATTAGTTCTTGCTCAATAATTCATTACCTACTTAGAAGGAATTCGGCTATATTTTTTTGTTATTACAATAGTAGCAATATTTTAAAACCCCTGATACACCATGCTTCACATTAATACAATGTCGGTAATTACGATGATTGAATTTTAATTGTTTTCCCTGGCCTTAATGGCATAAATTAAACTTTGGTTTATTTTAAAGTTTGCGGTATAAGGTTGCTGAGCAGATCAGCAAAACTCCATCTAATTAAAAGTGTTTGCTGATATCTTACATCTGTTTAAAAAAGTAATACTAGAAATCATAAACTTGTTTGGTTATAACAAGCAAAAAATTTCTTATAAAAAGATCAGAAAGAAATTCTTCCTAACTTTGCCAATACTCAATGAATATGACCAAATCACCTTTGACCTGTAATATATTCAACGGATTGAGTAAATGTACACACACGAGTAACTTGACCTCTTACCATTGAGAAAAATGACACATTACTATGCAAAAGTACCAAGAGTCATTCGATTTTGACCAATATCACATTGGTACTTAGCTGTTTACGACCACATTGCGCCAATTTTCAACAGCCAGAACAATTAATGGTGGAAATTAACTTGGTAAATAACAAACAATAATTAAGCGAGCTAATTAGGAAAAAACGTTTGTCTAGACATAAAATATTAGAAAACCTGAAAACATAGTTTAGGGTATTTGGTAAAGTGCATGGATAATAATTAAACTACGTAATTTGTAAAAAGAAAAGGTAATCTTGTCATAAAACATTTGAAAAAAAACTAAAGACATAGCTGGATATGAATAGACTAAATAAAAAAGACAAAAATACTATTGGGGGAGCAAATCCTCCTCAAACAGAGTTTCGATTATTGAAGTTTTTTCAATAACAATTTGATTTTACAAAATGCCCAAAATATATAAAAATGAGCTAACTTAAATATTGTTTGCACTTTACCAAGTCAATTTCCGTTATTATTTGTCCTGGATGTTGTAAATTAGAGCAATGTGGTAGTAAACAGCCAAGTAACAATGTGATATTGGTCAAAATCAAATAATGTTTTGTACTTTTACAAGGTATTGTGTCATTTTCCTCAATGGTAAGCGGTCAAATTACCCCTGTGTGCGGATTTTCTTGATTTGTTAAATATATTACAAGCCAAACTTGATTTTAGTCATATTCATTAAAGCATTGGCAGAGTTAGAAATGATTTTCTACTTTTTTTATAGCAATAATGAAATCATTGATGATAATTAATATTATTGTATTTCAGAAGAATGATATTATCGGTAATAGAAAATAAAATTTATTTACAGTTTTGGTTTGTATCATTACACAATATTTGACAAAATATCTAAATGTGAAGATTACAGAAATTTATGTTTGTAATTGCTTTTTAGGACGTAGTACGATACTAGAATATGAATTTTTTTAAATGTTTTATTTGGCTTTTTGATGTAAAGCAAATTCTGATAAATAAATACGACGCTAATAACGATGCATTTTTTGGAAATATTTACACAATGTTTTAGTGTTTTATTTACTCTATTCGTAACTAAAAAGCATCAATATTTTATTAATCAAACTATCCAGAAGTAAACTATGAAGTGTTTTAATTTTTTTTAAACCAACATTTCTTATGCCTATTTATCTCACCGATGGTATATCGTCAAAAAAAAAAACAACAAACTTTGGCCTGGTTAACTAGTAATTTTTTTGAAAAGCTTTCTGTGCTCTGAGGCAGGATTGATCAATTAAAAGTTTAAATCTTGTCACACGTTGACTTTACATAATGCACTTATGCGTTTTTGTTTCCCAGTTTGACGTACAATGAACTTTGAGACATGCAATGAATAAATGTTTTAGTGAATAAACGAATCAATATTTTAGCTGTAGACCATTTACAATTTTTTTTCTGTCGTCATCAACATGGGGCTGTGGCCTTAATAGGAAATTACTGGTTGACAAGGTCTTTTGTAAAACCTTTGCTGTTTCTTTTTCTATAATTGTGCTATCAATGGACAAATTTTTTACTATTTTCGAGCCTTTAAAAGGTTTCTGTCAAACAACCAACAACAAACTCAAGTTCTTGACAACGAAGTTCAAATATAACCGGGTTAGGTAGTGGCAAAGTTGTTGCTTCACTATTTAGATTTCGTATCTCATTATCCTTAAAACTTCGCACTAATTGTAAGTAAATCAAAGATTTAATTTGTTTTATAGATTGGCAATTTGACTGAAGTGAGATCATACAGATTTTCCAAAACTCTAATGGTCTATGGAACGAAGTGCACTGGTGCGCTCCAGTACAGATTCCGCTGCTTTGCAGAGAATAAATTGTCCAGCAAACGAACGAGATCAAAATTATTTAGAATTGATTTTAGTAAGTGCCCAATTGCATTGTTTTTGTGGAATTTGTACATTCATTACTTCCATTTAGGTTGTTTTATTAAAAATAAATATAGCGAATAATCTTAATGATTTTGTTTAATTTTTTTGTTTCAAAAACGTTTAAACGTTGTTTATTATAAAAATATCTTTATACTAGAAAGACTTTGAAGTGGTGGAGAAAGCTCTTTTTTTGGTTGCTGGAAGTTTTTTTTGTAAACTCTTTTATTTTGTACAAACAGTTAACATATGCAGCCTCCTTTAGGCAATTGACATACAGACAACGACTGGTCGAGCAGCTTGTCGGGAAAGTCAGGAATAAGCCCAGCAAGGAAAGGGGCAGGCCAAGTGTCCTCAATTTGGAAAAAAGATTGAACAAACACGCCATTTTATTGCAAAGGCTGCTTGAGAACACAACAAAGACTGTATGGTATGCAGCAAACCACAGTCCAGGAAAACAACCCGCTTTTATTGCGAGCCTAAGAATCTATATAAGCCTAAGAATATTTTTCAAAAAATAAAAAATAAAGGAAATATTCCGGTCTCGTGCTTAAGAGGATCCGCCTAAGGGTAAAGAGAATGTTTTTGTATCCTGTTTATCAATGTCAGAGGTTTTATTTTTTAGAGTTCTGTTCCCGATAAAAACAAATTTTCAAACAGAGTTTGGAGGCTTCTAGCTTAATGATTTTCACCCTCCTCGAAGAATGGTTGCTTCTCCATGACTGTTGCTTTCTCGCCTGGCATACCTTAACCTTTAAGTAAGTCAACCTAGACTTACCAACTTAGATAATCTCCGCTGCTTGCTAGGGATTTATCCACTGACTATTGTTGTGGTCTTGTGCTTTATTACCAACGCAATACCATACCATATTCTGTGGAATATTTTTAAAAAACACATAAGTAGGCCTATTTAAAAACAGCAACAGAAAAAATTTGCAATTTTGCGCTTTTTTCAGTCTTAAACTGATATTAAAATGCCATTGTTTAAAATATTACTAAGCTAAGCTTAAATAATGAACGCAGTCTAATTCAAAATTTTAGCAATATTTCAAAATTGTTCTCACATGCATCACTAGAACAGAATAGTGAAGGTGTAAACGGCAAACAATATTCCTCAGCAATGTAGCTCCTGCGTTCGAGTTAGTAAAAAATGTGTGCTTCTTTTCCTGTTTTTTTAGTCAGTTGCTGGGTTTCTAGACATCAACATATTACATTGCACAATTGCATCTGTACGTAAGAACCTGTTGATACAAACAATTAACAATCACGACCAACATCATTCTATGCCAGGGGTGGGCAACATACGGCCCGCGGGCCGGGTCCGGCCCGTGAAGGGATTTTGATCGGCCCGCAGACTGTATCTAACCATACTCTGTTATCCAGCCCGAGGCCTCATTCCTAACAAACAATTACCTTAGTGCGATTGCTGGAAATTAGGTCACAGCAGAGAGTGCTGTAAACATCTCCCACTATTGTGTGACAACGTTGTTGTTAGTGTTAGTTATTCTTTAGCTGTTATCAGTTACGAAATCATTTCGATTATTTTTATGGTTAGAACTGCAAAATTTGCGTATGTCCTATTTAAATACAGATGGGAGGCAGCGAGGAGCCGTGCCTCACCTAGGCTTGCGCAATACCTCGTGATTGGCGCGTATCTATTGCCGTCTCTTTATCAGGCTGGCGCATACATTATGACGTCAATTATCAATAAGGCTCGGCTCCTCGCTGCCTCACAGGCAGGTTTGGCCGTCAGCTGCAGTTGATAGGAAACGCGCTTCATGTTCTTTTATCGTTTGGACATTGTTAACTGCTAAATTAAGCTGTTATCAGTTACATTTAGATTTAGAATTTAAGATTTTTAACATTTTTTAGAAATTAGATTTTATATTAACTTTTATTAACCATGGAATTTCCCAAGAAACGTAAAGTTGACAGAGAGTGTCGAGCATTTAACGAAGAATGGATGCCGAAGTATTTCTTTACAAAGGTTGGCAATAAAGCAGTATGTTTGCTGTGTTATCAAACTGTTGCTGTGTTGAAAGAGTACAACATTAGTGGTCATTATGCAACGAAACATGGAAACTATGGTAATAATTTATCGGCAGTGGAACGGCAAACTAGAGCAACAGAACTGGACAGAAAACTTGCTAGGCAGCAGAATGTATTTGTAAAAGGCAAATTGGCCCAGGAAGCTTCCACTCATGCCAGCTTTATGGTCGCATACAACATTGCTAAACACAGCAAACCATTCAGTGATGGTGAATTTTTAAAAAAGTGCATGCTCGATGTGGCTGATCAAGTCTGTCCACAATACAGACAGAAGTTTGAAGAAGTAAGTTTATCGAGACGAACCGTGGCTCGCCGCATTGAAGCAATTGGTAAAGACCTGACGTCACAATTGAAAGGGCTTGTACCTTCATTTCAACTGTTTTCACTGGCATTAGATGAAAGCACAGACATTGATGATACTGCACAGCTGCTCATCTTTGTACGAGGCATTTCAGAAAACTTTGAAATCACCGAAGAATTGCTGTCTATGGAATCAATGAAAGACACAACTACCGGGGAAAATATTTTCGAATGTGTAAAAAATGCACTTCGTACAATGGAATTATCATGGCAGAACATGGTCAGTGTTACTACGGATGGTTGTCCATCATTGACAGGAAAGAATGTTGGTCTACTGAAGAGACTAAGTGACCGTGTTGCAGAGGTTGATTGCACCAGGGAATTAATATTTCTACATTGCATAATACACCAGGAAGTATTGTGTAAAAAGGTGCTTGACATGAAACATATTGTTGATCCAGTTGTAAAGGTTGTTAATTTCATTAGGGCGAGAGGTCTAAATCACAGGCAGTTTATCACGCTTCTAGAAGATTGCGACTCGGATCACAGTGGTGTTCCGTATCATACAGCTGTACGCTGGTTGAGTTTGGGGAAAGTTCTGAGACGTGTCTGGGACCTAAAAACGCAAATCCTACTATTTTTGGAGATGAAAGGGAAAGATAAAGATTTTCCTCAATTCAAACAAACAGAATGGCTCTCAGATTTGGCATTTGCAGTCGATCTCTTTGAGCATATGAATGAACTGAACACTAAACTTCAAGGGAAGGGCACTTTTGCTCACGAAATGTACTCAATAGTGAAGGCATTCAGGGTAAAACTAAAACTATTTTCTCGACAGCTCAGTCAGAATAACACAACACACTTTGCAACACTTGCAACTACGGCACAACCAATGATGTCAACTGAAAAGTACACCAATATGATATTCGCACTGGATAATGAATTTGGTCGTCGTTTTGCGGACTTTTAAAAACTTGGTGCTGAATTTGATATTGTGTCATCACCGTTTACAACCGACTTTGAAAAAGCGCCTGATGCTATACAGCTGGAACTGATTAATCTGCAGTGTGACTCTACCCTCAAAGAGAAATTCCAATCTGAAAGTATTGACAAATTTTATGCATTACTGAATACATCCAAGTTTGCCAACTTGAGAAAGATGGCCATGAAACTACTCGTTCTGTTTGGGTCCACATAAATTTGTGAACAAACATTTTCGACCATGAACATTAACAAGACTAAGCTACGTTCCAATCTAACTGATGTTCACCTGCAGTCTTTACTGAGAATTTCTACATCAAACATGCAGCCAGATTTCAAACAACTTGTTAACAACTTTGATCGACCACAAATGTCTCATTGACTTCACATAATAAATTCATTATGTATTTTTTGGTCTCTAAACTTTGTAAAGTTTAAACTTTATATTAAACACGATTTCTTATTTTATTTCTTGCATATGTGACTAAATATGTGATTAAAATATTGAATACTATTCATGTAATAATCCGACCCGCAAAGGACTCCATTTTCCCACATCTGGCCCGCCGACTAGAGAAGTTGCCCACCCTTGTTCTATGCGTTGACGAAAATACTGAGGTAGTATGGACAGGTGATGAGGAGAGACAAAGAGTATGTAGGAAAAAAGTTGATAAAAATGGAGTTACCAGAAAAGAGGAAAAGAAAGAGACCAAAAAGAAGATTTTTAAATCTAGTGAAAGAAGATATGCAGGAAGTTGGTGCGAAGGAGACAGACGTTGAAATGTTGAGATATTGTTAAAATATTTAATTCGGCTGCATTTGCCATTTAAGCTTAGCTTAATAATTTTTGAATTATAGCATTGCATAGCAGCTTCAAAACTAAAAGAACGCAAAATTGCTGTTTTAGTTAAAGTTTTGTTGTTTTATTGAATTTAGCAACGTGTATTAAAAGCATATTAGAAATCGTCATTCTGGTTGTCGTCGTTTGAAGGGTATCCACTTCAGGTCAGACACAAACAGGACTGCGGCCGAGGGTTTATCCTTTTACTACCCCAGACTGCTGCACTGCCTGAATCAGATGCTGGCAGTGGTGTTATTAAGCTTAGAACATGGTCTGCGGTTTGCTCAGAGGCGCCACACTCGCAATTCGGTGAAGGAGCGAGACCCCATTTGTTCATGGACGAATGAAATTGCCCAACACCAGTCCGCAGGCGGTTGAGCTTAACCCAAGCTGCTCGGGGTAAGTCCATCCCAACAGGCCTGGCACCGGTTCCGGGCACAAAAGCACGGAGCCTGGAAGCATTTTCACAATACTCCGTTTCCATTTGTGATTTATCCATTCAGAAGCGCGGATGCCAATCTGGCAAGGTTGTCCAAAATATTCCGCGCAGCTGGCACAAACGGGCGTCTGGATCTTAGTCTCACTAGGCCAGTATCTGAGAACCCACTTAAGAGACTATACAAGATATGATCAGGGTCCAGAAATCCAAAATAAGCCAAGGAGAGTGTCCCTCCCAGTCGGCGAAGCTCAGCTGGCTGGATGCCTGAAAGTACAGGTAGGTGGTCCGTTGGAGTGGGACGCAGACATCCAGTAACTATGCTTAAGGCGTCGTTCAAGACACTGTCGATGAGGCGAGTGTGAGTACTGCGACACCAGAGTGGCACACTGTACTCAGCTGTTGAGTGGACTAGAGATAAGGTGGCTATTCGTAGTATTTTAGCACCAGCACCCCATCCCGAGCCCACCAGTCGCCTCAGCAGTATGACGCGCAAGGATAGTTTTTTGCGCAATGCCACTAAATGGTGACGAAACGTGAGCGATCTGTCCAGTTTTAACCCAAGATAAGTAGGGGTTGGACAGAACGATAAAAGTCTACCGTTGTTGAAGACCTTTTGCTCACGTTTAGCCTCTCGATTATTTAAGTGAAAGGCTGCCGTCACCGTCTTAGTGTGACTAAGCTTCAACCTCCAAGTCTGGAGATACGCTGAAAGTGTAGACATGTCTTGGTTTAAAGTCCCCTCCAAGTCCTTCCAGTTCCCAGAAGAGTGCAACAATGTTAAATCATCAGCATAAGCAAACTTTCTGGAAATCATGGAAGGAAGATGGTACGTATAGATGTTAAATAGGAGGGAAGCCAAGACCGATCCCTGAGGAACGCCGTTTTTAAGACGGCGTAGCCTGCTTTGCTTGCTGTCACCGGTGGTAAGAGTGAAACTTCGATTTCGGACAAGCACTGATGTCATTCTGGTAATTTTGTTTTAACTTTACAGTTGTTAATGCTTTTGAGGTAGACAATTCTAGGCAAAGAATTCGTGAAAAATCCGCAAGGTTGCACCGTAAGATGACTTTATAATGAATAATGTCGTTAAAAATTTTTCTTAGAATTTTATCAAAGATTATTTTCTTTTTAAAAAGTTAGCCAAAATGGGACACCTTACAATCCAGTTACTCGAGGAGAACTGCCGCGGAGGTTTGCCCGCTGGTAACAAATGTGTCTGATTGGCCGGTTTAGGAATTAAACCAAGGCCTCCGGGTATGAAGGTAGAAATGCTAAACACAGGATAAGTGGGCAAATTGTTTTTTAATATTTGCTGGCCTGAAACGTCTTCAGATTTCATCAGTGACTTTCTGCATAGTTCACAAATCATTGCCAGATATAAACATGAATGAATCGTGAGCATCTTAGGATTTAAAGTTATCTTTGTGTTACAACAAAAAAAACTAAACTTGTAAAAAATTCTCTCTAAATAATTTTTTTTTATTGTGTGCCTTCAATTGTTCTGTCGTGCTGATCTTATTTATAATGATTCATTAGTTGTTTAACTTACAGATGCTTCATCGCTAGAACGCAGCTCCACAATGTCCAGCTGTGCGGAGGCTCATGGCTACTGCCGACAACTGAATAAGCGACTCGTAGTAGTGACGCAATTACCAATCCTCACAAGCATTTACCAAAAATGTAAGATTTTTATCGCTTTAAATTTTCTCTCGATTTGTCGAACAGAAAAACTATCAAAAATTTTTCTCAGCTGGCGCAGAAGGACTGACATTTGCTGAAGGTGTTTATAATAATGGTGAATTTTGTCATATGCAGCTATACGATCAAAAAATACGGCACCAGTCTTCATCTTAGCCTCAAAAGAATTTTCGATGTTCTGTCTTAACAGCACGACTTGATCCACGATAGAAACCCAGCCTGCTCTCTAGGGAGTCATTTATTAATAATTGGTTTGACGCGGCATAGATAAGCCCAGCCAAAAAAGACGGTTGACTTATCGCCAAAGATCTATTGACAGAACAAAATTAATTTTTTTATGAAATGATAGAATACAAATCAGAAAAATAGTAAGACAAAAATTGTAAGAACAACAACCAAGGTAATAAAATTATTTGCAGTTGATTGAGAACAGAGATCCAAAAATGTGATTGAAGAAAAATTTTTTTAGCAATATTTTTACAAAGTAAAAAAAGTTTAACAAACATCAATAGCTCTAAGTAGTATCTAAAACAGTTAATAAAAAAACAGGCCCAAAAAATGAAAAGCTAGCTCTAATCTTAAAGGGCTATATGTAAATAAATTTAATTTGGTCTTCAAAAATAAAACATACTGGGGATAAATAGGTTAATGCATCCAAAAATTAACTTTATTGACTTTGAGTTCAACACTAAATCAACCCATAAATGGACAAACCATAAATGGAACACTGAGTACTGTGAAAATACTTCCAGGCTCCGTGTTTTCATAACCAGGCGTGTTGGGATGAGCTTGCTCCAAACAGCTTGGGTTAAGCTCAACCTCCTTCTGACTGGTGAAGGGCGATTCCATACTTTCATGCACAAATGAGGTCTCGCTTTTTCACCGAATTGCGAGTACGGGGCCTCTGAACAAATCGCAGACCAAGTTTTAATAGCGTGCCTCATATATCGGGCACCTCATGGAGCACGAGGTCTGACGGTTTTGGATGACGAAGCTCGATGCTAGCTTAACAACATCGCTGCCAGCATTTGATCCGGACAGTGCAGCAGCCTGGGGTAGTAAAAGGATAAACACTCGGCCCCAGTCCTGTTTGTGTCTGACTTTGAGTGGATTCCTTCCAAACGACGACAAGTAAATCAAATACTTTCTTCAATATTTTTAAAAAATTTATGAAAAAAATTGATGTAATTTTTGTTCAAGACAACAAAAGTATCATCTACATGCCGTATTCAAATACGAGGCGAAGATAACAATTTTTTAACATTCTATTTTTGATTGATTTTATAGCTAAGTTTGCCAAAATAAATGAAATAAAAAATCCCTTTGCAACACTCGAAATTTGATACAAATTTTTACAAAAAAATAGACTAAGTAGGTATTGTCTAAACAAAAATTTAAAGCTTTTATAATTTCATTCATCTACACATTATATTTACACTAATATTATTTAGAGCAGGGCTTTTCAAACTGGGGGTCGCGACCCCCTGGTAGGTCGCAAAGAGACTCAATGGGGGTCGCGAGATTTTAAATTTTGGATTTTTAGAGATTACGATAATTTTGGAAGAAAAGTAGCGAAATACAAGATTAATTCGAAGCGAAGACCTTTTTTTTTTTTTTAGAGAACACCTTGATTTTGGGGGGAAAATAGCGGAATCAGAGATCGATTCTAGGTGAAAACTTTTTTTAAGGGGTCGCGAAAAAATTTGGCCGTGGAAAATGGGTCTCGATGAAAAAAGTTTGAAGAACACTGATTTAGAGTATTACAGTTTTTAAACCATCAAAAATCACTATTTTTAGCAAAACATACGCGGATTTAATGACAAAAGAAATTACATTAAAAGAAAGCAACATCCAACTAAAAAAATTTTAATGAATAACTTATTTAAATTTATTAAAGGTGCTAAAATTTTTTTCAAAATTTAAAAAGATTATAAAAAGGTGAATCAATAAAAGATAAATCGGTTTAAAAAGCTAAACTTTTATAAATTTTTGGTAAACCATACATAGGTAATGCAATGACATCAGTGCTTCTTAAATAAGCGATCAAGTTGATACATATCAAAAATAAATCTATTTGACTAACGTTTAATAGTTTTATTAAATTGTTTTTCAGTGGATAATAAGTATCTTAATCCTTTAACTGTGGCAAAATTTTTTTCTTACTTTACTTTATCGAGAATAACGATGTAATTTGCTTATTTGCTTTAATTATTATAATATTGTCATCCGCTCGTAAATTTTCTAAAGCTCTTCATTCTTCGTACTAATAAAATAAATTTAAAATACTACTTTTTTTTCAATTAAATCCCAAATTTATTGCTTCTTATTATATTAGTTTTTTCATCTGGTAAACTTTTATTTATTTTCTTTTTAATGGTGACCAATATATTAATTTTTGGGACCTTATTAGGTGAGACTGCAATATTTAAACTTAATTTTAAAAATTTTTATTTACTATTCGATAAATTTCTATTTGAAAGATTTAAAAGTCAACTATCTCTGTTGCTTTTATATTCAATATCTGCTTTATTTATCTTTTTGTGGTTTTACGAGGCTTTTGCTTTTTACGATTTGGTTATCTTTCAAATTAAAATTTTGTCTTTTAGTTGTTTAATAATTTCATTTTAAAGATTACCATCTGTATACTTCACATCTTGAAAATTTAATTCAAAATGAATCATCTCAAAAATTTTCTTTAAATTTTTAAAAGTATCTTCTATCGACCGTAAACACTTTTCCTTATCCATAAATGTGATTGATTGATATGAAATTTAGTGCAACTTGTTTAGTACAAGTTAAGACTGACTTCTGAGTAGTACCAAAAGAGCTAAAAAGGATTTTTAATAAAGTAAATTTACAAATACCACAAAATATTTTGTGATACTAACATTCAAAAAGTACAAGAAAATTTTGATGTTATAACCAGGAAATCGAAAAGACCTGGAATAAGTAAATTCCAGCAATTCCAAAAATTTTTCAGATTCTGAACCCTATTTTTTGACCATAATTGAGGATTAAAATATTTTGACCATAAAGACAAAAATCTAAAACAATTAGCGTAATAATGTGGACCCTGAAATAGGGACATGTACGGACAATTTTTTTCCGGCCAATGCCCGCCCACGGGCCGAACCGGTTATAAGCCGACGAACTTGCCTATCCGCACATGTAGAGGTCTCTACCCTAAATGTTCCTAGGTGATTTTATATGAAAGTTCATGTTTCGAAAATTAGCATTCACAAGGTTGGACATAGATTAATCATTTTGAATTAATTCTGGTTTAAGGTGTCAGTAAATCAATTTCATTACGATAAGGTTGAATTTTTTACGACCATTTTACAAATAAGTTAATAAATAATCATTTAATACGGAATTGCGAGTGCGGCGCCATTGAACAAATCCCCTTTGATGATGACCACGATGATCTTTCAAACAACAGAGACGACAACTTGAACACCAAAAAAATGTTATCTTCTTTGAAATCCAATGATCAATTCATTAACAAATCTTCCCTACGCTTGCAAGTTGTTGTAATATTAAAAATTTTCGCACTTTTTCTACGCGATTTAAACAGAAATCACCCACCAAAAAACGTAATTACATCGAGCAGACAAAACGCTTCCAAACAACAACTTGAAAAAAATTTTTTAATTCATCAAAAAAACAAACATTCGTCACATCAATTCCTAAGCAACGCAGCCGAACAAATTTACCAAAACAAGTAAAACTACAACAATCACCAGCTGTGAAAGCAATGTGGTAAAACTTTACGTTTTTAACTTTACACCGGCACTAATATTGGTTTTCAACTATTGGGTTGTTCATCGTTGTTATTGCTTACTCTGTCTTTCCGAGCATTGAATAAAAACTAACTTGATTTAATATGATTGCTTTATGCAGTTGATAATCTCGAGAAAAGAACATATTACTGGATTTCTAATGCATCAACTCGCTACATTAACCAGTTTAAAAAAGTAGCGAACAGACGTTGCATTCGTGTTCGACGCAGACCACCAAACTCTGATTCTGAGCATCTGACTTTATTCACCAAAAATACCCAAGCTTACCCGCTATGTGAAGGTGGGTAAATCAAACTGAAACTATAGATTTAGTTTTTTGTTTTTTAATAACTAGAAAGAATTACCAAAAAACCGTCTGGTGGCTTTGAAGTAGACACAAAATATCTCGATCTGCTTTTGAAGATATTAAATTCTATTCAGTTTTTTAATTATTTTGTATAGAAACTGTTTATTAAGACCGCCAAGATGATGAAAGTGATGCAAAGTCTCTTTCCTAACAACACAACATGACAGGGATAAGAGCTGAGCCGAGGCCGTATCGATTGCAGCCCTTATCGAAACGAAAAATATTTCCAGTTATTTACGGTACTAACTATGACCGAACATTTTTTTAAATCTTATAAATAATTACAACAGTTGTATTTACATATTTTTAATGTTAATTTGCGACAGAAATTCCTAATATTCAACCATCAAACATCCACCGCGTCTCAACAATACAAAGCACATGCAATGGAACTAATTTACTTATCAACTGGCAACCTTTACCTGGGGGCCAATACGTCTCCCACCAATTATATATTAATGAAAGTATCAGGTGGAAATCGAACCTACAATTCTGACTTGAAGTAACATGTTTAAAAAATAATACTTGCAAATAAAGTAATTTGACGGTCTATTGCACGATGAAGTTATATTCGTCAATATTTATATACGTCATCTTTAACTTGGCCAAGTTGAATAGTAGAAGTGTGGATAATCAATCCATGCAGATGCTTTAAATTGCATGCCGTGCGTCATAATATATTATGCATTACTTATTGCTGCGACTAAAACAATCTGTAGTTGACTTCACTGCTCATGCACATTGTCTATATAATATGTAATTGAAATTTTACTGCGTATTGTCTTTAGACACCCACCAATCGATCCCGGGTTCAATTCCGTAACCATCACCGGTTTACTTCCTCGTACAACCTACAACATACAGGTAAAGTAGGCAGCATACAGGTGAGATGCAACATAGTGGTGAGGGAGCAGCATAAGAATGAGAAAGAACATACACTTGAGGGGCGAACATACAAGTTAGGTAGAAACATACAGGTGTGGGGCAACCTGGAGGTAAAGGAGGAACATACTTAATACTTAATGCTAAAAATTTCTCTATTTACATTCAATGTTATAACGCGTAGAAACGTTGCCCACGTTTTTAATCTCTTATTAAGTCCAAAAAAAATACGGCGACCACGCACAATTGACGTTGTGTGTGTAATAATGTATATCGTTTAGCCGCTGTTTCCTATTTCTCAGTCACTTTTTCAATAAGAATTTCAAAACGTAATACCTTGATTGCAAATAAAATTGAATTGAATTTAATTGAATTGAAAAAGTACAAATAAAGGATAATTATTTATGTATCAAACAAACTAAAGTAGTTGATCAGGCTTTGTCGTCGTGCTTTTCGTGCAAGTCAAGAAATAAACTCTTTGATTTTTTGTGTTCTAAATTTTTCTGACAGAATAAATCGATTTAGGTTAAACCCTTATTTGACGCTTGTATGTTTGACTTTCCTGCCCATCCTCAACTCATAACAACTGGCCGTGGAGAGTTGCTACCCCCCAGAGTTTTATCACTTCGGTACAACCACACATCCAAGACATGCAACGTGATGTGGAGACCTGGGCAAGGATCAACAAGCCGCAGTCTAGAAATCGGACACTATCGAGTGAGTTAAAAAGACCAAACAATCGCGTGATTGTAAAAAAGAACAAACATCGACTTCTTTTGATACAATGGCAGCAATAAGTTAACTTTTTCATGAAAACGTAACATCAAACCATGGTTTATTGGTCATATATGCTGTAGACGTAATAGTTTAACGGAGACGCTCATAATTATTCTAAATAGTTTATAAAATAAATATTTCAAGACCAATACCAACAAAAGGCTCAACAAATCAAAGCTTTATATTTCGCACATGCTACCGCATGGTCAACCAGACCAAGTAAAGTTTAAGAAAAAAGCTTTATCCTCATTCTTCTTTTTACTATGACATATAAAAATTATTTTTATTTTCATAAATAAAACACAGGGAAGGGCTGATAAAGACATAATGGCAGTATTATGTTTGGTTCATTTGTTGTAGAAGGTCAGGGAGGCAGTGGTTGAACAAACCAGTTGGTTTAACTCACCTCGTTTTGCTCTAGTATTATGCTTGTTTAAAAATCATTGAAGATAATTTAAACAAATGATGTTTTGTAACCGATTATTCAAATTTTCAAAAACTTGCTGAAAAAAACTAATTCTAATATGATTTCAAATTAGTATCTGTTTATATTGTGCTTTGTTCAAACACGCAAAATTTGAAAAGCATTTCTGTTTAAACCAAAAGTCAATTGGTAGTCAATTGTTCTGATCGAACGCATTAAAACAAGAAAGTAGAGTCATGTGACTTTTAGATATAGATTGCATCCTGTGATTTCATCAATAATACGCCCACCAAGTCTAGGGAGGCCCACTACTCCATCATTATCGAGTAAACATCAACTTCCAAAAACGTGGCTACGTTTCGTTGAAAAAAACTAAGTTTTTGGATTCATATTTTAATCTTCTGGTCACCTGCAAGACTTGTTCTATTCAGATTAGAATAAACCGGTCAATCAGTTGTGGAGATGGAAAGAAAATGTCATCGGCTCCCACTACAACAAATATTAGTTTCAATGCCCCGCGGTCCTATTCTTTCATTGTTTTGCCCAACTCTAGATACAAAGTAGAAGTGGGAGTGGAACCGGCTTCTCCCTGTCAGGGGACAATTCAATCAAAATGGTCTGTACCTATGACAGGAACGTGCATTACCCCAGCATCAGGTAAGTGTTCCGTTATTCAAAACCTTAGTTACCGAATTGCGTTTTCGATAGATTTTAAGAAGAACAAAAGGAAAGTTTTCAACACTTCAGTAAGTTGTCGAAGTCGAAAGCATAAAAATCACCAACCCGCTGCCCTTTGCCCGGTTTCTTGTGACTCTTAGGTTTCTATTATATTTCTATTTTTTAGGGTTTATTAATTTATTTCACCAAATAATTGGGATTAAGTTTGTTGTTAAATGGGCAACAACAGCAGTGTATCACATTTACATAAACCTAACTCACAAAGGTATGTTTTTAAGTAAGGAAAGGATAGATAATAATTATGTGTGCCATGTGTATGATGCGGTTCTTTTCAGTAAACAGCAAGAAATGTGACTTTTGGTTTTTAACTTGTTGGTAACTTTTGCATTAACAATAGAAGCCCTGAAAAATTCCACTATCTAGAACAATGTTTTCCAAACGGTGTGTCGCGAAAGTTTTGGAAAAAATTATTTAAGGACGTTGAATTTTCCGGTTCTTGTACATGAGCTTTGGAGGGAAAGAAAGAGCGTGAATTTAGGCGCAGATTTTTTTTTTAGAGATCACTATAATTTTGAGACGAAAATTGAGAAATCATTGGCAAATTTTCAGCGAAGATCTTTTTTTTAAAGATCACCTTGATTTTGGGTAGGAAATGGGAAAATTTTTAGCTGAATCTAAGTGAAGACCGTTTTTTTTTTTTTTTAGAGATCACTATAATTTTGGGACGAAAATTGAATGATAATTGAAAAATTTTTAGTGAAGACCTTTTTATTATTAACCAGTATAATGGGTGTGTCGCAAAAATTTAAATAGCCGAATAGTGTGTCGCCGTATAAAAAAGGTTAGAAACCGCTGATCTAGAAGGACAAGAACGATAATTTTTACAGATCATGATATTATGTCCGTAAGAGTTGTTGTGGTATTTTGTTGCAACGCTATCTGTGTAAAAAGATTACGAGAGAATGTTTTCACAGTTATCATTTTCACCAATACAAAAATAATAATCCATGAAACGAAAATAAATTAGCTGACACAAAAAGTGAAGTTGACAAAACCACGTAAAACGTTTACAAGCTATATTAAACATTTAGTGTAGACAACACAGTTTTATACGTCCCAAGTGTAAGTTTTTCCTCTGTGTGTTTTTCGCAACAAATTTGTTTGCAAGATTAACGGGAAGAACTAGATTTATTTCCAAAAGAAGAAAACTGATATTTTTTTCATGGCGTGAGTTGTTGCTACCGCTGCCACTGCTGGAGGGGGTGTTGCAATCTTAATATTCGCTTGCTTTTCGTAAGCCATTTTCAAGCTAGCAATTTTTATCTTGAAGTATTACAGTTTAATTTAAACTACAGAAAACAGCCAATAAAATTTAGATTAGAAAAAAATTTAAATAACTTATTATATAGCTACCCCATCGTCAACTAAATCGTGTTTGTCACAGCAAATGGCTCCGTGCAACAAAACTTATTATTTTTTATTTTCTTTAACACATTACCTCTGCATTAGCTATCTATAGCTTGCTTGCTGGTGTGTTCTACAGGAGAAAAAAACTGAAATTTAGAGATTTTATTACAGAATTATTCAAAGTGCACCAACCAGTTTGTTTAGCTGTGTTTTTAAATTCGTGTGTGACAAGCACTAAATAATGGGTCAATAATGAGAAAAGTGTGAAAGAAACATTTTTTTGTCGTAAACAACGTAGCCTATATCATTACTACACATCAATCATTTTTAACTGGTCCGGGCTTCTAGATAGGTGTGTGAATTATGCCCGCCACAAGACGTTTCAACAATTTCTTTTATCAAAAATTAAATAAATATGTCTAAGAAAAAGTCCGGAAAAGCAATTAAATAAATATGTCAAAAATTAAATAAATAAGTCTAAGTAGAATTAGAAAAAGTCCGGAAAAGCAATTAATCTGTCCATACCCGCGGAAAGTTACGAGCAATCAAACTTAAAAAAAAACGGTCAAAAATGACCGGTCCGGCTTCCTTTGTTAAGTTAACTCTTTTTTTACAAGATTCATTTAACGGAAGGAACCAGATTTGCTTGTCCTGTTGAATTCGAAGTGATTGCGATATAGCTATACATTTCATGTAAAATATTCGTTTTGTTTGCAATGTAAAAAAATATAATAATTATTCAAATACAATTGAAGTTATTATTTTAATCAGCTTTCACTGATATCACTGGACCAAACAATGGAGCAATAATCGCCATTATTGGGTCAATATCAATTATTATCATAATCTGTTTGGTTATTCTTGTGATGTACCAAAGGTAAGTTTATATTTAAAGTTCAAATCTAAAATTATTTATTTTATGTTAGTTGTTATTTTTTAACTTCAAATTACAATATTTCAAAAAAATTTGTTTTAAGTCCTGTGAAAAAACTCTAAGACTATTTAAAAATTACATATGCTTTTAAATTATTTATTGTTGAAACGCTGCATAAATTTGTTTTTTAAGACATCGGCGCTGCAATGAGGTGTAAAGCTTTTTTTTAATTCTTTTAATTCGTAAACACTTTTTGTAAATTATTCTCTTTTAATTCTTAAATACTTTTTCTGAATTTTCGGAGCGAATTTAGTTTTATTGAGCTTGAACCAATCTTTTCTGATATTCCAATGGATTTGGTATTTTTCCTGAAAATTAAGCTTGGATCTCGGACGTAACTTCAAAAGCTTTGTGCTCCATCTAAAATGTCCACTAGATAGCGCGGATATTTAGTTCTGCAAAATTGTTTAACAGTTTGCTCACAGCTGGCAAAAACCGGCGTTTACATCTCAGTTTCTCTTGGCAATATTCGAAGACCTGGCTTATCTACAATGCGGTATATGGTTAAGGTCCAGAGTGCCATGGTTATCCAAAAAATCTGTCGCTTCTAGTTGGCAAAGTTCAGCTGGCTGGATGCCTAAAATAATTAGTAGGTGATTCGTTGGAGTGAGATGAAGGCATTTAATGACAAAGCGCAAAACGTTCTTCAGTCGTTCAAGAGACTGTCTATTTAGCGCAAATTGTGCATTACGATAGCAGACCTTTTTGGAAAGCCCACAAGATGATGAAAAAACTTAATTGATCTGCCCGGTTCACTCCAAGATAAGTTGCAACTGGACAGAATGTTAAATTTTATCACTGATACAAACTTTTAGCTTACGTTTGGCTATCGATTGTTTTTAAACGAAAGGCTATCATTACAGTTTAGCGTGACTGAGCTTCTATCTCCAAGTCTGGAGATACGCTAAGAGCGTAGTCATCTTTTGACCTGAAGTTTTCTCCAAGACCTTTCAGTCTTAGAAAAATTCATCAGTGCCAGATTTTCAAGATAGGCAAATTTTTTGGACTTAGTATGAGTTGATTCGGTTCGGCCAAAGACGTAATATCTTAGATATGAGACATCAGTTTTGTCTAATTGATTGGCCCGGATCGCAGATGCTTTCTTGTAGTTAGGTTGGTAAGTAGGTTTGCACTTGCTGCATTGCAAAACATATAGAAATCGAATCTACTGAAACGGAAGATTATCTACCCATCCCGATGTTCACCAAGGCCTTTAGTGGCAAAAATCTTGACAGGGCAATACATAGAATTAATTTGTTAAAAAAACATCAAAGTGGAAAATAAAATACTTCTTCAAACGCGGAGCATTCGAAAGAAAAGTCATCTGAGACTACAGTTTCGGATATATGGCGTAAATTGATATCTAAAATAAGATAAACACACGCAGCAAAGTAGTATGCGATATTTGTCACTAAGTTTTGATTCAATACACAGAGTTTGTCTGGTACAATGTGACAGTTATTACCAAATGTAAGGCTGAGTTGATTATACAGTATTTTGTCATTTTACTTTTGAAAATCTATCAACTGAAAAGAAGAATAACGATGTGAAAAGCAAGTTTTTAACCGATAAAAAATTTCACGTTTTTTTTTATCATTATCAACTTAGTAATTTATCTTTCTCGATAAACAAGAATAAATAAATATTTTTTTCCATAAGTCTTGTCTTACTATATTCGCTAAATGTAAAACTAAACTTAAATTAGAATCTTTAATGATCACTCCCAAGCGCTCTTTTTCTCTTTTTCGCTCTATTTTCTGGTCTCTCAATTTTCACCTTTCTGGTGTGCCTTAACCCACCCGATATTGGGTAATGTCTCCCTTCATATTAATAAACTTATTGCATTTCTGCCCAAACTTTTAAATCAGTTCGGGGAAACCGCCAATGACAAAACAAAAGACATAATACAACAAAAAACATGAATATAACAGAACGAGAAAAAAGAAGATTCAACAAAAACCTGAAGATTGTAACATGTTCCCAAAAATATAATAGCAGCATTTTCATTGAAAAATTTTTTGTCCTAAGTTTTATTTTTTAAGTTATACATTTAAATGAACCAAAGTTTAATTACACAGTTCTCACATTACAGATTTTGTTCAATTAATTTTATAGTGTAATTATTGCAACCCAGAACTTTACTCTTTCATAAGATATACTGTAGGTGACCATTTTACATCTATTTTATTTGCAGTCCCACAATATTTACTAAATCTGAATTTAAAAGAAGAAAATAATTTAGAAACACAAAGCACTAAACATATATAGTAAGCAGAGACTTCTTCTTTTTCTTTCGGCCTTTCCCTTCAATCAGGGGTAGCCACAGCGTATCATCTTTCTCCAAGCCATCCTATTTTCAACGTCCGTCACCTTTGCACCAACTTCCCGCATATCTTCTTTCACATCATCTAAAAATCTTCTCTTTGGTCTCCCTCTTTTCCTTTTTTCCGGTAACTCCATTTCCATTATCTTTTTTCCTACATACTCTTGGTCTCTCCTCATGACATGTCTATACCACCTCAGCCTGCCCTCCCTCATCTTCATTACTAACCGTTCTACCTTAACTGTATCCCTGATGTATTCGTTTCTAATCTTGTCTTTTCTCGTCACTCCCATAGCAAACCTCAACATTTTCATCTTTGTAACTTCCATTTGTTTCTTTGTGACCGCCACCGTCTCAAGTCCATACACTATTGCTGGTCTCAACTGTTTACTTTTCCTTTTACTCTAGCTGGTAACCTTCTTTCGCAGATTACTCCCAATACTTTTCTCCATCCATTCCATTCTGACTGCACTCTCTTCTTTACCTCCCTCTCACAACTATCGCTTTTTTGCGCCGTTGATCCCATATACTTAAATTTCTTTACTCTTGGCACTTTTGTATCCTCAATCTTTACTGTTTTGTCGTCATTATTCTATTTATGCACAGATATTAGGTCTTTTACCTACTTACTTTTATGAATATCTTCAGCATTCTAGTCACTGCTCCACTTCTTTCCTGGTCTCTTTGCAAATCACAATATCATCAGCAAACAGCACCGTCCACGGTGGTTCTCTCCTTGCTTCATCCGTTAGCCTGTTCGTTACAACTGCAAACAGGAATGGACTTAACGCTGATCCCTGGTGCAATCCAACCTTAAGTTTAAAACTTTTTGTAGTTTACTGCATATCTCATCACTGTTTCGCTTCCCTCATACATATCTTGTACAAGTCGCACATGCTTTTCCGCTATTCCTGATTTTCTCATACAGTATCACACCTCTTCCCGCGGAACCCTGTCGTAAGCGTTCTCTAGGTCAATGAATACACAATGTAGCCCTCTTTGACCTTCCCTGTACTTTTCCATCAACATTCTTAAAGCAAACATGGCATCGGTGGTTCGCTTTCCTGGCATAAGTCCATATTTCTGTTTATTGGTCTCTACTTTATCCCTTAGCCTGGCTTCAATACTTCTTTTTCATACTTTCATTGTGTGGCTCATTAGCTTTATTCCTCTGCAGTTTCCACAGCACTGTGCATCCCCTTTGTTTTTATAGATTGGGATAAGCACACTCCTTCTCCATTCTTCTGGCATCCGTTCACCCATTAATATTCTGTTGAACAGTCTGATCAAAAACTTTATCCCCATCTTTCCCATGCACTTCCAAACTTCTACTGGCAACTCATCTCGCCCAACCGCTTTACCTTTTTTCATTCTTCTTAGTGCATTTTTTACTTCTCTACTGACACAATTTACCTCTTCGTTAACCACTTCGGCTTCCTCTGTCCTTGGGTCTCTGTTATTTTCCTAGTTAATCAGTTTTTCAAACTACTCCTTCCATCTCTTTAACACTGTCTCCGAATTTACCATCACGTTACCGTTTTCATCCTTTATAACTCTCACGTGCAGTACATCTTTTCCTTCTCTGTCTCTCTGACTAGCCAATCTGTACAACTTCTTTTCACCTTCTTTTATTTTCAATCTAGCATACAAATTGTCATGCGCACGTCCCTTCGCCATTGCAACTGCCTTCTTTGCCTTACTCTTCTTTTTTTTTGTATATCTTTTTAGTATTTTCATCTCTTATTTTGTCCCATGCTTTCTTTGCCTCTTTTTTTTCTTTTATCCTCTCCTGAACTTCCTCATTCCACCACCATGTCTCCCTATCTCCTTTTTGTTTCCCAAATGTTACTCCCGGCACAGTTTCAGCTGCTTTTTTTAGCATTTCTGCTGTTTTTTCCCACTCATCAGGTACCCATTCTTGCCTCCCAGAGTCCTGCTCACTTCTTGTCTAAACGCTTTTTGACAGCTTGTCTTCTTCAGTTACCACCATCGTATCTTTTGGTTTTACATTCTTTTTCTTTTTCACCACGAGAGCTATTTTGCGTACCACCATACGGTGCTGCTTTGCCACAAACTCATTCACTATTACCTTACAATCGCACATTTCCTTCAGTTTCCTCCTTCTGCACATCACATAATCTATTTGGGTAATTTTTCTGCCACTTTTATACGTCACCCTGTGTTTATCTTTTTTCTTGAAATAAGTGTTGACAATCACCAAATCCATCCTTTTCGCAAAATCCACAACCACTGATCCTTCCTTATTTTTTGTTCCAGCACCGTATGTGCCGATTATTCCATCATCTCCTATGTTTCCTTCGCCCACATGTCCATTAAGGTCCGCACCTAACTATCCTCTCCTGTTTTGTCACACTTTCTATCAACCAATACAGGTCTTCCCAAAAATCATTTTTATCCTCCATACTGTTGCTAACTAGTGAAGCATATGCGCTTACTATATTTAAGATGGACCCTTTTACATCCAGCTTCATGGCCATTAGTCTGTCTGACACGCTCTTCACCTCCAGGAAACTTTCAACCAGCTCCTCCCTCACCACAATCTCTATCCGATTTTTCTTCCATCAGCTCCGTTGTAAAATAGTTTGCATCTCCCTCCAATGCTCTTTGCTTTACTCCCTTTCCACCCTGTTTCCTGTAGGCACAAAATGTCTACATTCCTTCGTTCCATCAAGTCTGCCAGCTCTCTTCCCCTTCCAGTCATTGTTCCAATATTTAAGGTACTCACCTTGCAAGTGAGCGTCTCTCTTTCCACACTTCTGCTGCCTCTTCACTCGCCTTCCTCCTCTCTTTCTCCTCTTGCTTTTACTATGTTCATCAGTAGCATAATTTTCACAGGTGCCCTGCTGTGTGACATTTGAGGCGGTCGTTGGTAACCCGGGCCGCGAACGATCCTATTTGGATTGATGATGATTACGCATTTGTCTATTTTGGCAAAAAAATTTTACGCCGGATGCCCTTCATGCCGCAACCCTCCCCATTTATCTGGGCTTGGGACCGGCATCAAGAAACACAAGAATGTGTCTCCGATGAATGTCTCCGATGATTGGGATGAATGGCTGGGCAGGGTTGGCTTGACTAGCCGCCAATGGTTGTTGTAAGCAGAAACACGCAAAAAAAATCTAGAACCAACTCCATATCCCTGGCTCATAATTACTGTTTTTGATTGTGGCGCTGCAGACCTGGTTTCGATTCCCAGAGCGAATAAACCTGATGTAGTTTTCCCATTTGCTTGTTACAGTTTCCAAAAAACACAAACCGCGTATTCAAGAACATTTCTTTTCACATCGGGTTTCGTTATCCCAAACAATCTGACTTCATATTTCTTGTGGTGCGTAATTTATGAGAAACTCGAATCTTCTTCTCCTTTCGGCCTTTCCCTTCAGTCAGGGGTAGCCACAGCGTATCATCATTCTTCAAACCTTTCTGTCTTCAACATCCGTCTCCTTTGCACCAACTTCCCCCATATCTTCTTTCACTACATCTAAAAATCTTCTGGGAAACTCGAACATAATACAATTAAAAGATAGCTTTGAAAAGTGTGTTCATTCCTCGAAGGCTTTTCATCTGACACTTGTTGGGAGGAATCGTCAGAATGAACTGAGGGCAATGGGATCGTGCTTATATAGGGAAAGAGAACGAGTCTGATTGGTTCAAAAAAGCAATCAGCACTCTTGTTTTCTTTTCTTTTCTGTTCCTGATTGGCTGCCTTTCTTAACCGATCAGACTCATTCTCCTTCCCTATATACACGATCGGATTGCTCTCAGTTCATTCTGATGATTCTTCCCGATAAGTGTCAGATGAAAAGTCTCCGAGGAATGAACACACTTTTTAAACCTATCTTAAAGTTTTGTACCGCCAATCGACTCTAGAATTATAAGATGAAGCAACTTTTAAATTTGAATATTCCTTTGTTCACACAAAGTTTACAGTTCAAATTATTAGTTTGTCAAGGTCATCACAGATTCACCCTGATGCCTAATTAGCGTCTGCAAATCTATGCTGCACGCACTCATGACGCAAGACAACGCAGAAACAAGTTTTTGTATTTCATAAGACGTTTTATTATTATCACTATTAATTATCAAAGATGTCACATTATTTATAATTGAGACACTACAGCATTGTTGTAAATCCTCTTGCGTGAGCAAAATTGCGAGGCGTAAGACTGGACAATGTTTAGCCTATGCATGCCAAATAAGAGCTATTTTAAATATTACATAAACAAAAGTAAATGTCTGGATTATTTTTATGAAGTAACCAAAGAATAAAATAGGCCGTATAATAAACTATTGCTATAGTAGCACAGATACAAGCATGCTACTGCATTAAGGTTACTTCATGACGTGTAAACAAATGAAGAATTAGGTGTGACCTTTTGAAACTTCACTGCGCTTAAATTGCGTCAGTATGTCGATCTACAAATTTTTTTAAAAATCTTTACTTGAAAATAAAATAAATCAACGAACTCGTGCTGCCCTTTGGTTTATGAAAGGAAAATTGATGAAAGATTTTGTTTTTGGAAGAATTACTATGACATAGCTTTTTTAATGCTCTAAATGAATTAACATAAACTGCATAAAATTATAATTTCTGACACTGTGTCTCTAAATCGTTTTTGAATGAAACGATTATACGACGTCCTTGAAAAATTAAAACGAACCACAGTTTAAGCACAACCTGCCCAGTGTGCAGGGTTGCCAGATTGGCTTTTTTGACGCCAAATTTAAGAAATCTGGCTTTTTTTAAACAGGTTTGGCATCAGAATTTCAGTTTGGCGTTTTGTTTTTTTTTTGGCTTTTTTTACCAAAATAGGGAAGTCCGACATGGAAAGGAAGGGAAGACATTTTTTTTTTTAGAGAACACCATGACTTTGGGACGAAAATAGGTGAGTCCAACATGAAATGGAAGCGAAGACCTTTTTTTTTAGAGAACACTATGACTTTGGGACAAAAATAGATGAATCCGAGATGGAATGGAAGCGAAGACCGTTTTTTTTAGAGAACACCATGATTTTTGGACGAAAATATATTTTCTAGCTGGTGAAATTGTTTGGCTTTATTTGGCTTTATTCTATCAGTGGGATCTGGTAACCCTGCCGGTGTGTCGAATTGACAAAAAATGACTCGTCTTTGTTGCAGTTGCGTAACACCACAACGCTTTAATGTTCAATGTACCTTTAACCAAAAGCAATAAAAAGCAATTTACATTATCTCTCTAAAGAGAAAAACTGACTCAAAATATAATTGAAATTTATTCACTTCCCCACGATATTGAATTTAAAAAAAAAAACAGTATAAAATCCAAAAGTGTAGATTCGGTTTTTTACTTTAAACAAGTTTTTAGAAAGAAGTATTTGCAATAATTAATTTTAAAAAATTAGGTGCTAAATTTTTTGTGTTTAACTTGAGTTACAAAAAGCATTTCAAAGTCACAGCAAAAAAACAATTCACAATTTTGACCTATTTTTACAGATAATTTTATTTGACAATGACCATAAGATATGGTGATAAAGATACCATTGCAGCAAGCTGAAACAGTAAAGATGCAAGGCTATTTGGCTGTCTCGCATAGATTGAAGTTTGTGGGGTTTGAAATTCCTGACCGGCCGATGTAGCAGCATCAGAAAATGTGATGCGGCCTAGCTGAGTTGTATCACATTGAGAAAGAATATTCTAAATAAGATAATTTCCCAAAAAATTTTTGTCTTTCTGTATGTTTAATTTTACTAACAATAACTTTTTTTGTAGATGGAAACTGTCAAAGTACAAATTGCCTCCAGTGCACGAGTCAGTGTGTCAGTCAGTGCCGTTGAAAACTGTTGAACAACCGAAAGAAGGTAGATCAAATAAAAGTATTTTATAGATTTCTTTAGATTGAAATGAAAATCAATCCTAGATAAAATCTAAAATTTTAGATTAAATGTTTCTCATAAAATTTAGTTTTTTATTTTTCAACTTTTAGCCAAAGACTATTTTTTATAAATCGTTTTAAAAATTGATTTAGAATCTTTCTAAAACCTGATTTTAGCCAAATCAATTTATAGAAAGATGAGTAGGGAATCATTTCTAACTTTGCTAATGCTTCAATGAGTGCGACAAAAATTACTTTTGGCCTGTAATATATTCACCCAATCGCGAAAAGGCACACACAGGGTAGTTTGACCTTTTACCATGAAAGAAAATGCACATTACTTGTATTCAATCTACAAACGACACATATTTCCAACCTACAAATTGTACACACAAATTTTAAATTTACAAATGATAAATATCTTTATTTGTATTCAATTTACAAAAAAGCTTCCAGACAATAAATTTAACATGGCGCAACAAGAAAACTCAACTCCGCTTCTTTAGAACATGATTGCTATAACGTTTGAATGGCTTTAAAATAAAAGATTGAACCAAAATTATAGTAATCAATTTATGTTTAATTTCAACGCTTCAAGTATAAGAGTTCGTTTCTACGACGAGCGTTGGCGTGAGTATTCTTTGTTTGTTTTATCGATTTTTTTTTTGCTTAGCGCTTAAGTGCGGAAAGAAAAAATCTATTAAACAAACAAAGAATACACCCGCCAACGTTTGTTGTGGAAACGACCTCTAATACTGAACTCAAAAATAATAAAATGCGTTTCTTGAAAAGGTTTAACTTAAAGGCAGAAATTACTAAAACATAATATAACTTAATTAACAATACTTAATCATCTAGTAAATTAATTATTAAATAGGTATAAAGAAATGGAAATTATTTCCATACTTAAGTAAACTCTTTAGTTAATAGTCAAAATTTTAACTTTGGCATCCTCTTATTTGCTTCAAAGTATATCATACAGTATATTGCAAGTAAAAATTTTAATTTAGAAGTTTGTCAATTATTATGTAATCAAAGT
The DNA here is from genome assembly GCA_963680785.1 of Diplosoma virens. Taxonomy (NCBI): domain Eukaryota; kingdom Metazoa; phylum Chordata; class Ascidiacea; order Aplousobranchia; family Didemnidae; genus Diplosoma; species Diplosoma virens. The sequence continues at coordinate 46,709,289 of OY796883.1, read as the reverse complement.
TCTTGCATTGTTTCTCCAACTTTTTTCATTCTTTCTGTTATTTTTTTGGTAATTTTTTTTGTTACCACTGTTTATAGATGTAGTCATTGGGATAAGACAATATTAAAAAACTGATAATTTCCACTTTTTGAGTTAATTCTTTATAGCCTTATTTTAGCAATTTTCAACTTAAACTTTATTAATAAAGAACAAGATTGGTTTAAAGCTTTCTGCATTATTTAAATGGAAAACATTACAACAAAACAGGCTGTGTCGCACTCAGACTGCATTGTACAGCGCGATGTTCTTGTCGAAATAAGATAACACTATTTTGCAGTTTTGTTTTAAGTTTCAACTTTTAAAAAATACGTACAAGCGATGCTTGTGGCAACCAATTGGACAAAATAAAAAATTTTTTTAGTTTTTCTTGTGAATGTACAGTTGCAAGAATAGTGATTCTTTTTAGTATTAATAATATAAAACAATAATTTATTTGTTTTATTAATGAATTATGGATTTAATATTTATTATTTTATTACTATTGAATAATTTTTTTTAATAATCTAAGATTACATTTTTAATAAACAAGCATCTCTAACAAGTTGGAAAACGCTTTGCTTTGTGTGGTTACATCATTTAAACAATTCGCTTTAAAAAAACTTTTAAACAGAGCAAAATAAACCCAAAACACACAAAATATGCTGGTTAAAATGTTGAAAAAAGCAGAATATTGATTAATTTTTTTCCCGAACCGCAAAGATGCTGAAGACACTGTCATCACGGGAATGGTTGAAACTTCATCCAAATTATTGGATTAGATCTGTAAAGAGCTTCTTTGTGGTACAGAATTTTAATATCGCTTTAAACAAAGTCGATTTTATCGGAGCCATAAGCTTATCGTGACGCTCTTTACCAGAGAAAATCAAGGTATTTATAGTCTCAACAGTTGGGAGAAAGGAGAAACGATTCTTCTTTCCGAGATTACACTGTATTGCACCACACTTCTTTGATTTTGTGCGATTGCCTTTCTCTTTTCCGAGACTGCAGCACCTTTCTCCCAACTGTTGAGACTATAAATACCTTGATTTTCTCTGGTTCGTCCCATTTTGACGCGATTGCCACTGATGAGAGCGTCACGAAAAGCTTATGGCTCCGATAAAATCGACTTTGTTTAAAGCCATATTGGATTAGATCTGTTATATGTGCTGGCGTGTTGCAGTTGTAAGATTTGTTGGCTATTTTTAGTTTACAAAGAATAAAATTTGTCTAATTAATTATCTCAAAAACATTAGAAACAACGACTAATCATTCAAACAAGTAAAAACTGTTTAACCACTTCTTTCGGTATTACCCCTATTTATTTTCTGTCTCTTTCAGTAGGTTTATTGGAGTATTTTTAGCACCTTGTGGTTTTCTACCTCGTTATATTAACACTTTTTTAGTTAAACTTTAGACTAGAGCAATTTTGTATTTTGTTTTGCAATAATAGATTCATACATTGGCGTACGCAAACGTTATGGTTTGGAGGAAGGGTTGAGAGTCGAAAACACGATCACTATAATCTATGTTGTCTTATACAAATGGAGGCCTGTTGCAACAAAAAAAAGCCATTTTTAAAGATTAGCTTCAAAAAATTAAAACTATTTATTTATTTTTAATATTATTATTTTATTTTTATTTTTATCCCTCTGAATCCCCAAGTCTCAGAAAATAATCGAAGCCGCTATATATAGAGGAACATTCAAGCCATTACATTGACCTGCTTGCGGAGATGGCCGATATTGCTTTTCGGTTAAAATCTTTATTTTGGTTTTTTAGTTTATATTTAGAAGTATGATTGAAATTTAGGGCTGCTTGTTAAAACAGACAAGGGAGGAAAGTGACATACATGTAAAATGTTTTTTCCAAGGACGCAAGAGAATGGCGAGTGTAGGTTTTGAACCGAGACCATTTCGATCAAAAGTCACAATGACGATGCTTTTAACCACTCAACCAACTCAACCACACTGCAGACAAATCTACAGTAAAATGAAAGTGAAGACATTGTTTGCTGTTTTTTTTTTTTTTTGTCAAGCCCTAATTTCCTTTTAATTGGAAAAACCATCAATTTATATTAACAATTTTAAGCTGTCTTTGTACTACTATGGACCTCAATTTGACAATCATTCTTCAGGCAGGTTTTTTAACTCCCAATTGATTGTTTCGTAATTGGCACTTTTTTGGTAAAAATTCAATTTAGCAAATAGTCATTGTTTCTGAAAATTTGATAAGCGTTGTTTGGCTTTGGAGAATTGAAATTAATTAAGAATCGCCCTGAATTTTATCGAAGTCTCATTGTATTCAATTCACGTTCTTATTTGTACTCAGTCACGCCAAATTAGTTTGCATTGTATTTACTATTGCTAAATGCAGTGACGCAGGATTCTTTTGTTCTTTTTGTTATTGTTAATCGATAAAACCACGTGTTGCGTCACAAATGCTTTGTTCGCTCGCCATAACTTCTTAAAGCTTTTCTCTATAAATTGGACAGCTGACATAAAGGAATTCATTCAGTTGAAGTTTTTCGCGTAAGACAGTGTTCCGTTATTTGTAGAGAACATTTATAGATCGTTTGAAAAGTCTGGTAAAGTTGCTTTTAGTCGTCATTCTTCCGATGAACTCTCCCGAAAGACATTCACCAACCAGAAGACGGACTTTCTGAAGTGGTGCAGGATCTTCATGAAGAAAGCATTATTATTTTTGACTTTAGGTCATTAATAACCGTAATCTTGACTAGGCCGGTCAGATTGACTTATGTCGGCAGTGACGGCAACATAATTTTCGATAGAGGTTTCTGGCAATAGACACATAATTTTCGGTTCGCTGAGGAGTTGCTATTACAACATAATTTTCGATAGAGGTTTCTGGCAATAGAAGCACCAACCCTCGCTCTTCTGCGCATACACCTATGTGTTCATGGATCACAGTTTTTTAACGTGGTTAAACAAATTTTGGGCGGCGTGATTGAGTGTTTAGAGCATGGCAATAATGAGCTACTTAAAACCCAGTCGAGCCATTCTGTTTTATCCTTGGAAAAAAATTTTAAGGACTTTTTCTTGGCAAATATTTTTAAAATTTAGTCATATCTTTTTAAAAAATCAAAAAAACAAAGTAAAAGAGTTTCAACCAGGCAGCATGGCATTTTCAAAAATGGGTTGTGGTATTTGCTTGCGCTAATTATAGCCCTTCCAACGCTTTTCTGCATGGCAGAAGAATAAATATAGAAATAAAAATAAAGAATAAATAAACTACAGGGGTGTGCCAACGTTGTGTCTGAAGGAGCTACTACTTCTTCACTTTTATAAATAATCGCTGGCCAGAATTAATAAATATATAAATACGGTGTTTAAATTATTGCATATATAAATTTTATTACAGCAAGAACTTTTTCTCTTTATTAAAAAAACATGCGTAGGAACCAAGCAATGACTTTTTTTGAGGGAGAGGAATTTGATCCAAGTTTACATGGACAAAAATCCGAAAAAATCATTAAAATAAAGTAAAAATTAGAAAAAATTTTTATCATTTTACTTCTGTACTGATTGTAGCGCAAGAAATACATTAAAAAAATTGGCCCACAGCGTGCAAGCGTTTGGACACCCGTGATGTAATTCTAACTGCTAGCATTTTGTGTAGCTGCACTTCTGCCATATCGAACTCAAAAAATTCAAAATAAAGATTTGATTAATTGTGTTGCGGGCGATATTCTGGGATGCATAAGGTTTATGATTTCTGGAACTTTTTATTATCCCGGGATTTTGCAGGAAAAAATTTAACTTCTTGGGAAATCCCGGAATTACAAATTGTACTCTGGAGATGGCGAAATATGACACAATTTTTTCTGAAAAATTTACTGAAGACTAAAAAAGTCTTTACTTGCAGTTACTTTCCAGTTTCTCTTTTTTGTCCCATTGGCAAGTGATTGCTACAAAAAAGTCTTCATCTATAATTAGTATCCAATTGCTTCATTTTTATTTCAAAAAAGTCTTTATCTGCAATCCCAAGCTTTTGCTCAATACACAAATCGCGATCGACAGACGTAACGAGTGCACCTACCATAAATCATAACTTTCATCTCAAATTCAAAAATCCGGATTTTCCGCGAAGTCTGTCGGGAATCCCGGGAATTTAAAACTTAAAAATTGTCGGGGATCACGGGATCTGGGGACAAAACCCTAATTATGCACAGGTCTAAATTATACTATCGTATTCTATAGCACTACCCGCTTTAAGTCATACAGTATATTCCGGAAAATTTATTGTTAAAATAGCGTTTTCATTATTGAAGTTTACTATACGATGTTTTTAAATTGAATATTTTGAAACTTTAGCTTCTATTCAATGTTAATCTTTTTTTAAATCTTAGTTACTCCATTTTAAAACACACATTAATAAAGTATATTGTTTATGACATTTTACATTCAAATCAAGATCTGAATTAAGTATTTTAATTTCTTTTTCAAGCAGCTTTTGGTAGGCGTACTAAATTTTAAGGTAGGTGTCTAGCTGTAGATCAATTGTAACAAACAACATATAAAAATTCATGTCCGCTTTTTGGAGCTATATCTGCATTTAGGCTAAGTTAAAACAAGTTTATCTAATTTGGTGCTGTAGATCTAGTTATTTTGTATTATTTCCTTCGTTTTTCGGTTAAAGCTTGTTTACTAACAAAAAAACTGGCTTTAAAAAATATTTGCGTCATCAAATTACTTTGTTTTTCTAAAATTGAATTAACTTGGGGTGAATGTTTTAAAGGGCAAGGGTGTGAATAAAAACATACAAAGCATTACCAGATTTGTGCGTTGCCCAAAGAAAAAATTAAAATACAGCTTTTTCGTCATCGGATTAGCTTGTAACAGGCGGCCTTGATCACAATACAAATCTTCATTGGAATAAAGGTGAGAGAGTTGCAAAATTAAGGATTAAAAAGTTTGACTCTAAGCTTTTTACTACTTCAAATTGCAACAAAGCTTGTCAGTTGCGTGTAGTTCTTATAGCAAATTGCAAAATTCATCACAATAACATTAAGTAGCAAAAATATTAAAAAATATCTGTTAGGTTCTCGCTAAGAACGAATAGATTCGCTAGAAACTTCTCTCTTCAAATGGAAAGAAACTACGGTTTCTGAGTATAAAAATATATTCACAAAATCCAAAAATCAATTTTTGTAAAGAAACTTGGCAACCAAGCTTCACTAAACTTCAAAGCAATTAACAGCGTCAACAACTGCAAATAATTACTTAACAACTTCGTTCAGACTAATTATAAGAATAAATAAACACCCCGATGGTTAATAATAAACTTAATAGTTTGTCCTCTAAACAGGCTAAATCAAGCGGAACAATTTCCAAAAACTAATTCAAATTTAATAATGAATAACAAAGCCACTTGATTGGGCTACATTTCCCAATTTGTCATTGAATTAAGTTTCGAATCGGACAGAGCAGTTTATGACCTCGAAATGCAATTTATCAGAAGACACGGCAGTAAATAATTAGGTAACTGGCAATGTGGAATCGGTTTAGTAGTTGTAGAAAATTTCATTCAGTATTTTTTGGACGTTCGAGAAAAAAATAACAAAAACGGAAAGAAAAGAAAAAAAACATAGATCTGTCTCAAAAGTCACTAAAATACATGCCACGCGCTCTGAATAAAAACGGTGAAACGAATATTTGCTATACAGGGTGTCCCAAAATAATGTATATACATTTTAATAATTGTAAACCAGATGTTTATTATTATTTGTTTACTTTTTATTAAGTAAAAGAATTTATTAACATATTTTATCATTTTTTCAGTGCCAGTTCTTAAACTGATTTCCGTTTTGATCCAGACATTATCAATAACGCAAAGCAATAGAATAACATACATTCTGAAACAATTTCTTAGATATTTGCATGCATTCTTGCTTAATGGTTGCTCTCAATTCAGCGGTTATTGTAGATTTCATTGCGTAGACTTTGTCTCTTGGTTATCCCCATAAAAAAAGTCTAGTGGCGCGAGGTCTAATAAACGCGGAGCGTATTTAACCAAACCCTTCTGTTTAATCTACCTGTTTGGCAAGATCCCATCAAAAAAGGATCTAACGTTGCTATGGCAGTGTGGCGGTGCCTCATCTTGCTAAAAATAAAAATCCTCTTTTTCAAAGTGTTCTCTAATGCTTGGCATGAGAAAGCGCTGCAGTAAAATCAAGTTAACAGCACCAGTCGCAATAGCATTAAAAAATAATGGTCCAATTTATTCTCTTGACGATGTAAGCCGCAACACACTGTAACTCCTAAATTAACATGATAGTTCGATCATAACATGTGGATTCTCAAAGTTGTGAGAACTAGCAGGAACAAAATGATAGAATGATGTTTGTAAATTCTTTTAAATGTTGAAAATTAAGCAAATAATAATAAAGACTTGGTTTACAATTATTTAAAGTGTGTATATATTTTTTGGGACACCTTGTATACGGTATTTACAAGAACAACTTGCAGACAAAATAAATTAAATGGTGGGTTGGTGTACCCATTACGCAATCACTACTAAACAATAGAAAAGATTTTGCTGTTGTTGATGCCAGGTATATTATAGAAATCTTTGTTTATGTATTTCTGGTAAAATTAGAGTCTAAACTTTTTCTTTTTTTTTTGCACCGCTATGATTTCGTTGCCGATGACGTTTATGTTTCATTTAATCTCCTGAAGATGGAGTACTGATTTTATAGTATACCGAAACGTTGAGTTTTAATATTGTTTTTATCTTAAATAAAGATTTATCAGCAGCTTAGGCTCTAATTTTATCAAAAGAACATGAACAAAGATTTTAATGAAAAAGATTACGTGATAATCAAAAGCTTAAAAATTACTGTAAAAGACTGAAACTTAACTACATAGTCATAAGGTTCAGTTTAGATTTATGAATCAAGTGCACTTTGGTTCTATATTTTCAAAAACTTTATATTGAAAAATAATCTGGTATTTTTGTTTAATTGATGGGAAACTACTGATCTATACGAGCAAATGATAAGAGAATTGCTACACTTCAAACTCCAAATGGACAAAGAAAAATATCTACACAAAATATAATTTAATCACAATCATAATAAATTTTTATACGACACAGAAAAAAGATTATCTTCATTTCACTAATTGCCATAGATTTTCAGTTTACAAATAAACTTTCCGCAAACAGCTTTCTGTTGTAATCGGTTTCAACCGAACAGCAGTATTTTAGCATCTCCTAAGTAGGCTTGGATAACCACTGGTCAGTTACGCAAAGTTAAATGCCTCTGACATTGCTTTGTATAATACATCAAAAAAACAATTAGATGATGATGATTGATATTTATTTAAATTGTGTCTTGCCTATCTATTTTGTGGTCTACTATAATCTTTAAAACTTATAATCAGTCAGTTTCTAAAAAAAGGAACAAAAATTACTAATTTTCACTTGTTTTTTGGAACTACTTTTATGCCCAAATTTTTTAACATTTTTTAAAATTTTTGCCCCATGGTAAAAATTAGCCTGGAAAAACCATCCAGAACATCTCGGCATCAGATTCATTTTGAGAATAAAAGAAGGTTTTCTAAACGAGGACGGAAATAGAATCCACTTTTGAGTTTTAAACTATCGTTTCTTATGCTCTTTGCTAAACATACTCCTGCCATGCAAGTTCTGTCAGTGAGAACGGATGGAGGTCGTTAAAAAAAAACAAACCTAAGCAGTGCAAGAATACAAAGTTTACATATCTGGAGTAGACAAAACCAATCAATTTTTAAAATATTATTTTATGAATAGAGTAAAGTGGTGGAAAAAACTGTTTTTATATTCATTGCAATGGTGTTTGATTAATGCGCAAAAATTATAAGGCAGAGGCAAGCAAAAATTAAAACCTCTGTCTTATTCTCATTCACTGTAAACGTTTACGAGTCCCTAGCATATGTCCAGAAATCAACAATTTTAACCCCTCCCCACTGACTATACCTAAAAAAATTTTCATCGGTTTGAACAAATTTGCCCCAATAAATACAAATTTCAGCGGGAATGCGTGTTTTACGGAAATAAGATAAAACTGGTGGAAGGAGAGCTATAAGAAAGAGCCCAAATTGAACTGTCTATAAATGCTCTGTATCTAATTTAATTTCTTTAAAGGAAATTTTTTAGTTGAATATCATACGCAAGAGAAATTTAGGGAATAGGTATGGTAGTTCTTAACGCATAGTATTTAAAAAAATATTTATTTATCCAGAATTTTTTTCTTTTTTGTATTTTGCTCTACAGTATGTACAAAAGCAATTTTGGACAAATATTTTTGCTGTAATTTCACTACTTTATTATTTCTTTTCTTATTTTTATTATTTTTTTAAACTATTGATACTAACTTTTTCATAGGAGTTCATATCTACGAAAGCATGACACCACAAAAGTAAGCCAACAAGTGGCTTACCAGGACATATTGTCCTTCTGCTTATAGAATTATATTTTAGTTCAAGTTTTGCATGTACGGTTTTTGTAACTTTTGTTTTTTTTATGATTTATTCTTCTAATTTTTTCTGCTTATAATATACAAGTTTTTTCTTTCCTTATTGCATTTATCATCATGTCATTTATAAATCATTTTGACTTGCAAAACAGCTGCTAACTCATTTAGTTAAAAGTGATTATCCCAACCTGCTTTTGGTGATACAAAGTACGACTTCTGGTTGAAATTTTTGTTAGAGGAAAGTGGCATAACCTACAATGCTTTTTTCAAGAGCATAATAACGTCACAAAGACAGGATTGTTTTTTCATTTTTATCTTTGAATTTATCTTTAGGAAAACGTCGGGAGCATTATAGGCTACTTAGGGCATTATCCAGCGATTACCTCGATCTGCTTTCAGAAATCTCAAAACGTTGCTGTCCGGTAAAAAGTTTCTATTTGTCTTTTTTTGTGAAGTAGAACCGTGTTTTTGCAATTGCTATTAGTTTAAAACGGCGTTTGTATGATTTAGTAAAGAATCCAAATTTTTCTCTTTAAATGTCTTGATTATTCAAGTGCTGTTATTTCATGTATTTTAAATCAACCTACGTTTATATTTTTTGTAAGTTTTTGTTCTGTGTGTTTCCATGTTCCGCTTGTAATAAAAGATATTCATTTGTAGCAGTTTGTTTTTGCGCAAAACTAAAAGATTAATAATTTTTGTTTAAAATAACATAAAACAATCGAGGGCTGAAAGTAAAAAAGTACTTTCCTGAATCATTTTTTAAAAATATAAATAAACTTCACTACATGGAAAACAATGCTTGCTCACAGAGCGTTTTTGCCTAGAGATCACTTCTGAAATTTAATGGAGTTATTAGTAATTAATTGATTTCACTTTTAAGTTTGCAATGAATTTTTTATAATGCCAATAGTAAAATATTTTAATGTTTGTAATACATAGCTAAGTTGTAATTTTTTATTGTAGAAAGTTCTATCACTCAAAACAAATAAACAAATGCAATTCACTATATGCACAGCTTTTTTTGAAATGTTTCAAGTAACTTGGGAAATCATTCAAGTAACCATTCTGCTGTGTCCTTGAGAAAGACACTTTACGGCATTTCTGCTCGGCAATCTTGGCAAGCAGTCCTAAATTTCAGTTATGTCTCTATTAAATTTCAGGCGGACAGCAATATCTTGGCATCTCCGGAAGCAGGTGTGGGTAATTGCTTACCCTAAGTATTAGCACCTCCGTCGCTTTCCTCCGAGTCAGGAGAATAAACATAGAGATAAAAATAAAAAAATAAAATTTCAGAGTAAATAACTTCAAAAATAGGTCAATGCACCTACCATTGATCCTTTGCAAAATCACTTCAAACTCTATTTTCTCAATACAAAAAAATAAAGAATAACAATGAACGAAACTGAATTGAAACTATTATGAAGAAAAATACTTGATTTTATTGGACGTTTTTGCCATCTCTTGAACCGAATAAAAACAGGAAAAGATGATAACAATTTACTTGAAGAATAAAAATGCGCAAATATCTTGAAATGAGTGGCACGAAACAATTTCAGGGCTTTGTTAGATTCCAGTAATAATTTTATTTGTGGGCCGCTAAAACCTGGTTGTTTTTTGTTTTAATTTGAGTTAGAATTGTGAGAATTGTGGGTAAACTGCATGAAATGATTTAAAAATTCTACCTGAATTTTCTTGTCCAAAACAACATCGGTGGGCTAACCCTCTGACTTGCTAGCAGAAGGATTTGAGTTTGATTTTCAGTCTATCTAAGTAAATTTTGTTGTTTTTTTGGGAACTGCATTTCATGATAAATTTTGAGAAATAGATCATTCTGCTTATTTAAAATGTTATTCTTTTATTTCTCTTCTTACTTACGCGATCGTTTCATTTTTAAAAAAATAAGTCGACGCACATGCCAGAACGTGAAAATAAGCACAAAAATAATTTCTAATTATCTTCAAAATAAAAAAAAACACAATCTGGTATCCATGGCTACAATCTGGATAAAGCAAAGAAAACTAAATACTTGTTTGCAAAACGTTTTGCGATGATTTTTGAAGAAATGAAAATTTTTAACTAATAATCGTTAAAATGATTGTTATTGAACAAGCGCTACATTATTTTAAGCTGCATTTAAAGTGTAAATTGCACAATGATTATAGCTACTTAATGTTTCAACAGCATTTCCGCGCCAAAACATAAGTGCGTTAAGTCGTGCGTCATAAAGCGTGACTTTAACCCTAACTTACCTAAGGGGCTTCTCAAAGGACCACCCTTATATAAAAACGTTATAACTCGTAAAGTTTGAATGACAAAAAACTAAACTTTTATGGCTTTTCCTAAAATTTATTCCTGAATATTTTGGTATTTTGCTTGAGGAAATTTGATTGACTTACCTCATGATTTTTGTACACAAAAAATGTACAAAAATCATGAGGTAAGTCAAAAAACGTTTTGAACGTCTTACTGTGTTTGTCAAGATTACTGGGTCACGTAGTAGTTATTTGTTTTTGCAGCATACCGTGACAAATCAGATTATGTCGCAAAACAAAGCAATCAACAAAAATTGAGGACCTTCAACTTTATGCAAAATAAGAAGAGACTGATAGTAAATATATTAAGAGTAAAGACATTTGACTAAACTAGAATAAATCTTTTCCAATATATGAAAAAATCAACTGCGCAGCTATGTTTGTTAAGAGTATTGGACATGTAAATATAGGGTCCTCCGAGGATCCTTCTTAGGTAGTCAACAGAAATAAACATCCTAGGTAAATAAGGGTTAAGTTACATATATTAGACTGATTAGAAAAAGAACGTTTACCCACTAGGTAGGCTTGGCGGTTTGGCGGTTGATTGCGAAATACTTACCAAGTAAGTAATTTGGTAACACTTCTGTGTTATGATGTTAGTCGGGCACGTCCAAATCTGTTTGGGCGAAATACTTGAAAAAAATTTATTATTAATGTAATCACTTTAGTAACCCCTCCTTTTCATAAGCAGCCGTATTCAAAGGTTTTGGAAGCGTCTTGTTACTACCACTTGTTCTTACGTAATAACAGACAACTGTGTATAATAAAAGTTTTTTTCTTTGAGAAATCTTTACAAAAGCCTCAAACAATTCAGACATAATAATCCCTTTTACGTAAAAACGACAATTTAATTCCAATTTTTAAAAAATTCTCTTTAACATCTTCTTGAGCACCACTTCGCTTTTAATGATCTAATAATATAATAATAATACATCGCTTTGTTCAAAGGTACGGCGACCATGCACAACGTCAGTTGTAATAACGTACTTCGTTTAGTCGCTGCTTCCTTATTCACAATCTTTATTTCTACATGCACTATGATTAATTTCAAGTTGATTGTGAGTAAAAACGAAAATAAATAGATAAAAAAAAATATCAACAAGGCGTGTAACTACGCAGAAAAATAAAAGAAGGGGACAGCTACTAAAATTCAGGCGCCAGAAAAAAAAGGTTAGATGCCACTTCTGCAAAAGAGATAAAGACAAATCTGTACTTGAGCAAGTGCAAGAACATTTGTAAATCATTTGCGATTAATGTTATCATAACTTACAAAAGTTCTTGTCAACTATCATGAACTGTAAACATGGTTGCTTCGTTTGAGTCAAATTTATAGTTTAACCAATGTGCAATAATGGATCACTTCTAAATCAGCTTGTTAGTGCATACGACTCAGTGAATTTTGTGTAGTTTTGGTTTTGTTGTGAAGTTTTTTAATTAGTTTTCTAATTTACTGTGTTCTTTCTCATCTTAAATTTAATTTCATAATTTTAACTGGCTTTTTTTTGTCCAAAACGTACGCTTTTAAAATTGGAGTTCATTAAACCCCAATGGTACAATTTGCTTAGTTTTTTTGGTAGACAGAAAGTTAACTATGGCTAATGGTTTTCATTGAATCACGTTTGTTTTTATATAAACCTATAACAAAAAACTCATCTCTAACCTTTTCGTCCGAGACTTGTCAGGAGATAAACGTTGGAATGAAGGAAAGAAAAATTAAATCGATTTTGTAATAAAGTTAAAAGAAGATGATTGGATGTATGAGAGAAGCGTCACAGCACGTGATTAACACAAGAGTTCAAGTTGTAAATAAACTCTTTTTGGCGGCAGAAATTTGGCTTGCATGATTTGATGTAAACGGCTTCTAAACCAGATAAATGAAAAGACAAACGGCCAAATAAAAAAATAACAATTTTTTCATCACTGTAATTTTTGGCGCACATATGGTTATCAAAAAAGGTGTTAACCAATTGCGGATTCACTAAACATGACTGGGGTTAAAGATTTGCCAAAACGAGTGAAGATATTGCGAGAGTTTGGAATTTGGCCTGTTCTAATAAATTTTGGCACGGGTTGACAAATTTTGTCCTATAATCGTCATTGGGAAAACACTTGCTTGTAAATTAAAAATTTTTACGTCACCTACTTCACTGACGCTAAAAAAAGGCTCTGTCTATTTTCATCTGCCCTGGTTAGGAACTCCTTCGATTGCACTTGAAAATAAAATTAAAGCCATTGTGGAAAAATGCTTCTTTGCAGTAGAACAACGAGTTATTTTTACATCTCGCCCACTTGTTCCTGAAATCAAAAAGATGTGTTGGCTGCTTCGATTTTAGGCAATATAGTTTATAATTTTTCCGTCACTGTACGTGGGCCGCACATCGCAACGATTACAAGAAAGAATTTGTCAAAACATTCCAAAATTTATTGGAACAGGCCAAATTCCAAACTCTCGCAATCCCTCCACTCGTTTTGGCAAATCTTTAACCTCAGTCATGTTTAATGAATCTGCCATTGATAAACACCTTTGAGTGCTCTGTTGATATTGGCATCTATCCATGTCCCCATGCTCTGTTGATATTGGCAACAGTTTAGAAGGCATTGTGACTGAGTTTGAACTCATACAACATAAGTAAGCGAAGGTCATGTTTTCTGTGTTTATAATTAAAGGCTTATATGCTTTAAAAATATTTTTGCCTGAAAATAAGTTAAAAAATATTTAAGAGTACACATCAATTATTATGTATACCAAAAGTGACCTAAAATAAACAACAAATACAATGTCAAAATAGTTTTGCAAAACACAGTACTTCAAGCGGCCATTATTTTTGTAACGACCTAATATATAAAAACACAGATGAACACATCAAATATTTGATAACGAGATAACAAATACGAGCGTATTTTACAAAAATTGTTTGATTATAATATAATGTACCGGAAGTGGTTAAGAGCGTTATGTCCAAGTTTAATTGCAATAGTTCAAAGTCAGAAGATTAACCACTAACTTGATTCTATTTACAGAGTATATTTATTCACTTATTCAAATAGAATTGAAAACAAAACAAATGTTAAAATAAACAATTACAATAATAAAAACAATTTAATATAGCATAATTATAACATAAGTTAATTTATCTAACCGATATCTGCCTGAGAGTAACTCAGTATATTACTATTTATAACTGAGCCATAAAAGGATAAACCCTCGGCCGCTGTCCTGTTTGTGTCTGACCTGGAGTAGATGCCCTTCCAAACGACGACGACGACAAATTGTATTTAATGTTGGAAAGGAGAAGCACGCCGAGCTTTTAAACTTTTTGATTTTTTTTGCCAATAACTGAACCGATGACTGGAGGTCCAATGATTCTCATGTTAGTGCCGATAAATCCCGATAATCAGTCAAATTGAAACTTTGGAGGGGACGCTGAAGTAAGGTGTGAACTAAACAATAGAGATAAAAGGTTTATACCAGCGGTTCTCAAACCTTTTTGACTAAAGTTTTAAGATGCGTAACCCCCTGCTTAGATAGTTGCACCAAAATTCAATTGAAGACTAAAAAAAAGTGGGTCGTTACTTTGAAACCGTCTCAGAAGTTATCATTTTTGTCACAAAATTCAAGTGAAGACCATAAAAAGGTCATTACTTTAAAACTATCTCTAATTTTTTAATTTTATCCCAAAAATTAATTAAAGTCCAAAATGAGGATTCTTCTCGTGGCCACCCGGTAAAAGCCGAGTGGCCATCTTGGGGGCCCCAGGGCCCCTTTTGAGAACCCGTGGTGTATAGATTTTTTGTATTTGGCGGTGTGCTTAATTTATCAAAAGTGACTTGCGCGATTATGCACCTCATGGGTTGTATGAAACAAAAGGCACGAGACGATGTTGCTTAATATTAAAGCCGAGGATTGGGCACGTGACGTCAACCTTAGCCGAACGATAACTTGAGTGACGAAGCAACATGGATGAATCAACAAAGGTTCGAATCTGAATCTTATTTTAAAATTGTACAAGTAAGTGTGGTTTAAGCCAGTGGTTTTTAAACTTTGGCTGGCCGAAGAGCCGCTAAAACAGAGGGGAAAATTGCTTTTTCTTGTCTTTTAAAAAAGAGAGGGTACAGGTGCGTGGATACATTTGGTTTGCCTTTACAATCTTAGAAACTCAACCAAAGTATTTGATCTAACGAAAGTGAATGTTTTTCTTTTGGTTCTCATCTGCACCTTAAATTTAGGAGAAAAGTAGGAATCATCAATTAGATTGAAAGTGATAAACTTTTTTTAGTCATCAATAAAGTTTTGCGCTGAAAACAGTTGCAACATGGTTTGGCATAGCGATTGCTTTCAGCGAAAAAGTTTTTTTGCGCCCTTTAAAAAATGGCTTTCCGGCGCCCCTGGCTGGCGATTCCAAAACTTTTTATTTTTTGCTTTTTTGAAATAATGGCGGGTGTCCCTTAACCCTTTCACTACCATCGGGACAATACGTCCCAACCGGTAAAACGTTCGGTAGTGAAAAGGTTAACATTTAAAAGAAAGAAAATTTTAAAATTTCAAAATAAAAACTTAAACAAAATGATTAATGATGAATTGTGACCAAAGCTTTGTTAAATTTTTGACTTTGGAAATTTTTAGTTCCATAAATTCGTGATAAAAAGAACAAATTAATCGATAATTTCAAAATCACAGGATTTTGCGCGGACCCATTAAAAGTTGCTCATGGACTCTCAGGACGTCGGTTTGGGAACCGCTGGTCTAAAACGAACAATAACTTAATTGATGAAGCGACAAGGATGGCAATCCCCAACGGTTCAAATCTAAATGCGGAGAGTTACGGGTTAGTTTGGCGGAAGAGAGCAAACTAAAGACATTGCCCGTTATTTTTTTGTATGGCCGTGTTGACCTAGTTCCTGCTTTCTTTTTCAAGCGGAGTCATCTCTGTACGTAAGCAGCTTGACGGCTTTTAGGAAATTTTTGTAAAGTGCTTTACCCAAAGGCTAAGCAGATTTTTTTCATTATCTTAATCTATATATTAATTCTTTTGACTTTCAGGAAAGCGTCGGAAACTTTACACTTAAGGAAACTGTCTAGCAATTACCCTTACTTGCTTTTGGAGTCGCCAATGATATTGCTTCCCGGTTAAAATGTTTTTTATTTTCTATTCAGAAGTATGACTGGAATTTAAAGCAGATTGACAAAATCGTCTAAAGAGAAAGTGTCATAAAGTGTCTTTTTAAAACACAATAGAATAACGAGTATATGTTTTGAACTGCGACTGTGTCGATCACGTTTACCATTAATAGGATTCTCTGCTACTCGGCTACGCTGCCGACACTGACTCAGGTAGACTGAGCGTTCCGCTCCACGCGATAGTAGTCTGACTTGCAAGTAGAAAGACGCAGGGTTTACTCCGAATTGATTTGTTTTGTTTACTGTGGCCCCTTTTATATTATCTTGAACAATATCCCCTTTTTGGTCGAGATTATATACTGTAATTGTAGAGACAAATCTCAACACAATGCTTCCATCCGGTGACTTGAAAAGGAATTGGTCCATGGACCCCCCCTTACAATGCCCTTAAATCTGCCATCTGTAAAACACAATTTGTGTTAATTTGAAGGATGTTAAAGTTTATTGCTAACTAAGCATTTTAACTAAAAAGCTTTATGCCGAAGAAAGCTGGGCATTATGCTTGTTACAACTATAATAAGATTAAGTGAGCTGGGTTTGTTGCAGCTCTCAATTTTTCATATCCAATGTAAATGGATTGCGTCATTTTGCCTCACTTTGCCTAAAGTTTTTGAGCTGAATTAAAAGCGGTCAAGTCTAATTTGAAGAAAAACCGATTGAAGTGAGAGTTAGGTTGAAAGAGAAACAGAATTAGTTTTAGTGAGCAACTATGGGTTGGAAAAAAACAAGTTTTTCTCAAGCATTTTAACAAATTTTAAAAAATTGAAAAATTTTTGGGCCCGCGAGTTCAATTCGCGCGACGTTTTTTTCATTTTATCTCTTAGAGCAACTAGTTTTGTTCCTTTTTTACTCTCACTTCAATCGTTTTTTCTTCCAATTAGACTCGACCATTAAAAAAGGTCAAGTCTAATTCGAAGAAAAACCGATTGGAGTAAGAATAAAAAAGAAACAAAACTAGTTGCTCTAAGAGATAATAAAAGAAAAAAACTCCGCGCCAATTGTTCTTGCGGCCCAAAACAAGCCCAAATTTTTAAAATTTTTTTAATTTGTGAAGATGCTTAATAAGAACTTAGTTTCTTTTCAACCAATTACTTTCTCTCAAAAATCAATTCTGTTTCTCTCTAAAACTAACTCTCGAAGTTGCCAATTCAAAATAAAAAAAAGTTGTTTTTTAAAAAAAACTTAACATTACGTAAATTTAATTAAAAGGTAATTGCAAAAAATTAAAATTATTTAAAAAATTAACATCTAAAGCGTTGCTGATAATAATTAAAGCTGCTGCACAGATATTTAGGGGTGCTGCATCTCGGTAGCTCCTGTGGGCAAGCCGCCACTTATTCTCTTTACTAAACTTAATGTCGCTTTACTGTGTTTTTATGGGTTTACCACTAGGTCCTACTATAGCTAACTTCTTTCTGGCTAAAACGGAAACCTGCCTTTTCCAACAGCAACTCAATTCCGCCCCAGAAGTCTATTTTAGATATGTAGATGACATTTTTGCAATATTTAACAACGAAACAGACAGTATGGAATTTTTAGATAGTTTAAATTCACAACATAAAAACTTGCAATTTACAATGGAAAAGTCTACTAATACTCTCCTCTTTTTAGACATGGAACTTAAAATACACAATAATAGTTTACAATTGTGGATTTGGAGAAAACCGACTCATACTGGTGTTTTCTGAATTTCAAAGCAATTTGTCCGTTAAAGTGGAAATCAAACTTAATTAGTTGTATGCTAAATCGTGCCAAAAATAATTGTTCCAATCGCCAACTCTTCCAAATTGAAATAGAAAAATTAAGATCAATGTTTTGTAGTAATGGATACCCAAACTATTTTTTCGATAAAGTTCTTTACCAATTTATGAATAGTAAACAAACAAATTTAAATCAGACGTAACCTACCAATAAAAAAGAAAAAGAAACCATTACAGTTGAAATTCCATATGTGGGGAAACAGTCTCACATATGCGCAAAAGACATTTCAAAACTTATTTGGGAATTCTCTGCCGTGCATTTAACACCTGTATATAAAACTTGCAAAGTTGGAAACTATTTCAATTTAAAATCTAACACACCTGCGCTTTTGTTATCAAATGTTGTTTATCGCTTTTCGTGCCCGTGTGATGCGGGTCTGACTTACATCGGTAAGTCAACACGTCATGTGATAACAAGAGCAAAGGAACACTTAAATTTAGGTTCTTCGGTCAAAAGCAAAATAAAGATCATATTATTGAATGCAATTTGTGTAATAAAAAAGATATGGATAACTTAATGCATCGTTTTAGTGTTATAAAAAATATTCCTCAGATTACAACTATAAAATTCACGAAGCGTTACTAATTGAAAAACATCAACCAAAATTAAATAAACAGCTGTATGAAAATGGCTCGTCTTTTTTGCTACAACTGTTCTAATTTATAGTAAATATTATCTTTTTATAGTAAATATTCTAATTTAGTCATGTGATTTGTATTATGTTTTCTCTTTTTTCTCTTTTCTTCCTCTATGAATTCTGACGTTGTTTTGTGTAATTGTCATTGCTTTTAAATTGAATTAATTAGTAATAACAGTGACAGCATAAACTTGAGAAAATTATTGTTTATATAGTTTAATTGAATGTATTTATCGTTTATGCTGATTATTCATTTATGGTGAAATTTTTTTAATGATTTTAAACAATTTTTAGATGCTTTGTTAAGGACTGATGATAGTCGAAAACGTTCAGCTTTTTTAATAAATATTACAAACTAAATGAAATGTTGGATTTTGCTTTTTATTATTTTCCAATTAAGTTTTTTTTATTAAGTATTGATAACAATAATGTACAAAACCTTCAAATCGTTGATGCTGCATAAAATCTAGACGTCGGACTCGCCGCACTACTACTTTTTTGCCGAGTCCGAGTCCGAGTTTGAATCCATTTATATTGCACCGAATTGACGGGTCGCGAGTCCGAGTCCGCATCTCTGGTCTTCACTTTGAATTTTACTCTGATTTTTGTCAAAAAAGTAAGCTCGCGGAACAAATTTTTGAAAAACCTGCGATACACTTATGAAAATATAACTAAAAAATTTGAGTGAGCAGTGGTCCGCAGAAAAATATTAATTGAGTTGCAGGTTGGACATCCCTGGTATAACTGAATCTAAATATTTTTGTTTTTAAATATTTTTTAATACTTTTGTTTGTTACAGTACATATCTTTACATGTATTTTCTTACATGCGTCTCGAAAACGTACTTATCTTTAAAAAAAGGTCTTCACTGCGAGTCTTACTCTGGTTTTTCGAGTTTTGTCGAAAAAGTAAGCTTGCGATACACAGTTTTGAAAAACCTGCGATACAGTTGTGAAAATATAACTAAAAAATTTGAGTGAGCAGTGATCCGCAGAAAAATGTTAATTGAGTTGCAGGTTGGACATCCCTGGTATAACTGAATCTAAATATCTTTGTTTTTAAATGTTTTTTAATACTTTTGTTTGTTACAGTACATATCTTTACATGTATTTTCTTACATGCGTCTCGAAAACGTACTTATCTTTAAAAAAAGGTCTTCACTGCAAGTCTTACTCTGGTTTCTCGAGTTTTGTCGAAAAAGTAAGCTTGCGATACACAGTTTTGAAAAACCTGCGATACAGTTGTGAAAATATAACTAAAAAATTTGAGTGAACAATGGGCTGCAGAAAACCGTTAATTGGGCCTCAGGTTGAACATCCCTGGTATAGCCGAATATAAATATCTTTGTTTTTAAATGTTTTTTAATACTTTTGTTTGTTACATATCTTTATTTTCTTTCATGCATTTCTTTCTTGCAGTTAGTATGTGTGTTTATAAAGTTTCTTGCAAATAATATCGGTTAACTAGATACCAAGGTGCAACACTGCTATGACTCAATCAGGATATCCATGCGGATTTTGCCACATTCTTCTCCGGCCATTTTGCAACCTTCTAACTTTTCTTCATATATAACAGACAAATATATTGTAAAAAAACTTCAGCAATTTAAAATGTCAATTTTGTTTAAGTTCTAGCTAATCACACAGTCCGCTTAATCATTCCTGAGCTGACTAATATCTTAAAGTCTGTTCAGACTGAAACTAAAAGCGGAAAAAGCAAGCGAAACGGCGATTTTTATTAGTGTAATGAAAAATTTTGCTTTCCGCTTGCTTTTTGCAACCCCTTTCAATCTAAATCAAGCTTAAAGTTGAAATATTTCAATTTCAATCTTTTTCCCCAAGCAAGAAAAATTTTGCGTTTTATCCATCTTTTTACGTTTTAATCCAAACAATCTGACCTCTTTGGATTTTTAGCGCTTTCCGCCACACGTTTTATTTTGCTGCGTCCGCTACAGTCTGAATTAAATCGACCTTTAATCAAAAAGGCCAACGGCTTTCAAACAATTATTTCTTACGAGATAAACAGTTTTTATAATGATGTAAATTGTTTTAACTGACAACTTTTTACGATCGTTTCGTTTATCAGCTTTCGATCTTTTTGATTTTGCTTTTGTTTAAAATAGATATTTTTTAAGAAATTGTTTTGTAAAACGACGGCAGAGATCTCTATAGTGGATCCAAATTTATTTTGATGGGACAACGTCTGGTATACTAGGATCACCTTGCATAAAGTCCTTGATGCTGGCTCATTTTCCAAATGAAGCACACGTCTTCTGTTCCAACAGCCGCAATATTTTCAATTCAGTTTCAGCGCAATCTTTGTTTAGTTTGTACTTTTTCTACTTTACAAAAATTCAAACATGATGATTCGCTAACCTTTCTCACTTGCAAAAGAGACTTATAACCTGCGTGCTTGAGCAGAGTTGGATCGCATAGGCAAACGAACATATTTCATGTTCTTTGACTTCCTGGTAGAACTTTGATCTACATAATTTGAAACGGCCACGTTCTTCCTCAAAACACTATTTCAAGTTGGACTTCCTATTTTGTTTCAAAATTTGTATTCTTCTTGTTGTTAAAACACGCCATATAAGTCTTTCACAGCATCTAAATTGTTAAATCTTATTGATATCATATTGTTAAATCCATTTAAAACACGCCTCAGCATGTTGCGTTGCACCGTGTGTGACTTGCCAGATCCCCCGACTTCCCTGTGCGTGACTTTTTTTTTTGTGGGTAAGTTAAAGACAAAGTTTATATTCCATCGTTTCCAGAAAAGATCGATGACATGAAGGATCAAATAACAACTGTAATCAACACAATGGACCGCGACATGCTGAGGCGTGTTTCGGATGAATTCTCATATCGGCATCATGTCGTCCGTGCTGCCGGTAGTGTGGCCACATTGAGCACTTGTAAAACATGAAATAAAACTTTAATGTATGTACAACATATGTGTCCAAGCTAGTGCTTTTTTTGGAAATATCACGTGATGATTTTGGCGTATTCTTTTTAAAACACTTGCATATAACACTTGCATATAACTTGTATTGTTTTCCAATAACCGATTTTTTCAAATTGTTGATTCGGTAGTTGAATTTTTTTGTGTAAAGTTTGTTTCCACATATTACAAACTTTTTTCTTCACAGAGTTTAATCCAGTATTTAAGAAATATAAAATCAGAAGTGAAAAAACTTAATAACGCCTTTGAATCTTATTATAATTGATTGTTTGTTCATTACAATCGTTTTGAAGAAGAAAAGCTTTTTTTTTTTCTGGTAAAATCTGCTTGTTTATTTTATTTTATTAAATCATTTTGAAAGAAAATTTAATGTAATTTACTGTTAGGTCTTTAATGAAAAGGCAATATATACATTTCACAAACTTGCGTATATGATTGGGCAATAATTATTTGTTTCTATGTTAGAATCTTTGGCGATTTATTTCCTGTAAAATTAAAAGTTAAAAATTTTCAATAAATTACATCGCTGCTGTCTTGACCTTATCAGCTTACCGTGTCAGTATGAGGTAGACATCTAAGTAAAATGTGGCTGGCATAGAAAATGTTGCGAGATGCGGCAGAAAAGACTTTGTGAACTCAAGATAGAAATTGTCAAATTTTTTAAATCCGATTTTAGCAAATATCGAGTTTCCTTTAAGTTGTCCGTGATTTGAGCTATTATTCATGCAACTGTTGTGTTGAGGTGTTCTTGGGGTTTCGGAAATAAATTTTTTGACTTAGCTTCAAGTTGTGTTGTGAATAAGCTGCTGCAGAGATTTTTTTGATTTCCATGGAACCTGGAAATAGAGCGATGTGAAAGAATTCTCTGATGACGCAATCACTATTACTTCCGCGTTTAATTGTTTTTATATGAAGAAGAGTTTTGTTTAGTTTGATACTTAATGTGATTGCTTCATCGTCGTAGTGATAAAACAAAACCTTATTATGTAGCAAAAAGTTTAAAGATTGAAAAGTTGTTGGAAAAAGCAGAGGGTATTACCATTAAACACAGATAATAGCAGAGAAAAGTTCTGAAGCTCAGGAGTAATTTTTATAATAAAATTTTTTAACTTTTTTCAATTGTTTTGTTGTAATCGCTCCAAAAATTCATTTATCTTTTCCGCTATATATAATGTTAAGGCCCACTTGAACATGGGCATTACAATAGTTAATCGAACTACACTTGATCGAACGACAGTTGATCAAAACGAGACTTGATTGAAACGACAGAAGATTGAAGCGACAATAGATCAAAACGACAATTAACCAAAAAAGCAACAATTGATTTAAGGCCCGTTTCCACTACGAGCGTGGAAAAGAGCATTCTTTTTCTCTTTTATTGATCTTCGATTGAAGCGAGCGGTTAAAATTGAAGCGAGCGCAAAAAAAAATCAATAAAACAAACAAAGAATTATTTTTTCCACGCTCGTAGTGGAAACGGGTTTTTACTTATGCAGATTTTTATGATTGAACAATTTTTTTTGTTATAGCATGTTAATCAGAAAAAACAAGTAACCCTTTTGGGTTTTTAGCTGTTTGTTCCATATTGCACTTTAAGAAGTGATTATTAATTCAGTTTTTATAATAAATTTATTTTTTAGCTTACTTTATTAATGCAGGTTTTGCTAGTTTTAAGAAGAATTTTTTAGAAAATTAAACAGTAACAACAATACTTAGGCATTACCCAAAGCAGCTAAGCATTTTTTGGAAAAATTGCACCAACTTTCAAACGAATAAAAATTGGAGAAGTCATAAAATTTGCAGACAAATTGTACTCGTAATTAAGAGCACAATAACGTTTTTTTTAACAGGGCCGGCACTTTCCCCCCTTCTTCCCAATCTTAATAGCGTTAACCTGTTACCTGCACAAAATGTAAATTTTTATCCGAGCTATTGATCTTATCGTTGGTTAGACAGAAATTAAATTTTTCCAATCACAACTAAATTGAGCGAAAATTTCTCTATACAGCTAATTTATCTTGTTTGCGGTGTAAAAACTGGAAAACAAAGATGGTTTAATTTTAAACAGATTATTAAAAACATAAACTATTAATTAATTTAATTTAATAGTAACGAAACGTTTTGTTATTACCAGTATAACAAAAAACTATTTTTTAAACTTGGTTGCCAAGCACCAAATTGGAACGGGATAAAGTGAAGATATTTCAGTTTAATTATTGTTAAGAATTAAAATTGTTATCAACTATGCCAAATTACTTGATACAATAAGCAAAAAAAAATAATAAAAACGTCAAAAAATGTTTTTAAAACTTTTTTGTGAAACAATCATAACGGCTTTGCAACGTTTCCTTAAAAAGTTTTTTGTCGTGCTTCGATCAATTGTCGTTTTAATCAAATGTCGTTTTGATGAAGTGTCGTTGGATCAAGTGTCGTTTGATCAACTATGGTTCGATCAGCTGTCGGTTCACTTTGAATACGACTAATCCTGGCATAAAAGTCGCCGCATTTTTGCGATTTTATTTTGTACAATTTGTTTAGAACTAGTGCTTCTCAACCTTTTTCGACTTGCGGGACACTAACAATTTCTAACTTTCACCTGACGGCCTAAAAGCAAAAATTCAGACTTAAAAGAAATCAAAAACGTTGTAAACTTTGAAACAATCTATAAATCAATATTTTGTTAAAAGTTTTGCGGAACATTTGGAAATCTTTCCCGGCGGATTAGTTGAAATTCACTGGTTTAAATCAAGCTTTTTTAGTAAAAGTTTTAATGCTGAACGCTTTATGGCCTAATGCAGGGTTTTCCAAATTGTGTGCTGTGAAAAGGATTAAAGTGTGCCGCAAAATTTTCCTGTTTTGACGGAAAGCCATAACGTTTTGGTCTACAGATTGTGTTTTATGTGATTTTAGTATTGTTAAACATCTTAAATATAGGCTGTTTCAGTAATGTAAAAGGAAAGAGGCCATTTGCATAAAGTTGTTTGTTTTTTGGGATATTCAAAGTTAGGGGCCCGAGGCAAGGATTCCCAAAAATTGGTGATCTCTAAAAAAAAAGGTCTTCACTTCAATTTGATGTCATATTTCGTTATTTTTCTACCAAACTCACAGTGATCTCTAAAAAAAAGGTCTTTACTACGATTTAATCTCTAATTTTGGTATTTTTCTCCCAAAATCATAGTGATCTCTAAAAAAACATATACAGCAAAATGAAACTATATGCCGTAGCCTATTTTCAAGGGGGAGCCCAAGGCAACTGCCTCATTTGCCTCCCCCAATATCCACCACTGCCAGTATAAAACAATTTTGTAGCCACACCCTTTCATCAGGTGTTGCTGCTATCATATATTGAATATAATTTTTGTATGTAAACTTGAAGAGGGTATTAAGTAAGTTTTAGCCTTTATGAAGTAAGTGTGCCGCAGGCAAACTCAGAATTAATTAGTGTGCCGTAGTGAAAAAAAGTTTGAAAAGCACTGGCCTAATGCAATACTCAACAATCTTTTTTGAAATGCTACGCATTTCTAACCTTTACAAAAAAGCTTGTATCCCCATTAATTTTACTATTATGCACTGGTTATAAAACCTTCTTCTGAACAATTCACCATAAAAGATTATTAAAAGATGTTCCTAAATTTAGATAACACAACCTTTCTGGGACCTGTTTGCTCTCCTTTTTGTTGTAAAAGTAACAAAGTTTACGACAGTCAATTAGAATCGTTGAAATCTGTGACATATTAAAAAATTTTTTGCTGTTCGAGTTACTATGTCATAGTTTATACTCGTACATAAACAGCGGAGGGAACAAAACAAACTTGTTTAGTTGCAAGTTTTCTGATTAAATTATTTACTAACTTGATTAACTAATTATTATTAAGAATTAATTTTAATTATATAATTCATATTTATTTTTAAAAATTTACTAACAGAGCCAATCGGCAATAAAAACAGCTATTTTTGGTATTTCTTACAACTGGATGAATTTTTTGGATCAATTATTAACAGTTAAACAAAAACTGCTATAGTTTTTTAAAAATAAATAAATAAATTTTACATTATCCTTAAAGATGATTCATATAAAAAGCAAAAAAAATGTCTGCAGTAAATCACATTGACATACTTTACATTATTAGTAACAAAAATTGACATGAATTCGACAAACTTCCAGAGGTGTGCAGAGCGTAACTTTTGCAACTTGCGCAATAGCGGAAGTCGAGTTTCCTTGAAAACTTTGCGCTGCATTTTTATACTTCTTTTTGAGGCGTTTCGCATTTTGCGCTGCGCTTTTGGTTAGAGAATTTTAAGTTGCGTTTAATTGCGCTGCATTTTATGGCGCTGCGCATCAAAGATTAAACAAATCAATTGCGCTTTATATAATCTTATTTTGCAAAAGCGCAATCTACTTTGGTTGTTTATCAATGTAGGCGATTGAAAAACCGATTGAGCTGCGCTTATGATTTGAAAAACAACAGTACGTTTTATTTGATTTAAAAATCACGTTGCGGCTTGCTTAATGTAGTTTCAGACTAGTCTATATTGCGCTTTAGATGAATTTCAAAATCGCATTGCGCAAGATGCGCTGCGCTTTTTATGAACTTATTGCCAAAACACATTGCACTTATTGCGCTGCGTTTCACATGATTTCAAAATTGCTTTGCGCAAGTTGCTCTGCGTTTTCCTAAGGCAAGAAAAAATGCCTATATCTGCAAATATCCTTACCCGCTTATCTGCATAGTTTGACGAGAATATCAAAATTTAAAAGTTATCTCTCAAAGCAGCCGATATTCAACAGCAAGGCATGCTTTTCTCATTTCTTAAACCACTTTTATAATAATTTTTTTACTAGTTTTGACAAAATAACGGAGTTTTTTAAGTTTTAAATATTAAAGATTTTGTTAAAGATAAACATTGTTTTCAAATCTTTAAGCTCTTATAAACAACACACCAAAGGTTCAATTTGTAGTCTGGTGGGAATGTTACGAAACTGTATGTTTAGATGTTGTACCCGTTTCTTTTTAACTTTTATAGGTTGTTTTTCTTTGTTTTAGGTTGTCTGCTTTTGATTTAATTCTTGCTCAATAGTTTTTGAGATTTGGAATTATTTGAACCCATTATTTCCTTGTTTGTTAAACGTAAACTTAATGTAAAACTTTGGTTTTCAGATTTAAAATGCCCAAATATTTCAAGATTTTTGTGATACTTGGATTTTATATAATTTCTATTAGTTTGCAAGTATGTGGTCAGACAGTTTCTAATTCAAAGTCTGCTACGCCAGAACCTAATGATCCGTACCAATGCCGTAAGTAACCGACAACTAGAAATGAACCTTGCTCTAATTTTTACATTTGTTGTTTTTAATCTCAATAGGCTGACACCAGTTAATTATGGTAAATCTAAACATGCTCTACCAACATTATCATATAAATATTTCTAAATTGTTTTGAGACCCACAAAAAACTTTCCAAGCTTTATAATCTGCGGTGGTATTAGGGTATCACCAAAAATTTTTATAAACCTTTGTTTTAAAGGAAATACACAGATGACAGGAAAATAATCGAAGTTGCTTTCTAAAGCTTCAGATAAATATGTTAAAAAAGAGTTTTCCTACTACTCACACAAATCATCGCAGCGAAGCAAAACCAAATAACGGTCTTTGTCAATTTATTGCTGTTGTCGAAAATTTAGAAACATAAGCCTTAGTTTGGTGATAGCGATAAACAGCATTATTGCTCAGCCCTTTAGTCAAAATTAAGTACATTTTAATAGATTAGCCACTGTGTGAGGCTTTTTTGAATTCATCTTGTTGCATGTATCTATGCGCAAACTAACTCGGTACCCTATCACTTTGCCTTGATTGCAAAGAAACGTGAGGTGTAAATATCAAAAAATAAATATTTACATCTGGCCATAAAAAAGAAATTGCATGTCTACTACTTAAATATCTTAACAATTTTTGTACTAAATATCTAACTTCTGTGAATACTTTTCAAAGTAAAAGTTAATTTTTAACATTTTATAATTCTTTTTTTAATTGCTGTATCTGCGTAAAATCTGCATTTTTAGTCAGTAAAATAGAAACAAAATATACAGTATAAGTTGTTAAATGTTATATACGAGTATTTCGAAGTTACCTATGTGACAAAAGAGAACTGGGGGTCCAGTTATTTATTAGAAAACGTTTGCTGGACTTACTTGCTGTAGCTAACCGCTGAACTTACACAAACAAAGCGATGGATACTATTACGTCATGTAAGGATAAACCAGGGGAGAGAAACGAAAGAACTTTACCGATCAGTCTTACAACCAAAAAAATATAAAGCTTTACTAAATTGATTTGAAGCTGTTTTTAAAAGTTTTTAATATTTTTTGAAATGCTGTTTACGGCAGCTGCTAAGCAAGGTATAAAATATAGATGACTTTTTTTTTGGTTTAATAACTTTTTTTTTGACCATTGAACTTAAAAAAAAAGTTAATGCAATCCTTAAGATGAAGCTTAAACTATTATGCGATGTAATGCATGTTGTGAAAAAACTATTGTGTTTCAACCATAACACAATTATATTCAACAACAATGATACATACATACCAGATTAAAATATGAAATAAAACAAAAAAAAACATAAACGCTTTCTGTTTATATAAGCTCTTTTCAGATTAACAATAGCGAAATCACCGAAATAAAAACAAAGCTAAAACCCAACAGACAGTTTCACCCATAAAAGGGATCATCAGGGGTATCTAAAAAGTAAAATAAAATAAAATAAAGTTAAGATAAAACTGCCAGAAAGAATTGAAAACAATAGAAAAAAACTGAAAAAACTTTAAAAATTAAAAAAAAGATTTTAAACACTGTAAACGCTTATTAGGTCGGAACATCCCATCACGGACTCTGCTAAACTAAACTGATCAAGATCGGCGAGAAAACACGAAAAAAAAGGAAAAGCGCGCGAAAAAATTACAAATACAAATATTGTTTCAAAAATTAAAGATTTAAAAAGGGTTCAAATATCGGCTAAGATAGGTTCAAGTATGGTTCTATCTTAGCCGATACTTGAACCATTTTTAAATCTTTAATTTTTGAAACAATATTTGTATTTGTAATTCTTTCGCGCGCTTTTCCTTTTTTTTCGTGTTAAGCTCTTTTCAGATAAATCAAATATCAAAAAATTCTGAAAATAGTTGACTAAAATTATCTCTAAGCTTTTCATTCGACACTTATCAGGAGATAAAGGTCAAAATGAAGGAAAGAAAATTCAATTGATTGTCTAATAAAGATGAACGAAGATGATTGGATGTGTGAGAAAGGCATCAAAACGCGTAATAAACGCATGATTTTCAAGTTGTAAACAAACTTTTTTTGGTGGCATAAATTTGGCTTGCATAATTCTTCTAAAGCAGATAAATGAAAAGAAGAAGGCCAAATGAAAAAATTGTAAATTTTTTATCACTGTAACTTTGGGCACATATGTGGTTATCTAAAAGATGTTGACCAATCGCGGATTTACTTAATATGACTGGGGTTGAAGATTTGCCAAAACAATAGGAGATGTTGCGAGAGTTCGGATTTGGCCAGTTCTAATACATTTTGGAACGTGTTAACAAATTCTGTGCTATAATCGTTGAGATTTGCTGACTACGTACCAATTATCAGAGTGGCACAAAAAATTATAAGCTACATTGCTTAAAAGCGAAGCAGGCAATACTACTTTGCAGAAAGAATTGGGCGAGATACAAAAATAACTCGTTGTTTTACTGCAAAAAAAGCATTTTCCCACACTGGCTTTGACTTTACTTTAATGTCTAACCGAAGGAGTTTCCAACCAGGTCAGATAAAGATAAACAGGGCATTTCTTCACCGTATGTGAAGTAGGTAATTAAAATCTTTTAACTTACGGGAAATTGTTTTCTCAATGACGTGATGCGGTCGGGGTAGCAAAGGACGTGTTGCGTGGCACCTACATACATCTGATAATAAATCAGCACTTTCATGTACAATTTGTTTATTTTCATATTTTTCTTATTTTATTCATATTTCATATTTTTTCATCTTTATTACATATTTGTTTAATTTGTCGACGGTACATGTATTTTGGCATCTAAATATACCTACACAATCCAATAGTAGACAATGATTTTGTAATTTTACGATCAATGAATTGAAACAGTTGGAGACAACGATGACGGCGACAAAGAAAACAATTTTTTAACTTTGCTGTTAACAATTTAAAACTTATTATTTTCACAATAGACGACTGAAACTGAATAATAGTTGTAACTATAGAGAAAACTTGAAAAATTTCCTGATTACTTATTCAAATTGAAGAAAGCAAAACACGTACCGTCAACAAATTAAACAAATAAACACACACAACGGAGCGATTTATATATACGCTAAACTTGAACCGGGCAGAATCCAACCAGAAATATCTTGTTCAATTAAATTAAAATATCTATTCATTCGAAAATGTTGAAAGTTTTATTTTAAATAAAGACATACTGCAAAAATCAAAACCATTTTAGAATAATTTCATGAAACGCTAATAAAATTTCCACGCTCATGTAAGAAGGTCGGTATTGATTTTACAAGATTAATAGAAGAAAAAAATCAATACGTTTTAACGTGATCAACAATTTTAGCGGCATCCGTTTTCATTTCTTTGTGTTGCATCCTTCGTCATAAAAACCCATTGATTTTTTTGATGCATTTTTTGTCCTTATGATGCAAATTGCTAGAACCTTCGAAGATAATTGTAATATTGTGGTATTTGACTTTTACTTATGCTGACTAAAGCTGCATCTTAAGATTTAAGTAGCAGAACGTCTATAAATAGAAGTGGAATTTCAAGAAAACAAATTAATAATTTGGCTGTAATCTTACTACTTTCAACGTAAGAACCAAAGAAATTTTATATTTGCAACTAAAGTTGTGAAGCCTGAGGAATTTTTTTCATCGTCGAAAAAATTGACTCCGGCAATTAAGACTCCGATTCCGATTTCACAACCCTGCATGTTTACAATCTAATAAATTTCTTGAATTTAACTGTTAGTAGTACTATTTTCTGAATTATACGAGGGGCGTTTAGAAAGTAGTGCAACCAGGTTTCTTTTCGTGACATTGAGTTTTAAAGGTACACAAATCGTGCATCACAAGAAAGTTAATAGCATGTGCATTTCATAGTTGCTTCTCAATGTAATCTCCCGCTTTCCGAACCGCCTTTTCACACTTTTTAACGAGTGCACATATTCCTTCATTGTAAGATTTTACAGGCTGCTTTTTTAATCAGTTTCTAACAGCAGTTTTGACTTCTTCATCACTGGAGAAATGTTGCCCTTTTAAACTTTCTTTGAGGGGCCCAAACAAATGGAAGTCAGACGGTGCCAGGCCTGGCAAATATGGGGAATGGAAAATTGTTGTCTAGGCAAAGCAGCTAATGACCTCACGGGTTTTGAGGCTGGTGTGAGACCTAGCAATGTCATGTTGCAATAAACCTTGACATTTCCCAAGCAGGTCGAACTCATCGTATTCTTGCTTTCAACTTTTTTAATGTGTCTATGTAAACATCTGAATTAATTGTTGCTCTTTTGGACATGAAGTCTACCAGTGTCACACCAACACTATCCCAGAACACAGTCAACATCACTTTTCCTGCAGACTGCTGAGATTTGAACTTCTTCGAGCCTGGTGAGGTGGGATGGCGCCACTCCATTGATGCTCTCTTTGACTTTAATTCTAAATGGTGAACCCAAGTCTCATCTCCGGTCAGTATTTGCTGCAAAAGTTTTGTCACCATGGCAATATTCCAGAAATTCAGAACAAGTTTCTAGGCGGGATTGTTCATGAGCCTTTGTGAGCTGCCTTGGGACCCCCTTGCATACACTTTCGAATACCCTAGGGTGTCCATGATCTTTACAGCACTCCCTGCACTTACTCCTAATGATTCAGCAATCTCATTAATAGTGATACATCTGTTTTCCTTAATCAATGCATCTTCCTGATGAATGTTAGCAGAACAGTGAGTGGAAGATGACCTACCACTCCTTTGCCTATTACAAAGCTTACTTTTAGCAGGTTCTTTCTGTCTATCATAGATTCGGTTCACACACCTCGTCAATGTGCTGTAGTCTATCGCACCGTCACCATGCAGTTGCTTTAGCCTTCTGCTTATGAGCTGCTTCTCCCTCCGACAGTAGAAATTAAATAACACCTCTTTGCTTCTGCCCAGATTGCTTTGGGGCAATTATGCAAGTTTTACCTTCTAACGAAGAAGACATAGAGGGATTGCTTAAAATTTGATTTGCAGATTGCAGTAATTCAAACTCTTATTTTTTTACAAAATCTGAAAACCTTAGTCACCAATCTATAATCTGTAAAAGAATCAGACGCTAGTTAAATGAATGCTGCAAAAAATTTAATCAGTTGCATTACTTTCTGAACGCCCTTCGTGATTTTAACTATTTTGTTGCGTGACCTATTTGTTCAGTGGTTTCCAAACTTTTTCAATTCGTGGCCCACTGAAACACTAGACGCGGCTCATTGTGTTTAGCATATTCTTGAAAATTTTTTATTTGATTGTACTGTATAGTTGCAAACAAAAATACTTTTTTCTATAGTATTCAAATACAACACGAAATTGCTCCTTAAAATTTATTTCAACGAATTGGATGCACTTGCGTTTTAATTACAAAATTTGAAATTCTTTGCTGGTTTGATAATAAAGCACAGCGAATATTGTGTTCAGTTTTAGAACTGTTGCGTTGAGACTTGACATTTACAAGCGTTGGAAAGATAGATTTGTATAACTATGCAGAGATGACAGGCAATAACTTTTTTAAAGCAGTTTTGCTTATTTCTAAATTTGACAATACAGTCGTTAACCAGAAATGTCGGCAGCGTGACCGATTGGTTAAAAATGTCGTACTGTTGACGAACGTGCCCGACACGGTTGCCATTAATCTTTTTTTCTTTCGGCTTTTCCTTTTAACCAGGGTTTGCCACAGCGTATAATGTTCCTCTACGGCGTCCTGTTTCCAACGTCTGCCTTTTTTGCACTAAGTGCCCCTATATTCTCCTTTACTACATCCAGGAATCTTTTCTTTGGCCTCCCTCTTTTCCTCTTTCCCCGTAACACTATTTCCATCATCTTTCTTCATACATACTCTTGGTATCTCCTCATGACATGCCCATATCACCTCGGCCTGCCCTCCCTCATCTTCATTACTAACCGTTCTACCTTAACTGTAGCTCTGATGTTCTCATTTATAATATTATACTTTCGCATCACTTCAATAGCAAACCTCAACATTTTCATCTCTGCAACTTCCATCTCTTCTACTTGTTTCTTTGTAACCGCCACCGTCTCAAGTCTATACATTATTGCTGGTTTCCTCACTAAACTATACACTTTTCCTTTTATTCTAGATGGTAACCTCCTGTCATAGATTACTCCCGATACTTTCTCCATCCGTTCTATCCTGCCTGAACTCTCCTCTTTACCTTCCTCTCACAACTATTACTTTCTTGCACCATTGATTCCAAAACTTAAATTTCTTTACTGTTGGCAAATTTTTGTCCTCCATCTTCACTGTTTCTTTGCCATTTCCTTCATCTATGCACAGATATTCGGTCTTCGACTTTTATCCCTCTTCTTTCCAACGCATACCACCAGGATTTTAGTCTCCGTTCTACTTTTTGCCTGGTCTCTTCGAAAATTACAATATCATCAGCAAACAGCATCGTCCATGGTAGTTCTCTCCTTACTTCGTCCGTTAGCCTACCATAATCACTGCAAACAGGAACCCTAGTGCTATTCGACCTTGACCTTAAAACGTTCTGTAATTCCTACTGCACACCTCACCACTGTTTCGCTTCCCTCATACATATCCTGTACAAGTCGTACATACTTTTCCCCCATTCCTGATTTTCTCATACACTACCACAGCTCTTCTCTCGGAACCCTGTCGTAAGCTTTCTCCAGGTCAAGAATACACAATGAAGCTCCCTTTGACCTTTCCTGTATTTTTCCATCAACATTCTTAAAGCAGACATGGCATCGGTACTTCCCATTCCTTGCATAAATCCATTTTACTGTTCACTGATCTCTACTCTATCCCTTAACCTGGCTTCAATAATTCTTTCCCATATCGCCATTGTGCGGCTCATTAGCTTTATTTCTTTGTAGCTTCCACAGAACTGTGCATCTCTTTTGTTTTTATAGATTGCGATAAGCACACACAGTTATTTTTTGATGCAACCTCCTATACAACACTTCCCAATCCGCCCAAAACCCGATTGCACAAGGCACGCACGGTTTCTCCCGAAATCCCATCCCAAGAAGTCACCAATCCACGCCTTAGAGCCCCGACACACCGGTGACCAGAAGAGCAGGTTTTACTCTCCAAAATACTTCAAATCGCAAAGTCCATAGGCTTTAAATCTGGAGAGAAAGGAGCGACAATTTTTTCGGCCAAAACCCAGCCATATTGCTCTTAAACCATTCTTGAACAAGATTGGTCGCGCCTGGGGGGTGGCTCCGTCCTGCTGTAGGGTAATTCCGCCTTCCTAAAACGAATAGTTTACCTAGGGCACCAAACCCTCCCGCAACAGCTCCAAACACACGTGCTGACTCACCCCCAATTATTTCCAATAAAGAAGAGGGGGCCATCTCCCCAGCCGAAGCTACCCCGGCCCAAACCAAGACAAAAGCCAGGCTCTGTCCCCGGAACACGAGCCTGCCATTCAACGAGACGCTCTGTTCATTCGCTGCGTAAATCCGGCCACTCTGATGACCGTGTACGGCCTGAACAGTAAACAATCTCTCATCAGTCAACAGAACTAGAGGCTGCGTGCCATCTTTCAGCCCTTCGAAAAGAAGCCCGGCCCTATGTAGTCCCTTAACTCTTGCATCCCACGACAGCAACTGAGCTTCTATTTTCGCAAAAGAGGACAGGCTCAGTTCACCTCTGAGCACATTCTGCATTGCCCCACAGTTCACACCAGCGGCCGAATCCAATAGCTTTATGCTTCTCCCGGGATTCCTCCCGACTTTCTTCCCGGAGTTTTCAATAAGTTTTGGTACCCTGAATTTGCAACCTGGAGTGCTCCCCACTTTTGGGCGGGCTGCACAAGTCTCTTTCAAATGTTTTAGAGCCTTATAAACACCAGATTGGCCCACACAACCCCTCAACAGTGTGCACACTTTGCCAGGAGTATGCCCCGACTCAAACAACTCCTGAACAGCCCCAGTTGCAGTCCCCATAGCAAGACCAATATTTATAAATATTTTTAAAACAGTAATCCATTAATTAATCAACACAATAAGCCACCTGAGAGTGCAATGGGACCCGCAGTCCTCATCCGCAGGGTTTCCATAGCCACCTTCAAAATCCGTCTACACTTGGGCTGATCACCCTGAAAAAACTAATTTACCTTATCGTAAATTGAAATACTTGGAAAATTTCAGGATGATCCTATATTTTTGCAAATAACTGTATAAATTATATCTGTTTGATTAAAGTTCTTCCAGTTTCTAGAAAAATGCAATAACGCTAGGTTGTCAGCATAAGCAAACTTTTTGAAGATTGTGGAAAACAGGTCGTACGTATACATGTTAAAAAGAAAGGGAGCCGCTGTCAGACCAAAAAATACAGCATCATCCTTCTTCTTAGCTTCAGATAGTTATAAACTAGAAATATTTGAGGCTAAGAAGATACTGATATTGAAGCTATAAACCCTAACCAAAATCTTAATCCACCCACAACCACTCAATATCCGATGGCGGTGAAGATTCGTCCATAAAAGTCTTTTTAATCGCTGGACAAACGGGACAAAGCCATGCTTTCTGCTTACGTTAGACCTAACTAGTTAGAAGCTTGGAAGCACTAGTTTCTTTGCTCTGGTGCAGTGGTTCTCGTGTAGTGGGATAACAAGTGCCTCAAACTGTAGAGCAAGATAATGAAGAACGTTCGTCTTGCTTGCAGTAAGACCTTTGATGTGTTGAAGAATAGTGGGAATCGGAAATTTTTTGGCAATGTGCGCTAAAAAGGTCAAAAATTTTTCACATTTTTTTAACGATTGTGCGCTTTTTAAAAAGATGCTTGCCGATTAGCAGGCTATCACTGAACATTGGGATTAATAGATACCCTTCGACAACGACGACGACCAGAGTTCAAGTAATAAGAAAAAAACTGATAGCAATTGGCTGACAAAACATTTAGAAAGAATTTTTTTGCATTAATTTAAAACAATCGCAAGAGTTTAAAAAAAGTCCGTCAGCAATAACATTGTATTGTTGTGTGAATCAAAATCCTTACTTGATATGATTTTAATTTTTTAGAAAAGAATGGCAGCGTTAAAGTCTGCATCTCATCTCAGACAGTTGCAAATTACGTTGAAGCTCAAAAGTTTTGTGTCCGTGAAGGACTTGGCCACATTATCAGCCCCGAAATACCCCAACTGAGAAAATTTATTCGATTTGGTTTTCTTGCCAAAGTCTCCCGCAACCAAAGATACTTTATCAATTTGAAACTCACAGACGGAAATTGGATCTTTGAAAATGGGGAGACATTTAACGCTGCCCAAAAAAGTAAGGATGATAATTAGTTATCAATATAATTTCAAGTGAAGTAAGAAATTTGAAAGTGCTTTTGAAAAAAGAAAACGCATTTCCTTCGCTCTTTTGAAAATGCATTTATATTTTGTATCGTATAAACGTTTTATTTCGCATTTATTGATTCACGTGATTTTTAAAAACTAATTACGTTAAAGTGATAAATCAAAATTGTGACAGAGGCAAAGTGCAGGCTGAGAATTTGAGCCTAAATGTAAACCAAATATTTTTCAAAGCTGTGCTGGAACTCAGTTAGACGCTGGCCGCATTTTTTTATCATAAATTTGGCTTCTTCCAATGGTTTTTTTTTAAACAAATTTGATTAGTTTTTCCTCTGTTAGTTAGGCAAACAAAAAGCCTAATTTTTTAACAAAATAGTTTTCATCTTTTTTGGAGTTAAAAATCCTTTTAAATTTTGATGTAACTACTAAAAATAAATAAATTAAATAGTTTTTTCAATAGTTTAAATCGTGACTAACCCGAAATATGGTCAAACTAATGTTATGTTGGATAGCATAATACACAATGCTCCTCCTATCTCGGCAGTTATGCGTCTTCAAAATAGCATAGTATAAGAAAAAAAGTAAGTTTTAATCAAAACAAATATAGAAAAAAATTATTTAAAAATAGTGGAAAATATTAAATAACGTATGTTCAGCAAATGATCAGCTAAAGTCTTCTGTCTACCACCGAAGTGGCCTTTTTGCTGGTTGTGTAAAAGCGTAGTTAAATTATTGATAAGTGCTTAACTTTGAAATTTTGTTGTAAAGAATTAAAAATTTGCTCCAAATTATCTTTACCAACACCACAAGAGAAAACAATCAGTCATATTAAGTATCTAAAAGAGGAGTGTTCAACCCAAAACCCACGAGCAAAATGTGGTGGGCGTAAAATTTTTGCGTGGCCCGGGGTGTACATTAATAATTTTTTCACCATTTCAATGCTCGGAAATGTTTTTGTCCAATTAAAAGCAAGAATTCTTTGCCTTTTGCTATAAAATGGAAAAGGTTTTTTATAACTACTCATCAACAACAAATGGGTAGAATTTTTGGCTAAAGAATTTATTATCTATGTTTTTCATAGAATAGTATTTTAATCTTTAAATAAAAACTTTTCAAAAATTAAACTAGAAAAATGCAATGGCACTGAAGCAAATTTTTATTTGTATTTATTGCAAATGTTAAAATCATAACTTTCAATTAAAACAATGATTTCTATAAATGTATTTTTCTAAAAATTATAGCTACAGCATATCCATTTAATAAAAAAGACTGTTCAAATGCAAATACAGTTTTCAAATGTAAATAAAAAGATTTTTTATTGAAAATTAAAATATCTATGTTTTTGATTACTGCTATAAGTAATCGCGATCAATAGTATTATCAGATTGACTCATATCGCTCTTCGTTTAAGTTTGTTTCGTCATAGAAATAAAACTTTTCTGGTCGAAACTAAAAACAAGTACTACTAAACCAGTAGTTTCCAAACTTTTTAGCCCACAGGCCCCTTTTGCTAGCTGGAAATAATAGTGGAGCTCCTTTAATATTTAATACAAAAAATATTCAGAAAAATTCTGAACAAACTCAAATAAAATTATCACTGATGAGTTACATGCTACATTTTTGACTTCGAAAATTTTTAAGTCGATAAATTTATGACAAAAACAACAAATTGATCAATGACTTTAAAACCACAGGATTTTGTGCGGATTTTTTAACCCTATTCTCCTCAACGGCCGAGCTTCTGAAGCCCGGCCCTTGCAAAAACGTTTGTAATTACTTCATCTTTTTAGATAAAATTCTGGAATTTCTTGACTTTTCCTAATTTGAAATGCTGAATAAGATGGTACTATTTTTAGGTGCCCCCGAACAAGGGTTAACGGTTAAAATAGACGTTTTTTAGCAAATTTGTGAATTTTTGCTGGTTTTTGCAAGCAGAGCGTGGAATTTCAATTTTACTCTTTTATTAAGTGACATGAATTTTACCAATAATCGGCTTTGCGTGTCGAAGCGAATTACGTCGTTTCCCGACGTCAATATGCCTTAGGCGATGTAGAACTTATTTCATGTAAATTGCATTTTCTTTTTTTGAGCTTTTGGCGATTGCTTGGAAACATTTTACACATATACAATATTTTACATAAAACAATTGCTGTTGGGCTGCTTGAATACCAATCAAGCGGACAAAATTTAATCTTTACAATAAGCATTTTTATAAAACTTTCTTTTTATTATTTATTTGTGGGAAAAAATTGAATTAATTAGTTCACATCTTATCTCTTATGCTGACGCCTTCTTATAATTAAACAACACCTGACTTTTTGCAATTGCATTTCACGTTGCATTTGACGTAACAGGCCGTTTTTATGTTGAAATTTTCCTAACAATGAAAAATCCGACGTCTTTTTTATATACAAGTATACCTGTTTTAAAAAAGTTTTGTGAAAAAGTTTATAGCTTTTCGATGTGGGTTTTCCAAATAGAAAGCATAAAATAAAAACAAGACGTTTGATGCGATTGAATTTCAATAAAACAGGGGTTTCCAACTTGTATAAATTCATGGCGGTTCTAAAGTCTGAGATTTACACAAATGACTTTTTCCTCCCAAAAAATTTTTAAGCCAAAGTTTAAAAGAGTGTCCTTGCTTATTGCAAACTGTTTAATAAATTTATTTCAAAAGATAAATAAAAACCTAAAAAAGCTCCATTCTGAAAATTTGAAAAGAACTTTTTATGTAAACGTATAGACCATTTTTGGTCTTCATTTGCCTTTCGCCATAAATTTTATGTTTGAACTTAATAAGTTATTTAAAAAAAGTTTGGTATGATTCCTGGTCTAATATGATTATCCTATTATATTCCGATGTCTTTTTAGTTTTAAAACGACCCACTAATTCGAAACCTTTGAATAAAATCAACTTAGATGACCTGGGCTGTTTACAAGGATTTTTCCAAGTAAAACCAGATAAAGCTTCGGGTCCCAATTTTATGTGCATGTTGTATAAATTCATTACGGCTCTAACCTTTTAGATTTACACAAATGACTTCTTTGCTCCCAAAAAATTTTCAAGCCAAAGTATAAAAAAATGGTCCTTACTTACTGAAAACTGTTTAATAAATTTATGCAAAAATTAAATAAAAACCTAAAAAAGCTCCACTTTGGAAATTCGAAAAAAAATTTTTTTGTAAAGGTAAAGACCATTTTTTGATCTTCATTTGCCTTTCGCAATAAATTTTATGTTGGGACTCAAAATGTAATTTTTAAAAAAGTTTGATATAACTCTTGATCTAATATGATTATCCAATTATATTTTGACGTCTTTGTAGTTTTAAAATGACCCACTAATTCGAAACCTCTGAATAAAACCAATTTAAATTTTTACTTACGCCTGACCTAGGCTGTTTACAAGGGTTCTTCCACGTAAAACCAGATAAAATCCCGGGCCCCAGTTTTATGTGCACAGAGCTTATTATTTATGTCAGAGCTATTTCAAAATCTTGATTAAATCATTTTCCGTTTTCCTGCTTGCGTCAATTCTAATTTGGAAAATCTACGGAAGAGCGCTTCTAGTCGCGATTTGAAGGACAAAGAAGGCTGTAGAGACCCAAAAAGTTATTAACAAATTTATCAACTTTATGTCCCGTAGGAGAAATTTGAGACGTTTACGTACGCTCGCAACGAGCTAATTGATGATTTTGACGCAAAAGTCAACCGTGGATCAAGTCGTTCTGTTATCATAGAAATCATCGACGATTTTCTCAAGACTAAGAAAAATGCCAGTGCTATTTGTCAATCTGACACCTGCATATGACACTGTTATTTCATACAAACTTGATTTTAACTGCAAGTTACTGAGTTTTCTGCTGGATAAGAACATGGTTTAAATGATTATGAAACTAGTTCACAACAAAAGTTTTACTCTAACGGCGACAGTAAGCAAAACAGTCTCGGGTGTCAGAGAAACAGTGTTCCTCCAAAATCAATCACGACTGATTCTTTTTTAACATCTAGAAGTATAATCTGCGTTCCACAATCTTCAGATTAAGAATATTGTGAGCTAAAAGTTTACAATAATCAACATTCATCAATGCGTTTATTTTCGACTTATCTTGAGGTAAAACTAAATAAATCACCCAAGTTTCGTCACCACCGTTTGCATTGCGCAAAAATTTTTCTTTGTGTGTCCCGGCGCTGAAGTAACTTGCGGTTTTAGGGCGGGAGCTGGTGCCAAAACCGGTGGTGGATATTGGGTGAGACGAATAAGGCAGTTACCTCGGGCCCTTCCTTGAAAATATTGCATATAGTTTTATTTTGCTGTATATGCTTTTTTAGAGATCACCATTATTTTGGGAAAAAAATAGCGAAATATGAGATCAAATCGAAGTGAAGACCTTCTTTTTCTTTCAGAGATCACTATGATTTTGGGAGAAAAATAGAAAAATGAGCGATCAAATCGAAGTGAAGAGCTTTTTTTTTAGAGATCACCATGAGTTTGGGAAAAATAAATAATACAAAAAAAAATTAAAAAAAATAATAAGAAATACGAGATCAAAGCCCTTTTTTTTAGAGAACATCAATTTTTGCGAATCCTTGCTTCGCGGCCCTAATTTTGAATATCCGTCACTGGCCAAAACATCAGAAATAACTCTCCTATTTTTGTCTATTCAATAGCCGAGTACTGGATCTTGTTTGTTTTTGCACCGCACGTACTTGGTTTATATATAGTGTCTTGAATAATGGTTTGTGCGTAGTCACTGAATGCTTCCGTCCCTATCCAACGGACCACTTACCAGTTTTTTCAGACATCCAGCCATTTGAGCTAGACATGCTCTGCTATTTTTTCAAACCTGTGGCACACTTTGTAAGGTTTCAAAAATTTACAGAGCTACTGGACCAGGTGAAAAGCTAAATTTTTACCGCTTTCCGTTACTTGAAGTTTCCTTTGGCTGCCATAGAAAGCCTAAAAATTTTAATCTGAACTCTAAAAATAAAGTGATGACTTTTTTTCATCTGAAGTTACCAATTTGCGCATATCAAGCACAATCCAGCCTGGGAGAAAATTGATCAAAAAAAAGCTATCAATTTATTTGTAAAGAGTTTTTATATTCACTAAATAAAGCTTTATATGAAAAAAAGCGTTTAAAATTTAGTAAAGACCAAAAAAAAGTCATGACATTTTACGATGAGATGTACTGTACAATGAATTTTTTACGTTTATTGTTTACTACTTCAAAAAAACATAACTTTTTATTTATTCAAAAGATTATGTTTGCCGTTTTTCCACAGCTCACGAGTTATAAAGCATTGTTGTAGATCCTGACTATGGTTTATTCATCGGTTATCAAATGCCTACCGATAAACACGAAGATCTAAAAACTTGCTTACACTTGCTTTGCAAAGACTTGAACAATCTTGCCGAATTAGATACCCCTCCTGCCCAGTACATGAATCATAAATTGAACACAGAGTACTGTGGTTGTACATTCCGGCTCAATGCCTTTATTATCAGCGCTTTGACTGTACCAGGATCGTTCGAAATAGCGTTTTCAGAACAGTTTGAGTTATGCTAAATGCTTGTGGACGGGTTTAGGACAACTGGCCGCAGCCGACTGGCCGCAGTTTGACTAACCAGTCGCTGCGTCTAGCTGGATTCCGCCCAGTCGGTTGCGACCAGTTGGCCCATTCTGCCTGCGAACCAAAGTTGCGTGTTTTCATTTGTACATGGACAAATAGGGTCTCTTTACTTTTTCTCATTGCAAATGCGGCGTCATTGCACAAAACAGAGATAAAGTTGTATAGGAGTGTCATATGAATTAGGCATTATAAGGAGCACAAATTTGGACAGTTTTAGATAAAAAAAACGGTTGTGGCTTGGTGCATCAAAAACAGTACTTAGTCCAGGCAATACAATAGCAATTCGCAGTAAATAATAAACCATGGGGGCCAGTCCTATTTATTTGCTTTACTTGAAGTGGATACTTTTAAATACTAAAACAATTTTGGCATAGAATTGCCCTGTTTTATGTAAAGTTAAAAATAGGCTTTTATAGCTTAACGTTTCCTTCTCCAAGTTATCTTGGAGAGGTCTTGTGGTGATTAGCATCTTTTGAAGGCAATCAATCTAATCTTTCAAAGTGTAAAACAAAAAAACGCACTTTTTAATTAAATATATTGGAACCAAAATGTGTTATTTTATCCCGTATTCCATCCGAAACTTTTCATATTGCAAAATAAAAAAACAAATTTACCTTTGTTATCCAGATTTGCTTATTTTCTAGTTTTGCTTTTAGGTTTTCATTTGTTAATTACTTTTTTGGCTTATCGCAATTTGTTTTCAAATGGTTATTTTATTTTAATTTTTTTGTTATTTTAAATTATGCTATAAAAGTAACTGCTTGACCAAGACACCTTATGGTTATTTTCCAGTCACGTTATCCTATATTTAATCTCAATTATATGTTATGTGAATATTTTTAATAGTTTAGTGACAAACAAACAAACGTGAATCTTGAATCTTCATAAATGCCACAATATTGTTGTTCAAAAATTTTTTTATTGGACACTTTAATTTTTATTAACTGAAATAATTGTAATTTAGAGTTTCTAACAAAGACTTTTAAGTAGGGAAAGTGTCGTAAAATGTTTTTCTAATAAAATGTGACAAAAACGAACGTATACGATTTTGATCCGTTCTCATCAAATCGCCACTCCCAACCTCTTGTTATACTGTCGACAAATATATTATAAAATTGATTTTTTCCTTAATTTTATAGAAAGCAAACAAAGTTTTTGTTAAATTTTATTGCCAAAAGATGGCATGCCAAAAGATTCGATGATAATTATATAAAAGATAAAGGTTTGTTGGTTTTACAGCATTGGTATGTCGATATTCTAATACTGCTAAATATTAAAATATAGCCTATTTCAAATTCTTTTATGTAAAAAAAAAGTATTTTCATTATTTTATACTTTTTTTAAAAAAGCAGCGATAACTATTGGTAAGTACAAAAACATGTGGACAAATATGTGAATCAGTAATTGAAACCAGTCTAAAATAAATTCTATACTTCGACCAAAACAATGAAACAAGCTTCCCGTAGCTTCTTTATTGTTTATAGTTGTCGTGCGCGTTGACGTCAATCTTTACGTCCAATTTTTAATTAAATTTACGACTGTTACAACAGCGAATCCGTTACAATCGCATTTCACGCTAGTTAAATAAGTGTCTAAACGTAAAAATTGTAGTGACCTTGCTAAATTGCAATTTTGTATACTTTATCAAATGAATTTTCAAAAACTTTTTTTCTCTAACAAAAGTTAAATAAATGATCTTTACTCTGCTTAAATTTCATAAAGATAGCTTAAGTAGTTTTGGAGTTATAAATCGTTAAATTGGTGGGCTTCTGAAGCCCGGCCGTTGAGGAGTCAATAGCTCGAAAAAGCTTGAGGAGAATAGGGTTAAAGGTTGCTCAGACGTCCAAAGACCCCTGTTTGGGAACTGCTGCAATAAATAAAAAAATCAGTTGGAAAATTTATCGTTTTATTTCATTAAGATCTTATGCTTTTGATAAGCCAAAATAGCTTTGTTTAAAAAGGTTG
Organism: Diplosoma virens; assembly: GCA_963680785.1. Classification (NCBI taxonomy): domain Eukaryota; kingdom Metazoa; phylum Chordata; class Ascidiacea; order Aplousobranchia; family Didemnidae; genus Diplosoma; species Diplosoma virens. Next base: position 46,665,744 of record OY796883.1, on the reverse strand, counting down.
AGGTCCTGTAAAAAGTTCTAAAGCAATTTTTGCGTAAAGTGAAAAAACATTACAAGTCTCTTTAAAATTTTTGCTTGACTTTAAAAAAATTATCTTTTGATCTTCGATAATAATGGTAATAAAGTTGACTTTTTATTTTTGCTTTCTATTTCTCAATTATTCTTAAACCTAATAAATCAAACAAATAAAATAAAATCTTTAATCCATTTTTTCTTAAATTCTGCACCTACTTTTTCTTAAATTGTCACTCATCACTTTCGCAAATAACCTCGTTTTAACGAAAGCATATTTCAGGTGTGGCCAAACGGCGGCTCTTTGGACCCTTACTGGCGGTTCTTTGAATCTTTTGAAAAATTGAAAAATTATATGAGTAATCTGAAGATGATTTCATGCGACGATCTTTTTTTTGTAGAGAACACCATGATTTTAGGACGAAAAGTGGAAAATCTGAGGATAATTCCAAGTGAGGACCTTTTTTATTTAGAAAACACTATAAATTTGGGACAAAAGTGGGAAATCTGAGGATAATTCTAAGTAAGGACCTTTTTTTTATTTAGAAAACACTATAAATTTGGGACAAAAGTGGGAAATCTGAGCATGATTTCAAGTGAGGACCTTTTTTTTTATCAGTAAATGAATGAGTAAATGAATTTATGTTTTTAGATTTTTGTCTTGCGGCTCTTTAAAAGTTTGGATTTATAATACGCGTCTTGAACATAGTATAGGTTTGGCCACCGCTAGCATATTTATTCAAAACCATTTCATTTAAAATGTTACAAATTAATTTAAAGCTGTATGTTACCACAGAAAATATTTTACATTTCGATTTATTGTTTTGTATTAAACTCACTTTTGCATTTAATTCTTCATGCAGCAGTGATATATTCAAAGACTTAAGTTTTAAATAAGAAATACTTTTTTTGAACTCTTTCTAAATATACCAGAAAACCGGTTAAAAACTTTAAAAAAATTTTTAAATGCAGAAATTTTTTATGTTGAAAAGAAAACGATGGTAAAAACGCCATAGAAACATTAATGATATTTAATAGTCAGACTTTCGTCGTAGACTATATTTGACTTTTTGCGCTTTACATTTGTCAAGCACGGCTAATCACCTATAAATTTTTGATTTTTGCTGGATCTTTTGTAGAGTTTGCCTAGCAAAAACCCAATAAACCCGTAGAGTTTTTTGCTTGGTTTTAAAATAAATTTAGTTGTTATTTCTAAAATCTATTAACTTCTAACTACCGGAATTTTTATAATCTTTAAGAAGATGCAATTTGGGGTGCTAGCTATTATAAAAGGGGTCGCCTCAACAATTTTTTCTAATTGTGGTTGTTCCATCAACTTTTTTAATAATTTTTAAGGTTTAACAAGTTTCATTTAATTTCATTAAACATCTAACACGCTAAGAGTCAGAAGTTAATTGTAAGAATAGATTATACTGTCTTTGTTTTAACAAAAAAAACACAAAGATCTCAATGCTCACTACTGTAACAAGAAAGATCTTCATCTTTTGATTTTCAGAAATCTACAAGCCATTTGCACACATCACTTGAGATGACGACTTAAAGTATTTGATTTATTTTTCATATTCGCAGAAAAAGTTGAGAAATCTCTGAAGCGTAATATAACAAACAATACTACCTTACCACCGTATTGACAAAAAAGCAGGTTTGATACGTAATCGCTTTATTGTCAAGACAAATCCATAAACCAGAAAGCATTGTAAAATTTAAAAAAAATTTAATTTGCAAATATATGAAAAACAAGGTTTATTTGCATGCCAAATGTTTTTTCCACCATTCTTCAACATATACATGTAAATAAAGCCTTTTTTTTACATTAAACTTGTTTACAAAAAAATTTGATTTACCTTTATAAATAATATCGCTTGCTGGAAAAGGCAGATTTAAGAGCGAGTTAGGGGCCGGTCTTTCCAAACAGTTTAAAAATTAAATGTGTGTTCATCCCCTTTACAATAAATTAAGTAATAAAACCACTTAATTTCAAAGAGCCAAATGTTTATACAAAAAATTAAAACTAAAACCATATATGCAATGTATGCAAAGTATAGAACGATGCAAAATGGAGAAAACAATGAAAAACATAAATGACCCTCACGTTTACAAAAATAAATATTACATGTAATTAGACATGAACGAATAATCTCTATTTAAACCTTGATCAGGACCAGAAAAGGTTTCCGGACCTGGTGAGGTTTCTTTTCGGGAGGTTTTCCTTACTCACCATGCTCAGTTGAGCTAAATTTATAGTTAGCAATATAGGGCGGTTGTGCCTCCCAATGATTTACATAACCGTTCCTGCACTGCACATTTTTTGTTATTTTTTTTTTGTCTTTTTTGTCTTTTTAAATAATAATATTTAGTTTGAATTAGGTAACGCGGCCGTGCTTCTTATTTTTTCTCTTTCTCAACTCTCTCTATACTTTCTGCATGTTTTGTTCTTCTACTTTCTGTTGTTGTTCAGTTTTACTTTTAACTTTTTTGATTACAGCTAATCTCAGATTTTCCAAAGTTTGATCAGGTTTATTAAAATGTTCGGCTACTGGTTTGTTTCTGTTGTGTTTGATGTCGCTCCTGTGTCCATTCATCCGTTGTCTGATTGAGTTGCTTGTTTCTCCAATATAAATAGCTTTAGGACAGAGATTACATGAAATTGCATATATGACATTAGATGAATTAGGCTAAAATTTGCAGAGATTTTTATAGGGACTCCGTTGGGACCAGTTATTGTAGGATCAGTATTTATATTGGGGCAGAGATGGCATTTAAGAGATTTGCAGGAAAAGGTGCCCGTGATGAAACTCTCATTTGGTAAGGAGGCAGACGTAAGTAAAAGTTTGAGGTTCGGAGGTTGACGATATAACATAAATGATGGAACAGAGAAGATTTGATTAAGACGGGGGTCTTTGTTTAGTAAAGATTGCAAATTTTGGGAAATTTTGTTAATAGGTCTAAGATAGGGGTGGTAAGTGAGAACCAGGAGTATGCAATCAGATTCTGATTTAGTTTGATATTTGAGAAGGGCTACTCGGGAATAAACATGACCTTAGTTATTTGGATCTGAACAATTTTGGGTTTGTATTCAAGTGCGGTAAACGCATTTTTTAATTTTGTCATTTGTAAATTTAACTCTTTTTCATCAGAGCAAGTAGCGTAGAGCTTGGGTAAAAACTATGGAGGCGAAGATGTATGGGGAATGAAAGCTGGTGGGGTGTAAATAGGTTTGGGAATAAATGGGTTTTATATATAATGAAGTTTGGATTGTGTTATTTTTAAGTCTAATAATAGTGTGCAGAAAATTAGCTTTCTCAGCCGAGTGGTTCATTGTAATATGAATGTCTGGATCCTTCGAGCTAAAATTTTTGTGAAATTGCAGTAGTTCTTCTTCTCCGCGTATCCATAACAGAAAAATGTCGTCGATGTATCTAAGATATAGTAATGAGTTATTACGGGTATTTTGCAAGACGTTTTCTTCCCAGTTAGCCATGAAGATATTGGCATATTGAGAAGCCATATTGAGGAATCAGGAGGAATCATAATAAAGGTAATGCAATAGAATCAAAACTGCTGAGTTTCTAACTTAAATATAATTGTGTTTTTAAGTCATGCTTTAGAGCTATGAGAATAAGATTTTGCTTTACACAGAAATATAACAATTTTTATATTTACCGTAGAGGTGCGTTCGGTGCAAACGGTGCGGCCGCTCGGAGATCCCCCGAAAATACATCAAAAAATGGATCCCTACACAAGAAATTGCTCTATTTTTTCACATTAGCATGTCAAAAATAAAATAAAAATATTTTTTTCTTTTTTTTCTTTAATTTTGTTTAATTTTTTTAGAGATAACTTTGTTCGGATAAACGAAAACGTGGCCCTTTAAATCAAACGACGCCTTTTATAGAAATCACAATGTCTTAGATCACTCAACAGTGCCCCCTGAATTGAAGATCTTTATTTTTTTTATTTTTTTTAGCAATCAATTTATTTTTATACACTAAAAATGGCCACGGTACGGTAGCGGCCTTTTTTTTAAAAAGTTTCTGTGCTTTAGAACACTAAATAGTGCACCCCCCTTGCTTTATTTGCACCAGACCTCCTTTTTGTAAAACAACCAGTAATTGAGAGGGTTAAATTTTGGGTAGCCGTCAAAAATTTACCCCAACCTGCTTTTAGGGATGCTATGATATTGTCGTCTAGTTGAAATTTTTTATTTTTTTAGCTTATATTTAGAGATATGACTGATTTCATAGTTACTTGATAAAACCGCCAAGCAGACGAAAATGTCTTTCCAAAGAACAAAATAACTTGGGTATGGTTTGAACGGCCACCGCGTTGTGGCATTAATACCTACACAGAAAGTTTATAGAGTGGAGTTATCTACCGTAGAATAGATTTAACCAGCTCAATTAGCTATTAAATCAAATTGGTCTTCTGATATTGCCTTTTCGGTAACCAAGAGAGAGAGATCTGTTTATTTGCATCAAACCTTTTCAATAAATTACCGCTTAAAACACAAAAAAAAACAATGATTTTACATTTTAAAATTAAACAAACTGATAATAAGCCATATAGGTATATCAAATCAAAGAGCACTATTAAGATATGATGCAGGGGTAGGAAGGGACAAAAGTCATTTAATCACTACCCCCAGCTTATTTAAAACTTTCATTACAAACAATTTAATAAATTAATTAAGTTTTTGGTATGTGAAATTGATTATCAACTAAGAAAAAGATCAGCATAAGACATTTTACATCATAAATTAAAAATCACCTTACAAACATGATGAAAACAAAACAAACAACAACAAAAACAAAGGCCGCATACATGTAGATAAAATTAAACAACAGAAAATAACTTGGCATAAATTCGATTTGAAATAAAGGCAAATAGTATAAAAAAACGACAGCACAACAATGGAAAAAAACAACAACAATGAAACAGTCAATAAAAGGACAAAAAAAACAAAAACAAAAGCTTATAAGATTTCTTACCATAAATTAAATTGAAAATGAAGGTAGTAGCATAAAACAAACAACATAACAGATTTCAGAGTAGATACAAATAGCACAAATTCAACAGCACAATAATGAAAAGGAGCATAAAAAAAAAAAGTACAAAAACAAAACAAAACAAAGGCCAATAAGATTAAATCAAACAACAGAATAGGTCTCAACATAAAATTTATTGAAATAAGGCAGTTACCATAAAACAAAAAAACAATAGATTTCAGCAGGCAATTAAGGATTAAAGAGGTGCACAAAGAGCAATACAAAACATAATATTTCTTTAAGTAAAACCTTAGAACATTAAATTAATTTTACAGTATATCTGCATGTAGTTCATTTTATATTAATACTAAGAATTTATAATTTATATGGGTAAAATTTGGATGTTGATTAAATTTCATAGGTATCTAGAAGGTATTTGTACAATAATCTTTTAAATGGTTTAATTCTTTGTTCGGTTCTTATATTAATTGGCAGCTTGTTCCACATTTTCATACAATTTACTATAAGACTATTAGAAGATTTACAAGCCAAAAAATGTGAAATAAAGATTTTGTTATTACTTGATTGCCGTGTGTTATAAGCATGAATTTCATTTATTAAAGGGATTTTATCTTTAAACTCTCTGTCATTGTATAATCGAAACATAAATTTCATTGCAGAATATTGGTACAATTCATTTATCTTTAATAATTTAGAAAATGCATACAATTTATTTAATCTTGTTCTATATGGTTGCATACTAATGTATTGTATAGCTCTATTATGCATTTTATTAAGGTTTTTTAGTGCTGATTGATTTGCATTTCCCCACAGAACTATGCCGTATTGCAATCTGCTTTTTATAAGTGCATGGTATACGAGCTTTAGATTATTAAAGGAAAGGTATTTTTTTAAATGATATAGCATTCCCACAGATTGAGATATTTGGATAGTTAATTTATCTATAATTGTTTCCATTTTAGATTTTTATCAATTACAGTACAATTCCCAGGTATTTAACTTCATCTTTTTGGAAAATTTGACTGTTATTTATATGAATGTTTATCATGTTATTTTCAGTTTTCTTTTCTCCAAACATTATAGTGCTTGATTTTTGGGTGTTTAAAGTAAGCTTGTTTTTAAGCAACCAATTTTCAATTTTTTTAAGTTCTTCATTGACCACTTTTTCTACTGAAAATGAGTTATTACCAGAGGCAAAAAGTGCTGTATCATCAGCAAAAAGAAGGGTTTTTAAGCTTGAAACATTTGGAAGATCATTTATGTATAGGAGAAATAAAATAGGGGCGAGGACACTACCTTGTGGGACACCATGATTTATTAAATTTTTATCTGATTTAGTTGAATTTATAAATGTAAAGTGATACCTGTTTGCTGGATATGAAGAAATTAAATCAAAAGGTAGCCCCCTAATACCCATTGCAATTAATTGTTGTTTTAAAACAGTGTGGTCTACTGTATCAAAAGCTTTTTTCAAATCAAGAAAAATTCCACAAGTAATTTTATTGTTTGCCTGCTGATAACGCAAGTAATTTTCTAGTTCAATAAGTGCATCATTCGTGCTTTTGTTTTCCTGAAAACCATATTGATTTTCTGATATGATTTTGTACTTATTAATAAAATCAGTTAAATTATGTTTAAGAATTTTTTCAAAAATTTTTGAAAAGTGGGGTAAGGTGGAAATTGGCCTCTAATTTGAAGCAATGTCTCTATTACCCCCTTTATAAATGGATAATACTTTGGCAATTTTTAATGCACTTGGGAAAACACCTTTATTAATACAATTGTTGATTAAATAACATAATGTAGGTGTTATTACGTTTTTACTAAATTTAAGAATTTTTAGAGGTATATCATATGTACCATCACATTTACTGTTGTCTAATAAATTAATTTCTCTTATGATATCTTCATCAATTACTGGTTTAATAAATAATGAAGAGCAAGTGGAAACAGTATTTAATGGTTTTGAAAAAACTTGTTTTTGGAAGAGTATTTGCCAATTTTGCTGCTATTGACGTAAAATAGTTGTTTAGACATGAAGATATGTCTTTAGGTGAAAATAAGTCTTTATTGGACTCTGGACACTTAATGTTTGTAATTAAACTACCACTGGCAGGTTTTCGTATTATGTTTTTAATCATTTTTTATGTATTTTTGCTATTGTTTTTGTTAAGTTCCAATTGATACTAAAAATAATTTTGTTTTGATTGTTGTTTTACATGTGTTAGTATGTTATTATATTGTTTGTATTTTTTGTAATGGATATATGTATGTGAATGCTTACAAGAAATTTGATAAAGTCTATTTTTCTCTTTTATACTTTTTTGAATACTTTTTGTCAGCCAAGGTTTAAAATAGAATTTGATTTTCTTTCTAGAAAGTTTTTGTTTTGGAGCATGAGTCTCGAGACATTTTAGAAATATATTCAAAAATTCTGAAAATTCTGTTTCTGGGTCTGAAAAGTTATTAGCTAGGTTGCTTTGTCTAAGCCTTTTGTTAAAGAATCTAAAAAATCAACTTCAGAAAAATTTGAAAAATCTCGTTTCAATATTTCACATAGTGATCTACTTGCTGGTGAAACCTTATTTTTGGGTATCATCACAAAAACTGGATTATGATCACTTATATCGTAAGATATTGAGCCAGAAACAATATTACTTGCAGAATTATTACAGTATATATGATCTAATAATGATGGAGTTTGCATGTTCATGTACCTTGTAGGACAATTTATAAGATTAATTACACCTAATGATTCAAGAGATTCTTTATATTGAATGATTGAGGGAGCATCACTTAATAAATTTATGTTAAAATCACCCAGTATAAAATAGTTTAATCCTTCCAAATTTATTTTTTCTATGACACATTCTAATTTAAGTTGGAAGTTAGATATTGATAAATGAGGCTGGAAGTAAATCCCCCCCACGACATAAGCTTTATTACACTTATTAGATTTAATTTCAACCCAAATATCTTCAACTAAGTCTTCATTCAAGCATAAATCAGGACGAATTTTATAATTTAATGGTGTTTTAAATATATGCCAATACCTCCACTGTTTGTTGGAGAATTCGATGAATGAAAATGATAATTTTTAATAGATGTAATATTATAGTTTATATTTTTAAGTTTTGTTTCACTAATTACCATCACTTCTGGAGAGCAGGGTAACAACCCAAGTAGTTCATCAATTTTATTTATGTTTTCATTAAGACTCCTTACATTCATATGAAGAAAAATATTATGTTTTGTGTAACTTGTTTGACACAGTAACTTAGAAAATTCAGAGATACTCAAATTTGGTTTGCATACTGATTCATGTATGTTGAACATTTAAAAAGAAAAAAAAACAACTAAACATGTTTATATCACATTAAGAATTTACTAATTAGTGACTTACAGAAGTTGATTAATATCAGATTTGCAGGTGATTTTGATTCTTTCACTAGTGGTGTTTTTTCTGATAAATATATCATCATTGTATGTCCAAAGAAATTGATATTTTGAGGTAATTTTTTTTTATATGCTGAGGAGAACAGCTTTTTTCTTCTTGGAGTTAAATTTTCGTTGATGAATAGGTTTTTCATTCCATCAATGCCATAGTCTCGTACTCCAATTAAATTTTTTCTTTTTTGAAATATTAAATTCCTTATGTCTCTGTTGTAAATCTGGCAATTATAATTGGAGGATTATTTGACGAAGATTTTGGAAGACAATGGGAGGTTGAAATGTCATTTTCTTTTAGATCGATGTTTAATTTTTTTGCCATGGTTTTGATGATATGGTTAGTATTTTCATTTGGATTAAGGGGGATACCGTGAAATTCTAAATTTTCTCTTTTGTTATACTAGTCCAAATCATCTCTCATTTTTTCCTCTTCAATTAATTGATCTTTGAGACATTGGTTTTCTTTCATTATATCATCAGTTTTTTTTTGTAGGTCAAGTTTCATTAATTTTGATACATTATTTTTTAAGCATTCAAATTCATCATTCAAAAACTTCTGACTTTTTATACATCTTCAATTTTTTTTTCTTGATCTTTTAGTTTTGAAAATACTTCATCAATTTTATTATTAAATTTTATTTCCTGTCTCTTGAGTGCTTCTTCGATTGTTTCTTGAATATGTGTCTTTATATTATTTTCCATTTCTTTCATCAAGTTGGTAATTTCCCTGGTTGGAGCCATAACTTCACAATTTTTAAATGAAAATTTTATACTTATTCAAATAGAATCAAATAGAAACAAGAACATGTTGAATATTGCATCAACCTGTTAGACTTCTCAAATTATACGGTATGTAGAAGATAATGGCGCAAGAGCAGGAGAGTTTGTCGGCTTCAGTCATGCAATTGATTAAAGTAGAAAACCACTGGCGCAAAAATTTTTTGCCAAATAGTAGAAGTTAGGTTACGACGGTGTTACTGCCGACATGGGTAAAATAGAAGGATGGGCAATTTCAGTCAAAATAAAAACCTTCTTGCGTATTCAGTGCATTGCTTTAGCCACATATTAAACTTAGTTTTGTTAAAATCATGTTAGAACCATTCGCAACATTCATGTATTTTAAATTTAAACAAAACTTTGTGCCTATAATTAAATTGTCGTCCATCAGAACTAAAAACTCGAAAAAAATGTCAAATCCATCTTATTCAGATAAAACAGAAAGACATTGTTTATTTTGATCTTACCTAAACGATGAGTATAACTACAAAAATGCTGTTAATCAATAAAACAAACAAAGAATAATCTTTTCCACGCTCGTAGTGGAAAAGGCCTTTATAGTTTTTATAAAATGATAGCAGCCGTTTGAGAAGTTTAAAAATGGATGTAGAACAGTTTTATAGTCAGCAATACAACCATATACTGAGTATGTTATAGCATTGAAAATTTGCGAGTCTATCGTTTACACTGTTTATGTCTATGACAATTCAAAAAAGCCAAGCAACATTTAAAGCAACTTATAGTTCTGTTTGCAATCTCAAGTCCACTCTGCAAAAGTTGCAAGCAGTAGCTGTTGGAAAACTTTATGATATTTTATTGAAGCTAAAAAATTAATGTAAGAAATGACAGGAGACAAATTAATTATGCCTCTATGCTGCAAAGCCAGCAGAACAGGAGAAATGCTCGGATAAGACGAATATTACGCAACAATGTTTTATATCTCGGATAAGACAATATACGCAATTTTATTTACTCGGATAAGACGAATATTACGCAACAATGGAAGGAATGGTCAGGCTCTGACGAAGTTGGCCTGTAACACTGTGTTACAAAATCTGATGCTCCATCATCAATTTTAAAAACAACTGAACGCATTTGTTAAATTGCTTCATTTTATAGCAGTGGTTATCAACCTGTGTGCCGCGGGAGATTTTTAAGTGTGCCGCAAAAATTTTTGAAAAACATTGCTTTGCAACGTTTTTTTTAATAAACCTTTACTCTTAATTTCTTCCCTCACGAAAAAAATTTTTTTCTCAATTTTACAAAATTTTTCCTTGGCGTGTTGTTTCAAGAGGCTAAAAGATGCTTTAAACTCATTTTCGGTGGGGCTGAATTTTTTTGGGGGGTACGGTAGCAATCTGTTTTTGGGTGGAATTCCACCCACTGGGAGGGAACTGCTACTCTAAGCCATCATAAACAAAGTCCTTCAACTAATGAAAGATGCATATTTGTTTGATATTTTTAGTATTTTAAGGGACAAAAATCAAAAAATCCGAGACAGATACAAAGTGAAGGCCTTTCTGTTTTTTCGCGAAAAGAATTTTTAGGGATAAAAATCAAAATATCCAATCTGGCACAACTATGCTGCAAATTTTGAAATGATCATAAAGTGTGCCGCAGGCGCGAAAAGGTTGAGAACCATTGTTTTATAGTGAAGACAACCTGAAAAGAATTTTGCAGCTGGAGGTTGACGCTGGTTTGCGCTTTAGTAGCAAGAATATATTGATAAAAGCAATCTTGATTTAAAAAATGTGCTCAAACTTATTACAGTCAAAGACCATTTTTTCTTCAGTATCAGCAAAGCTTCACATCTCTGATACTTTTTTTGTAGCAACCGCCTTAGCAGTAAACACGATTAGTTTTCTTCAACGACTCAAAACGTATTTAAAGTTTTTCGTATTGGCAACATGGCCGAGTGAGTAAGAGCGCTGTACTGATTGACACAGTTGCAGTTCAATACAGACTTTCGTAATTCTGATGTGACGTCGGGAAAAACACTTTAGAACACTTTTCTCTGATTTCAGTTTTAACCAGCAGCTTTAATAATTTCAGTCATATCTCTAAATAAAAACTCAAATAAAACTTTAAATCGGAGAGCAATATCTTGAAATTTCTTAAAGCAAGTTAAAGTAATTGCTTGAAGATTTCCTTAAGCAATGGTGGATAAAATTCCATAAAAGCTGAAGAGCTGCAGCACTTAAAAAATTTGGAAAGCAGTTTTAAATTTTATCAACAGCGCTTAAAAATTAATAATTACGGTATAATAGATTTTAATTTTTCTCAATTTTTTTCATTAAATTAATGTTTGATTAAGTTTTTAAAAAAAACTTTTTTTCAATTTTAAATTGAAAACTTCTTGAGATGTTTTATTATATATTTAAATTAAAAATTTTGCGCAAAGTGACGTAAAATGACGCATTTCATTGACGCTTTATATGGTAGATTAAAGGTACATTTGAGCTGCAACAAACGCAGCTGCCTCAATCTAATCTTAGGCATTACCAGTCAATGCTTCGCTTTCTTCGGCGTAAAGCTTCTTAGTTACAAATACTTGGTTAGAAGTAAGCTTTAGTAGGTTTCAAATATTTATAAATAGTAATTTATAATGAGGTGAAGCAACCTTGCTTCTATATGATACAATAGGTCCCACTTTTCATTGCTAATTAGCAAGTCACAACGTCAACTCGTTTTGTTGCTTCTTCCTTTTTCTGAACACGTCCTTCAGCAACTCACAAACCTTTTAACATTTTGTTATATTTTGTTCATGTGGCGGAGCAGAAATAAAAGAAACTGAATTGAACTGAACTGAATATTAAAAATTAAGCATAGTTGGCAGCGTGATCGAGTGGTTAGAGCGCCGAGATTGTGATTGACATGGTCTTGATTCAAAACTTACTGGCGACATTCTGTTGTTTCCTTGGAAAAACACTTAAAGGCATTTTCCCTTGATTGGTGGTCTTGGCAAGCAGTTCTAAATTTCAGTCATTTTCAAGCGGACAGCAATATTTTGACATCTCTGGAAGCAGGTTGGAGTAATTGCTTGGCTTATGTATTAGCGCTTCGGTCGCTTTCCTGCGAGTTAGTATAAATATAAAGATAAGATAAAATAAATAATACTAAACTTGACCATAGATTGATATAACCAAACATCAAATCTATTATAAGCAAGCAAAACAATTCACGCCTGAACAATTAAGAAAACAAAATAAACACCAAGCAATGCAATTGCATATGAGCCAAAAATTGCCCACTAAATGGAAAACGCTGCAGCAACACTATGGTACACAAAGCCTCTTTAGAACTGGTAAAACGGACAAATTTCATTATGGAAGTTGTGAAACAACATTTAAACTTCGATATAATAACCATAATCAATCCTTAAAGACACAAAAAAAATTATTTCCACTGAATTATCAAAATCAATAAAATCAAGATTAAATAAGATGGAACATCGTACATCACGCAATTCCATATCAACGGATATGCTTATCGGAAAAATTGCAAATATTTCGGGCTGACCCAAAAAAATTACTAAATAAACGCTCAGAGTTGGTCTCAAAATGTCGGCATCGAATTAAATTTTAAAATACAAAGTTTTAATCACGCTGAGAGGTAATACATACGTATATTTACTAATTTACACACTCGGTTTACCTTATTTTCACATTTTGCCTTTACCCATTTCTTAATCAACAAATAAAATAAACCACCTCTACACTACATACTTATTAAACTAACAATAATCTTAAACTATACCCTGTAAAAAAATTTCATTGTTTTAATTTTATTTCCTACTTTGAAGATTGTTATTTTTAAACACGTTTTTTAAGCATCTCTTTACTGTATTTTTCAGGGCAGTTTATTTAATTAAAATTTTAACGCATTTTTAAAGCAAATTTATTTAATTTACCAATTATTTTCAAACAATAGACCAAGCTACGAAAAAACTTCTGTTTTGGCAAAAAAAATTATTTATCGATTAATATTACAACCGTAGTTTCTCTTCTTGTTGTTTTACGTTTTTTTTGCCGGCATTCAATCGCTTTGTTTAAACTGAATTTTTATTAATTTGTTTTGTTTTTTCAGATTTCTAACCGACCCCTGACAAGCCCAGGCAGGCGAAACAGTCTGCTGGGCAAAATGAAATTAATGTTAAACTAAATTTTGTGGTCTGAAATTTAATTATTAATTTAACCGCTTTGACTTGACGTCATTGAGCACTTATCTGATGAACAACGATCAAAAATTTTGAAAAACTTTTATATATACAGCATATACGAGGGGCAGTCAAAAAGTAATGAGCCCTGTTGAATTTAATCGACTTATAGTTCATATATTTTTTAGAAATTTTAAAAGTGTGTAGTTAAAATACTTGTTTAAAGAAAAACTGTTAAAAAGTTTTGTTTGAATGTAAGCGCTTCCTGTCAGCCATTTAAAAAATGACATCATCATTGGGTGTTCGTCGGAAGCAAAGAGGTGTGATTAAATTTCTTGCTTTGGAAGGGTAGTCACCAATAAACATTTCCAAAAGATTGGAAAAGGTTTATGAGGATGCTGTACTAGATTACTGCATTATCAAAAAGTGATTAGCCAGGATTAAAGGTGAAGTAGAAGATCCAAGTTTGGGTGATCTCCGGACAAACAAAGAAATAAAAAGCTATCATTAGCACTTAATGGCTGGAAACTGTGCTACGGTCGAGGAACTGATCAGAAAAGACCGCAGAATAATTATTGACGGCATTGCTAAACATATTGTAGTCAGCCATGAAAGTGCTGCAAAGATTGTAGGGGAGCTAGGTTTTTCAAAGACTTGTGCCTGGTAAGCTCCAAGACAACTTACGGACCCCGTTTTGAAGCTTGTTTGAAGTTTCTTGAGTTTTACACACAAGTGATAAAACTTTCCTCAAGCGTATAGTGACAGGAGATGAGACCTGGCTTCATCAGTATGATCCTGAAGAAATTAGGGGCCAGCACTTCTCTGATGATGGAGGAGTCAAGCAAGCTGTAAACAATTAGTTAAAAGCACAGCCTATTAAGTTTTACAAGGTTCGCATATATGCCCTTATTCATCGATGGACCATTGAGAAAGACGGAGACTACATTGAAAAGTAGCATTGAAATTCCCAATCCCTGAGCTTTAATTATACACTTATGTTTTGTTTTTTCCAATAAATAACGGTAATAGAAATCTGGGCTCATCACTTTTTGACTGCCTCTCGTATCTTTTGTCTTTATTTACAGATATTAATAAAATATATCGTAGATCTGCTTTATAAGACTGCCAAACAGAAAAAACTGTCTTTCACAATTAACGAGAATAGGTTTTGAACTGTGATTGTATCGATTTTGTTCTCCATCAATAGGGCGATCAATTATTTCGGCCCCGCTGCAGACAATATTATTCATGAAAATCGTTAATTTGCAGGATTCAGTGGTTTTGGAAGGTGTGCGACAGTCAGTCAATCAGGCTTCAATCAAACGAATTGTTCAGAACCTCACAGGGTTGCTTGTGCAACAGGTAATGATTTTTAAAATTGTAAATCTGTTACTAATTGTAACTTGTAAACACCTCAATATGATGATTAAAAAACTAAGTAAAAAAACAATAGCGGTGTCGCAAAACAAAAACAGGTTGATATAATTTTTTTAGATTTAGCTCACTTTCCAGCTTATGGTAATGTTAGCATTAAAAAAGAAGTAGCCACATAGTAAAAGTGTATCATTAATTATCTCATTATTTGAATATGTTTTAACACTAGAAGGACCAAAATTTACCACTATCTAGAAGGACCAAACGCATCAGTTGACGCACGCGCTTTTTTTAAAAATTTGTATGCGTTTCTCGCTATATTGTAAGGCTTCTGAAAGGCAAATCAAATCGTACACATTTGAAAAGTTATAACATTGCCAAGTATCTAGGTTAACGAAACGAGCATGCTTTCAAACCTTTATCATGGACAGGAAAAATATCGTTTGTAGCAACACTTTTCACCTATTGGGCTTTGACACACTATACAGACGTTATTTTTTCTATTTCTGTACGATTTACAAGAACACGTGCGGCGGTCTTTTGGAGCAGGCTGTCGCACTCTCTTTTTTCAGTTTTCGTGTAGCAAAAGAGCCTGTACTGGATCTAGTAGGTTTTTAAAAAGTCAATGACTCCGTAGCACCATTAAGGCTACCAGTGAGTTCTTCACATATTGTATGTACGCTCTATGGCTGAAGTTGCTCTTGCACACAGCTTTGTAAATAACCCAACTGTTTATTAGAGCAATGTCAATGATATTATAAAAGATATGTACAGGCCATCTTCTGCTAACAGCTTTCACTGAATACAGCCTGGATATTTGATTCAAAACATCCACACCAACCTTCGTCTGGTTATGAAAGAGCACGGTTTCTGGCTTACGCTTCGGATTATTGTTCTCTGGAATAACAACGTTTTATGTAGGATGCTCAGAATGTTTAAAGACTTTGACTGTTTGCACTGATAAGAAGTGATAGTCGCTGTAGTGTCCCCTGTGGAGTGTACAGCCATGGTGATATGCAACATACGCTTCTTCTTCAACAAGTCTGAAATTTTCCTTTGGTTTGCTTAAATTGTCGCCACCAAACTGCACTGCCGTTTTGTGAGTCTCAATGAAAGGTCCAAGGAAGTAAAGTAATTGTCACACGTGACATTACAACCTTGGCTGAATAAAGAAATCATTAGCTTCATCACCACATCCGTTGGCAAGCTGGCATCTCCATTTCTCGTCCAGTCCTTCCCAAGATAAGAAAATCCGTTGTATAGATACTTGCTCTCTATATCGACGGCCATCCAAAACTTTATGCCAAACTTATCTGGCTTGTTTGGCATATACTGAATGAACTTACACCTGGCTGTGCAAGAAAGAAGTTGCTCATCGATGGTTATATTCACGTTGGGATCGTAGGCCTTCTGGAAATTCTTTAAAAACGGATTCCACAGCAATTATGCCAAGCAAAACTTTCCCTCTTCCAAATTTCTCCTCCTTTCAGTTTTCAAATCAAACCTGAGAAACTTGATGATTTTTAAGAATCTCCAACGTGGCATTGTAACGTTAAACAAAGGGCATCCCCAAGATTTATCCCTTATACTTTTTATACGCAAAGTCCTTCCACCAATTACGCCACGTGCCACAATAAATCCCATAAGTTTGTCTAGTTCATCTAACGTAATTGTCCAGCTGTTATTTCCAGTGACACGATGTGCTTCTGAAGTAGTGCACTTTAGAATATTCTTCAGCGTGGGCTCGTTGAAAAAGATGCGGAACGAAGAAAGAGGACTGCCGCTTATGATGCTGGATGTGAAATATGATGTAGGTCCTGCACGGATTCTAACAATATTGTGCTGCTGTAGTCGTCCAGTAGTGACTTGGGAGGGAACTGAGCGCCGCCAATGGGATTTGTCTTTGCTCAAAAGGATTTGTTCATCATTATCACTGCTGCTTCGAGCACGCGCACCATCATCTGTGTTGATTGGTGCTTCCTGGTTTGTATATTCGTCATCTGAATCAGACGAATTCTCCTCATTTTTAATATCCACAATCACATTGTTGAGTTCATCAGATTTGGAATCTGCGTACTCACCATCAAAAGACTTTAAAGCAATAATTTGCAACAATTGCAACGCTTGATCAGCAGCAAACCTTTGATACATTTACACGCAAAAAAATACTATATCAGTAATTTATTTGGCTTCTAACTTGTGAAAACATACACCATCGTTACACACCATGCAAAATGCTTGTTGCACAAATTATTTCAAATTTGCTGCTCCTGTGGTGCTAAAAATAAACATATTATTGTCAGAAACAACCTATTTAGAGCTTCCATGACTGAGATATAGCTTGGTCAAGGTAATAAGCATACCCCTCAAATATAGCTTATCCTCGTTTGCAACCTAATGCTTACAATAATAACTTCTATGGCAGCAATATTCAAAACACTAGGTTAAGCTATACCTGATTTTCTTATAGCTAACGCAAAACAGAAAACTACTATGTATTGTCCGCCAGGTCCTCACCCAGCCATGCCCCATAAATTTCTCATAACACACAATAGTTTAGCTGGTGACGCCGAGAATCACCAGAAAAAGAGTGACAACAAATTGAAAATACTTCTTCATGGATCAGGACAGTAGCAGCACAACGAGCAATTGACAAAACTAACTTGATAGAGAATAAATAAACTTAAAACACAATTATTACGTCATAGTAAGATACCTGTCTACGTTGTTTGATGCCATAAAAAAACTGCTTTAAAAAAAAACAATATAATGATATCTACCAAGAAACTGTTGGTAAACAGGTTGGTATAGTTCATTTCGACGTGTTAACAAGTCTTGCGTCAATTGACGCGCTTGGTCCTTCTAGGTATAATTTTATTTTTTCCCTAATTTTTGCCCCCCAGGTCACGAAATTTGGTCTGAGAGTGTCAACCTATAAAAAAATAAAAGTCAAAAAGTACGAAGCGATAATACTTCAGAAAGTGCTATTTATCGGCATGTAAAAATTTAAATGCGTTAATTGACGCGCTTGGTCCTTCTAGTGTTAAATGTGGTCTGCATATGCCAAATTCAATTTCTTATTTATCAAGGGCGACGCCATGTTATTAAAGTTTTCGGAAAACGCTTTTGAAGACAGAATTAATCTGCTTCAAGAACTTGTTAAATCGTGTGAATACAAAAAAATACAGTCTTTTTGAGTTGCTAGTTTCAGAATCATTTTCTTATAAAAATCATAAAACAGACATACAAACTAGTATTAAACTTTTTAAGTTTTTTACAATAAACTTTTCATTGATCTACCAGCCTATCAGACATCACTGAATTTACAATTCCTCGCCAACATAAAGCTTGCCTTTGGACATTGCATGACTATCAAGGCAATAAATAAACTTTTTTGAAGAAAAAAATTGTTGTTCAAAACTTAAATTTAAAAATGTTTTAGGAACAAAAATCATTAACGGATGTCCACTACGGGTCAGACACAGACAAAACTGGGCCGATATTTATGAGTATTTATTCTTTTATTATATCAGGATGCTGCACAGCCCAAATTAGATGCTTTGATGTTAAACTTTTCAAATTTGTTTTTTATCAAAACTTTCAGACCTAGTGCTCCTTGAGGTGCGTTATACACGGTCAGCACTAATATACAGCCTGAATTTTGTTTAATCGCGCCGCATACTCGCAATTCCATGGAAGAACAAGACTTTATTTGGCTAGTAACAAATAAAGGCGTCCAACACCAATCTATGGAAGATTTAGTTTGACCAAAACGTTTTTAAAAATTACTTTCCAACGGGTCTTTTACTGGTTCTAAGAATGAAATCTAATTTTTCTACTTTCGTAATACTTCGTGTTCCAATTATAATTCGTCCACCAGGCAGCACAGACGCATGGTTTGTGAAGTTATTTAGTAATTTCTACCCACTTGGCACAAACGAATGTCTAGATCTTAACTTTTCCTGTTTTCTGAAGATCCGCTTAAAGAAATAGCATCAGGATTATGCGCATTATTCAGCTGTGGAATAGACTTAAGATAGGCCAGCTGCAAGCAGTCTTTAGACATCCTGATTCCGCAAGTATCCTTAGCAGTGTGATAAGCAAGGATCATTTTTCGCGCAATTCCACATGACGGTGACCGAACGCGAGCAATCTGTCCAGTTTTATCCGAAAATAAGGCAGGAGCTAGACAAAAAGTTGTTGCGGTCACCGTTTTATAGTGACTGAGATTTAGCTTCCACGTCGTAAGTCCAGCTATCTGAACTTAAAGTCTTCTGCAAAGCAGTTTTTCTCCCGTAAAATGCAGAAATGCCAGATTGTAAGCATACTTTCCAAACGGCAGATGGTACGTATAGATGTTAAAGATAGCAAGCTAGATGTCAGAGAATCGCCGTTACTTAAACAAAAGGTCTGATTTTGTTTGCTGTCACCGATAGTGAGAGTAAAACTTCGGTTTTAGACAAGCACCGTGATCATTCTAACCATGTACCTATTTGGCAGAAGTCTCAGCACTTTGCAGGTGAGACAACGGTGCCATGCAATGCCGCAAGCAGGTGTCACCGGGACCGGCCTTTTTATTAAAGTTGAAAAATTATCAATATTTTTGTTTGAAAACTTTTTGATCACTAGTTAAATTTCCGCTTCAAAACCCTGCCGGCTCTCTAGGAAGCAGCGGATCAATAATTTTTTCAAACCGGGCGTGAAAAAGCTTCTCGAGGATCTTGTAGAGTATTTGCTGCAAAAATAGCTTGTTTTCTCCCCTACAGACTTCATTGATTTTGAAATAAGACAACAATCGCTCCCTTGCAAATTTCGAAAATTTTAATTCGGGGCAATTAGGATAAAAAAAAGTCACATAGGACTCTAAGATATTTGAATCTGGACAATTAGAATTAGGGACCGGAACTTAATCTGCTTTTTATAGATGTTTATTAGGTTGAGTGTTGGGTATTTTTAAAGATTAGACAAGTTGAGGCAACTTGCAGTCAACATTCTAGTATCTCTTTTCTATCACTAGCTGAGATGCGATGCCATCTGCCAAAACCGGACAGTGACGAGTGTCGTTCTTGCCGATTGAACATTAAAGACTTCACTGTAAGTAAGATGAACATTTTTTATCATCTTACTTTACAGTTTAAGGCACTCGTCGTCCAACTATAAAGAACCCGCTGCACTTAGGAAAAAAAGCAAGTACGTGAAACTTGTATTTTGAAAAGGAAAAAAATTTAAAGTTTCAATTTGAAAAGATTTTTAAAAAAAAGGCTTGCTTTTCTTTCTCTTTAAATTGTTCATAGTTTTATTAATAACCCAAAGCTAAGCAAAAAAATTATTCTGGTTGTTTTTACTTTTGCTTAAGTTTCTTAAAGTTGTTGGAATGGCGTGAAGAAGTGAGGAGGTCTTATGATATTTTAACAGCACAGAAAGGCTAGAAAAGATTTCATGATGTTTGAGGCTAGGATTTTTTCAGAAAAACCGTTTGAACATTTTGCTCAAACTTTGACAAACCAAAACTTTTGCGAGAAGAGCAAATATAAAACTGCAAATTTACATTTTACTGTGCCATATAAAAGTTCAAAAAATTGTAATTTCTATTTCAACGTTTTATTGATTTGCTTTTATGCAGAGTTTCCAACAGTTAAGATAATGTCAAACAGCTCCCTCAAGTTGGATCCAGGATCAAATTCCACAATTTCCTGCAATGGATCCGGTATACCTGCCCCGACAATCTGCTGGTTCAAACGCAACGGAAATGGAAACCAAGGTCGAGCTAGCGATCGGATATTGAAGTGTAAAAATGGAACCAGCAGAAAACATCAGCTTAACTACACATTTAACGATGTAAAGTTTTTAAACAAAAAGTAGCATGTTTAATTGCGATCCGACAGTTGATCGAACGACAGTTGATCGAAACGACACTTGATCGAAATGATAGTTTATCGATACGACACTTGATTGAAAGGACATTTGATAGAAACGACAGTTAATCAAAACGACAGTTGATCGAATAATGAAAGAGAAAATTTATAACTTTGAATCTATCCCGGTTTTGTCAATTTTGCGTCCCAAAAACATGGTAATCTTTAAAAATTTTTTCTTTGAATTTGTCTCTGATTTCTCCAAAGGATCTTCAAGGGTGGGGTTATGGCACAATGCCCCCTTTTTTTAAATATTTTACTGACTACAACGGCAGCAATAGACATCTAACGAAACATAAACGAAACAAGAAATCTACTTTATACCCCTTAAAAATGCTTTGCCCAGAGACATTGTTAAAAAAACCCTGATTTTGTCATTGACTAAAAATTATAAAAAATAAACTGTCTTCTTACCGATGGCCTCTGCTTTTTTTGAATTAAATTTACAGTAACAAAAAGATTGTTTAATTGCAGAAACCTACAAAAGTAAATCTTTTTTTTGTTTTTTACCAACTGTCATTTTAATCAAATGAAATTTCGATGAAAAGTCGTTTTGATCAAGTGTCGTTTCGATCAAATGTCATTTTGATCAAATGTCGTTTCAACCAACTGTCGTTTCGATCAAGTGTGGTGTTGATTGAGTGCCGTTTTGATCAAGTGTCCTTTGATCAACTGTCGTAGTACAATGTTTGATATTTTGAACTTTTATTCTATAAGCTGTACAACTGATAAAATATTTATTGTTGTTGGTCGTGTTATGCTTTGTATAAAAAATGATTCGACAATGCTTTTAAAAGGATAATAATAATTCATTGCTTTCTCTTATTATTAACTTTAATTATTTACATGAATGTAATAACTAGCAAGTTTCAGAATATTTTACAAAAGATACCTATATTATTAAGCAAATCTGGTCGAGGTACAATGTTTATTGAAGTTAAAATTGTTGAGCTTACCAAAAAGATTTTGCTCTGATCTTCATCAATTGCTTTCTTGATATTGTAAAAATAAGAAGCGTCCTTTTACTTTTTGTAACTGAGCTAGTTCATGAACATAGAAGTGGGAGTAAGGCAGAAATATTGTCATTGTTCTGTGCAAAATAATTTCAAATAATAATCTAACTTTTTTCATCATTTTTATTTTCACCTTAAAACAACAATATAAATTTTAAAGTTGTTTAACCCTTTCACTGCTCTACACAAAAAAGGTGTTCTTCCTACAAATTGACCAAAATGCGCACAAAAATAAGATATATCAAAATTTATTTATCTTTATTTATTTTAAAAAAGAAGAATATTGTATTGAAAAATAATTTCATACAAAATGAATTATTTGTTACTCAAAAAAACGAAACAGCCACTCGACAAAATCGGTTGAAAATTATTTGTTTAACTTTAGAAACTAAAGATTACTCTCTTAAAAATACAATCTATAATTTTTTATTATAAAAAAACTAAAGCTAAAAATATATAAAAAAAAATTTTAATACTTATTAAAATGTAACTGGGAAATAAAAAATTTTGAGAGATGCAATAACGTAAGTTATCATAAAAAGTTTTTACTATTTTTTTAACTTTTTTAATTACCTACTGTATAATGAAAACATTGCCATATTATGGCCGACTAAGAGAAAAGCTACTTAAAACATTATGTACATTGCAGTTTTAAAAATCAAATGGGTAAACAATTGAATTGTACAACTATACCCTAAATTGGACTAACGGTTTATATTAGGAAGCAAAAGATGTTTATATTAAGAAACCTGATTAAGACTTTATTATCCACTCTTTTTATTTTAATGCATGATTGTTTTTTAAATCTTCGTTTTTATTTAATAGAATAAATTTTGCACTTTAACTTAGATGTTGGCAAGTTAGTGCGAGCAAGCATTTTGTATCCAAAATAAAAGACAAAATATTACTACCGAAAATAAGATCAAAGTAACCTAAAATTAATAACAGAAATTTGCTTCTGAACAAAGAAGCAAATTGCTACCACATTTTTGTTTTGGCAATTTTGATGAAAAAAAGACTGGTCGGTCCCTATTAGAAAATGGTCCAAGTTATGGCACTTTCCCTTACGTCCCCTCATGTCTTCAGTGCCAAGGTCATGAGCAGCTTCAAATGCTTCTTATTATGGCAACGTTATGTCGGAAACATTGTACACCATACAGCAATGTAGCTGAGAAACAGAAGTTGAATATCGCGTGGTGGAACAATTTTTTTTTAAGTTGAAAAAAGTTGAATATCGCATGCAAAGCAAAAAGATTTTATGTGTAATGTATGTCAAATGTGGCAGTCAAAGGGTTAATCAACTCAAGTCATAACTTTTTGATTGGGTGAGCATTTGAAAAGTTTGCAAAATTTTCTTACAAATTTTACATCAAAAACGTGATAATGTATTATCATAGAATCCTCATTCTTGCTTTCATAGGTGGACAAATCAGAAAATAATTTTAAAATAAAAACGAAAACGTTAACATGCACTCATCCTATTTCTCTTTCCTTTAAAAAAGTATGTATTCCCGGGTTGTTGGGTTGCAAAATCTAGTTTCTTGTTGGTAAGGCAACAGAAATTATATATTATTGATAAATTTTTTGTAAACTCGAATTATAACTCAAATTCATACTTGGTTGATCAATCTTCGTCACAATAAAGTTTGATTGTCAGTACAATTACCATGCGACAAAACCCCCTACAAGAAACTTCTCGAAGTTTCTATTGCATTGTAACTTTTAGTGCTTCACCCTCAAATATATTGTTTATTTTTTACACCAATTTTACCTTACTTTTAAAAACAACAGTAGGCAATTGAGTTTTTTCGTGATTTTTGCACAACCTTTTTAAAAATTTAAATTATTTAACTTTGATCTTGTAATGTATTCTAAATTTCGAAATTATTGTGTTTTCTTCTGCATCAGTCAGTCAGTCAGTGTTTTTTTATTCTCGATCATTATTAAACAGTTTAACACAAAAATTATAAACATTAAAAAGATCAAAAAAATTTTGCCAAATTTTGTAGTTTAACATGAAGCACATAAGTATTGACTTTAAATAACTAAACACGCCGTTATGAAATCTATAAATTACGATTCAATGACATATATGAGTGCATAATTTTATTTTTCTTAAAAGAACAACAAAAAACATTATAAACAGAATCCAAGTAATTTTATTGCTTGCGCTTTACAATTTAATATTCTGTTGATCTAAAAACATCTCTGATGGGAAAAAGCGGTCCCATTTATATTTTAAAGGTTATATTGTTTTAGGTAAATGCATCAGATGGAGGAGATTACGTGTGCAATGTCAGTAATATAAACGGGTCTGCTACTGCTAATGTAACTCTTCTAGGTAAAATTTCTTTAAAATAATAAAATAGTCGATAAATTATAGCGTAGTGTTGTCTAAAAAGGATTGTAGTTTATTCTCGTATATAGCAATGCTTTTTAACGTTTTTGGCGACCCAACTATAAAGCTTAAATGTTTATTAAAAAACAAGTGAGTTTATAAAATAACAATTTACAAAAGTTTGTTTTGGGTTTTTTTCTTTAAACGCAAAAAAGCACTTTTTCATTTAAAATTCTTTCCATTGTGATTTTTCAAAATCACTTTACAAAAATTTCCTAAATGAGGTCACATTGCTTACTTATATTGTTAAGGACCTAATTGACTCCAAATTAAAACAGAAAACGGCAACCGGGTTAAATCTTTGAAAACGGCAGTGTCTGTTTTTGAAGCTCTACAATTATGTTTTTAAATTCTGATTTTGAGGTTTCTTTTGGTCTTTCCAATGTAACTATTGAAACAGTAACAGTTAATTTTGTATATAAAAATCTCAAATATCAAAATCGTGCTTAAAATGTTTTGTTTAAAAATTTCTTTTGAAAAAACACATCAATTATCTGTTTCCTGCGGAAGTTATGACAATCAATATTAGAAATTGTTTAGACAAAGCACTGAAAATTAGGTTTGAATTATGCGAAATAATTTTCAAACTAGACATCAAAGAGTTATTATTCAACAGTAGTATCATTTGTGTCCAGCATTAAGCAAAAGCTTTTACATCAAAACAATTCAGAGTAAAGCACGCAAGAAAAAAAAATTTAGTGAAGACTTTTACCTTAATAATATCTTTACATCTCCAAAAGCGGGCGGGATAATCGCTCGATGGTTGGTTTTACAGCAAAGTCGCGACCGATTGTCTGTGAGCCAAAAGGGTGAAATGTGGTCAATTAAGATAACGATAAGATGAGATTTTTATTAAAATTTTTTCTGTAAGCAGGAATATAATTTAGCGACCAACTCTTATCTAAAAATATTTTTGAATGTTGCTAAAACATGGCCTATAATTGTTAATGAATACTATTACTTTGGTATTTAAAATGATATGCGTTTTAAAAATTTTGATTTTAATAAAAAGAATCTAGACTATATATTGTAATTTGTATAATCTATTGACAAATATATATTTTACAGTGTTTGCAAAATTTAAAACAAATGGTAACACAACAATAAATTTTACATCCGGGAAAAGCCGTTCAATACCTTGTCAAGCTTCCGGTTTCCCTCGTCCTGATGTCAGTTGGATCAAAAATGAAAGACCCTTGTCTAATAAAGACACACAAAACTCGACAAATGTTGAAGAGTATAATCGGATTTCAAATCTGATTTTCGAAAATGTAAGTTTCTGATTATTTTGATTAAATTCAATCGGCGACTGGTCTTTAGTTTAACCCTTATTTACCTAGGATGTTTATTTCTGTTGACTACCTAAGGGGGTCCTCGGAAGACCTTAAGTTTACATGTCCAATACTATTTTTACTTTTAATATATTTTTTATTAGTCTCTTTTTATTTTGCATAAAGTTGAAGGTTCTCAAATTTTCGTTTATTGCTTTGTTTTGCGACATATTCGGATTAGTCACGGTCTGCTGCAAAAACAAATAACTATTGCGTGACGCAGTAATCTTGACAAACACAGCAAGACATTCAAAATATTTTTTAACTTACCTCATAATTTTTGTACACAAAAAGTGTAATTTTTGTACACTTTTTGTGTACAAAAATTATGAGGTAATTCAAAAAAATAGCCTGCTACACTAAAACTACCCATTGGATTTGCTCAAGTAAAATACCAAAATATTCAGGAATAAATTTTAGAAAAATTCATAAAATTTTAGGTTTTTATTATCCAAACTTTACGAGTTATAGAGTTTTTATATAAAGGGGGATCCTTTGAGAACCCCCTTAGATAAATTAGGGTTAACAAATATAAGGCAACGTCCGCCTGGCGATTACTCTGCAAACCTCCTATATAACGGATAATTGTATATAATGGACAAAATTTCAAGTCCGGATAGTCTTCTATTGATTTTAATGTATTTCAACTTTGTCTATAACACTGGTCAACACACAATTTGGTGCCTCAAATATTAGAACTGTTTTGGGGTATATTTGGGGCGTTGATTCCAAAAATGACATCGGTTTTTTCGCATCAGCTCTAGTTTTTGAGTTACGGTATACCCCTATAATTTTGACTTTTATCTGTTATACATGGATCTTAAGCAACAAAGAATTTGTTTAAGATTGTTTAAAGGTATGTCAAATGCGCAATAGCAAAGTAACTACGTGTTTGACGTATTTTCAACAACACAAAATAATAAAATACCCCGATGAAAGCAATAGACATTGAAAAATGCAAGACTTTATTCTAGTAATTACATAACATCTAAAAAGTGTCTTTTGTAGCACTTTCTGGAGTTTTTAGTATCAGGACAGTGCCTTTGCAAACTCCAGCAATAATCAGCTAGCATCGTTGCATCCCATTTTCCTTGGTACCGCTCCTCCATTACTCTTATATCCTGGTGAAACCTTTCACCCTGCTCCTCGCTTAGGTCACCAAGATTTTTCGGAAAATGGTCTAAATGGCTATAAAGATAGTGGACTTTGATGCTCATGTTGCAGCCAAGATCTTTAAAGCTGCTTAACATATTGCTTACAAGCTCTACATAGTTGCTTGCCTTGTAATTTCCCAAAATGTTTTTAATGATCAGCACAAATGCGTCCAAGCAGCTGATTCGTGTTCGGTTATATGCCTAGCAAATTGCGAATCTTTTATAAGCTGCCTGATCTGTGGACCATTAAAAATTTCTGCTTTAATCTTTTCCATACTCATCCCTGGGAATGCACTGCACAAATATCGAAAGCATGCTCCATCTGTATTCAATGCCGTGACGAATTGCTTCATAAGACCAAGTTTTATATGCAACGGTGGGACAATGATCTTTTCTGTGGTAACCAAGGGTTGATGAATGATGTTTTTCTCGCGTGCAATCATTTCTTTCCTCAAAGGCAACTCTTTTCTTGTCCAGTGTTCACTTTTTGCTCTGCTTTTGGCTTATTGGAATGGAAGCATACTTATTGCCATTATGGAGTAGAACGCATTTTAAACTTCTCACAGAACTGTCAATAAAAAGGCGCCATTCTTGTGGATTGTATTCTGCTAGTCCCATTTTTTGTAAAAGCCCCCCAACATCATTGCAGAAAACCAGATTGTTTTCCTTCGAAAAATAGGGCAGTAAATCTTTTTCTCTTCTACGATAAAATGTAATGTTAGTACCAGGCTGAAGAAGATTATTCTCATTTAGCCTGAATGCGAGGACTTCCGATGTCTCTTTCGAAAGATTGAGGTCTCTGACCAAGTCATTCAGCTCGAACTGATTAAATCGCAGCGATGTAGCAACTGTGCCCTGAAACTCACTTTCACTGCTACAGGTCACTGCTGCATCAACAGAACTAATACTTTCATCAGAGCTTTCTATTAGTTCTGTTAGGTGGTCAAACACAGGAATGGGAACTTCTTCCGAATGCAGGACAGGCCGTCTTGCTGATTCTAAGTCGGGGTATATCCATTTTCTTCTATTGTTACGGTTGATTCCCTTAATGTTAACTATACAAAAATAGCAATCGTCGTGATGATTTTTAGGTTCCTTCCAAACCATTGGGACACCAAACTGTAAACTTCGTCTCTTTCCATTAATCCACTGACGTAAGTGCTCTACACAGGTTTTACAAGCAATGTGGGGAGCCCATTGTTTATCTTGATCTCCAACTCTGACGCCAAAGTAAGTGAAGTAAGCTCTCTTTACAAAAGCAGATATAGGTTTTCGTTGTTCTTTTGAAGCATAACTACCACAAATATAGCAGAAAATATCTGGGTGATTTAAACAAGATCTACGTGACGAAGCCATTTGATTTCAACGTTGATAGAGCAATTTAAACCTAAACAATAAAATTTCATTACATTCAAAATATGTATTTCTCTGGATGCGCCTACGTTATTAGTAATGTAACATTACAACAAAGTTACATAGAAAACAATCTGCCAGATGACAAAATATATTTTCTGAGCTCTTAGAAGTTATCAAACTTTCTCATCCAACGTCTTATGTTGCTATCAGCAGTCTACTTTAAACTGAACCTCTTGCGAGAAAAGCTGTGAGCAAAAGTTGTTTAAACCTGTTGTGGATGAAATAAATGGTGATAAACTTTTAAGATAAGAATATCTGTAATCTGCTGACTGTGTGAAGTTAGCTAAAGTGATAAGCTTTGGCTAACTGAATACTTTCAACAGTGTCATGGGAGTTAATGGATATATATTAAAATGAAAACACGTTGAAACAGCATTTAGAGTATCTTCAGCAAGCTTTTAAATACATCTGTAATTTTGTTTATTTACAAATTTTGATGGCATACTTTATAAAACAAAAAATTGATTGTAATGAAAATACACTTTTCTGTTGAATCTTCTTTAATAAGATAATTGTTTTGAATTTCAGCTTGGCAATACTTTTCCACGGGGCTTCAGCAAAAACACAATACTAGTTCTAAACAAATATGAGCGGTATACCGTATCTCAAAAACTAGAGCTGATGTGAAAAAACCGCCGTCATTTTCGGAATCAGCGCCCCAAATATACTCCAAAACAGCTTTGATATTTGAGGCACCAATAAAAAATTTTTTTTTGTTGACCAGTGTAATGGATCCATTATCGAATCTAACGGACCCATTTTGCAGTCTTGTTGAGATAAAACAACGTAAGCTACCTCGCCATAAAAAATTCATGGCTTGTTTCCACTACAAGCGTGAAATAAAGTATTCTTTGTTTGTTTTGTTAAATCTTTTTGCTTTTTGCTTCACTTAGCGCTGGCTTAGAAGATAAATCTTTTTGTTCGCGTGGCGCCGGCTTAGATTTTAAGCGCGAAAAGATCAATAAAAAGTAAGAAGGAATGCTCCATTTCATGCTTGTAGTGGAAACAAGCCCTCATTCTACATCAAAACAAATTACAATTTGTTGTAGAGTTGTGACAGAACGATAGTAACTGTTGATGAGACTGACGTGAGTTTGAAGTCATAATATTTTTTTCTAAATTTTCAATAGATCTAATAATCTTCAAAAAAGTTTAATCAAACTTTAATATATGGTAGGCTACAGTGAAAGATCATTATGGTAAAAAGAAAAATCAAAACTTACAAAAAAATTTGCAAAGTTTGAAGTTAAAGGAAGACAACCCTTTAATGAACAGTTGTGACATAGCAGAAAAAATCAGTACTAAAGCACACACTTCCCGACCTGGTAAAAAACCTTGAAAAGATGAAAGCCAGAAAGGAAACAAGGAAAAGACGGTTATCTAGCCTATAGCGCGTCCAATTGGTTAACTTCCAAGACCTCGACTCAGCAATGATAACTTGGTTCCGTCAATATTCAGCAAATCCTGAATTTCGACTTGAGGAAATAATGGTTTACAGAAACCACAACATTTCGAAAGGATGCAGAAATAACTCAAGAGTTTGGTAGATGGCTGGAAAAAACGCTGCGGTATAACGATAACCGGTGAATGTAAAGATGTGAATAAAAGTACAGTTGAGGAATGGTAATATACTGGACTAAAACATACGTTCGGAAAATTATGAGCCCAGCAACATTTATAACCTCGATGGGACAGAATTGTTTTGGAAGCATGGTCGAGTGGTTAAAGTATTGGGCTGATGAGCAACATGGTCTCAATTAAAAACCCACTTGCGCCATTATGTTGTGTTCTTGGAAAAGACATTTTACGACACTTTCCCCTGCTTGATGGTCTTGGCAAACAGTTCTAAAGTACAGTAAAATCTATATTAAAATCACTAGCGGACAGCAATATCTTGGAATCTCCGGAAGCAGGTCGGGATAGCGCCTCCGTCACTTTCCTGCGACTCAGGAGATTAAATATAGAGATAAAAAAAAAGATGTTTCCAAAAATTCTCTGCAATTTGTTGGCAAGAAAGCTCATGGTACTAAGCAGCCCAAAACATATATAACGCTTCTTGTCGGTGTTATATGAGTAGAACTGATAAGCTTTTGTTTCTCACAATCGGTAAGTCAAAAAACCCAAAAGCAGTAAAAAATGTGAGAAAACTTCCTGTTGATTACAAAGCCAATGAGAAGCTTTATTTTTTAGGAATATTTTGACAAACTTGATAGGGAAATGAAGTCAGTTGTACAAAAAATTGTAATGGTTTTAGATAATTTCCCAGCAAATCCACATATTAAAATTGCTTTCCTTCCACCGAATATCACTTCGAAACTGCAGATCTAGAATCCCAGTTTGATTCGTGATTTCAAATTTCATTATTGTTGCATGCTTGCTAGTCCACGACTACAAGCCGCCGAAAGTGATTTTAAAGATTTTAAACAGGTAATACTGAACTGTCTTTTTGCTGTCAAGAGAGTTTGGTCATTGGTAATTGCCACAGCGATTACTGTTACCGTTACCATGATGCTGGTTTTGTCCATGATAATGCTGAAATATTGTCTAGAGTAGGAGTGGTGCAACTATGGCCTGCAAGACGCATGTGGTCTGTCACGACCTTCTGTGCGTCGCACGAAGACTTCAAAAAAATAATTAAAAAATTTATTAATTGTTTTTGTTTTCAACCAAATTCTTTGTCACTACTGATGGAAATCATTAATTTTTAGGTAAAAAAATCAAGAAATCTGTGACAGATTCAAAGTGAAAATCTTTTTTAGAGGTTACTCTAGTGTGGCCCGCTAACAAATTCAAATTAAAAATGCGGTCCACGAGCTAAAAAGTATGCCTACACCTGGTCTAGAGCAGAGAGTAGTAGTCTCTAATTAGCAACTACGCAGTAAGTAAACTCAGAGTGTTTCGAAACATATGAGATGAATTAAATAACGTGATTGGCGGATTAACAACCTTGGAAGATTATGTTGCTGTTGACATAGATGCAGATGGTTCCGAAAGACTGTCCGTTGAAGAGATAGTGGCCGCGGTTAACGACCAAATATGATAAATCTCGAACTTGATGAAAATAGAAACATGTTAGAAACGTCTGCAAATACCAAATCCGAACCAATACCTTCCGCCAAACAAGCCATTCAACTTGTTATGGACGATGCTGGCGCAACTGAAGAAGCCCTTGACCACCACCATATTGAAACAAAACGTAATAAGGGAAAAAGGATTGAAAGCTAAACAAGCTACAATCACAAAATATTTCCGTCTCTACGACACATAAACAGCATACCGTACTGTCATGTTTGTGTGTAGCCAGTGATGGCTTTCGTGCGGAGCAAACGGAGTGGCCGCACAAGGACACATCTAAAATACATCAGAAAGTGGCCCTCTAAGAAAAATATTGCTCTATTTTTTTATAACAGCACCATGACGGTGGTGGATTTATCATCACCTTAACTTTACGGCGAAAGTAGGCATAATGTACTAGACTGAAATTGATGACCTTTTTTTCTTTTTTTTTATTGATCATTATATTATTGAAACAGAAAAGTTGACGTGCTAAAAAAGACTCCCCTTTTTTTCTTGCACCTGGTCACCCTTTTGTTAGGCCATCAATATGTATAGCTTTTCTATACTGAATAATACAACATCTAAGTACATTGGTTTTGTGTTGAGCGGGTCTTGCAAATAATTCAGGAGCACAAAACGTAATATATCTGAGTTTGTATAGTGAGCATCGAATCAATTTCTTATATAACAGACAAATATAGCTGATCCCGACTTGTCCGTTATACTGCACATAAGGTTTACCGCATTTTAAACTTTAAAATTTAATCGCCATGTGGACGTCGTTATTTTTAATAAAATCATGTTTTCTACAACATTGATTTTTGTTTTATTTTCACTCACCTCTGCAAGTTTTACTTTCTGACATTGCGTCACATTGTAATGTGATTCTCTAATTTCTGTTTTGGTTGTTTTTAATGTTTAACTATTATGTTGTGAGTCAAGAAAAAACAAACATCCTTTAATGAAAAGAACTTGATTTTGTTTTGGCAAGTTTGTTAAAACTTGAGAAGGCGAGAAGGAACAATACTTTTTGCTTGCTCATGTCTTCACACTTGCTTGTACTGAAATCTAAACAATTTTAATAGTTAAAATTCTAATAAAAAGAGCATATAAAAGTTTAAAAAAATTGCTTTCTTATTTGAATGTAAATATAAATTAAACAGTCACTTTTAAAAACAACTGTTTTTATTTGAAAATTATATCTTGTATTAAACTATGCAATTAGTAAGTAATTTCTGTTGCAGGTTCAAGCATCCGACGGTGGAACTTATATATGCCGAGCAAACAACAGTCTTTCTGCAATTACTCAAAGTCTGACAGTCCAAGGTAAGATAACTTTCTTTTAACTTAAAAGCCTTCCGGGGCTGCGATGGTTCCTCGTTCTGTACTTGTACAGAGTTGCAAAGAAGCCTAAACTTCGGACAAACTACATTCAATTGTCTGAATCATTTCCACTCGTCCTACGGCCAGCAAAATGCTCGGTGTTTTTGATGTTTGACAGAATTCAGTAGCTTTTGAAATGTTTTAGTTTGGAATAATAAAGCAAGTATTGTCTTTATACTGTAGAACTAAAAACCAGGGTCCAGACGGAAGTCATTTGCTAATTTTTCTGTGTTTCTTTTTATCATTTCTTATTTTTTTGGATGATAAATGGCACACATTGTTATATGTTTAGTTATTTTGCTGTAAACTGAGGGATTAGAGTTAGGTTTCAACTATTCCCGTACAGCTAATAGACTATAGGGTTAGTGCCACACACTTCAGGTTTGATGAATTTAATTTTTACAGGTTCGCTCCGGTTCGGGTTTGGTTTACGCTCTGATTCTAACATTTTTGCTAACAAACTTCAATTATTTTTAAACAATACTAATTTACTAGAATAAGATTTTGATTTATAAAAATAGCGAAAAAAGGTAAAAAAACCAAACGTTAATTTGAAAGCCAAAGACCATAAAAAATGACCAACTTTCTCAAATTTGGCCTTAAAAAGGCCAATATAGCAAGATTTAATACAGCTGACTTTTAAATTTAATAAAAGCTGATTTTTTGAATATTTATTAAACTCATAGTCAAAAAAATAAAATGACGCATTTAGTAAAAAACAAAGCAGTTTTAAAACAGTGCAATGTCACAATAAAAGAAAAAAACAATTTGATTTAAGTATCAAATAAATATATAAAAAATACTGTAGTTATTAATAATAATACAAAATAAATTTTACCAATAGTTAGAGCATAGGTTTTTTGGTTTTGTATGAGTAAAGTTTTTTAATTAGTTGTTTTCACCAATTGATGGATGGTGATAGAATAGTAACATTATTGAAATTAATAGAATATTTTGAGTTCTGTGTTAAATCTTTAAAAACGTTCGAACTTTTTTAAAGCTCTATGGTTGTGTTCTTTAATTCTGATTTCAAAGCTTTTTGTCTGTTCAATGTAGCTATCGTAATAGTTTGAGTTAACTTTGTATATAAAAATCTCAAATATCAAAATCTTGCTTGGAAATGTTTTGTTGAAAAAGTTTTTCATAAAAAAGACACTCCAAAATCATCTGATTAAGAACATCTAACTTCAGCGGAAGTTATGACAATCAATATTAGAAGCGGTGTAGACAACGAACTGAAAGCTAGGTTTAAATTATGTAAAATAGTTTTCAAGCCAAGCATGAAATGGTTTCCATACAACAACAAAAACATTTGCTTCCAGGGTTAAGCAAAAGCTTTCTCAATGAAATGGTTCAGAGTACAGCCCATTATCAACAAAGCGCATAAAAAACTTTTATTTAGATTTGTCTTGACATCTCTGAAAGTGGGTGAGATAATCGCTTGATGGTTGCTTTTATTGTAAAGGCGCGGTCGATCGTTTGTCAGCTAAGAAGGTGACAAATTGTCAGTCAAGAAAAGGATAAGACTAACTTTTTATTAAGACTATTTTCTGTGAATTTGAATTTATTTAGCAATCAATTCTCAACTAAATATATTTCTTAATCTTGCTAAAACATAATCAATAATTGTAAAGGCAATTACTTTCCCAAAATTATTTAAGACAAAAAAGTTTTTTGAAAATTCTGATTTTAATAAAAAAAAATATACTCCATATAATTCATATAGCTTAATAACTATTGCTTATTAGATGCTCGTGCTTCATAACTTACTTCATTATATTTTACAGTGTTTCCAAAATTTAAAAGAAGTAAAAATACAACATTAAACCTTACATCCGGGGAAAACCATTTAACACAGTGTCAAGCTTCTGGTTTTCCTCGTCCGACTGTCAATTGGACCAAGGAAGAAAGAAGCTCTTTGTCAAATAGAGTCACAGCAAACTCTTCAAGTGTTGAAGAGCATGGTCGTGTTTCGAATCTGATTTTAACAAACGTAATTTCTGATTATTTTGATTAGCTTAATAGCCAGTTGGCTTTTACTTCAACATCTACAGAACGACTTCCGCCTAGTAATTCTGAAATTTTGAGATTTTTACATACGTAGTAACAGATTTTGATAATAACAGATGACAGAGTCATATAGTTTAGTTTATTTTATTTTTAATAAAATCATGTTTTCTAGAACATGGTTTTTTGTATTATTTTCAATCACCTCTGAACGTTTTATTTTCTGACATTGTGTCACATTGTTATATAATTCTCTAATTCCTGTTTACTTAATTGGGTTGGTTGTTTTTAATATTTAACTATTATGTTGTGAGTCAAAAAACAAACATCCTTTAATAAAAGAAAACTTGGTTTTGACTTGGCAAGTTTGTTAAATCTTGGGAGGACTAGCGGGGACGATAGTTTCAGCTTCCACTAGAATCTTTAATGATTTTTATAATTTATGTTTAATTTAAAAAAACATATAACAGTTTTAAAAAATTACTTCCTTAATTTAATATAAAAATTAATAAAACGGTTAATGGAATAAAAAACTACTGTTTTTATGTATCTCGTGTTAAACCGAATAAAATATTAAATAAGTAATTCCTGTTGTAGGTTCAAGCGTCCGACGGTGGAACTTATATATGCACAGCAGAAAACGATCTTTCTACCATTACTAAACGCCTGAATGTCCAAGGTAAGATAATTTTTTTTAGCTTAAAGACAAACATATATTGGGGGTGCAATATTATGCGTGTTTTGTACTTGTACAGAGTTGAAAAGTGGCCTAAACATCCGACAAACAACAAATAATTGTCCGAATTATTTCACTCCGTCCACGGCGGCAAAATAACTCAATGTTTTTTAAGTTAGGCTGGAGTCACTTTTAAAATGGTTTGGATGAAAGAATAATAAACTTTTGTGTTTGAACCAGGGCCTTCGTCAAGGGCCTTGACAAATGTCTTAAGTTAACTTTTCTGAGTTCCTTTTTATCAGTTATTATTTTATAAGATCCTAAATGATACCACTACCATTTCTTTTTTTTTGTTTTTTTTTATGAGTTTGCGTTAGTTTGACAACATTTGATAGCTGTAAACAAAGTGATTGAAGTTGGATTTGAAAAATCTTTTGAGCATTTATACAGGATTAGCCTCACTCATTTATCAAATCAAAAAAAGATACAGCAATAGATATATGTGCAATAAGCAATAAAAAATATTTTTGTGTGGAAGCAGTAGTTAATATATTGCCGTTGTCAGTTTGCGACAAAAGTTTTTAACTGAGCAAGCTTGAAGTAATTTTTGCGGAACCCTATGGGTCCATAAAAAAAGCTAAATATTTTTTTCGATCTATTTCACGTTTTAAGCAAAAGCTTCTTCATTTCTTTTCATTAAGCTTTTGCAAAACAGGAGCATAGAAATAAAGCAAGAAAGACACACGGAAGGCAACCCAAATGTGACCGGTTATTTTACTCTATTAAAAATTACTTCAATTTATTCCATTAAAAATACTTTTTTTTTATAATCGATTATTTTTGCGGTTATAGTAACATTTATTTCATCTCAGGTTTCGCTAATAATGTGATTGTGCAGGATTGGATCGCCTAGACATAAAACTTAACAAGATATCCATTTAAGATTACAGAAATTTTTATAGAGTTTAAAATACTCAGATTATTTAAAAGGTTCATTAAAATTACATCTGATGGTAACGTTTTAAAACCTAGGTTTGGACAATTCGGCTTCATGCATTCTTTGGGCCAAATTATTACGCAATGCAAGAAATCTGAACAAAAATAGTTAAAAAAAAAAGAAAGTATCAAAGCAAACTATGCGAGAACAATTAATATTATTGTAAGAATGATTGACGTAATCATACAAATTTGTTGTCTCCCCGTATACAGACGAAGCAGCTGCCCCAGGATTATTAATTAGGTCGATTATGGGTTTTTTTAATGTTCTTAGCCTTTTGTATTATTCAAATTTGAATATCTTCAGTTAAGGTCGAAAACGCATTTGCTTACTTGACGATTCCATTATACTTAACTAAATAGCAAAATTGTCTACTTTGGGTCAATGTTCCGCAACCTTTTTTGATTCGCGACAGACTTGAAAAACTTCCAAAGTTCTACGTTAAACCAAAATGAAAACTGTAAAAAAAATTTTTAACTTTAAATAAAAATACCCTTTGTTGCTTTGTTTTGAGTACGCTTGCTGTATGTTAAGCTGAAATGTTTGAAAAAGCAAATCTAAGAAATTTTAAGAAAACTTTAATTTATCTGTGTCCCAACTGTACCCAGAAATCCAAAAGAAAAAGTTGAACTAGGTAACCCACAATCTGCGCTGAAGTAAAGCTGTGGTTATTTTTATTTTTACCGGCTCAAGAAAGACTTTTCCGTGATACTGAAGTTCTTAAAACAGTTAATTCCGGCTAAGGCTAAGCACGAATAAATTCTTCAGAAAACTTCTCTCGATAGATAGAAAGAAACAACTGATTTAATTTCGTATAAAGAATATATTGACAAAAATAAAACGGACATTAACGTCGTCGTTTGGAAGAGCACTCCAGGTCAGACACACATAGGGACGGACTGAGAGTTTATGCTTTTAATTTTTCCAGGCTGCTGTATTTTCCGGATCAGATGCTGGCAGTGATGGTGCTCAGCCGTTGCGTTTTGTCATCCAAAACTGTCAGACCTCATGCTCCATGTGATGCCCGATGTATGAAGCAAGCTATTAGGACGTGATATGCGCTTTGTTTAGCGAGACCCGGTACCAAGCTGTTCGGGGAAAGCTCATTCTTAAAAGCCTAGCATTGGTCATGGGTATAAAAACACAGAGCCTGGATGTACTCTCACATTACTCCGCGTTCCATCTATAATTCGTCCTTTCAGAAGAGCGGATGCCAAGTCCGGCAGGGTTGTTCAATAGATTCCGCGAAACTGGCTCAAACGAGTGTCTAGATCTTTGTCTCTCTTGGCGAGGATCTAAAAACCTACGAAAAAAATATACATAATATGATCAACGTTCAAGAATCCACTGTAAGTCAAGGAGAGTGTCGCTCCTATTCAACGAAGCTCAGCTGGCTGGATGCCTGAGAGCATGGGTAAGTAGTCCGTTGGAGTGGGACGCAGCCATCTAGTGACTATGCGCAAGACGTCATTCAGGACACCGTCTATGAGGCGAGTATGAGCGCTGCGACACCAGACGGGAGTGCTGTTGAGTAGCCCAGATATAGGGCTGCTATGCGCAGTGTTTTGGCATCAGCACTCTATCCTGAGCCTGCAAGTCGCCTCAGCAATGTGACGCGCGAAGATACTTTTTTGCGCAATGCCATTAGATGGTGACAAAACGTGAGCGATCTGTCCATTTTTATCCTTAGATAAGTAGGAGTTGAACAGAGCGGTAAAAGTCTATTGTTGTAGACGTTTAGCTCACGTTTGGCCTC
Source organism: Diplosoma virens (assembly GCA_963680785.1). NCBI lineage: Eukaryota > Metazoa > Chordata > Ascidiacea > Aplousobranchia > Didemnidae > Diplosoma > Diplosoma virens. Next base: position 46,627,846 of record OY796883.1, on the reverse strand, counting down.
TCGGTTATTTAAATGAAAAGCTGCCGTCACCATCTTACTGTGACTCAGCTTTAACCTCCAAGTCTGGAGATAGGCTAAGAGTGAAGACATATTTTGGCTTAAAGTCCCCCTTCAAGTCCTTCCAGTTTTCAGAACATTGCAACAATGCTCAATCTTTTGCATAAGAAAACTTCTTGGAAATTGTAATGAGCAAGTCGTACGCTTAGATGTTGAAAAGGAAGAGGGCCAAGACCGATTCCTGAAGAACGCCGTTTTTCAAACTGCGCAGCCTGCTTTTCTTGCTGTCGCCCGTAATAGGAATGGAACTTTGGTTTTGGACAAGTTCCATGATTATTTTGACTATGTGGTTATCTGGCAGAAGCTTCAAAAGTTTGCAGGTAAGGCCACGGTGCCAGAGAGTGTCATGAGCGGCTGTGAAATTGAAAAAAGGATACCCGCTTATGCTATAAACATATACATGCCTAATTTTTTTTTAAAGTGCAATACTGTAAAGGACAATTTTTTTATTGCGGACAAGTTTGACAAGCGACAAAAAGAATAAAAATCAATCAAAAGTTTCAATCAATCTTTATCAAAAGTTGCGAAAACCAATTTGAACTGTTTAAAAGCAATAAAAAAAGGTGAAGCTTGTTGGGGCCAAATATCATACCAAGAATCGTTTAATTTTTACTGAAAAGAAGCGTCAAACAAATTGCAGCATCAGCATCTTGCACTAAAACAAGATTGCAGCTTCAGCATCTTGCACTAGATACTGCAACAATGTTATACCGTTTAGTTTATTTTTAATGCCTTAACTGAGATTCCATTATTGACAAGAAGCTTTTTAACCTTTTTTTGGCAAGAGCACTTGATTAAATGAATGCAGATACGCAGTGCAGTGTGGAATAAAACAGCAGGCTGCACAAAAATAGAGACAATTTCCTTAGCTTTGTGATAATTAGGTTGGAGCAAACGTTTGTTTATTGCGTGACCTATAATAGCAATTTTTAAAGACGGCGATGTGATATTCATTCTCCGGTGGATTCTTCGATAAGTATTTAAATGTGTTTTCGCTGTTTCAAAGATCAAAAGGCATCGCTTAATATTTAAACAGGTTGATGATAAAGCTGTTTAGTTTTATTATTAAAACTTTTTTGTTCAGGCAAAGCGGTCAATGTAAAGTATTGTCCGCAGCGTGGTCAAGGGGTTAGTGCACCGGGATTGTGAACGACATGGTCTCGGTTCAAAACCTATTCCCGCCGTTTTGTTGTGTTCTTGGGAAAAACACTTTATGACACTTTTCCCTGCTTGGTGGTCTTGGCAAGCAGTTCTAAATTTCAATCATATCTCTATTAAATTTTAAGCGAACCGTAATATCTTGGCATTTCCGGAAGCAAGTCGAGTAATTGCTTACCCTATGTATTAGCGCCTCCGTCGCTTTCCTGCGAATCAAGAGGATAAATATAGAGATAATAAAAATAAAATAACTTAAGATATTAATTAATTTTTGAAAGCAACTATAAAAACACACTCAATAACATGATTTAGTAATCAAATGGAGTTTAATCCCACAAATAATAATGCAATTAGCGAAAGTCTCGCAAAAGGAAAGATGCGTTGATTTTTTTGTTCTAGCGACGTTTAGAACAAATGGAAATAGATTTTTACTTAATTCACAAAAGGCTTTTGTTTTACAAACCAATTTGGAATCTACTTTAACGTGAGGTTTACCACAATATGGCGTGAGATCTACCTCCGGCGGTAGACGTTACGGTAACCCTAATCCTAATTTTTAGGTAGTTTAACACGAGAATATAGTTAATTACAAATCAAGCTGCTTTAAAAACGAAAAGCACCAGACTCAAGCTTCTCTCTTTTTAGAGCTCGTCAGTGATGCTTATATCACTGCAAATAGAACCGACTACCTGTGGTTTTCCAGGCAGTAGACAACACCACTAGATCACACAAGCAAGACAACAATTCGACTTAAAGCAGCTATAAGTAGTTCTCGATTTGCTGCACAAGGCGCACCTCATGACCGAGACTAATCCGACAAGTAGTTAAGTAAGTGCTTACTTCTTAGAATTTGCCGAGTCTGGTTCTTTTCGTTTTTAAAGCAGCTTGATTTGTAATCTACTAAATCCTCATCTTAAACTATATAAAATAAAAATTTTTTCTTCGCTCGGCAAGTTTTAAGAAGTAAGCACTTGCTTAACCACCTGTCGGATTACTCTCGATCACGAGGTGCGCCTTGTGCAGCAAATCCGAGAACTACTGATAGCTGCTTTAAGGCAAATTGTTGTCTGACTTGTACGATCTAGTGGTGTTGTCTACTGCCTGGAAAACCACAGGTAGTCGGTTCGATTCGCAGTGAGGTAAGCATCACTGACGAGCTCGAACAAGAGAGAAACTCGAGTCTGGTGCTTCTCGTTTTTAAAGCAGCTTGATTTGTAATTCTTAATTTTTAGGGTTAGATTAGTGTTAGAGTTTTAGTTAAGATTAGAGGATTAAAGTTAGGTTAGAATAAGAATTAGGGTTTGGCCATTTCCGTGGACAGCTCACATGTTTGATGCGTTCGACCTCGGATTGTACCTGCCAGGCCACATGTGGCGGTAGACCTAACGCTGAAATAGCACCAAATTTTGCACGACACACAGAGCCCCGCTTTTGCTTCACGTGTTTTCTGATTAAGAACTCTGTTTATCTTCTCGATTCTTCATTTATACACCATTTGTTTGCCAAGCTATTTACCAAACTTTGTCTTAATCTGTTGACATATTTTCCAGCATGGTCTTCTACTGATAAACATGTAACCCTTTTGTTCCCATTGACGTCATTTGGACTCATTCTTTATTTTAGGTTGTTTCACTTATAACCTACGCCATACAGATCTAATAACAAACCGTTTGTAAGTTAAAGATAATTGTAACTGCCGTTAGTATTCATACCATTTGTTTGCTGGTTGGCAACGTTGTCAAGTGGTTAAAGCGCCGTCTTTATGATCAATATGGTCTCGGTTCAAAACCCACTCCCGCTATTCTGTGGTGTCCTTGGAAAAGACACTTTACGGCAATTTTCCCTCCTTGGTGATCTTGGCAAGCAATTTTAAATTTCAGTCATATCTCTATTAAATTAAAAGCGGACAGTAATAGGCTATCTTGGTATCTCTGGAAGCAGGTCCGGATAATTGCCTACTTTATGTTATTAGCACCTCCATCGCTTTCCTGCGAGTCAGGATAATAAACATATAAACATAGACATAAAATAAAATATAGTATTTGTTAATTTGTGCTGTGAATCTTCATTCTAAGCCTATTATTGGCTGCTGTCTTCTCGATATAATTTCCTAAAATGCTTTAATTTCCACACATAATCACAATTAATTGCTTTATTTTGCACCAAAAGCATGCGGTTTTCTTTTTTACAGTTCTGTAGCATTAGGTGTCTGTACGCAGTAGTAAGGTGTCTGTTCGTTTTGGAAGGCTAACAGAGAACTTAAGTTTTATTTGGAAAAATTGAAAAAAACTTTAGAAAACCTGCTAAACCTTTTTTATTTATTTATTATAATTTTTAAGAGAGAGACTTAATTTATTCAAGTCTTAATTCAAGCTCTAACTTTGTTATCGAGCACTTTGGAAGAACTGATTTTCATACAGTGTTATTATAATTTTTAGATATTAATTAATGTCGATTGTTTAATAAACTGCAAATTTGTCTTAAACAACGCCGAACATTTAGGCGATCATCAATAAACCAAAAAAACATCAGTGAAGTGCTTTTGAAGTTTGTTTCGACTGTAGCGACAAAAAAACACAACAGTAACTGTTCGAGAACTTTTTTTTGGGTGGGTCCCTTTGACTCACCTTTCATTATTGTTATTGCATTACCTTGTAAAATTTGACTTAATCACAACAATTTTTTTGCAAATCACAAATTTAAAACCAAAAATCAGGTAATTCAAGGTTTAAGAAATTTATTCTGCTGGCCAATGTTTGTTAATTTCAAAAGTTTACTGTAGACCGCACAGCGAATCCCTCTCTTCTTGGCTTCAATTTCTTCAACTATGGGGAAGCTATCCGAGCCTTCCCCAATCACACCGCTGGCTTTTCACACGTCTTATGGCTTTATAATATTTATTAAAGTTGAGATTTCGATATGAAGGTGTAACAGGCTTCCACAAGCCAACGACCACAATTATTTTCTAAACACGACAGCTCAAACGGTGCAGCCAACGTGCAACCAACGTTCAGCCAACGATACAACCAACGTGCAGCCAACGATGCAATCGCAAAACGAAAGTTACCCAAGTTTCGCTTGCGATCTACAAACTCACTCTACAAACTAAACCACCGAACCACTTGATCACCAACGACTGAAAGAGGAATTAAATTTACCAACATCTCAATTTATAGTGTGCTCGCCACGTGTAAGTGAGCCAATCATATTTCACTAAGATCGCTGCACGTAATCTGCCTATAAAGCAGTGAACGCAAACAATAGAATCAATTAAGAGGTTTCAAAAAAGACTTCTATGCAGTTAATTAACTTTTTCAATTTCAGTGCGAGTTCTATTTTTACGATTTTAACAATGTTCCACAATTTGTAAGTATAAAAATTTCTAGTTAATTCAACTCTTTCCGTAAAGAGATTTTTGCTACATGACGACAATCACACAGCTGATTTTACTACCAGGTGCTGATATACAATATGTGAACTAGAAGATAATTTCGATAGTGACTGTGACCCAAGCCAATCAAATTTCGATAGCAAGGTGAATACGAGTGCCTATCTTATAATAATAATGATGACGACTGTTTCGGTCGATTTTTAGGCTCGTTTAATTCCCGTGCCATCCTCAATTAACGTTTAAAAAACAAAACCGTTCAAAACCAGCCGAAAAATCGACCGAAACAGTAATCGAAAGTTGGGAGCAGCACATTTTGCAATGGAATAAACAAACTTAAAGCAATCACTGTTTCCAAACATTGGCTTTCAGTGAATAACGTAGAATTTTAACGAGGTTTTTCGAAAAAAGGAATTAAAAGTTGTTGTCAAAAATTACATGTATATAACGATGCAAAAGAGATTATCAGTTTTTTTCTTTTTTTCTTAAAACGAGAGAAGCGTAAGCGATGTTTAGTCAAGTGTAAAACAAAATTAAAGTCAAATCAACGACTGTTACGGTGAACACTTCGATTAAGATGATTCTAAGAATTTTTGGCTGGAAGGCCTAGTCCAGTGGTTCTCAACAGGGGGGGAATTTTGTGTTTTCGAGGGGGGAATTCTTTGAAATGTAATTGAACGTTTTAGAGTTAACGGTAATGGTTTATAGACTATCTATATCAGTGGTTTCCAACTGGGGGTCTCTGCGAGAAAAAAACGGCAAAATTGGAAATGAAATCGAAGTGAAGACCTTTTTTTTTTTTTAGAGATCACCATGTTTCTGGGAGAAAAAACAGCAAAATTGGAAATGAAATCGAAGTGAAGACCTTTTTTTTTTTTTTTTTAGAGATCACCATGTTTTTGGGAGAAAAGAGTGGATTTTATTTCCTTTTTTATTTAAGGGGTCCACAACTTTCAAAAAAATCCTCAAAAGGGTCCATGACATTAAAAAGGTTGGGAACCACTGGCCTAGTCTTTCAATCCTCACATGCGTTCTCAACACGAACGTTAGCCGAGGAGAGTGTATTTAAATAACCACAGACAAACTAACAAACGTTATAAGAATTTATGCGAATAAAGAGAAATTAAAAACTGCTTTAGACCTGCCTGTAAAATAGAATATTACTTATTCAAATAGAATTAACAGCACATTACGAAATTTCAGATAATATAAATTAACCAACTACTAACGACGAGAATTTAAAATGCACGACTAACGGTAAAACTGTCTTGAATAACTGCACGTGACAGCCGAACAAAGAAAAGCGACCAGACAGAACCAAAGCAGAACGAAGAAAAGAAAAAAGGCGACGAACACAAGCACACGTGGCATCATCCACGCGGCGAGAGTATTTGTCACCTTAACAACGACTATGCAACGCTTTTAGGGAGAGTGGCTTTTCGGCGCAGTGTAACCAAATAAAAACACAGGCATAGCTTGAAGTGGCAAAAATATTCGTCAACACCTGAAGTTGAAGACATGGCATGAAAAAGATATTAAGTGACCGATCCTCTCTCTAAAGGTGCAATATCATTGTTATTTCCGGCTGTTTCTAATGTATGAGCTTATTGATCACATTTTACAGCTAGCATCTATTTATGCTTTTAAACAGAAATTCATTTTTAACACACATCTGAATAAATCAGCAATACTTGGGGGATTTGTAAAATTGAGCTTGGTCACTTACTACGGTAAATGTTTGGAAACAAGAACTGCTTTATACGATGTTATACCTTGCAGTAAAATCAGCCAATACAACCTATTTTGGAAGCGGCGTATGACAATATTCAAAAAAGTTTTTCAGTTTATTTCATTTGCGGTAATATTTTAACGAATGAAGTTATTTTTTAGTACAAGTAATTAATATGATAAACGCTTTGCATCTTTCCCAAATAACGCCAGTTGTAGCTTTAAATCTCATAGACTCCAATTATAGTTATAATAAAAAGACTAAATATGAAAATAAGAAAGGTAAAAAAAAATAAAAGTTTTTCATGTTTAACTAACTTATTATCACTCACAAAACACCGTTTGCAAATTTTACTGGTTGACAAAAACTTGCTTTTTTTTGTCTAAACGAGAACAATACCAAAGGATAACAGCGGGGCGCTAATTCAGAATCTGGCATTAGTTTTTTTCTAGTACATCAGATCTAGAGATATGAAAAGATGCGGGCATTTAATACCTACAAATGGCAATATCTCTGCCATTATTACAGCGGTTGTTTTGGTTTTGACTTAGTAAATAGATTAGCACGCTGTTATGATTAATAAAAGATTAAACAAGCAAGTTTAACGTACTGGTGTGGGTGTTTACGTACAGATTAAAAATTGGACGATGAGTCAACTTTTTTGTCTATTGTAGTCTCAAAAAAGACTGCTTATTGAAAGTTTTGAAACAAACTATTCTTGGGTGGTCTTGAAAAAATTACTGGTCGTACATGAGTAGCCTTGACAAAAGCTTTCACCCTGCTCATTACCAACTGCTCAAAAATGTTCAGAAAAAAATCAATGTGTAAATGAAGAAAATGCATTTTTAAAGACATGCGACACCTCATTTCTTTGTATGCCGCAAACAACTCTACAACACCTTCTTGATATGAAGGTGACTTGAAATTTCCCAAAACATTCAAGAAAATCCATTTAAATGCATACCAAGCTTGTAGCTTCAATGCATTTAAAGCTTTTTCAAACTCTAGATCTTCAAAAACCTTTCGAATTTGTGGACCAACAAAGGTTTCTTCTTTGAACTTGACTTGGCTTAGTTTGGGAAAATTTTGCAAAAAAATTCAAAGCCATTGGAACGGTGTTTGGCCATAGATTTCACAAAGCTCTTTATTAATCCAACCCTGATATGCAACGGTGGCATTAAAACTTTATTGGGATTAACTAAAGAAGTGTGTTGAATATTTTTTATTCCAGGTATATGTGAATTCCTGGTCGGCCATTCTTTTGTTTTTTAGTGCTGTGCAGTCGCACGAATGTCCCACAAACAGAAAAAACAACAGCGTTTAGTAAATCCCTTGCAATCTCATTAATATTTCAATGATCATAAGGTCTCTACATAAGCTTTATTGGTATTCAGAATATTGGATCACATTCAACAGGTTTCAATTATGTCGTAAGACTCTTTTAACAGAAAAGCGTCTGCAGTAGAGATGGAGGGTTTTTTATTTTCAACATGTAAAAGAACCGCTTTTAAGCTTCTCTTTGTGGAATCAATGAAAAGTCTTTATTCATTTACAATGTGAACCATAGCCAGAGTTCGAAGTAGCTCTCCAATATCATGGCAGTGGCAAAGAGGTTCCTCAAAAGTCCCTATTGCGTTTCCTATACTAACTTACATCGTTTTGACATCGTTGATACATCGTTGACATCGTTTTGAACCATATTTTGTTCTTTTAAAGTTCTTTTAAGCTTGATGTAAGGAGCTCTTGCCTTTTCCTTAGTAAGATATAACTCTCTAATTAGGTCATTTAGATGTTTCTGTGATAATAAGACGGGTTCTTCTGTGGTATCATAAGCAGAATCTGTAGAGTTGGTAGAATTGAATTGGTCGGGATTGTCTTCATTAGCAATGCAATCAATAGCATCAAGCCCATCTTAAGCAGGCACAGACATTGAATCATCATGAGGAACTGGTGTTCTTGCTGAATCTAAATTGGGATATATGTCTATTGGTTTAAAAGAAAAACCATTTGCTTTGGTGAACAAAATTAGCAATCCTGACAGTGATTTTTGGGTTCGTGCCAAACCATTAGGACGGCAAATGGCATAAAAGAAGACCGTTTATTGATCCAGTTGTGCAAACCTAAACAGCATTTCTTGCATATTTTATGAGGTACCCAGGTCTTATCTTGGTCAACTAATGGGAAACCAAAATATATAATATACATTTTCTTGGTATCATGAGTGATATTCCTTTGTTGTTTTTTGCTCGTAAGCTTTCCACTGACAAAGCTATACCGATCTGGATGGTTTAAGCATTTTCTAGGCATTATGAATACATTTGGAAATTTTAAATAAATAAACATAACATGTTGCCATCCATTGTTAAATATTAATCCCTTCTTTAAACCGGCTTATTCTCAAAAATTTTTTATATTCTCTATTTAAGCAGTAACTTGCAAAACTATCTACTTCCATCCTTTCAATGCCACTCAGGGCGTTCATTTACATTGTTTTACAACAAAAGAATGTTATTCTATGACATCATAATGCAATGTTCTGTTATTTGGACCATAAAATTATTAGTAACGAAAATTAATTTAAAATTATAAAAACAAAAATATCTCAAAAACGTGATGTGCTAGAGAAAAATTTTAAAAAATTTTGAAATCATGGTCGTCGTTTGAAGGGTATCCACTCCAGGTCAGATACAAACAGGACTGGGGCCGAGGGTTTATTCTTTTACTACCCCAGACTGCTGCACTGCCTGAATCAGATGTTGGCAGTGGTAATATTAAGCCAGCATCGAGTTTCGTTATCCAAAACCGTCAGACCTCGTGCTCCATGCGGTGCCCGATGTATAGGACACGCTGTTAGTACATGGTCTGCGGTTTGCTCAGAGACGCCACACTCGCAATTCAGTGAAGGAGCGAGACCCCATTTGTGCATGTACAAATGGAATTGCCCAACACCAGTCCGCAGGCGGTTAAGCTTAACCCAAGCTGCTCGGGGTAAGCCCATCCCAACAGGCCTGGCACCCGTCCGGGGCACAAAAGCAGGAAGCCTGGAAGCACCTTCACAGTACTCTGTTTTCCATTTGTGATTTTTCCATTCAGAAGCGCGGATGCCAAGTCTGGCAAGATTGTCCCAAAGATTCCGCGCAGCTGGCACAAATGGGCGTCTGGATCTTGGTCTCACTTGGCGAGTATCTAAGGACCCACTTAAAAGACCATACAAGATATGATCGGGGTCCAGAGATCCACGGTAAGCCAATGAGAGTGTCGCTCCCAGTCGGCGAAGCTCAGCTGGCTGGATGCCTGAGAGTGCAAGTAGGTGGTCCGTTGGAGTGGGATGCAGGCATCCAATGACTATGCGCAAGGCGTCGTTCAAGACACTGTCGATGAGGCAAGTGTGAGCACTGCGACACCAGACTGGCGCACAGTACTGAACTGTTGAGTAGACTAGAGATAAGGTGGCTATGCGTAGTGTTTTAGCACCAGCACCACATCCCGAGCCCACAAGTTGCCTCAACAGTGTGACGCGCAAGGATAGGTTCTTGTGCAATGCCACTAAATGGTGACGAAACGTGAGCAATCTGTCCAGTTTTACCCCACGATAAGTAGGGATTGGACAGAACGGTAAAAGTCTACCGTTGTTGTAGACCTATAACTCACGTTTGGCCTCTCCGTTATTTAAGTGAAAGGCTGCCGTCACCGTCTTAGTGTGACTGAGCTTCAACCTCCAAGTCTGGAGATACGCTGAAAGTGTAGACATATCTTGGCTTAAAGTTCCCTCCAAGTCCTTCCAGTTTCCAAAAGAATGCAACAATGCTAGATCATAAGCATAAGCAAAGTTTTTGGAAATCATGGAAGGAAGATCGTACGTATAGATGTTAAATAGGAGGGGAGCCAAAACCGATCTCTGAGGAACGCCGTTTTTAAGATGGCGTAGCCTGTTTTGCTTACTGTCACCGGTGGTAAGAGTGAAACTCCGATTTCAGACAAGCTTCATAATCATTCTGAAATCACGGTCAAAAACACTATTGGTAACGCCCATCAGAATCTCCGTTTAAAATTTGCTGCTGACCATTATTTTATCGTCAAAAAAATTGGTAATAAAAAGATTAAATAGTAAAGCTTTCAAGCTAAGAGGTCAAGCTAGTTATAAAATATTTTCATTGGAAATCTGCAAGTTATTCTTGCCATAATTTATATCAGAATAATAAATTATGGCTTGCATCATATAGCCCAAAAAAAAAGTTATAGGGAGTTTTATCCGAATGCCACTCACTTACATTTTACCACATAACCTTTTGAGCAGTCCAAAGTAACTCGACAAAAAAATTCTTACGTTTACAAAGTAGATAGTGGTTGTCAACAACTGTGCTGAATGGTTCCGGCACCTGAGGATCAACTGGGATGTTGTTTGTTCTCAGCTGGAAAATGAGCAACAAAGTGTACCGCTCATAGAAAAGGCGCTTTATGATTTTGTTAACCAAGATACATTTGGAAGACTAAGCAACGTCTGGCCATTGCTGCATTTAATGTTATTTCTTCTATTGTTTGTGATTAGTGTTTTTACAAGGCTGGACAACCTTATTTACCAGCTTGTGAAAACAGGCTTTTTAACAGTTAACAAAATAGTGGCATTTTTTAATTAGCGTCCTTAAATTATACACAATAAAATAAGAGTTTAATGCATGAGCCTTTTTATAAACAACTTTTAATGAATGGGATACAAAAATAAAACTTTTGATTAATTGGTGGATTAATAGCCTAAAATGAATTAGCACAAAAAGATCAAATTTTTAATCTATTGCTGTAGAAGCAAAATGATTGTACTCAACTTAAATTTGCAAACACTTTTACGTAGTTTATTTTATGTGTTGCTTTTAATGTAAAAGTGTGCACAATTACAACAATTAATTTTATATTTTTTATAGCTTTTTTTTTGCAGTTAAACCAAGAATTATTGCACATTCAAAAATTTTGAATCTTTATCAAGAAAAAAGTTTTATGATAAACTGCACTGCATCAGGGTACCCCCTTCCATCATTTAGTTGGGTTATACCAGGCCAAGCAAATGTTTTAGCTTCAAGTAACACCACGTCAGGAACAAACATCACTGCAACCTATAAAATTAAAAATGTAAGTATTGAAAACGTCCAGCCTTTGTTGAAAACATTTTTTATTTCCTGCTTTAACTTTATAAATAATTACACTGTATCATAAATTGAATAAAACACCAAGGTTTACTGAATAACTTAGCAGACTGTGTTGCATTATTAAATTCATAGTTTTCCTATTCTACTGTAGATAGATGATCCAAAAGCTCTTTTAGTAGAAACTTAAGAATTTTGCTCCAGAGCGTAAATAGTTTCTCCACGGCCTACTTAACAATACGGCCGGACATGTTATATTGGAGCAGAAAAATTACCAGGCCGCTGCGGTGAAATATTTCTGGAAGATTGCTGTTGCATTTCCTTTATTGAATATTCGTTTCAATCATTGTTTTAGAATATTAGACAGAATAAATAGCAAATGAGGTTGTTATTGCAAGAATTTTTGTGCATAATTCTCATTTGAATCTATTGGAATCATTCAAGCTAAAAGATAAAAAACTTAGCGTTGCAAGATTTGCATATGTGAAAGAAAATTTAGTACATTTAACATAAAACGATATAAACAAACGTAATGCATTTTTCAAAAACGCTTTCAAATAAATACCGGTACAGAAAAAGTGTAAAAACAACAACAAAATAATAGTGTGAGATTACGTTCTTCTTGCTCGTTTTTTTTAAACCCCACAATACGAATCGTATCATTTGCCAGAGGGTCATTTTTAAGTTTTTGTTCATTATTAAAAATAATGCTTAAAATAATGTTTACAGTAAACATCATTTTATTTTGATATGCTTGGCAAAAAAAAAGCAATCTTTAAAGTGTTGGTGCAAATTGCACAAAACCGCATCTTGCACAGCAGCATCTAAAAACTACTCGTAATAATTTAGCAAAGCAAATGAAGAACAGGTAAAATTCTGCCATTGAGGTAGATGGCAAAGTAAAGTTACCGCGAGAAAGCAAATGAAAGTACGTGTTAGTTATACATTGACCAGCAAATTGACTCACAAAAGTTACATTGCAAACGTTTTATCTTTTTTTTTTTCAATATTACCGGCCACGATGATTGCTACTTCTTCACATCTTTAGATAAAGAAAAGCTTTTTGTTACTCTTGATAAAAAAACTTTCTGTAACCTTTGGGTAAAATCTTTACTTTCCGACACCTGCTGACTCGTACAGTAGTAAGAAACTTTCCCAAATGCACACAATTTGTTTAAAAAGGATCTGCACAAAAGAATGGTTTCACTGTCCATGATTTTCCATAAGGTGACGAGGAAATGTTCGCCACTCATCTTTCGGTAATGCAAAAGTTGTTTTTCGACTGAGTCATTTTGAAATTTAGTTGGTAGCACATACTGATAGCTTTTATCAAAAAGATCAGACGTTAAATACGCTTGAGCTCGTAAGATATTTGTCGTGCCATCAACTATTGTTTTGATAAACAAAATATACTTCTCGACTCGAGACAGCGAATCGGCGAAATTTCCACAAACAGCATATCTGGGAAAATGAGTAAAAACCAGCTTTTTATTATTTTTAACTAAACGTTAACAAATTTCCACTAGGTATGTATTAAAATTAGAAAGCCTTGCATATCGTTTCGTGTAGTGCAGTACGGTTTATTCGCAGCTACAGTGGTTTTACAAAATATAACGAAAACCAAAATAACCTTTGTTTGTTATTAGATGGGAAAAGAGACTTTAAGGTAAGTCTATACGCTTTTCGTAAATCGACATTCAACCTGCTGTTTTAGCTATCTAAATAACTGCAAACAAAGTTGTCAAAAAGAATACACGACTGTTTGCTAGCTTGCACTTTTGTAACTAAAAACGCTCACTGAAAACAAGTACTCGAGTAGCGAGTAATTAGTGCGCTTGTGACGCAAATAATCAATGTGACAACAAACAACGCTATACACAGCTCCCTCCCAAAAATCGCACTTGAGAAAAGATGCCTGCGAACAAAAAAAAAACAAATGCAATTTAGCAAAAAAATGCTACTGCAGTGTTATGATTTTGGTGGTCTTACTCGTCTCTTGGGATGACCTGGTTGGATTGGAAGTGTTGTGTCGACAAATGCAGGCTCGAAACGATCAACAGAAATAGCTTCTTTTTGGCCGCCAACATCGATCTGAAAGGACTTGGTTCCGTGTTTCAGGACTTTATACGGTCCTTCATATTGTAGTGTAAGTGGTGGTCTGTATGAATCACGTTAAATAAACACATATGTGTTAATACAAAGTTCACAAGACATGTTTTGTAATGCTACACCTCTTGCGACGTAGCAGATTATATTCTCTTTAAGCGTGGTGCGAATGCCGAGCAAAAACTTCGGGAGTTCATTAACCCAGTTTGCACCCGTTAAACGTGCAATTAAAACAGTTTTTAGTTGCCTATGAAATCATTCTGCGAGTTTATTGGCTTGTGGATGATAAGTTGTATTGTCATGAAGGCGGATGCTCAACAGTTGATGAGTAAAGGGCAATAGTTGAAAAGTAAACTGTGGGCCTCTGTCTCTGGAAAGGTGAGTGGGCACTCCAAAACGGGAAATCTATGTGGCGACAAAGCTTTAGAACACAAGGTTGATATTTCCTTAAGAGGAATTGCGTCGCGCCACCTGGTGAAACGATCCACTCTGGTTAAAAGGAAATGGTTTGCCTCGGACAATGGTAAAGGTCCGACAAAATTTTTTGGGAATGTCTGCTAAAAATGGATACAAAATGATAGGTGCTTTGTCCGCGCCCAATAGAGGCTTGCTTAGATTTCCAGTACAAAACTCCATCCAAACCATCCTATGGGCAATTCAAGTGCAACGGTCCGTTTACAGTAAGTTTTCATAGAACTACCGTTAGCTGCCACTAGAGCGGAACCAGGATTATTAAAAAAACACTCATGGCAAGATGGCGGAAGGACACTCACCTCAGCGCCTGTATGCATTGAAAAGGAATAATTGGACAAGCAATCGTACACAAAAAACGAGCTGGAATTAACGCCGATCGCCGCGGTACTAACGACGACTGGCCACGGCGTTTTCCTGAAATTAATAGGGTGGAACACGGCACAAAGCCTTATTACAAGACTTTTATAATAGTAAAATTGTACTACGTTGTTAGAATTTTTCGAAGCTTCAGAATCTGACACAAATTTTACTGTTTAAAGTGCCAAGATGGTTTTTTGCTAGTTTTGGAAATGTTAGGGCTTTTTAATTTGGCCAGCCATAATATGTCTGCTCTTTGAGCTGATTAACGAGGATTGCTGATGTCTTCGGATGTTAAAGCAACTTTGATATCTTCAGGTAGAAGTTAAAGAAAAATGTAGTTGAAAAGAAAACATGGTTGGTTGTTGTATAAAAGAGCGAGCATGACATTCAGCAAAGCTGTCGGTTTTCTGTCCCGTAATTCAGAAAGAAGTCGGGCGGCACATTCTTGCTGGGAAAGATTAAAAGTGCCTAGCAATCATTTCTTAATACTGCCATACCTATCTTTTTTAGATTTTTTTTAGGAAAACAATAATAAGACTATTGGAGGTTTCCTGGTCTAAGGCAGCAATAACATAGAAGTATTTATTTTAAAATTCATTGTTCTTCTGGTAAAATCAGGCAAGTAAAACTTCAACAAATACAACATAGAAGTATTTATTGGTATCTGCAGTGATAATTTGCAAAGCAAATGTGCTTCAGCTTGTTGAAACGACACTCGTGGTTGAGCGATCCTAAAAGGCGGAAGTTTAATCGCAACAGCATTTTCGTTTGCCATTTCTAACAATATTCGGTTTTGAGTGTCGGACTCACCAGTATAGCTTTTTAAAAACTGCAGACAAAGATGCAACAAGAATACACGATTGTTTTGCTAGCTTTCACTTTTTTAACTAAAAAGGCTCACCGAGAACAAGTAATCAAGTAACGAGTAATCATAGTGCTTGTGACGCGAGTAATCAGTGCGACAACAAACAATGTTGATACACTGTCTGGTTTATAAATATAATTAAGATTTGAACACGCACAATATCCAGCAGGGTATTTAATATTGGTATGATAAAAAGAAAAGGCAAACGCAAGGAATACAAATTTTTTGAAGTTAACAAGCTGTTCCGAATATTTTTAACAATTGGACATTGTCAAAAACAGATATTTTTTTTACTAACTGAACAAGTCGGCATTTCCATTCATTTTTTAAAAAAAATTATGTTTAGAGAGTAATTTTCGGTGACTATACATTACTTTCAAAACCTATGCTTGCTAAAGCAGATATGCAGTTGGCCATCTCTTGTGCTAACCACAAGCCACTAATGGCTGTAATTGAACATCTCTTTTAATATCCTCAGAGGTAGGCCACGGCAGTTTCCCTGTTACTGTTTAACTTCTTTGCATTCCAGCCTTGCATTGCATTAAATGGTTAAATGAGAGATTTGATATTGATTTACCTTGACTCGATTTAACTCAACTAAGCGTGTAAACGCCTCTTGTGGCCGACTCGATATGTTTGTTGTTGCAGGTGAAAGCAACGGATGGAGGGATATACGTATGCAATGCATCAAGCACAATCGGATCGGATATTGCAAATGTGTCAGTGCAAGGTAAATTATTAAAGTTAACAGGCAGAAGATTCCCAAGATATTCCCTCTCAAAGATTAATTTTCATGGCCTTATGTGTTTGTTAAGTCTTTTTGACTGGCAGGACAATGAGGTGTAATGCATAGAACCATTGTTAAGTAATAACTAAGATTTTTTTGGGTGACCAACTGATGTTGGTTTGGCTGCTGCTTTCTGTTTTAAGTAAAGTCACTTGTAAATAAGCAGCGTAACTCCGTTAAAGAATCTGTTGTGCAGTGGTTTTCTCAAGAACTCACAGAATTCACTTAATCCAACTTCAGTCATATCACTTTATAAAAACTCCAAACCATAACATGCCTAACTGTAGGGTAGGATTCTCTTTGGACTCCTACTCTAATTTATGCGGTTGGGTGAGCTTATAGTGTTGATAAAAGTAATTAGCATAAAATATGGTCGCTAATACTGATATTTATTCATTTATACAAAATTAGTTGTTCTCCAAAAGGCGTGCTTACTTCAAAGCAACAAACAGTTGCTACCAAGAAAATCAATATAATAAACTTCTATCGAACGATTAAATGAAGTCACATTATTCCTAAGATCCAAGCTCCATTTTTTTATACCCATAACCAATACTAGGACTGTTAAAACAAGCTTGCCCAGAACAGCTTGGGTTAAGTTTAATTGGCTAAGAACTGGTTTTGGGCGGTTTTGCTTGTCCATGCACAAATGGGTCTCACTCTTTGACCAAATTGCGAGTGCGGCGTTTCTGAACAAACAGCTGACTATGTCCAAACAGCGTGTCCCATACATCGCGAATCACATGGAGTACGCAATCTGACGGTTCTGGATGACGTTCGCTAAAATTTCATAACGTGGTTGTCAACTATCTTATAAAAAAAATTTAAAACAATTAAACTATAAAAAAGTATTATAGCTTAATACTTTAAAAATTAAAACAAATAAAATTTTATTGTTAATATTTTAAGGAAATGATAGGCACTAAACAAAATAATTAACTTTTGAGTAGTCTATCATTTTTATTTTCACACTTTAAGTGTACTAAAATAGATGTTCTTTAAAAGTAACAGTTACTTTTTTAAGGAATACTAGCGGATGATCCTTTTGTCACGAAGTAAAAGCTACAAAGTGCTTCAAAACTCAATATAAACGTTAAAGCAAATCTACTTTTAATCATTATTTAATAAAAGCTGATGTTTCGAGTATTTAAGAAATTCACACCATAGTCAAGGAATAAAATGACGCATTTGTTCAAAAACAAATCAATTTTAAAACAATCCTACTTCACAACAACAAAAAAATACGATTTCATCAAAGTGCTAAATAAATAAATGTATAAGAGACACCAATAATAATATCAAATAACGTTTATCAATAATTTCGGGGAAATCTATGGTTCCATAAAAAATCTAACTACTTTTTTGTACTACTTTAAGTTTTAAGCAAAATTTTCTTTATTTCTGTTCTCTAAGTTTTTGGGCAACAGGAACATAAAAATAAAGCCAAAAAAAGCATTAAAAGACACCCCAAACGCAAGCGATAGACTAACATTATTTTATCTCAGATCTTGCTGATAATTTAAATGTACAGGATTAAATTATCTGTTTGCATAAAACTAAAAAAATCCCATTAAGATTACAAAAATTTTAATAGAGTCAACATTATTCAGATTATTTAAAGTTTAAATGAAATTAAATCTGATAATTTTTTAAACATTTGGTTTGAAAAATTCGGCTCCATGCATTTCTAGGCAAAAATAATTATTTTAGTACAACAAAATTTTTACTATAGAAAAGGTTTAGTGTGATGAAGCAATAAAGGAAATTATCAAAGCAAGCCATGCGAGAACTATTATTTCTTCCATGATTGAAGTAGTCATACGAATTTAGTTTCTCCCCGTATACAGACCAAGTAGCTACCTAGCCTATTTAATTATGTCTATTATGGTTACTTTTAGTTTTTTGATTTTCCTTATTATGCTAATCCAAACGTGTTTAATTCAGGTAAAAACCTTATTGTTTTATTGTAATTAACTAAATGGTAAAATTATCTACTTAGGTCACTACTCCGCACTGCATTAAATAGACTTCTATGTGGACGAACTATAGATAGAACGTGAAGTAGTGCGAGAATACATGTACGAGTATATCCAAGCTCCGTGTTTTCATACCAAGGCCAGACCAGGCCAGTTGGAATGAGCTTTCCCCAAACAGTTTGGGTTAAGCGCAATTGCCTTAGAACTGGTGTTGGGCGATTCCATTCGTCCATGCACAAATGGGGTCTCACTCCTTCACCGAATTGCGAGTGCTGCACCCCTGAACCAATCGCAGACTACGTTTTAATAGTGTGCTCCATGCATCGGGCACCACATGAAGCACGAGGTCTGACAATTATGGATGAAAAAAATTTGTTTCGCGACCCCAAAATTATTTTAGGCGACCCCATTTTGGGTCGCGACCCATAGTTTAAAAATCCCTGGTTTAAAGATAAAAAATCTTTTTTGGCCAAAGTGAAAACCTAAAAACAAAGACTTCCACCCTGAGCGCTCCAATGCTTTGAGCCAAAGACTATTTAGACCCAAGTATATAAAACCGCGGCTGAATCTTACAGTAAAAACTTATTTTTTAGATAAAAAATAAAACTGGAATCATTTCCAAAGCATTTTGACTGAAACGCTTAAAAAAGAATTGTTAAAACAAAAAAAAAGCGTGCAAGACTGACTTATAAAGAGAAGAAGTGAGCTCCCATTGCTCGAGAGTAATTAACAAAAAAAAAGAGAGAAAGCTGAGAGTTTCAGGCCACAGGCAAAATTTTTGTTTACAAAAAATATAGTTAAAAAATTTAATAAAAGAACAGTAGCTTCTAGAGCTGAAAGGTGAAATGTAAAATGCCTCAAGCAATAATAAAGAATCTGTTGTCGCTGTAGCGAAGTGTGTTGTTCAATGGCAGACTCCTGAAAAACATGATGTTATGAGCAATAACTATTACTTTGCAGGGTCACAAAAAATTGTCGCGGCTTCGAGAAACAAAAAAATTAGTGGCAGACTTGAGAATGTGTTGTTTTATACGCTCTTGTAAGTTTTGGGACGTACGACCAACGTATCTACTATCACAGTGGCATACATATTGATAGATTATGGCAATGATGGTAACGTAACGAAACTGTCGAGTCGTAAAAACAACACCTGATTCAAAAAAAGCTGCAGTTTTTAACCGCTGTAGTAATTTGTTTCTCGAATCTCGTCTAAAAAACTCCCAATCGTAAAAGACTAAGCATTTTTTCGCTTCGGATTGAAAATTTACTAGTTTAAGTTTTTGAACAAACGTTTAATTCACTATGCGTTGCGGGTAGGCATTGGTAACAAAAATAGATTAACTTCTTTCAAATTTTTTTGCAATTTGCTTTTCAAGCAGATTATGTATGCCCTTTGAACCAAATCACCAATAAGATTAATTTTGCATCTTTAAGAGCCTCAATCTTTAATTCTTTCCTCACCCGTTCAATCCTCAATTTTCTTCTATACTTTTTTACAATTTACTTATGAAAAAAACAACAAAAATGAACCATTCTTTTTTCTTTTCTTCCCTCTACCCGTATGAATAAAAAGGCAAAAATCTAAGTTGTAACCTCTGAATACAGAAAACCTATTTTCACTGGCCAGTACGTGCGCTGGAATTCTTTAAGCTTCCCAAAAACTTTGGACAAATGAGAGCTCTCTTCTTTATTTTATAACTCGATTCGGCTTGCTTCTTCTTTATTCTAGCGATTTTTTCTGAAGAGTATCAGACAAAAAAACTTTGAAATGGTTCCAATTTTAGCCTACTTGTTATTTTAAAATTCTGTACAACAAACTGCCTCTTCAAGTTTTTTTGTCTTCACTAAATTTTTTGGTAAAAATTTTGTCAACTACGTTAAAATTTGCTTTTGTTAGAAGTGGTTTTTAACCAAAAAAGTGCCTTTTTTCTAAATTTTATCCCTCTCACCATAACATTTTTCGACACCCTCTTTATAACTAAACAACTTGGTTAATGTTAATGAAGACAATAAAAATAAAGCAAATTTTGTGGTCTATTTTTTTTTTTTAATTACTAAATAAATGCATCTAATTGACACAAACTACCACAATTACTAGAATACTCGTATATTATTTACATTTTTTGTAAAATTTTTGGAAACAAATGTTGATATGCAGACTTGAAAAATTTTCTCTGCAATTTTTTTTTATAGATAGTGCATCGGCTCTGTGACCACATTACTTCTACCATGTTTAGCGTATTCTATTGTATTATATTCATTTTGTAAGATTGGTTGATGGATTACTTTTGATCTGTAGAAAGTTTCAGTGCCCGTGTTTCCTTGAAACCTTATGTACAATATATTGAATAGTGATAATTAGTTATACTGACTCATACAATTAATAAATCCCGCAAAAAGTTGCAAAATTAAGAATTTTGATCTAGACTGAGCAATATTAACACAAATGCAAAGTTCAGAAACGGCAGAAAAAACCTGAACCATGCAGTATATTACAATGACTGTATATGTGGTCCTTAAACTTTGCAAGGTTATAATGTATGTTTGGTCACAAAAGTTAGTTTTTTCAACTTTGAAGTTCCTTTGCAAGATTGGTTTTTTTGGTACAACAAAACACTTCATTAGTTTTTCTGGTTAAATATTTCTATGTTTTTTTTATTATAATCAATTTGATTCAAAGTGTTTGAAAAAACTGAAAACTGAAATTTTTAAAAATTCTATGGAAGGGCTTAAAACCCAGTTTGAAATCATATTTCACAACTTTTTACTATAATAGGGGAGATGTGGCACCAATCAGACACTGGGACCAATCGGACAGTGACGTATTTCCGCCATCACATGGTTTATTTATTTAACTATTGCTGCTCTGGAACCGAGATTTCATTTGTTGCTAGTGCACATGTTTGTTTTAGGATTGAGCGTGAAGCGTGTGTTTTTTCATAGAAAAGGTGTTTTTAATGCTTCAAAGTAAAAAAAAGCAGTCAGAAATATTATAATTTTTAAGATAACCCCGATATATACTAGTTAGTTCATTCTATGTTAAATGTAGGACTGAGCCATAGTCACAGAAGTAAATGAAGTGAAAGCTTATTGTATATCAGTATACTGATGAAATTTGTAATTGTGTTCAGTATGGTTGACAGGGGATTTTTCGGACATGCTTTTTTGTCACTGTCCGAATGGTCCCCGTTTCTGTAAAACGTAATTGATGTCTACTTTTTTGGCAGAAATACATTAAGAATGGGCTATTAATTTCACAATGCTTACATTTAAAAAACTAAAAAAGAAATCTGGTTTGTTTACTGATGATCAACTTCAACTCGCTTTAAAGAGCACACTTGAAGATGGAATAAGCATTAGAAAGGCGGCCAAAGCATTCCATGTCTCTAAGTCCACTCTAGCAGATTATATTAGGCAAGCTAAGATGAATGGGAAAAAGTCTGTGCCAAAGATGTCCATGACAACGATGCAGGTAGATTGATATTAAATCAGCTTTTGCAATATCAACAATAATTTTTTTTCATGTTCTATCGTTTAAGTTGAAAGCTGCTCGCTTTTTTTAATGATTGTAAGTGCGTATCACAAAAGTTAATTTGTCTTTATTAATTTTGGACTTATTACATAGCTTTATTTACAGGTATTCGACTCTGATGAAGAAAAGGCCTTAGAACATTCTTTATGTTTCGAAAATATTTTATGGTAAACTCCAGGTGCGACAACTAGCGTATAAATTTGCTGAAACAAAAAAAGATTCCTATGCCTAAAAGCTAGACCGAGAAAGAAGCTGCAAGAGAAGACTGGCTTCGTGGATTTTGCAAAAGATCCGAAAAATTATCACTTCGCAATCCAGAATCAACAAGTTTGGCTCGATCAGTAGGATTTAATCGCCCTGCTGCCGACAACTTTTTTGTAAATTAAAAGAAGCTCTTCTTAGAGATGGTACTATTCCTCCCCAAAATATTTGGAACTTAGACAAGACAGGAATATCTACGGTTGTCAAGCCAAGCAAAATTCTGGCAAAAAAAGGAGTTAAACAAATTGGACAAATTTCGTTAGCTGAACGGGAAGTGTCAGTAACAATGTGTTGTTGCATCAACGCGATTGGCAATGCACTTCCACCAGTTTACATTTTCCCACGAGTCCACTTTAAAAATTATATGTTGAAGGATGCTCCGGCAGGTAGCTTAGGCTTGGCATATTCAAATTGGTGGATGACTGGTGATCTTTTCGCAGAAACATTGGGACATTTTATTAAATTTATGAAAATAAGTAAGAGCAATCCTGGTCTACTTCTAATGGATAATCACATCAGCCACCTCTCAATTGAAGCAATCAATATGGCCAAAGAGAATGGGTTGTATTTATTTACATTCCCACCGCATTGTAGCCACAAGCTACAACCACTTGATATTGGAGTGTATGGGCCATTCAAACGCTACTATTCTTCTTTTTGCGATTCATGAATAACATCAAATCCTAGAAAACCCCTCTCAATTTATGAAGTTGCAGAATTGTCAGGCCATGCGTTTCATAAAGCATTTACTATTGAAAATATAACTTCTTCTTTCAGGTCCATCGGAATTCACCCTTTCAACCCAGACGTTTTCCCCAATGATGCATTTTTACCGGCTCTTGTGACAGATACTCCCCTTCAGCTTGTTGAGGCTGATTCATCCACTGCTCCATCGACAAGTGAGTCTGCAACATTTACGAACGTTGCTGAGCCTCAGACACGGAATGATGAAAAACTTCTTGCAGAAATCAATCCATATCCTAAAGCTAATGTTTCACAAAAGCGCCGCAACAATAGAAGATGCAAGTCTGCGATAATTACTGATACACCTGAAAAAAAATAGTTTCTCGCTGCAAAAAAGTTCAACAAAAACGCTCAGAAAGAACAGTTTCCTCCAGTAGCGAAAGTGATATATTCATCCATCTATTATCCGATAGTACAAATGACAATGAATCCAGCACGAGTACAATTAGCGCCACTACCAGCAGTCTACGTAATGCCGTATAAAAATTGGAAATTTTGCTGTAATGCCGTATAAAAATTGGAGATTTTGCTGTGGTAAAAGTTTGTTCAGCGGAGGGAAAACATAAAAATTTTATTGGAAAAATATGTAATGGGCCGGATGAGGATGATGACTATGAGGTAAATTTTATGAAGCAATCGGAGAAAATCAAACATGGTTTTCAGTTTTCTGAAAAAGTCGATATTGCATCTGTTCAACTGAATGATATTGTTAAGCTACTACCAAAACCAACGTCCGTTGCTACGACCAAACGACTTTGTGGCGTTTTCAAGTTTGCCTGTCGCCTCTCTTTTTATGAATTGTAGCTGCGTTTGAATATTGGTGACAGTTTTTCACATACATTAATGATGTTTAGCAACGTTGTTACTGTAGGACAAAAGTAATGTCCATTTCTGTAATTTTTGCTTTGTAATTTCTTATTTTCTGTGTATATTAAACATACAATTTTAAATGTTCGAGAGGGCCCCTACGTATGGACGAAAGGTCCCCACGGGTGGGGACCATTCGGACGCTTTTTTGTGAATTTTGAATTATAAATAAATTTACTTTCAACTGCTTGAATTTCTTTTTCCAAAGCAGTGTAAGTTTATCATAGACTAAAGTATAAAAAAAACTTGAAAACACTAAACATTGCCCAATCAGTCAAGCAGAAAATCAACTTTAATAGATTTTGTCCGATTGGTCCCTTACTTCCTCTATATTGAAGCTATCTACAATATAACCTAAAATAATGAAAACATCAGTTATTTTTAATTAAAAACTGCAATGATAATTAAAACATTATTAAAAACAGTGGCGATTCGTTCATTGGAGCTGCAGCACCTTAAATATCTGTGCAGCGGTTGTAAATATTTTCAACAATGCTGAAAAAATATATTTATTAAGTTTTTAAACGTTGCCGATAATATGTAGTTTAACACAAGAATTTATTTTTGATTACAAATCAAACTACTTTGAAAATGAGAAGCACCAGACACGAGTTTTGCTCTTGTTAGAGCTCGTCAGTGATGCTTATCTCACTCCGAATCGAACCCCAGGTTACTATACCACTAGACCACAGGACCCGAACGATGAATGGACTCAAAGCAGCTATAAGTATTTCTCGGATTTGCAGCTCAAGGCAACCTCATGACCGAGAATAACTCGACAAGTAGTTAAGCAAATGCTTACTCTCTTAGAACTTGCCGAGCGATTGCCAAGCGAATAGCGAACCAGCTTGCCAAGCGAATGAAGAATGAAGAATGAAGTCCATCATCCGGGTCCTGTGGTCTAGTGTTATAGTAACCTGCGTGAAAGACTACAGGTCCTCGGTTCGATTCGTAGTGAGATAAGCCTCACTGACGAGATTTAACGAGAGCGAAACTCGAGTCTGGTGCTTATCATTTTCAAAGTAGCTCGATTTGTAATCGATAATATGTAATAATAGATGTATTTACAATCGTTGCACTAATATTAGATATTGCACTGATATTGCACACGCATTGGAGCTGCAGCTCTGCAGCTCAAATGCGCAAACCGCCACTGACTACACATGTTGTAATTCGGTTAATTCGGGTTAAATTAGATGTTTCTTGATTATTATAATTATTTTTATAAACTAATCTATAATACTAACCTTAAAGCTAGAAATTTGATTTTATTCACTTCAAAATCTTAGCAATCAATTTTTTACTTTGATAAAAATTATAGTAGCAAAGCTTTTATTTTAGTAAACTACCATTCTTCGTCGTCGTTGTCATCGTCGTCGTTTGAAGGGTATCCACTCCAGATCAGACACAAGCAGGACTGGGGTCGAGGGTTTATCCTATTACTACCCCAGACTGCTGCACTGCCTGAATCAGATGCTGGCAGTGATGTTATTAAACCAGAATTGACTTTCGTCATCCAAAACCGTCAGACCTCGTGCTCCATGTGGTGCCCGATGTATAGGGCACACTGTTAGTACATGGTCTGCGGTTTTCTCAGAACCGACACACCGGCGATGCGGTGAAGGAGCGAGACCCATTTCCATTTCCAACATCAGTCCGCAGGCGGATGAGCTTAACTCAAGCTGCTGAGGGTAAGCCCATCCCAACAGTCCTGGCACCGGTCCCGGGCACAAAATTACGGAGCCTGAACGCATCTTCACAGTACTCCGTTTTCCATTTGTAATTTTTCCATTCAGAAGCGCGGATGCCAAGTCTGGCAAGGTTGTCCAAAAGATTCCCTGCAGTTGGCACAAACGGGCGTCTGGATCTTAGTCTCACTTGCGAGTATCTGAGGACCCACTTAAAACAACATAAAAGATATGATCAGGGTCCAGAGATCCACGGTGAGAAAAAAGAGTGTCGCTTTCATTCCGCAAAGCTCAGCTGGCTGGATGCCTGAGAGTATAGGTAGGTGGTCCGTTGGAGTGGGACGCAGGCATCTAGTGACTATGCGCAAGGCGTCGTTTAAGACATTGTCGATGAGGCAAGTGTGAGCACTGCGACACCAGACTGGCGCACAGTACTTAGATGTTAAGTGGACTAGAGATAAGGTGGCTATGCGTAGTGTTTTAGCACCAGCACCACATCCCGAGCCCACGAGTCGCCTCAACAGTGTGACGTGCGAGGATAGTTTTTTGCGCAATGCCACTAGATGGTGACGAAACGTGAGCGATCTGTCCAGTTTTACCCCAAGATAAGTAGGGATTGGACAGAACGGTAAAAGTCTACCGTTGTTGTAGACCTATAACTCACGTTTGGCCTCTCGGTTATTTAAGTAAAAAGCTGCCGTCACCGTCTTAGTGTGACTAAAGTTCAACTTCCAAGTCTGGAGATACGCTGAAAGTGTAGACATGTTTTGGCTTAAAATTCCCTCCAAGTCCTTCCAATTTTCAGAAGAATGCAACAATGCTAGATCATCAGCATAAGCAAACTTTCTGAAAATCATGGAAGGCAGATAGGACGTATAAATGTTAAATAGAAGATAAGCCAAGACCGATCCCTGGGGAACGCCGTTTTTGAGACGGCGTAGCATGCTTTGCTTGCTGCCACCAATAGTAATGGTGAAACTTCAATTTCAAACAAGCTCCATAATCATTTTGACCATGTGCTTATCCGGAAGTAGTCTCAGCAGCTTGCAAATAAGGCCACGGTGCCAGACAGTGTCATAAGCAGCTGTCAGATTGACAAATACGGCACCAGCCTTCTTTTTAGCCTCAAAAGAATCCTCAATTTTCTGAGTTAGCAGAACAACTTGATCTACGGTTGACTTGCCGGGTCGGAACCCAGCCTGCTCTTTAGGGAGCAGTGGATTAACTAATGGCTCAACGCGGGCCTAGAGAAGCCTCTTGAGGATCGTGTAGGGAGGACACAGAGCAGAGATATTGGTCAATAAGTCTTTGGGTCCTCCACGGGCTTCGTTGGTTTTGGCATTGCGACCACAAGCGCTCTTCTCCAGATCTTGGGAATTTTGAGTCGGCGCAAACAGGAAGAGAGAAAGTCACGTAACCAGGACTTCAAATCAGCTTCGGCATGGAATATAAACTCTTGGCAAATGGAATCAGGTCCCGGAGCTTTATTTGATTTTAAATGTGGAAAGGCAGCAGTGAATTCTCTCTATGAAAAATTGTAAAAGATATTTACTGCATCTTGTGTTGCGGCCCTCCAAAGTTTAGACACTTCTTGAGAGATAATTCGAGAAGACTTGCGGTCAACAGCCTCGTATTTCTCATTTCTAACCAGCTGAGATGCAATAGTATCAGCTAAAACCGGACAGTGACGAGGAGAGTGTAGTAACCTACCAGTAAGTTTGTTCAAAATACTTCATGCTTTTTGACTAGAGTGTGAGAGGTCAATGCTCCGAACTGCCTCGGACCATCAATCCCTCCGCTTCCTGTCAAGCTTGGCAAGCAGAGCTGTAGCAACCAAACTTGATTCGTCTCCCTGAGGAGACTGCAGGAAAGTTCTATAGAGGGATTCACACTTTGCATCCCAACACGGAATATAGTTATTTTGATACCCGCGTAAAATAGTCTTTTTGGCTGCTTTCTTAGTGGTGTTACAAAAGTCCTGGTAAGCCGCATCCACATCAAGTGAATCAGGCGGCAACAAAGTCTTTGTGAATTTATTCGTCAAAGCAATGTAGTGACTCCATTTGGCCTTGCGGAAGTTCCATCGTTTAACAGGCATGCTTTGCAATGACTGAGCAAACCTTGGTTGTGTAATAAGCGAAGGTCGATGTTGTGACCTGAGGAACTTTTCAAGGACACGTCTATCCGCTAAGCAACTATTTGGACCTGCGCTATCGAAAGCTAGATCTGGATTGGTGCCAGTGTTCCAGCGGCCGAAGTAAAAACTGGCAGCTTCCTTGGCATTATATAGGAGGGCAAGACAATTAATACTTGCCCAGTCAGCCAAACACTCACCGCTCGGACTGTTATCATCGTAACCCCAGTCAGCATGAAGACACTTAAAATAATCAGCGTAAAGACAGGGGTGAGGAAACACTGGGAGATCCAGGGTTCGCAATCGCGTTGGCGGTGGTTTGTAGACGTTGACTATTTTATAACCATCAACGTCCACACACAACCACTCGATCTCCGATGTCGGTGGAGATTGGTCCAAAAAGCGTGTATCTCAGTCGCTCGTGGACAAACGTGTTAAGGCCATGCTTCCTGCTTGAAGAAGACCCAGCCAGTTGGTAAAACTACCATTGAAATAAAATAAACATTAAAGAATTTATTATAAACTACCAAAAAAAATATATTTTTTAATGTTTAGTTTAATTGTTTCAAATTTATCGTAGTTGTAAACCAATTTAGTCTTCAAAATTTTTATTGCTGAATAACATTAAACATGAAAACAGTTCAAGCTGATTCCATAACCTTCTGAGTATTGTTTTACAAAACTCAGCAAAGCATATTTTTTTAACAAAACTCATCGAGAAAATAAAAACAATTAGTCTAACCCAAAAATTTCTGAAATATAAAAAGTTATTTATGATACATAAATTTAGTAATAAAATCCGTAAAAGTTCAATGCGCCAAATATTTAGTATAGAAGTTAAAAGCGAAAACTAACCGACTCATAACGAAAAATGAATTTCGACCAATAAAAGTCACCGATAATTCAAATAAAACAATTCAAATAGAATCAAAAACTGATGATGATCTTTATAGCTTGAAATTAATTTTTCGTAATGAGTTAGTTAGTTTTAGTTCTAATTTCTATATTAAATACTTCGCCCATTGAACTTTGTCTGATTTTATTAATGAACTTATGTATCGCAATTTGACCAGTTAAATAAAATCGTCAATTTGACTTTGCTGTAAAGAGTAGTACATTTCTGTTGAAAAGCTTTTAAAAATTATTTATTAATTATTTTAAACGTAGATAACAACTTTATTCTTACTGCTTAGTAGTATAGGAAAGCAACTATGTGGTTAGAATATAAAAATTGCTTGCTTGCAATACACTCAGTAAAAAACATATCTAATCCATAACTTTTCCAATTTTTCATGAAATTTAGGTTCAGAAAAATATACAGTATTTTTCTTCTTTACTACAACCTTGTTTATATTGCAGTTCGACCGACAGTTGCAATAAATTCTCGTTTTCCAAATCTTCGACAAGGTAAAAGAAAATCAATAAAATGTAAAGGATCCGGTTATCCAGTTCCAGAAATTTCTTGGTTTCGTGGCAGTAGAGAAATAACCGGAAATATTACCAAAAACGACAGAAACGTGACTGCTGATCTTATTTTGACAAGAGTAAGTGATACGAATTTGTACATGTATGTGACCAACAAAAACAAAATACTTGAAGTTGTATAGTATAGCGGCTATACTTTAATAAATTTTAATACTGTTTTAAAAATGTTTGTTGTAAGTTTATATGATCTTGATTTTGTGCTACGCTTTAGAATGCAATTTAACTTCTTGCATTACGCAGACTAACTGAAATTACGAGCAAGACCATACAACAGGGTTTTTTTCTTTTAGAATAACTTATTGCTTTCATCTTGTCCATGCAAAGCTCATGAACCCCCGGTTTGAAAGCATTGGTAAAGTCTATTAAAAAAAATTCTGGCTTTTGAGATATACAATAATTCTTAAACCGAAACAAGTAACATAAGTTTACTATTTGTTAATTATTTATTAATGTTTACGAGCAATAAGACACTCAATCTCCTATTTTAAATATAACTTATTCTCAAATACTGATCAAAATAGCTTATTCCTGTCGCAAGAAATCAAAAAGCAAAATCTTTTACTCGTGAATAAACAGCACCAGGGTCTAGCTGCCTTCTTGAAAAAGAACTATCTGGCTAAAAACTTGGAATCTAATTAACATTCTTGGAGTAATGTTTACGTCATTGAGTAAGGACAAAGAAGTTTTTCAAGTTATATAAATAATTAAAAAGAAGAATCTTCTTGTGAAACAATTTATATTTAGTTACAAAATGTTTACCTATGTCATTGACAAAGTGTTCCAAAAAGCACTTTCTATTCAGACCTTTAATTAATTAGGCGTGATTGTTTGAAACTTTTTTATATATTCCAACTTGGTTTTAACATTTCCTACATTACTACAATTGATCTCCCTCGCAAAGTCATAAAAATATAAAAACTATTGTTTATTTCAGTAGAAACAGCGTAAAACAAAAGGCGTCTCTGTTTTGGAAACCAACTGCAAGCAAAATTAAAGAAATAAAGCATCCTGCACCAATGAATGTTTTCTCAGTATTCGGAAAAGGCGTTTGATCTGTTGCAAAGACTGATACAGCAATTCATGATGCTCAGTTTAATGTTTAGTTAATTGGACCATTTTTTTTAATAAAATGAACATTAGAAGGTGTAAAAAACCAATTCTTTAATTTTTAATTTTAGCTTCATCTTTATATCCTACCGCATTATGCTGCACAATCATATTGTTAACCGTAAATACGTTTAAGCAGAACCACTCTGATGCAATAGAGAATGGTCTAAAAATTGTAATTTTTATAGCTAATTGACAAACAAAACACGGCCTGTTTCCTGATTAAGAAAAAAACAGTCAGTTCAAAGATTAGTAATACTCACTTCTGCAGTGGGTCTTGTGCAGTAAAATGAGAAATGCCTAAGAATACAAATAAAGACCGTAAAGTAATTTTAACTTTCTGGCTGTAAGCCCTTTCGAGTTCAATTAGAAAATTGTGGGTTTTTGGAATACATTGACAAAATGTCCTGAAAAGAACAGTTTTTTTGCATGTATTGTCCCGTCCTAAAAATGATGTTTGCTGGTTGTAGCAGACTCTGAGCGAACATTAAGTAGCCACGTACTCTTTAGTTTTTGTCTGATTTGATTTGGGTCTCTGCTGCAAAACAGCGAGCACAAATCTGTATATGATTGAGGGTGCAACAATCATCTGCTCTTGGACTCAAATTGAACTTTATTGACACGATTATGTGCATCAGATCTATCTGTGTTTCATTACCTTGTTTCTAGGCAAGTAACTTCATTTATCTGAATAGTGCTTGGAGCTATCGCAGCGCGGTTGGAAAATAAAAAGTGCTTGACTTGTGGAAAAAGCATTAAACAGCCGTGCACTCCTCTACAATCCTGACAATACTGTTAGTTTTTACTGTGGTTGCTGAAGTTCATAATTCGTGAGTTAATCCTTTAGTCACTTGCATGTCAGACGTGTGTTAGAAAAGTTTTCTAGATTGTGACACCACTTACTCCCCAAACAAGACTTGCTCTGCCAGTGCCAAGGATCTCTGTTAAACAATGAAACTTGTCTAAAACTAAGTTGAAGTCATTACATTGCTTTGACAAACAAATTTGCAAAAACTTTTTTGTCATTTGATTTGCTTGATGTAAGCATGACTTACTAGGACGTTTCAAAAGCCATCAGAAAAGCAGCCAAAAAGATTATCTCACGCGGTCACTAAAACAACTGCATAGCGTGTTCGGATGCAAAAAGTAAATACCTCAACACAACTTTCCTGCATCCTCCCGATGGAGGCAATTTGTGTTTGACTACTACGTATTTACTGGCCAGACTGACGGGAAACAAAGAAAGAAGTTAAGAACATCTATTTTTTTTATTCTAGTCAAAAATCATGCAGCATATTTAACAATTTCACATTTAGATAACGACTCTTTCCTTGTCACTGTCCTGTTTCAACTGATGGTATCACATCTCAGCTAATCAAAAACAGGAGATACAAAGCTGTTAACCGTAAGACATTTTGGCTTGTTTTTCACAAGTGGGTGATTTGTGGTGAGCCACAACATCAGACCTAGTGACATCTCTAAAATTTTTCACAGAAAGAATTTACCAATGTTCCTTAAAATGGTTACAACCAGGTTAAGTTCCGGACCTGATTTTATTTTTCCAGTGCTTATAATCCATGCCAAAGTTGTCTTTAAGTCCTGGATACGTGACTTTCTTTTTCCCTACTTGTCGTTGTTGTATGAAAAGATATCCACACTCGATCGGGCACAGACAGAACTGGGACTGAGTACGTATCTTTTTTCCAGCCCAGGCGCGCTAAGCACACTTAAATATAACCAATGCCTTGATACTAAATACTTTCAAACACATTTTTTCTTTATACTAAATAAGCCAAAATTGCTGTAATCAATTTATTTTTTATTTAAAATATTAAAAATAATTTACTGTTTTTGATATTGAATTTATTATCACTCAAAATATCAAAATAAAAAATAGAAGAATTGCAACAGTTTTCCCTCTTTTTTTTTATTTTAAAACTGCTGAAAAGTTCTACCGAAATTTATTTTTGAAGTTTTTGTTTAAAAAAGATTTTATTTAAAAATTTTTAATTGTTAAATTTTCTGATTGCAAATTATTTTCAATTTGCAATTGTTCAAGGAGAATTTTGTAAGTTGCAAGTCCCGATGACGCCCTCCAGCTGTAAGTCAGGCAACCCTGCATTAGACCTACTGATGCTAACATCCGCATTTATTCATTCAGGTTAAAGCAGCGGACGGAGGAAATTACACATGCCGAGTATCAAATAAAGTTTCTTTGGCTTCAGCCTCCCTAACGATTCATGGTAAATAATTTTTAAACTGAAATACAGTAATAATTTGAATTTTTAATTTATTTCAGTTATTTTAGTTAAGTTTATCTCAATTATGTTAAGGCTGAGAAGGCAAACACTTAAAAAATATTGCAATCATTTTTTACGTGCAGTATATGGAAAACATATTTTATGGTTCTAGGACATTCGGGCGCGAAATTTTTGGCGCTAAAGTTTTGACGAAAGCTATGTCAAGCGACACCTAGCTTTTACACGAAATGATTGTAAAAGCTACGTGTCGGTTAAATTTAATTCAAGCCTAAAAACTAACCCTAAACATACTTCTAATCATAATCCTTGCCAAAATAGTGCCCTGCCAAAAACAAATGGCGCCAAACTGAGCTATTTCTTCTTCTGTAATATTTAAATAATTTTAAAATTATTTAACCCAAATGGCATTCAACCCATAAATAAAAGGGGTTGCGAAAGCAGCAGCTCGAGTTGGGATCTCCAAGCATGTCGATCTTTTGCAACTACCGGCAATTTCGCTGGTGCAATTCCAAGATTGGACCAGATCAGGTCTTTAACATAATTCCGCCAGCGAGTTCTGGGTGGCCTTCTAGGTCTTTTGCTACTCGGAAGAGCATCCATCAGTTTCTTTGCTGTTCGCTCGTGAAACATTCGTGTCACATGGCCATACTAGCGGAGTTGAGATCGTTTTATGCGAAATAGTAGCGGTTCGATGTTGAGAGATTAACGAATGACAGTGCTTTTAACCTTGTAGGGATAAACCTCTGACTTTTCTCAAAAAAACCTGTTTCGGCCGCTGTACTCA
The DNA here is from genome assembly GCA_963680785.1 of Diplosoma virens. Lineage (NCBI taxonomy): Eukaryota > Metazoa > Chordata > Ascidiacea > Aplousobranchia > Didemnidae > Diplosoma > Diplosoma virens. Next base: position 46,594,945 of record OY796883.1, on the reverse strand, counting down.
GGATCTCACTCTTTCGGTCATTACCCAACACTCATGACCATAGGTAAGGATAGGAACAAAAATTGATTTAAAAACAGAATGCTTTGCTTTTGTACATAGCTCTCGTTTCAGTACAACTGATCGGTAAAGCTGGTGCATTACTGCACTTGCTTTTCTAATACGTGTGTCCAGTTCGTTGTCCTGTCTACCATCACTCGAGAATGTGACTCCAAGATGCTTAAACTTCTCCGTCTGCTGGAGAGTTACTCCATTTGTATCGAAGGAACAATGGACAGGATGCCTTGACAAATACATGTTATCAGTTTTAGCCGTATTAATTTTCATTCCAGCATCCAAGCATGCATCAGAAAACCGATCAAGCGCATATTGGACATCGCTTTTGTTTGAGCTTAACAATGCAAGGTCATCTACAAATAGCAGGCACCAAGCATTACACTCCCCAAATGTGAGGCCAAACTTGAGAAACTGTCTCTGTCTATCTTGTTCATGTATATAATGAACAGAAGAGAAGAAAGAACACAGCTTTGTCGTAGTCTAACACTGACACTAAAAAGTTTTGTTTTCATGCCATTGACACAACAATTTGATAGCAGCTAATAGCTGCACTCCGGCAGTACTGCCCACAACGTGTCTCTTGGAACACGGTCCTATGCTTTTTCAAGGTCTACAAAGCATGTATACACTTCTTTGGCATATTTCCACGATTTCTCAAAAACTTGCTGAAGGGCAAAGATCTAGTCCATGGTGGATCTGCCAGGACAAAATCCGCATTGTGCATCCTGAAGTTAAGGCTCGACTATTTCACGGCATCTCTTTTCGAGAAACTTTGATAGACCTTTTCAGGAAGAATTGATAAAGAAATGCCCCTGTAGTTAGTGCATTTATTCTTGTATCCTTTTTTGTGAATAGGTATGAACACACTGGTCTGCCATTGCTTCGGTACCTCACCAGTTTTTCAAGCTACTTGGCACACACGAGTCACCCAACGAACTCTAAAGTTGATCATGGCCTTTAAGATTTCAGGTCAAATATCATTTTCACAAGGGGCCTTGCCAGCTTTCAAAGATTTGATTGCTGTGCTCACCTCTGCCTCGGTTAGATGAATTTTTTCACCAATTTGTTCCTCGGGTGTTTCCAAATATTGGACTGTTACTGGATTTAAGAGTTGACAAAAGTATTCTCTCCAACAATTTAGGATACCCTTGTGATGCTTCAGAAGCATATTACATTAATATCTTCGATGAAGGTGCCAACTGGTGTTCGTTTGCGGTGCAAACAACCTATGGTTTTCCAAAATATTTTATTTGCCGATCTGTAGTCTGTATCCAACTTTTGTCCAAATTCTTCCCATGAGTTTTCTTTAGACTGTTTGACAATAGTGCGACAGTCTTACATGCTGCGGAGTACCGCAATTGAAGCTGCTCAGATGACTTGTTTGTTAACCAAGCTCTAAACGCAGTTTTCTTTGCACGGATAGTTTCTTTAACTTCTTGGTTCCACCAAGAAGTCCTTTACTCACTACCCATTTGACCTCCCACACGTTTACAACCACAACTAGCAGCTGCAGATGTAATGACTGCTGATTTAAATAAATCTTAATCAGTCTCTATGTCTTTAGTATAGTCAGGGAGTTCTCTGAATAGGGAAGCAACTTTGATTGCAAAAGTGTGTCTCACTTTTTTGTCGGATAGTAACTCCGTCTTTATTCTGCATGTTTTTCGTACTCCGAATTGTTTTTTGTTCTTGGATGGTTCAGCCTCTTAGAATGTAGAAAACTAGGTGATAGTCTGTAGACAGTTCAGCTTCTCTTTTAACACGAGTATTGACCACAGAATAAAACAAGTCCGCTGAGAGAATACAGAAATCAATGATAAAACGCGGTCCCACCGAATCTCTGTACCAGGTGTACTTGTGAATCTTCTTGTCTGGAAAAAAGTGTTCATTATGCACAGTCCGTTGGTGGCATAGAACTGTAGCAAACACCTTTCGTTTCTGTTAATCTCGGAGTCTCCTTGTCTTCCGATAACACCCTTTCATGTCTTGTCGTCAATACCCACACGTGCATTGAAATCACCCAGCAGGACAATTGATTCTGCAGATGTTACTTTCTGTAAAGCAGCACCTACTTCATTTAAGAAAGACTGGTATTGTGCTGAAGAGTTTGGTGCATACACCTGCAAAATACACAATGATCGCTCCTGTAGCCCAAGCTTGGGTAGCTCTACCTCTAACCTAGCTCTAACCTTACCGTCATGGGTAGCTTTGAGAGGAGTTGAAAACTCCGGACATCATTGCTCTTAGGATCATGGAAAACGCAAACCCCTACACCACACTAAGGTTGCAATCGATTGCTGAGGGAAATAAATATTGTTTTTTAGAAAAATGTTCGTGCTTTGATTTGTATCTTCAGACCTCAATCTAACCTTGAATGCAACCTAAGGGTTCGCCTATGTCAGGGATGTCAAACCTTTTAAAAACAAAGAGTCAAATAATGAGTTTAATCAAGAATATAATTTAGTGGACCAATACCTGATGCTTTTCATTTCGAGATGGTTTCAAAATGATTATCTTGCGAGGCGTTTCACTCAGCATCTGCAGATGAGCAGTGGGAGATTTCTTTTTAGTTTACGGGAAGTGTAAGGAACAAAAAATATCGTACTCCTTTGCTCGCATATTAAAAAGAAAAAATTAATTGGAAGATGAAATTTATTTCAAAAAATCGTTCTTTTTGTAATTTATTTTGCGAATGGGGTCTGCAATATTGGATAACAACAACGTATGGCTTCGCCCACGAAACCTATGGTTATGCAGACAAAAAATTAAATAAGCGGTTTCAGCGATTGTAAAACTTCTTGATTGGATTTGATAGTAATATGAATGATTAAGAAATTTTTTGACCAATTAGATGAACTGTACATTCACTAATTTTGGCTCAGTTTTTTGTATATGTTTTGAAGTAATAAATTTGACAAGGTCAAGAATTCAATTGCTTTTTGGTGTTGCTAAATAGGCCTTCATTAAATTGTTAAATGATTGCAACATGATTGCAGCTATCTTCATAATGATAGTTGCAAAAGTTAGCAACTACGCTTTTAATTGACATTTGTTATAACAACAAGCAAAAAAATTTGTGCGAACTTTTAGAAAAAAATTGCTTTGCACATTTTAAAAAAGACATCAAAGTAAGACAACTATTCGACTATACTACTTTAAATAAAGTTTTGCAATTAAGCTTTTAAATGACATTCTTTATGACAACAAGCAAAAATGTGGTGTGAGGCTTTTAGAAAAGAAAATTTTATAAAAGACACCAAACTAAGGTAAGTCTAATCAGGACAACTATAAAATAATAAATAAAATGTTTTTTTTAAACGGATAATCTTTAAATACTAAACTTATCGCTAGAATTACGATTTTATTTACTTCAAAATCTAAGCAATTATTTGTTTTTAATTTGACAAAAAATATAGTAGTCAAATTTTTGTATTTCAGTAAACTAGCAATAAAATATAGTGTTTAAAAATTATTTCAATTATTTCAAATTTATCGTTGTTGTAAACCAATTTGGTGTAAAGATATTTTTATGGTTGATAAACATTAAGCATGAAAACAGTTCAAGCTGATTACACAACTTTTCAAGTATTGTTTTAGAAAAATTATTAAAGAATATTTTCAAACTAAAATTATTGAAAAAAAAAATAATTTGCTATAGAAAGATGAATATAGGGAATCACTCCTAACTTTGACACTGCTTTAATAAATAGGGTCGGGTACGCTTCGATGCCGCCGACTCGATGCCAGCCCAACTCTATGCAAAGCCAACTTTTAACAGTTTAACTTTCAAATTGTTGTTTACTAACCCTAATCTTAACCCTAACCCTAATCCTAACCCTAACCCTAACCAATTACCTGGCATCGAGTCGGCGGCATCGAGTTGGGCCATTTCCTAATAAATATAATCAAACTCACTTTTGGCCTGCAATATATTCAACTGATCGAGAAAATGCACAAAAAGGGGTAGTTTGATCTCTTACTATCAAGGAAAATGACATATTATTGTGCAAAAGTACAAAGACTCATTCGATTTTGACCAATATCACATTGGTACTTCGCTGTTTACGAGTGCATTACGCTAATTTTCAATAGCCAGGAAAATTACTGGTAAAAATTGACTTGATAAAGAGCAAGCTATAACCAAACTAGCTAATTTGGAAAAAAAATGGGAGGTTTGTCTAGACATAAACACTAGAAAATTGAAAACGTAATTTGGGGGCTTCAAATTGTAAATAAGAAAAGGTAATCTTGTCATAAAACATTAGAAAAAAATTAAAGGTATACTGTAGCTTGGCGTATATAGCCTAAATTAAGAATAGAAAATACTATTGGAAAGTGAAATCCTCCTCCAGACAGATGTTTTGACTATTGAAGTCTCATCAGTGACGATTTGACTTTTGCAAATGTCAAAAAAATTGGAAGACCAAAAGAATGAACTGACGATTTGAAAAAAAACAATTATTTCAAAAAATTTTCCAGGTTAAAATTTATATATTGATAGTTTTAAACGTTAATATCAACCTTATTTTTACTTCTCAGTAGCAGTGGAAAAGTACCTACGTAAAAAGATTGTAAAAAATTGCTTTTTTGCTGTACTGTACACTCAGCAAAACACGTATCTAATTTATAACTATTCTGAGTTTTCAAAAAATTTTGTTTCAGAAAAATATGCAATATATTATCGTTTAACTTTTTTTATTTATTGCAGTTCAACCGACAGTGGCAATAACTCCAAGTTCCCCAAACTTTACACAAGGCGAAAGAAAATCGATAAAATGTACAGGATCCGGTTATCCAGTTCCAGAAATTACTTGGCTTCGAAATGGACAAAAAATACCCAGAGGAAGAATTGCAATTAATATTACGCCAGGCGGCACAAGCTTGACTGCGGATCTTATTTTCACAAGAGTAAGTGATGCCCGTGATTCGTATGTAAACAAACAAAAACACAGTATTTCTAGTGCTAAAACATATTTTAAAAAATCTGATTTCTCAGATTTAAAACAATTACTGGATCGGAACAAGTTAAATATGTTGACCTTCATTAATCATCTTTGTTCCACCAACAAAAAAGCACTTAATTTTCTATGTCAAAATCTGATCAAAACATATTTGTTATTAAATTTTTATTTATGTTCTTCTGGAATCATTGTCGTCGTTTGGAAGGGCATTCGTTCCAGGTCAGACACAAACAGGACTAGGGCCTTGTTCAGAGATGGTTTATTCTTTTACTAACCCAGGCTGCTCTACTGCCCGGATCAGATGCTGGCAGTGATGACCTTGAAACAACATAAACTTTTGTCATCAAAAACCGTCCGATCTCGTGTTCTATGTGGTGCCCGATGTATAGGGCTCACAATTCTAACGTGGTCTGCGGTCTGTTCAGAGGCGCCACACTTGCAATTCGGTAAAGGAGCGAGATCCCATTTGTGCATGGAATTATGGAATTCCCCAAAACCAGTCCGCAGGCGATTGATCTTAACCCAAGCTGTTCGGGGCAAGCTCATTCCAAGAGTTCCAAGAAAATTCTGTGTCACTGTACTCTTTGGCACAGGAATTACAACTTATTACACAGGAATTAAGCAGCCTTCCTGAGCCAGCCAGAGTAGTGACACCAAATTTCTTATTCTTGCTTGTGGACGTAGTTTTTTCCACCTTTCCGCTCTCAAAACTACTTTTATCAAATTGTTTTAAACTAATCTACGTCAACACAAGGAATTTATTTACAGTCCAAAACTGATTCCTTGACGCTGTTTTTCTTTGCCTTTAAATTGGTTGTCTTTCTGTACCACTCGGACGCACTTTTGTTTTCTTTTCTTTTGTATTTCTGATTGGTCACCTTTTTCATTTTTTTCAAACAATCAGATTTCTTCTTCTTTCTTACATAAGCACGATCGGATCACTCTCAGTTTATTCTGACGATTCTTTCCGATAAGTGTCAGATGAAAAGTCTTCGAGGAATGAACACGCTTTTTAAAGCTATCTTATTAATTTTTTTGGAAAAAGATAGCAATTATTGAATAAAATGAAAAAGTTTCTCGAATTGTATAAATAATTACGAAGAATAATTTTAATGTGAAATCATAAAATTATTTGCTTATATATGTCATTGACGAAGTGTCCCAAAAAAGCATTTTCTAGTCTAATTTGTGATCGATTAAGCGTAATTCTTGAAAACTTTACAATATTATTTGACTTGGTTTCAACATTGCTTATTAAACTAATTATTAATATCTTATGAAAAGTGATAAAAATAAAAAAATTATTATTTATTTTAGTAGAATAGTTTTGGAAGCCAAATGCAAGCAAAGTTAAGAAGTAGAAAATCCTGCAAAGAACTCACGTTTAGAATCCAAAAAAATGAGTGTAATTTGTAGCAATTTATAATGTCCGGCTTATTCTTTAGTTAATTGGATCTTAATTTCTTTTATTAGGTTAACATTGAAAAGTCTGGAAAGTGTTATTATTTAATTTTTACTTAACGCTTCATCTTTATATCCTGCCTGCATTGTGCCACACAATTATATTCGAGAAATATGTTAGTATTGTCTTGTGCATCATAATTACATTTAAGCAGAACTTCTCCCATGCAGTAGAAAGTGGCCTGAAAAGTGTAATTCTGGTAGCTTATTTACAAACAAAGCATGGTTGCACTTCCTGATTAAGAAAAGAAGACAGTCAGTTTGAAACTTTGTAATTTTCCTTTCTTGTAATAGACATTGTAATACAGATGGGATGTTGTAAATGAAGATTAAATAAAACTACAGCATTTGTTGCATTTAAAATGCTAGGGTGTTATTGCCTATAAAATATTAAATGATTAAATAAATATTTTTCATTCATTTTTTCTGTGAAATTATTTGATGGCTTTTTTGTCAATTTTTAGCAAAAACATAAGAAAAAAGTTTACTTTTGCTTTTGATGCACTTTTAGTTTGAGTATTGGTATCCATTGGTACAATTCAGCTTCTTGTTTACAAAAAAGTTTGAATGCTGAAATTTTGGATTGCTTCTGCTTTGCTGCTACATTAAATTTCTCCACAAACTTTATGTGATTTTAGTCCTTTAATTCCTTCTTTTAAACGTTAGTCTCGTAATAATTCCCGTTCTTTAAATGGAACTTTTAACTTTGGATAACAGCTACATATTCTATGCTTTTGGATGCAAATAAAATTTTGCATTTTATTCTGGAATTGTTACAGGATACAACTTCAAGGGAGTAAAAGCAAACAAAATCTGTCAATTTTTTCATCCAAATTATGTTTTAATCTTTGTTTTGCAAGTCAACTGTTACTTTTTTTTTAAAGATAAACAAAACTTTTTATCCTGTTATCCATTCCTATATTTTTGATTAAAGTTAGACATGGTAAATAGCTTTATTCCGAATTCAAAAAAGCAACCCTGTTTTATCATCAAGTAAATGATAGCAGTGTTGTATAACTTGTCTATGCATATTTAATTTAACAATAGAAAGCTCACAAAGTCCACCAGGAAGCATTTTATTTGCTTTACTTTGTCTAAGCCGTTTTGATTTTTTTGGACATTATTTAGGCTCATTTAAGCTCACTAAAAATAATCAAAAATCTTATATCTTCAAAATAGAAAAAGAATAAATATATTTTTGTAAAAAAGGTATAAAATAAAAATACTATATACTTGTTTTATGTTTTATTTATGTTAAAACTAGCTTTTATTTATTTGAACTTATTTGAATGACAACAAGTTAAAATTTTTAATTTATCATGCACCATTAAAGGAGCCAAATTTATATTATTCATTATGTTGTTTTGAAAACAAGCATTTAGCGCCACCATACCGTATCTGCGCATTAAAAAAAGAACAAAATCTGTTTAAATAAAAGAAAATGCGCAAAAAAGTACCCCTTTCAAAATATACATTTTTTTTTATAATATTGGAATGTAAGTAAGGTTTTGCAACCACTCTTACTCTTACCTAAGTTTGGTTTTAAAATCGATCTACCCTGTCGCATCTTTTTCTTCTTCTTCTTCTTCTTTCGGCCTTTCCCTTTAGTTAGGGGTGGCCACAGCGTATCATCATTCTCCATATCTTTCTGTCTTCAATGTCCGTCTCCTTCGCCCCAACTTCCCCCATATCTTCCTTCACTACGTTTAAAAATCTTCTCTTTGGTCTCCCTCTTTTCCTTTTTCCCGGTAACTCCATTTCTATTATTTTTCTTCCTACATACTCTTGGTCTCTCCTCATGACATGTCCATACCACCTCAGCCTGCCCTCCCTCATCTTCATTCCTAACCGTTCTACCTTAACGATACTCCTGATGTGCTCGTTTCTAATCTTGTCTTTTCTCGTCACTCCCATAGCAAACCTCAACATTTTCATCTCTGCGACTTCATTTCTACTTGTTTTTCGTGACTGCCACTGTTTCAAGTCCATATACCATTGCTGGTCTTACCACTGAACTGTACACTTTTCGTTTTACTCTAGCTGGTAACCTCCTGTCGCAGATTACTCCCGATACTCTTCTCCATCCGTTCCATCCTGCCTGTACTCTCTTCTTTACCTCCCTCTAACAACCACCACTTTCTTGCACTGTTGATCCAAAATACTTAAATTCCTTTACTCTTGGCACTTTTGTATCCTCCATCTTCACTGTTTCTTTGTCATTTCCTCCATTTATGCACAGATATTCGGTCTTTGACCTACTTACTTTCATCCTGTTTTTTCCAATGCATACTTCAGGATTCTAATCTCTGCTCCACTTCTTCCTTGGTCTCTTCACAAATCACAATATCATCAGCAAACAGCATCGTCCATGGTGCTTCTCTCCTTACTTTATCTGTTAGCCTGTCCATTATCACTGCAAACAGGAATGGACTTAATGCTGATCCCTGGTGCAGTCCAAGCTTAACCTTGAAACTTTTGTAGTTCCTACTGCACACCTCACCACTGTTTCGCTTCCCTGATACATATTCTGTACTAGTTGTACATACTTTTCCACTATTCCGGATTTACTCATGCAATAACACAGCTCTTCCCGTGCAACCCTGTCGTAAGCCTTCTCTAGGTCCACGAATACACAATGTAACTCTCTTTGACCTTCCCTGTACTTTTCCATCAACATTCTTAGAGCAAACATGGCATCGGTGGTTCCCTTTCCATAAATCCATATTGCTGTTTGCTAATCTCCACTCTATCTCTTAACCTTGCTTCAATAATTCTTTCCCATACCTTCATTGTGTGGCTCATTACCTTTATTCCTCTGTAGTTTCCACAGCACTTTGCGTCCCCTTTGTTTTTATAGATTGGGATAAGCACACTCCTTCTCCATTCTTCTGGCATCCATTCACCCATTAATAGTCTATTAAACAGTCCGTTGAACAGTATTGAACAGTTGAACAATCTGTTGAACAATCTACCCTATCGCATAACCCTGTAAAACTACATTATTTTTTTCGTCTTTTATTTTTACCCGCTTGGTTCAAAAACATTTCAAAATTACGACTTTTCTTTATTTCTCGGCACGCATCACAATCTTTCTCTACCTCCCTCCAAGCATCACAATCTTTCTCACCTTCGACTTCACATCACGATCTTCCTCAACTTCCCACCACACATCACAATCATTCTCTACCTCGCATCATACATCAGGATTCTTCTACCTTAACACACATTACAATCTTCCTCCATCTCTTACTATACATAAAAATTTTTCATCTTTTTTTATTTCACAAGTAGCAATCAATGTCCGCGTAATTTTAATCATTTTTTATTTTTTCATAATCATTTTTTCCAACGTTCTCCAACTAAAAAATTTAGTTGTCGTACAAGCTTTTTTCCGCTTGTCTTAGACAATAAAGCTTGTTTAGAAAGTTTTTGTAAGATATTCTATTTGCATGGCCAAACATTCAACCTGAGATCTTTTAAATCAAATTAGCAACTAGTTAATTTTTAATCTTCGTAGCACCTACAACTGCATCAACATTCAATATATGGGTTAACATCACTTGCACTTACCAATAACTTTTTATGATTTACAAATAACGGACTTTTTAAACAAGCCGCTTAAAGATGAGAAGCACAAGACTCGAATTTCGCTCTTATTAGAGCTCGTCGGTGATGTTTATCTCACTGCCAATCGAACCATCACTGACGAGCTCTAATAAGAGCGAAACTCGAATCTGGTGCTTCTCATCTTTCAGCACTACAATAAGCTTATATGCCGGATATATTAAAAAAAATTAATGCATTAGTTTACAGTCTAAAACGCTTTTACTAATTTAATCTTTTATTGGTGTATGATTTCTGTATTTTTTTACTATTAATATTCGGTATTTTTAGATGGTGGTTGGCTGCTCACCGAATGTTCAGAATATTTTAAACTTGTTTCATAAGTCAAATAAATGATAATTTTGGCATAAAAGCTCCTTAGCTTGTTAAGAAGTTTCTGCATTTGACTTGAAAAGTTTAGTTTTGTGTTTTATTCCTTAAAACTTTAAGCAAGTAAATTAAAGTAGGATGATCCAAAATTGCCTAAAAACAAGATTTTCTGCGGTCCGCTCAGCGACGTTTACTTCACCTGGCATATGGCGCTCAGGCACTGTTTGCTTTTTGAAGTTCGACCCAGGATGTTACCAGAACTTGTGTATTAGCTTGAACCGGACAAACCTAAAAATTGATTTAAAATCTAAATTAGGTCTAATGATGTGCATTGTGACGGCTGAAGATAATAAACTAAAATAATTCTCAATTGAACATTTCTTAATTAGATTTAAATAATTTTCATATGCACAGCACGCTGTTATATAAATAAACACTGATATTGACAGTTGGCTAAAATTTAGAGCCAAATCAAACAGCAATTTTTTGAAAACGTAAACCGAAAGCCGACCCGACTTACAGCTGGTTTCAACATTGTTGGAAAGGAAAAAACTTTTTAGTAATCACTAACCTATTGGGACAATTTCAGACCCTTTATGATCAACAAATTTAAAAAATTTTTAAAAGTGCCCCACAGAAGTAAAATTTTTAGACTATTCTGAATTAAAATAAAACAGATGAATTAATAAACATAAAATTTAACATTAATGTAAATTTTTAGGTTCAATTTAGCGACAGAGGAACTTACATTTGTATTGTGGAAAAAACATCAATAAAGAAGGAAGTGAACTTGTATGTTAAAGGTCAGTTTTTTGACATCACAGAAAATAAAACATTGTAGAATTAATTGGACAACTTTATAGAGTTATTTCAGATGTTTTGGCTTGAAAGTATTCTACACTATTAACACAAAATTAGGTCTACGCTAAATTATTGATTGAAAATACAAATACTCTTTATTTTATAAACAATTGAAAAAAACTTTTAATATATTGTAAGCAAATTATAATAAATGCAAACACAAAATGAATTTTTAATTTATGTGTCAATTAAAATTTTCCAAAAAGACATCAAATCCAAGCAATCAAGATATATGAATGAGATGCATCAACTTTTTAAATATTATGAAAAAGAATCCAAAATAGAGCGTAAGTTCTACATTCAATAAAATACGCTCTTCAAACGCAACGCGGTATGGAGTAATGTTTCTTTGAATTCTCATATATCCCCAGAGAACCCAGTGTGACATATGTGTAACATAAACTTTAAGCTTCTGTTACTATTGCAAATTTGGTTATGGAGCACATTGAGATAAAAGCAATAAATTCCTTTTTTTCCCCTCCAAAATTATGGTCAAGATTTGTAGATGATACATTTTTAATATTAAAATCAGATATCGTAAAAAGTTTTTTCGCTCATATAAATAGCATTGAAGCAAGTATCAAATTTACCATCGAACATGAAAAAGAAGACAAATTACCATTCCTAGATATACTGGTCATGAAGAAAAAAAGTGGAACATTGGCAACCAAAATATATAGAAAAGAAACTCACACTAATCGTTATTTAAATTATGAATCTTGTCATTCACAGCAACATAAACAAGGTATTATTATTAGTTTATTAAACAGATTAGCTAAACTAATTACAGATTCAAAAGATTTTAATGAAGAAAAAGAAATGCTACGACGTACTTTGGAAGACAACAACTACCCAAATTGGCTTATAAAGAAAACATTCAATCGATTCAGATTCAATAAAATTGAGAAACATGAAATAAGCAAAAACTACAAAGGAACAGTAACCCTACCTTATTTTCAAGATTTAACTGAAATTTTAAGTCGTATAATTAAAAAACAAAATATTAGAGTATATACAAAACCTTTTCAAACAATCAAGCAAATTTTACCCAACTTAAAAGATTCAATTGAACCAAAGCAACAGCCAGGAGTAATTTATGAAATTCCATGTTTAGATTGTGTTGGCATTTATATTGGTGAAACTGGTAGGGCATTTCTTACAAGATGCAAAGAACACATGCGGGATGTGAATTCAAAAAATTTAGCACGATTGGAAAATAATGATGTAAACAACAAATCTGCTCTGGTAAAACATGTATATTCGGAAAAGCATCATATGAATTGGAATAATTCAAAAATTTTGGTAAAAGAAGCAGATTATATAAAAAGAAGATTTTTAGAGTCCTTTTTTATTCATTTTAATAATGATGCTTTTAATGATAAAACCAATTGTTTCTATCCAAATGCTTATTATAATTTAAAATTCTGAATCCGTTAGATGTCGTTTTAAATCAATAATGTATTTTAAATATTTTTTCCTTTTTTCACGCCACTATGGTTTTATTTTGGATGACATTTGTGTTTTGCTTAATCTCCTGATGAAGGTTTACTGAAACATAGTACACCGAAACGTTGAGTTTTTGTTATTGTTTTTACTTTTTAATAAAGAATTAACAGCAATTTAACTCAGATTTTACCAGAAGAGCATGAATAAAGATTTTAATAAACTTTAAGCGTTTTTAACTCTTAAAATTTTAATTTTTTTGAATGAAAACAATATTGGCAACACCTAATGTGATTCATATGCAATAATTCTAAACTGATTTTTGTTGGTTTTTAAAAGTCATATGCCTACAGTTTTCTTCCAAAAATTATTGGCTTCATGCTTTCAGCTACCGCGGAAATTATCAAATTCGTAGCTGAAAGCACGAAATTTTCAAAACTTTTAAATTGTGTTATTTTACTTTTTTTGTTTGATCAGAGTCTGTAGCAATTGCCAATATTCCTAAAAAATACTTTTTTTTGTTATCTTTTTTTACTGTGTCAAATAAAGTTAAAAAATTTTACGATTTTGCCGCTAAAACATACAGAAAGGCCCAGTGTGACATATATGTCACATCCCCAAAAACAATTAAAATGAGCCCCAACACAATTTTTAAAATAAGTTTTAAAGTATAGAAGGTAAAAATTACCCAATTGCGTAAAAATTATTTTTTTTCTACAATTGCTAAATAGCGTGGGTTTTCTGGGGATATTTCTTAGCTTTCTTTAAAATCTCACTTGTGACTAATTCAGTGTCATCAGGAATAAAAACGATGTTTTTGACAAAATTTCGAATTTTTATCGAAAAGAATGATCAAAACAGAGCAATTTTGCTTGTTTGCGGCAGCTCGTGTACTTCAGATACAATAATACAATCGCTGCACAGTTTTCTTCTTTTCAAAAATTTAACCACAGAAATATCTAAGTTTTCAATCACTGAGTGAATAATTGCTTTGTTTACTCTATTTGAGCTTGTTTAGCACTTAGTGACTCCTGGCGCCATGCTGTCAGCTCAATTTGACTTAGCCGTGCTGTACAACTTTGCACTGGAGTAAAATTGTTTTTTTCTTCTGTCTAATGCTAGATTGTTTTGTTAATTTAATAGTTTTATTTTTATTTTACTACAAAATTATCTTTAACTGGCAGCTTTTATTTTTAAAATTTGTGGTTTTTGATAATCTTTTTTTTTAAACATTTCTTAAATAAGTTTACAGCAAGAGACAAATGAATTAATTCCTGATGACGCCACCTATGTTTTTAAAAGATAAATATTGAAACACTTGAACTTCATTTATTGACTTGTTCTAAGGACATTAATACTTACGATATATGTTAAAAGTCTTTTAACAGAAATCTATTATCCTTTTTTTAGTAAAGTCAAATTCATGACTTTACTTAACTGATCAAATTGCAAGGCATAAATTCATAAATAAAATTGGTCAAATTTTAATGAGCCGAATATTTAATATAGAAAATAAAAGTTAAAAATTTAAGAATTTAAAAATAAAAAAATTAAAAGAAAAATAAAAGTTAAAAACTTCAGATCTTACGATACGCTAGAAAGTCGAACCGTTTTTAATTAACACAGAAGTAATCATATATTTTTGGCAAGATGCTTCCAGGACAGAACATAATGTTTTTTTTCTCATTTTACGCTGCTACATTGGCGATGTTTTTTTAGGAAAAAGAACTTTGCAGGGGTGGGCGCCACAATCACGGAAAGGGCACAGTAGGGCAAAACGTGGTTTTTGAAATTCACGAGACAAAAACATTGCGGTAAATTTGTTTCTACAATGATACTATCTTGACTAAAACTAAATTCAACAAAAAAATTTGTAAAATTTTAAATTAGATCAGGGATTACCAATCTTTTTTCGAAAATAGCCTAATAACCCATAGGGAATAACAGTGAAAAATTTAGAAAAAGGGACAAAATTTTTTTAATACTACCGAACGCAAATTTTAGCAAATTTGAGAAAATTTTTCAAAAGATTTTAATGAAGACTGAAAAGGGGATTTTACCTACGGCAAGGGTTTTCAACTTTTTTGAGCCAAAGATCATTTTGACTTATTAAAAATGTTTCCTGGGCAAGTAAAAAAAAAGCCATTTCACAAGTAAAAATCTTGTATTTGGTCTTCATCAAATTTTCCAATGAAAATTTTTCAGTACATTAAAATTTGCGCTTGCTGAGAGGATTTTTTAACCAAAAAGAGACATATGTTTTAAAATTTTCCTTTTTTATTAAAAGTTTCCAAGGCCCTAGGGCCCTTGGTAAATTGTTTAAAATTATTTGTTATAAACTATCAACTACTACTTTTTAATTTGGCTTTCAGTCACATTTATCTTTAATTCACTTAAAAATTGGTAGGCAGCGAAAAATGCATTAAACAAAATTATGCCAATATGGCCAATACAAACCATTGCTGCACTGTGCAAGAAAGACCCAGCAATATTGGTTTGAAATAAACCGTTGCAGTTGGTTGGTGTGAACACAAAGCAATTTGTATTGTTAAGAACAGTCATAATATTTTAATATTCTAGTCAATTGTTACGAAGCGGTGGGAACAAACTGAAAAGCAAGTTTTTTTTTTATTATTATTTTTACTTTCACACTTTAAGCATTTTTTATGTTAGGCACCCCCATTTTATCACGAACGACGAGGTATAGAGTTCCAATCACACCAAGTGAAAACAAAGTCACGTTCAATTGTACCTTTGACGCCATTCCGCCTGTGAAAAACATCGGATGGATGTTCGGGGACGGAAGCAGCTTGCCGAACAACAGCCAGTTCCAGGTAACGACAAGTTTTTTGTTTGCTGTTGAGTTCAAATTGTTTAAAAAGATCAAAATTTTCTAAAATTTAAGTCAAACTCCAAGTTTGATTATAGATACTCAAAGATAATTAGTCAGGAGGATAAAGTTAAAAACAAAACGAAATAGACAAACCAAATAAAGGATTTTCAACCGAACAGTTCTACATAAAGTTTTGCAAAACTTTCTCACAAAATTGTTGAAGTACAAATACTGAGAAAAATTATGACAATACGATGCCATAAACCAAAGCTATGATTAGCTAAATTAGCGTGGTCCAACTACGTCAATAGAATTTGTGCGGCCCGCGGAACCATTTTAAAGAATTTAAGTCTTGTCGATTGTAAGCGGCGGCAACCTTCTATAACAAAGCATGGCAAGCTAATGGGACAAAATCTAGGGTTGATTGAGACCGATTCCAAGTGAATTCTTTTTTTAGAGGACACCATGATTTTGAGACAAAATAGGAATAATCGAAGGCTGATTCCAAGCGAAGACCTTTTTTTAGAGGACACCATAATTTGGAACAATATTTACCCGGCTGAGGCCCACAAGCTCGAACAATTTCAAAAAGTGGCCCGCAAGAGTGAAGAAGTTGGACCACCCTGAGCTAAATAATTGTTTTTTTTGTTTTTTTTCACACGGACACTCAATTCTCGGTCAATAATTCATTACTTACTTAAAAGGAATTCTGTTACTTTTTTTGTTAATACAATAATAGCAGTATTTTAAAACACCTGATACACCATGCTTCACATTAATACAACGGCGATAATTTTGCTGATCAAGTTTTACTTTTGGCCCTGGCCTTTATGCAATTAATTAAAGTTTAATTGTTTTATAATGATGCAGAGCAGAGTCGAAAAACTGCATTTAATTATTATTGTTTGCCGGTATATTAGGCCTGCTAAAAGAGGCAACACAAACAATAATAAAATTATTAGGTTTATGGTAAGAAAAATATTTTATAGAAAAATCAGTATAGAATCACTTCTAACTCTGCCAATGCTTTAATGAACATGTTCAAAATCTTTTTTTAACCTGTTATGTATTCAATCGATCGAGAAAATGCACCCAGAGGAGTAATTTGATCTCCTACAATTGACGCAAATGACACATTACTGTAAAGAGTACTCCATCGATTTCAGCCGTTATCACATTGGTACTTTGCTGTTTACAACCGCATTGCAATCATTTTCAATAACCAGGACAAGTAATAATGGAAATTGACTTGATAAAGTGCAAACAACAATCAAGCTAGCTAATTAGGAAAAAAAGTTTATTTTAAAACATTAGAAAAACCGAAGACATATTTTGGGGGTTTTAGTAAAGTGCAATCAATAATCAAACTAATTTATAAAAAGAAGAGGTAATTTTTCATAAAGAATTAAAAAACTAAAGGAATAGTTGGGCGCAAATAGACTAAAAAAGAATAAATATAAAAAAAAATAGTAACAGGCAAGCAAAATCCTTCGCAGCAGCTGTTATTGATTATTGAAGTCTCGTCAGTGACGGTTTGATATTACAAAATGCCAAAAAAAATATATTATCCTGGCTTTTTCGGTCAGTCTAGGTCCAATTTAATTTTTGCGATTTTTTTGAAAGATGCTTGTGTGTATGATGATTTTATGAAAAAATTTTGTTTCGCATCATTTTACCGAAACGCTTATTGAATGTTAAAGTTATTGAACTAAAAACATTTTTATTCTTGTGGTCCAAATACATGTCACACATGCAAATGCAGTTTGAATGAAATTTGATAAATCATTTTCATCTGCTTTATCAACACTAAACGTAAATGGCTGTCATTTTCCTGCTGGATATTACTCTCCGGTTGGGAAGTATTCTTCAAGAAATTTTGCAAGCTCATCTACGTGCATAAACATTGCTTGCTTCAGTTTTTTGGTTACGGAAGTGTCCCCATTTCCAGACATTTCCAGAATTACAGATTTGTCAAACAGAAGAAAGTTGGCAAAGTTATTATTCTCCGTTTGTTGTTTGCCTACTTTTTTTTTTTTGGAAAGCTTTTAGATGTTCTTCTGCTTCGATAATGTTAACTTCACCACCCTGCATCTGTTAATTGAGATAATTGAAACCATCAAAGATATCGACCATCTATCCCAAAATAAGAATGAACTCAGAAATTTCAAAACAATCTGCATGACGGTGTTGGTGATCGCGCAATAACACGGCTAATTCCACACGCAAGACAAAAACACGGATCAGCATCTTTCCTCGGGCTAACCACCGAAAGTTAAAATAGTACAGAAGTACCTCAAATTCAAAGCCCATTTCATTACACTGCTCCTTGAATATGCGGCGCTTCATAACACTATTTGGCACATAGTTTACGCATTCCACCACAATTTTTAATTCTTTTGCCAGTTTTAGAGGGAGGGTTTTGATTGCCAACGAATGCCTGTGAAGAAGACAATGCATTAGAGCTATGTGTGGTGTATTGGCTTTCAATAGCAGAGCAAAACCAGAATTTCGTCCCAACATGACTGGAGAGTTGTTGCTTTAGTTGTTGTAAAAGGCTGGCAATATAAAAATTTTTTTATCACGTCTTCTTTCATATAGCGCACGAATATAGCAAGCTGGCTTAGATTGAAAAAGTTGGTGGTCTCGTCGAGTTGGAGACTGAGATTTGCCGGGCTCAAAATCAAATTAAAAACTATTTGAGCCAAGATGTCATAGCTCATCTTATCATTTTTTATGCTGATGGTGTCATTCGAAAAAACAATTTGGGATAACTTATTTTCGGGTGCTTTTCTAAGCATGATATTAGCCGTTTTTAACGCAGCTGGTTTACGAGTTTTTCACTAATGGTGTGTGATTTGCTCTGTTTGCAATCAGGTACGCAACTTTGTACGATGCTTTGAAGATCGGTTTTTCGATGGGTATAAAGCCGAAAACAGGCAGAGTAGCATTTTTATCAAATCTGACTGTTTTCATTTTAAATTCAGCGAGCGTGATGTTCTTGTATTTTCCATCGCCATTTTCTCTAGTGTTGCCGGTTCTAAGTTAGAGTTGCTCAACTTGGCGTAGCAAATCATGCACTGAGGATGCTGGCTCCCATCATCTTCTGTGATACACGTAAATCCATATCCTACAAATTCTTCTTATATCATTCACTTCCTTTTTTTTATCAAGATAGTTAGTATGAGGGGATCAAAACACTATGAAAAAGGTTAATGTCTGGAATAAATTAAACTTAAATATTAAAGGAAGAAAATTACACATTAGCGCCTATAATTGTGCTTGCTTAACTTAAAACAGGGTTACCGAAGAAAATTAAAACTCTGTAGTAAAACACAACTACAAAAAAATTATGACGAAATAATGTCCAAAACTAATTGCACAATATATAAATTGATAAAGCTTGCGCTCTAGATTTAAAGAGAAAATGCGCTACGTTAACATGAGTAAGGAGTACAGCTCAAGTAGAGAAAACATTGTGGTTGCTACAATGTGCACATAGCGTTTGTATATTATCCTGATTTCTGCCGGGCCCTTGATACTCACTCATCGAACCCAGCTTAAGAACCATTGCTTTAGATTAGTAGTGAAATTATTAATGATGATCAATATTGTTGTACTTCAGTCGAATGATGTTCCCCGTAATAAAAAATAAAATTTAATAACAGGTTTTGCTTGTTTCATTGGACATTATTTGACAAAATATGTAAATGAGAAGATTACCAAATTTAATGCTTGTAATTGCTTTCTAGGATGTAGTACAGTACTACAATATATTTTTTTCTATGCTTTTTTTGGCTTCCAATATATAGCGGCTTCTAATTGAGTATTACGGTGTCACTACATTGCTTTGACTGGAGTCACTATATTGCTTTGACGAATAAATTTGCAAAGACTTTGTTGCCGCCTGATTCACTTGATGTGGATGCGGCGTATCACAACTTTTGTAACACCATTAAGAAAGCAGCCAAAAAGACTATCCCACGCGGGTATCGAAATAACTATATTCCGTGTTGGGATGCAGAGTGTGAATCCCTCTATAGAACTTTACTGCAGTCTCCTCAGAGAGACGATTCAAGTTTGGCTGCTACAGCTCTGCTTGCCAAGCTTGACAGGAAACGGAGGAATCGATGGTCCAAGGCAGTTCGGAGCATTGACCTCTCACACTCTAGTCGAAAAGCGTGGAATATTTTGAACCATCTTACTGGTAGGTCACTACACTCTCCTCGTCACTGTCCCGTTTCAGCCAATACTATTGCATCTCAGCTGGTTAGAAATGAGAAATACGACGCTGCTGATCGCAATTCACCTCGACTTGTCTCTCAAGAAGTGTCTAAACTTTGAAAGGCCACAACACCAGCCCAGTAAATATCTCTGACAATTTTTCACAGAGAGAATTCACTGCTGCCCTCCAACATTTAAAACCAGGTAAAGCTCCGGGTCTTAATTCCATCTGCTCAGAGCTTGTACTCCATGCTGGAGCTGATTTGAAGTCCTGGTTACGTGACTTTCTCTCTTCCTGTTTGCGCCGACTCAAAATTCCCAAGATCTGGAGAAGAGCGCTTGTGGTCGCAATGCCAAAACCAACGAAGCCCGTGGAGGACCCAAAGACTTATTGACCAATATCTCTGCTCTGTGTCCTCCCTACACGATCCTCAAGAGGCTTCTCTAGGCCCGCGTTGAGTCATTAGTTAATCCACTGCTCCTTAAAGAGCAGGCTGGGTTCCGACCCGGCAAGTCAACCGTAGATCAAGTTGTTCTGCTAACTCAGAAAATTGAGGATTCTTTTGAGGCTAAAAAGAAGGCTGGTGCCGTATTTATCAATCTGACAGCTGCTTATGACACTGTCTGGCACCGTGGCCTTACCTGCAAGCTGCTGAGGCTTCTTCCGGATAAGCACATGGTCAAAATGATTATGGAGCTTGTTTGAAATTGAAGTTTCACCATTACTATTGGTGACAGCAAGCAAAGCATGCTACACCGTCTCAAAAACGGCGTTCCTCAGGGATCGGTCTTGGCTTATCTTCTATTTAACATTTATACGTCCTATCTGCCTTCCATGATTTTCAGAAAGTTTGCTTATGCTGATGATTTAGCATTGTTGCATTCTTCTGAAAACTGGAGGACTTGGAGGGAATTTTAAGCCAAAACATGTCTACACTTTCATTGCATCTCCAGACTTGGAAGTTGAAGCTTAGTCACACTAAGACGGTGACGACAGCCTTACACTTAAATAACCGAGAGGCCAAACGTGAGCTATAGGTCTACAACAACGGTAGACTTTTACCGTTCTGTCCAATCCCTACTTATCTTGGGGTAAAACTGGACAGATCGCTCACGTTTCGTCACCATCTAGTGGAATTGCGCAAAAAACTATCCTCGCACGTCACACCGCTGAGGCGACTCGTGGGCTCGGGATGGGGTGCTGGTGCTAAAACACTACGCATAGCCACCTTATCTCTAGTCTACTCAACAGCTGAGTACTGTGCGCCAGTCTGGTGTCGCAGTGCTCACACTTGCCTCATCGACAGTGTCTTAAACGACGCCTTGCGCATAGTCACTGGATGCCTGTGTCTCACTCCAACGGACCACCTACCTATACTCTCAGGCACCCAGCCAGCTGAGCTTTGCCGAATGAGAGCGACACTCTTTTTGGCTCACCGTGGATCTCTGGAGCCTAATCATATCTTATATGGTCTTATAAAAGCTTTCTGTGTTCTCTAGCATTATTGATCAATCACAAATTTGAATCTACTAATATGTTGACTTTTAACCAATGCACTCATGCGTTTTTATTTGCCGGTTTGGTATACAATAGACTCTGAGAGATGTAAAAAAATAACAGTTTTAATGCATAAACGAATTGATATATTAGCTGTAGATTTAAGGTCGGCAACCCACGGCTTCGGAGCCTCATTTTGCTTTTTGCTCTATCTTCTGCGGCTCCTTGGGCTTTGGGAAATAAATAAACATTTAATTAAAAATTTGGAATATTTATTAAAATTTAAACAAAAAGATTAGAATAACGCACTTGAAGCAGCGAAGACTTTTTTCTCGTCTGGGTGATCACAATAATATTACTGTAAAATTTTGAAATAAAGTAAACATAAAGTAGCCTACGACTTTTGAAAACTAGTAAATGAAATTTTAAGATTTTACGTTAAAATCGAAGTGAAGACCAAAAAAAAGGTTGATTCAGCTTGTTTGCTCGCCGTTTGTGGCTTTCGATGTTTTCTTTTTTTGGAACGCGCATCCATATGGTTCTTTGAGTGCTAAAAGTTGCCAACCCCTGCTGTAGACCATTTGCATTTTTTTTGTCGTCATCGACAACATGGTGCTGTGGCCTTAATAGGAAATTACTTAGTTAATGAGATTTTTTTGTTAGTTTTTATAAATTTTCTATCAGTGGATAAATGTTACGCTATTGTCTAGTTTTGAGAGTCTTCTTTCAAACAACCAAAAACAAGCTCAGGTTCTTGGCGACGAAGTTTAAATATAACGGCATTATGTGGTGGCAAAGGTTATTGCGTCACTAGTCAGATTTCTTATTTTACTGAATATAAAACTTTGTACTAATTGTAAGTGAATCAAACATTTATTTTTTTCTTTTGAAGATTGGCAATTTGACTAAAGTGAGATCATACAGATTTTCCAAGACTCTAACAGTCTATGGAACGAAATGCACAGGTGCGCTCCAGTACAGATTCCGCTGTTTTGCGAAGAATAAATTGTCCAGCCAACGGACGAGATCAAATGTATTTAGAATGGATTTCAGTGAGTATTCAATTACATCGTAATAGTCGAATTTGCTAATTTATATGTTATACTGTAGTTCGATTGTTTTTTTTTTAAATAAATAAAACAAATAATCGCATAAAAATCACATTACTAAATTAAAATAGTAGTAGTAAGAAAGACGAACCCTTTTCCGTTCCAATAGTTTAATAAATCATTTGTTGTTATAATGAAATGCTTATCAGACTACAATTGTGAAGTTTATGAAGCTTTACTACTCAAAAACATAAACCAAAATGAAATAAACAATCGTACAAAAATGGTTTGTCTTTTCTAGTACAACTATTTTAATTTAGTCATGTGATTCTTTTTCCCTTTTCTTGTTTTTTTCCCTTTCAATTTGCAATAACTACTGAATTAATATAAACACTGTTACCAGGGATATTACTTATTTTAAAATTCATTTGTTCTTTGTTGAAGTTTTACTTGCCTCTGATTCTACCAGAAGAACAAATGAATTTTAAAATAGCTACTGAATTGTCATCGCTTTTACATTAAATTAGTAATACCAATGTGAGCGTAAAATGGAGAAACTCTTGTTTATGTTTTAGTTTAATTGTATGTAATTGTTGTTTATGGTTTATTGTTAAATTGTGCTGAAAAATTTTCAGATTCTTTGATAAGGACTTAAGAAAATCAAAAACGTTCAGCTTTTTTGTTTTTAAATAAATTTTCCAAAGCAAATGATAAAATGTTGTATTCTAATTGCGATTATTTACAAATGGATTAATTAACTTTTTGGCTCAAAAACGCTAAATTATTTTACTATGATTAATTTTTTTTCTTTAATACCATTAAACCTACTTGTGGATTTTTGCAAAGAGACATTAATCCTTTTTGGTTTAAACTCTTTTTCTTTACCTTAATTTCAAAGCGTGATAAATCATAGTTTTATCATGTTGTCGACTAAAACAACTTTTAGACTCTTTATCGATTGACTTTATTCACAATTTTGATTTGATTTTTTATATTAAACAGCGACAAATAAGCTTGTGGTAGTTTGGTCAGTTAACCATTTAATAAATGCTGAACTTGATATTAATCATGATTATTCAATTTTATCAAAGTTACTGTAAAACACAAAACCACTGTTTTCTGGAGAATTTAGACATCCAAAATTGTTATGACTACCAATAAAGTTATCTTAACAAAAAATAAATACTAATATAAGCTTTCGTTTATTTAACTTCTTTAGATAACTTAATCAAATAGACTAAGTTTTTTATAATTTTTATCACTAATTTATTCCTATACTGTGATTAATTCATTCTATTTGAATAAGCTATCTGAAGAAATTGAATAAACGAAAGCTTATAGTGATGATTAGCTGGGATTTTTTGTTAAGTTTTTTAAACTAATTTTCCCGGTCTATGCATCCTTCAATGGACCTAGCACTCATTGCAAGTTTAAATCAATTTAGCTTTTGAAAGTTTTGGATTATGTTTGTAATAAAATTATGTTGTTGATTTCACTTTTTAGTAATTTGTATTACTAAATTATTTTATACCAAATTACAAAAAAAATATAAAACGAAACGTTTTTAAAAGTCGCTCTTTGCTCTTTCTGGAAATTATTTTTCATTTCTCTTCCGATCACACTCACTTAAAATGGCATCGACTCTTGATATAGATGATAACAAATGGTTATTTTGACTGATTGTCACTATCAAGTCCTATTACCTGTACTCTCAGGCATCCAGCCAGCTGAGCTTCGCCGAATGGGAGCGACACTCTCCTTGGCTTACCATGGATCTCTGGACCAGATCATATTTTGCATGGTCTTTTAAGTGAGTCCGCAGATACTGGCCAAGTGAGACTAAGATCCAGACGCCCGTTTGTGCCAGGTGCGCGGAATCTCTTGGACAACCTTGTCAGACTTGGCATCCGCGCCTCTGAATGGACAAATCACAAATGGAACGCGGAGTAATGTGAAAATGCTTCCAGGCTCCGTGCTTTTGTGCCCGAGACCAGTGCCAGGCCTGTTGGGATGGGCTTACCCCGAGCAACTTGGGTTAAGCTCAATGGCCTGCGGACTGGTGTTGGGCGATTCCATTCGTCCATGCACAAATGGGGTCTCGCTCCTTCACCGAATTGCGAGTGTGGCGCCTCAGAGCAAACCGCAGACCATGTACTAACAGCGTGCCTTATACATCGGGCACCACATGGAGCATGAGGTCTGACGGTTTTGGATACGAAACTCGATGCTGGCTTAATGACATCACTGCCAGCATCTGATCCAGGAAGTGCAGCAGTCTGGGGTAGTAAAAGGATAAACCCTCGGCCCCAGTCCTGTTTGTGTCTGGCCTGGAGTGGATACCCTTCAAACGACGACGACGACGACGAAGTCCTATTAATAAGACTTATGTATTATTATAGATCAAAATTACCACCAACTTTCCGAATCAATCTATGCAATGTTGTTTTGCTAAACATAGATTTTTTGTCGCTTTTTAAGTACATACAAGCCCAGGAAACTTCTTCAAAAAAATAATAAAGCTTTCTTGTTTTGTGTTTAAGAAGACCTCGTCTAATGGTGTTGTAAATAAAATAATTTTTTGTATTTTGTTCATTTGTGTCAGAGATTTTATGTTTTAAATTTTGTGCTCAATTAACAAAAATTCGCAAACATGTTTGGGTACTTTTTGCTAAATTGTGTTACTGTTCTTGCTCTTCTTAAACTGGTATTGACCCTCTGAATACCTTGAACTTCCCATAAAGCCAACTTAAACCACCACACCTGAAACATCTACAACGATTGCTAGGTATTTTTGAACAAATTGGTGGTGTGGTGTTCTGTTGCGTTAATTTTTAGTTGGTTGCAGTTGAAAAAATGCAATATCTGAAATTTACATCAAAATTATCCGAGGAAACAAATTCTATTGTGCTTGTAACACATTATTAGCTGCTAACGCAATCAAAAGCGACCATAATTGACAAGGGAAACACGTGGACAATCAAAAAATAACACCAAACAATGGCAATTTTTCGCTTTTTTAGTTTTTAAACTGTTATACGATGCATCACTCTAAAATTAACAAACTAAACGTGAATGGCAATTATAGCCGAGTTTAATACTTTAATAATGTCTCAACATCGTTTTTTTATGCATCTCCGGAGCAGAATAGTGAAGTTGTTAGAGGCGAATATTATTGCTCAAAAACTATTGATTGCTTTGATGATAATGTAGCACCCACGTTTGAGTTTGTGAAAATATCCACTTTCTTTCCTGGTTTCCTCAACCATTTTCTGGAGTTTGAAACGTTAATATATTACATTACACTATTATCTGTGCGTAAGCGCCTTTTAATAGAACCAATTAACCATGACGGCAAATATAATCGTGCGCATCACTGAGAAACCTTAATTTTTGACTTAAGATTAAGTTTTTGAACAGCTTATTTTCAATAAATACATTTTAACCCTTTGACTGCCAAATATCTTTTTTTTCTTCGTGTCTGGGTGTGTGTAATTTTTTTATGAAAAATCAAAATTTCAATAAACAAGTTGAAATGCCAGTTTTAGGAAAGCTTGGTTATTATATTTTTTGAATACAAGTTAGAAATAAAGCAAAAACAATACTAAACATTAATTTTTAATTAATTTCTCCAAGAATATCAAGTAAAAGCAGATCATAGTTCATAATGGATATAACATTTTTTGTTGTTCTAATTATAAATATAAACATTGTTTGTACTAGAATAACTGAATATATTTATAATAAACAAATACAAGAATAAATAACTGCACTTGAGAATCAATAAAAATGACAAAGAACAATAAAAAAGCAAAATTGAAGTAAAACCACTTGCCTCTTGCTGACCCCTTTATGTGCACTGGCACTTTTTTTTGTAGACCTGGCGAGTATGAAAAACTTCAAAACACGGCAAAATGCAAAGGGGTGGGTCGTTAGGGCAGGAAGGGCAGTAATATGTTGTTTGCTTTCGTTTGCATTGTCCTTTTCCTTTTTTTGTGCAGGCCGATGGCAGGACAGTGCAAACAATGCAATTTGGCTTGTGCGACTTATCAGCGAACTGTGCCAGGAAATGCCTTTCTGTCAAGCGAGCCTCAAGGGGTGTTGTGAATGGCCTTCCCACTTTTGATGATCTTTTTCTTTCATAGCCTTGCAACAATCCATCAATCACCCTTTCTCGAAAGGCTGTTTGACTTACGGCGGCCGCTGAATTTGCTGCGTTGTAACAAATTCTTCCGTTGACAAGTGCCACTTCAATAACAAAGTGCCAAAGAATTTGGTACCACTTTTTGCTTCGCCGATTGAAGTTGTACGACCCACACAATTGATCAAATTTATCCACCCCACCCATGTGCTTATTGTAAAGCACTTGTACGAGTATGGATGGCTTTGGCACTACCGTCGGTCCCGTTCTTTTCTTCACGGTCACATCAGTGACGCTGGAATCCCCAATCGTTGAAAGCATGTTGACTTTGCCGGTGCCTTGCCAAGTACAGGCAAGCAGTGCTTTATCTTCTGTCAGCCACATTTTTGGGAGGTCACCTTTCTTCAGTTTTGTTTGTTTCATAACTTTAGGCAAGCCCTTTCTGTTAGGACGCATTGTACCACAAGCCCCAGTGTCTTGCTGCATCAAGTCTTCAAACAATTGGACGCTTGAATAAAAATTATCCATGTAAATGACATGACCTTTCTTTTGAAATTCTTCAAGCAATTCCTTTGTTATTCGGTGACCTAAACCAATACCCCGCTCAGGTATAACTTTTTTTCCCGTGTAAACGCGAAATTTCAACAAAAATCCAGTTGTTGAGTCACATAGGGAAAACACCTTTACGCCCCATTTTGACGAAGGTTTAGAGGGCAGATATTGTTTGAAAAACAGCCGACCCTTGAACTTCACCATGGTTTCATCAACCGAGAGTTCTTTATGCGGATGGTAACAAGACGTGTACGTCTTTTCGACAAGCTCCAAAACTTTTCTAATTTTGAAAAGTCTATCGTTACCGTCGTTATCAGCATTGTTAGAAAAATGCAAGAAGGATCTCATCAGCTGGTATTGATTTCTTGACATAAGGGATCCAAATCCGGGTGTCCGCGTCAGCCAAAACGAATTTTGAAAATAGTATGATAAGCTGGGCTTTCGCACTAGTCCCATTCCCATCTCCACAGCAACAAGAGCCATAATATCTTTTACACATAAGTTCTTCCATTGCCGATATCTTGACCGTGGTGCCAATTCTATTGAGGCTAAAATCGCCTGCGCATATCTATTGGTCTCAGCAGCCACCAAATCATAAATTGCACTGGGAAAAAACTTTTCAAAACATTCGTACGGACTGAGATTATCAAAACCAATAACACAATGTTTGCCACTAAACGATGGTACACTTCCTATGCGTACACTTTCTTGAAGGTCAATAGTTTGCCAGCTTAGCCCTTCGCTGATCCGGGGAGCATGAGTAGCTTCCTCTTCCCGCTCATCTGAAGAATCATATTCTGGATCTGAAGATTCTAATTCAGAGTCACTAAAATCATCATCTGAGGCATTCAAAAGCTCATAAATTTCACTGTCATCCAATGGTCTCTTTCTCTTAGTCATTATATAGGATATAAATATCTATATAATAAAAAATAAAAAATATAATATTATATAGGATTTCACGGTGGCGTATTTATTGAAGCAACATAAACAATAGCCTAGCTGTTAATTACAGGTTACAGGTGTGGGTCACATGCTCAGTGCCTCTGCTTTTCACACTTTATGGGAACGGTACCTCATACATAAAATAAAATTAATACAGTATCATTAGACCTAGCTATATTTATTAGACCTACTTATATTTTTTTATTTACAATCGTTTTTTTTTCGGTCCTGGCATCGACCGTTTTGCTCTTGTTTTATTTATTGTTTTTTTGGAATAAAGAGCCACTATATTTTGTATGACTTGTGTCAAGAATATAGAGAACAATAACACAACCACCTGTAACCTATCAAATATAAACAAACACGAAAAAAAAACATAAGAATAGCACTGAATATTTAATTTTATTTTTTTTTTATTTATTTTCATTTTTACTCACAATCAACTTGAAATTAATCAAAGTGCATATAGAAATAAAGATTGTGAATAAGGAAGCAGCGACTAAACGAAGTACGTTATTACATGCACAACGTGCTCTAAAACTTAAATTATTATCATTTTGCCCACATGTAAAACCATGACACTAACTGCAATGCACGAACAAGCACTTTGGTATTAATCTATTAAAAACTTCCTTCCCCTTCCCAAGGATGTTTTTAGTCAAAACACGTCTGTGCCTCTTTTTCACGCAACGCTTCCGAGAAATTAAAAGAGATACGTGACATATGACTGATGCAGGAGCAGAGGTTTTTAAACTTTAAAGAGACGCACATTCAAAACGCCATAATTCGTGCGGTAAGAGAGATAACGCGAAAATTTTTTCATATTTGGATAGATGTCAGGAGTGTGCAGTCATACAGAGACTCCAATTTTTTATTACTACTTGTGGACTAAAGTCGCTTATGGCAACCAATGGTATACAATGGGAAAGCGACTGTAGTCGCTTACGGCAATCAAAGGGTTAAAAAGGAAGTCTAGTCAAAATACAAGTTGAGCTTAAAATATTCTTTAAGTAGTTAATAATCAACCTTGAAAAAATTTTTACTCAAAGGTCTCTATTATGCCAGTTATCCCAAAAAGAAAAAATCACCATTGATGGCGCACGTGAGTGATGACGTCATTGACTGGCAAAACAACTGAGACAACAATTGCTATTAGTGATAAGTACAGCTGCAGCTGCTATGAACTACTGAAAGTAGAATTTTAAAGCTGGTAAAAAGAAAAAAATGGAAAACACTATGAATAAAGGATTTTTAGATAAACCTACAGAAGAATTTAATAAAATAGACCAAGCACAATAGTTTGATACGACGTTGTGACGACTGCGAGGTTCGAACCAACGTTTTTGTTTATTTTGCTTTTGTTAACCTTCATTTGTACCGCACTATTTTTTTTGTGATTATTTTCTTGTCACGTGTTATTTTTTCATTGCGCGCTTTTTCGCCTTAAATTTTCCTTCGCAGTTTTTATGTTCGTGTGAAATGGCAATCGAGACAGATTGGAAATAACAAAATGGAAATCGATGCAAATACATGCTTGAAAGCTTATAATTGACTATTTGGTTTTGAGTTATAGAAAAAAGAAATAGAACACGCTAGGCAGTAGCGGCCTAAATAACAAAAACACTACAACGTCGAACAATTTCCTCCAGGCAATGAAGAATATTATCACTGTTCCTAAATGGAAACTGCATTACTAGCACATCAAGCTTCAACAAGCTATGTCTGGAAACTAAGGTGCTGATGTTCAGTCTTATACCTGCTTGTGCAGTAATCGCCATAAGAAAACAGTTTCTGGAAGAAGATGTTTTCATGAAGCCAATATGCTGACGGTCTTAGATAAGAGTAAATACAGTAAATAAAGCATTGTATCTTAAATAAAATATCGATTCATCAACATAATCGTTTGCTATTCTTTTGTATCAGATCAAGTATTGGTACCAAATATTAGTTTAGTCAGAAGCATGGCCTGATTCGGAGTGTTGTTTTTATTTTATCTCTATATTTATCTTCCTGACTCGCAGGAAAGCGACGGAGGCGCTAATACATAGGGTAGGCAATTACCCCGACCTGCTTCCGGAGATGCCAAGATATTGCTGTCCGCTTGTAATTTAATAGAGATATGACTGTAATTTAGAACTGCTTGCCAAGACCACCAAGCAAGGGAAAGTGCCGTAAAGTGTCTTTCCCAAGGACACAATAGAATGGCGCAAGTGAGTTTGAGGGTGTCTCCAATCTTCAGGATCTTGTTTCAACTCCTAAGCTGGTCAAGATGTTGTGTTCTTTGGCAAGACACTAGACAGCACTTTTATTTGGTTGGGTGTCTAAACAAGCAATTCAAAATTTATTCCAGTTCAAATGGAGAGCAATATTTTTGCATCTTTAATAGCAGATTGAGTTGCTCAACAATTGCTCTTTTCATGTCTTTGACATTGTCCTGAGCAGAACATATAATTGATATGATATATTTTACTAGTAAGGTACATCACAAAATTTAAGGTATACAAAATATTTTTTTTCAGTTAAAAAAATATACTGTATATACAAAAATATCAAGTATGGAAACAATTTGTGAAGCTTCACAGCTTCAACCTTGGATGGTTTCTGTTCACGAGCTATTGTTTGCTTCGCCAAAGCAGGCACGTGTATGTCTTGAATTTCTAAAAATTAAAAAAAACTAATAATTCAAAAACAAAAAAACTAAATTTCTAAAAATCAAAAATTTAAATAGCAATAACAGGCTAGCATTTAATTTATTTGATTACAAACATATTTCAAAAAATAGGTTCAGATACGGTTCGCAAGGTGATTAAATGTCTTCTAATCTACGGAAACAATTTTCTGTAGCTAGCATACTTGTAGCACCTTCCTTCTGCATGTGTTACAGGGCTACTTACATGGTGTGGAACCGCTCCACGGAGACCCAAAAATCATGCAAATTTCAGGATTCACAAGATGATAGCGCAACGCAAAAAACAACATATTTTAAAAGTAAAATCAAATGAATAGAGATGTGAAATTGCTTGCATTGGGTTGCCACAAGTGGAGCACTAATAAGTCTACCATCAACCAATCTTAGAGGTCATAGTCTATCACAAAACAGCATGTAGGGGTAGAACCAAATGTTATCAGCATGAAATAATTTCTAGTTTGTAAAATTTTTTGTTGCAAAAGCAAACAATAAATTTACTGTAAAAATGGGTGAGTGGGATTGAGTGTTTATCCTGTTCCTTTACTTATAGCCCAGCTGATTTACACCAGCATTGTTAAATAGTTAGCACTTTACCTTTTGAGCCGGAATTGAGGTGAATTCATGTACATGACATTAGATCTTTGCAAGAAGTCTTTTGAGACACATTGTTTCTTCACAATGAAAGTTTGGCTGTGTTGGGACCATCGAAGTTTCCAACTACTGTAGTTTTACCATTTTTACCTTTGACTTTCTCCAACTTCATATTATTATTATTATCTAAGGCAGCCAACATAGTACGAGCAAACATACCTAATTACAAATGCATATGGTTAAAAACTGCTGTGTGGGACTACTTTATAACTCTACAATAACATATAAGGATATAGAATAAAATAAAAATTTTATTAATTTTTAAATTTTGAGTAAACAAAATTTTCATATCACTTGGTATATCATTTCATATTTTGGTACCAATATATTTCAAGTTTTTATTAAGTATTAAATGTTTCAAAAAATATGAATGTTTTTTATAAGTGGCTGTAAGTTTAAAAACAGATAAGAGAATTTTTCAGTTTGTTTATAAGTTCAGCAGTTTCTAGTTTATATAAATCTATAACCAATTGGCTAGACATCATTTATATAAGTCATGACAAGTTCATTGAAATTGTGAGCAAGAAACACAAAAACGTTCTCTAAATATGCCACTCAAAGTACAGTAAAACTACTAGAAGTTACTACCTTTTGCAATTTCAAGTTTATACAGTAAAAATTTTATAAACAATTAGCTAGACAGCATTTACATAAGTCATGACAAGTGCATTAAAATTTTGAGCAAGAAACACAAGAAATTTCTCTATATATGCCACTCAAAGTACAGTAAAACTATTAGAAGTTACTACCTTTTGCAATTTCAAGTTTATACAGTATAAATTTTATAACCAATTAGCTAGACAGTATTTATATAAGTCATGACAAATGCATTAAAATTGTGAGCAAAAAACACAAAAGAGTTCTCTAAATATGTCATTTAAAGTAAAAACATAAAAACTTATTCACCTTTTTCAAAAACTTTTTTTTGTTCTCTTTGTTTTATCATTTTTTTGTCTTGCCTTTGATTTTTCTCACATTTTTGGTTTGTTTTTTTTTTTTTAATTTTTACCAGTTAACATGTTATAGGAGGAAAAATCAAACGAAGTTGGAACTGCATCATTATTTAATTTAACTTGTTTTTTGATTCCTAGCAATTGCAATCTCAGGTTTTTTTCATCACAATCTTTAGTAAATGCTTGCTACAAAACTTGCAGTATTTCAAATTACATGTACAGTAAGTAGATTCTTTAACTTCATATTGTTCAACCATTTCTGTAGCCCTGTGAAATCCTTTATTGGTAATCGGCGAAAACTAATACCATTTTGTTTTTCTATGTTAAAACAACCGGGAACCATACAAGAAATTTCCATTACTTGTATTAAAATACACTGATCAACCGGGCTAAAATTTTAACATGTACTGTACTTATGCAGTTTTTGCTTCATTTGCCAGTCATTGACGTCATAAAACTGAGAACCAATCAAAACCGCTCATTTTGAATTTTGTTTTTTTTAAATATTGAGGTAATGGGGACTTGGATTTACATCAAACCAAAACCAATGGATTTAAAAAATTCTACTTTATTTATGGAAAAATTTTAGATTTTGCGTGGACCTTACCTTTAAGAATCTTTAGAGAGCACCGAAACGTTAACATTGAAGTCGCTTTAATAAATTTTTGTAATAATAAGAGAATACAAACTAAAATCGTACAAAAATTGTATCTAATTAAATCTCTTTTATTGTTTGCTTTAAATTTTTTGTGATGCTCTGTCTTACTAATCTTATTCATAATGATTTACTGGTTGTTTAATGTACAGATGTTTCATCGCTACATCGCAGTCCCACAATATCAAGCTGTGCGAAGGCTCATGACTACTGCAGAGAACAAAAAATGCAACTCGTAGTGGTAACGCAACTAAACATCCTCGAGAGCATTTACAAAAAATGTAAGATTTTATCGTTTCAAAATTTTGCACAATTTGTCTCCTACACGAATGTCGAGAATTATTTTCAGCTGACGCCGAGAGGACTGAAGATGATTTACGAGATTGCTGTTGGCCTCGAATGAAAAAAATTATGAAAAAGAACAGTTGGTACATAGCAATAAAATACTAGAGAGAAAATTAAAAAAGTTGTGAAGCATTGTAACGGGCTGAGAGAAAAAATTTAACAGATATAAAAAAATTTGGATTAATCAAAATTTATTAAATCAGCAGTACCAGTGGCGTTTTTTGTACAATTAAGCATATTTGGCCAAGCCCCATTCTGATTCAGTGTATGAAAGGAATTGAGCAAAAGAATACGGATGTTTTACCCTATTAAGTTGCTAGAATGCCTAATTCTGATAATGGAAAAGACCAAACTTTGGTTGTTGTTTAAAACCGTCAAATGTTTAATTTTTTTTCTATGAAGTCAAATGTGCTAAAATTAATAAAAACGATACACCGCAAACATCTCGATTTAGCTGAAGCTGTTCCGAGAAAAAATTATAAAAAGACCTGAAGTCACACGTTTATGATATGATAAAATAGCTTTGAAAAGTGAAAAGCGTGGTCATTCCTCGAAGACTTTTCATCTGTCACTCATAAGAAAAATTGTTAAAAGGAACCTAGAGCAATCCGATTCTGCTTACTCTCTCGTTTTCTTTTCTTTTTCTGATTGGCTGCTTTTTTAACCAATCAGACTGATTTTTCTATCCAATATAAGCATAATCGGATGGTACTACGACAGTTGATCAAATGACACTTGATCGAATGATACTTGACCAAAACGACACTTGACCAAAACGACACTTGACCGAAACGACACTTGACCGAAACGACACTTGACCGAAACAACATTTGACCAAAATGACATTTGACCGAAACGACATTTGACCTAACCGACACTTAATCGAAACGGCATTTGATTGAAATCACATATGATCGAAACGACACTTGATCGAAATGACAGTTCATAAAAAAGAATCACCGTGTAACACAAAATTTGTTTCCCTGTTAAAACCATATTTTTCTGTTATCTTATGATATGAATAAATAGAAATGGGCATTCACAAAGTTCAAACTTCGGTTTTGAGTTCAATAGATCACTTTGTTGGATTTTTTGCTCGTCGTCGTCATCGTTTGAAGGGTATCCACTCCAGGCCAGACACAAACAGAACTGGGGCCGAGGGTTTATCCTTTTACTACCCCAGACTGCTGCACTGCCTGGATCAGATGCTGGCAGTGATGTTATTAAGCCAGCATCGAGTTTCGTCATCCAAAACCGTCAGACCGCGTGCTCCATGCGGTGCCCGATGTATGGGGCACGCTGTTAGTACATGGTCTGCGGTTTGCTCTGAGGCGCCACACTCGCAATTCGGTGAAGGAGCGAGACCCCATTTGTGCATGGACGAATGGAATCGCCCAACACCAGTACGCAGGCGGTTGAGCTTAACCCAAGCTGATCGGGGTAAGCCCATCCCAACAGGCCTGACACTGGTCCCGGGCACAAAAGCACGGAGCCTGGAAGCATTTTCACATTACTCCGCGTTCCATTTGTGATTTGTCCATTTAGAGGCGCGGATGCCAAGTCTGGCAAGATTGTCCAAGAGATTCCGCGCACCTGTCACAAACGGGCGTCTGGATCTTAGTCTCACTTGGCCAGTATCTGAGGACCCATTTAACAGAACATGCAAAATATGATCGGGGTCCAGAGATCCATGGTAAGCCAAGGAGAGTGTCGCTCCCAGTCGGCGAAGCTCAGCTGGCTGGATGCCTGAAAGTACAGGTAGGTGGTCCGTTGGAGTGGGACGCAGGCATCCAGTAACTATGCGCAAGGCGTCATTCAAGACACTGTCAATGAGGCGAGTGTGAGTACTGCGACACCAGACTGGCGCACAGTACTCAGCTGTTGAGTAGACTAGAGACAAGGTGGCTATGCGTAGTGTTTTAGCACCAGCACCCCATCCCGAGCCCACGAGTCGCCTCAACAGTGTGACGCGCGATGATAGTTTTTTGCGCAATGCCACTAAATGGTGACGAAACGTGAGCGATCTGTCCAGTTTTACCCCAAGGTATGTAGGGATTGGACAGAACGGTAAAAGTCTACTATTGTTGTAGACCTTTAGCTCACGTTTGGCCTCTCGGTTGTTTAAGTGAAAGGCTGTCGTCACCGTCTTAGTGTCACTGAGCTTCAACCTCCAAGTCTGGAGATACGCTGACAGTGTGGACATGTCTTGGCTTAATGTCCCCTCCAAGTCCTTCCAGTTTCCAGAAGAGTGCAACAATGCTAAATCATCAGCATAAGCAAACTTTCTGGAAATCATGGAAGGAAGATCGTACGTATAGATGTTAAATAAGAGGGGAGCCAAGACCGATCCCTGAGGAACGCCGTTTTTAAGACGTTTTTAAGACGGCGTAGCCTGCTTTGCTTGCTGTCACCGGTGGTAAGGGTGAAACTTCGATTTCGGACAAGCTCCATGATCATTTTGACCATGTGCTTATCCGGAAGTAGTCTCACCAGCTTGCAGGTAAGGCCACGGTGCCAGACAGTGTCATAAGCAGCTGTCAGATCGATAAATACGGCACCGGCCTTCTTTTTAGCCTCAAAAGAATCCTCGATGTTCTGGGTTAGCAGAACAACTTGATCTACGGTTGACTTACCGCGTCGGAACCCAGCCTGCTCTTTAGAGAGCAGTGGATCGATTAATGGCTCAACGCGGGCGTAGATAAGCCTCTCGAGGATCTTGTAGGGGACACAGAGCAGAGATATTGGTTGATAACTCTTTGGGTTCCCCACGGGCTTTCTTGGTTTTGGGATCGCGACCACAAGCGCTCTTCTCCAGATCTTAGGAATTTTGAGTCGGCGCAAACAGGAAGAAAGGAACTCACGTAACCAGGACTTCAAAGCAGCTCCAGCATGGAGTATAAGCTCAGGGCAGATGGAATCAGGACCCGGAGCTTTACCTGGTTTTAAATGATGAAGGGCAGCAGCAAATTCTCTCTGTGAAAAATTGTCAGAGATATTTACTGCGTCTGGTGTTGTGGCCCTCCAAATGTCAGACACTTCTTGAAAAACAAGTCGAGATGACTTGCGGTCAACAGCCTCATATTTCCCATTTCTAACCAGCTGAGATGCAATAGCATCGGCTGAAACGGGACAATGACGAGGAGAGTGTCGTGACCTACCAGTAAGGTTGTTCAAAATACTCCACGCTTTTCGACTAGAGTGTGAGAAGTCAATGCTCCGAACTGCTTCGGACCATCGATCCCTCCGTTTTCTGTCAAGCTTGGCAAGCAGAGTTGTAGCAGCCAAACTTGAGTCGTCTCCCTGAGGAGACTGCAGAAAGGTTTTATAGAGGGATTCACACTCTGCATCCCAACACGGAATATAGTTGTTTCGATACCCGCGTGGGATAGTCTTTTTGGCTGCTTTCTTAATGATGTTACAGAAGTCCTGGTAAGTCGCATCCACATCAAGTGAATCAGGCGGCAACAAAGTCTTTGCAAATTTATTCGTCAAAGCAATGTAATGACTCCAATTGGCCTTGCGGAAGTTCCATCGCTTAACAGGCATGCTTGGCACTGCCATAGCAAACCTTGGTGGTGTAATAAGCGAGGGTCGATGTTGTGACCTGGGAAACTTCTCAAGGACACGTCTATCCGGTAAGCGACTGTTTGGACCTACGCTAGCGAAAGCTAGGTCTGGATTGGTGCCAGTGTTCCAGCGGCCGGAATAAAAACTGGCAGCGTCCTTGGCATTATATAGGAGGGCAAGACAATTAATACTTGCCCATCCAGCCAAGCACTCACCATCCGGACTGTTGTCATCATAACCCCAGTCAGCATGACGACAGTTGAAATCGCCAGCGTACAGACAGGGGTGAGGAAACACTGGGAGATCCAGGGTTCGCAATCGCGTTGGTGGTGGTTTGTAGACGTTGACTATTTTATAGCCATCAACGTCCACACACAGCCACTCGATCTCCGATGTCGGTGGAGATTGGTCCAAAAGCGTGTATCTCAGTCGCTCGTGGACAAACGTGGCAAGGCCATGCTTCCTGCTTAAAGAAGACCCAGCTAGTTGGTAGTGTGGTAGCACCAACTTCTCTGCATCAGTGCAGTGGGTCTCCTGCAGTAGGATGACGAGTGCCTCAGACTGCATAGCGAGGTGATGAAGAACATTCATCTTGCTTGCAGTGAGGCCTTCGATATTCAGCTGAAGAATAGTGGGTCTTCGGAACTTGTTGGCAATGTGCCCTGAAAAGGGCAGTTTTATCCTGACATTGCCCCGTCCTGAAAAGGACGTTTGCCGATTAGGAGACCCACACTGAACATCGGAATGGGTGGATATCCTTCCGTTTTGGTAGGTTCGGTTTCGGTCTGTCATTTTAAAATCAATGAGCAGACTTACTCACGGCCCAGGCTGCGTGAAAGCACCTACCATCTGGATTTTTTGCTAATTTGCATTTATAGTTTAAAAAGTTTTCGCAGTACCTGCATTGAAACGATATAATTTTTGTTTAACTTATTATTAATGTTATTGTCACTTGGGAATGTGTTACAGTAACAATATAAAACATTTCAGAGTTGGCTATAAAAATATAGCTTAATTAAACTGGAAACGATTAAGCAAGAAGGGGGCGGGACGGGGGCTAAAAATTCTAAACATGGTAGCCTATGGCAATTCTACCAACGCTGAATGTTGATTAAAGGTATTCCAAGAGATAATGTTGCAACCTATTACAAAACTAACTGAGGTGATTAAAAATGTAAACGAAATTAATCATCATACATCACAACTTTACTAAAAAGAAGTTTTCTTGCGTGATTGCCGATTGTACGTCAGCTCGCTTTCACACACGAAGTTCCAAATGTAGTTCCCATCATGCTTTCATTATACTGGCCTTTATAGCGTTCCTCAAACGATTTGACATCTTGATGAAATCTTTCACCTTGCTCTTCTAAGTAATCACCCATGTTATCCTTGAATTCATCGTTATGAGAGTGCAGAACATGGAGCTTTAGCGACATTCTGCAACACATTTTCTCATATGCATCCACAAGTTTCTCCACAATATTTCTGAAGTTATCTGCCTTGTGATTTCCGAGAAAACCTTCAACCACAGAAACAAAACTTTTCCAAGCTCTCCTCTCAACTGCAGAGAGTTTCTCAGAAAAACTGTCGGACTTCATAAGTCGCTTTACTTGAGGACCCACAAATATTCCAGCTTTGACCTTTGCCTCAGATAACTTCGAGAACAACTCTTGGATGTGCTTAAATGCATCACTTTCTGGGTTCAACTTCTTTACAAACTGCTTGATGAGGCCCAGTTTGATGTGGACAGGTGGCATAAGCACTTTTTTTGGTTCCACCAACGGTGTATGCTTTACGTTGTGAGTTTCAATATCATAACTAGTCCTGGGAGGCCAATTTCTCTTGTTGTAGTGAAAGTTTGTATTTTTGCTATCCCAGAGATAGAGATAGCAAGGGAACTTAGTAAAACCTTGTCGAAGCCCCATTAAGAAGGCACCGTCTTGAAGTCCCCAATGACTTCCCAATTGTATTGGTCATACCGGAGAGCGCTTACAGCATTTTGACATTCTTGTAATTTTCTTTTATCTGCACTGAATGAGCCAAAGGAATGGAGGGGCACTTGTTTGTGTTGTGCAGTAAAACAGCTTTGAGACTTTTTGATGAGCTGTCGATGAAGAGTTGCCAATCTGAAGTATTGCAGGGATTTCCTATAGCTTCGAAAAGTCCTCTTATATCATGGCAACAGCACAAGCCCTCCCTAAAAGAGAAAAACGTTGAAAAACCACGATGCCTCTTCCTCTGGGAAGTAATGCGGACGCCTTCATCAAGTAAATCCCATTGCTTCAATCTGGATATTAAAAGCTCGGCATTAGACTTTGTCAGTGCCATCTCTCAAATAAGATCATTGATAT
Source organism: Diplosoma virens (assembly GCA_963680785.1). Classification (NCBI taxonomy): domain Eukaryota; kingdom Metazoa; phylum Chordata; class Ascidiacea; order Aplousobranchia; family Didemnidae; genus Diplosoma; species Diplosoma virens. The sequence goes on along the minus strand of OY796883.1, from coordinate 46,555,785 downwards.
CTTCTTGATTAGGGTAATAAGAACACCAACTCGACGTCGACGACAAACAACAGATGATGATGATGATGGCGCATCTTCCTTCTTTTTGGAATCCTCAGGATAAGGTTGATCTCTTGTGGGTGGCTGTGGCACAGGCAAGTGGTTGGTGTTATGAGGAACAGGGGCAATAGATGATGGAATGTTAGGATACTCAATTGGAGGTGCATTTTTTCCCTTTCTTCATTTTGTTGGATCCACCATGCAGAAGTAACAATCAGTATAATGATTTGAAGGCTCACGCCAGATACGGGGAATAGCGAAACGCATAGCTCTTTTTTTTCCTCTTAGCCAACCTTCAAAAATGCGACGACAGTAGTCACAGATGACATGTGGTGCCCATCGTTTATCTTGATCACCGACTGGCATTCCGAAATAATGAAGATAGGCTTCTGCTGCACGAATGCAGTTGCTCAAACAGTGTTTTTTTGCTCTTGTGGAAAAAAATTCATCACATACATAGCAGAAGGAATCGGCTGAATATTTGCAACCACGGGCAGTCATTGCACAGTTTTTCAAGATTATGTTACAATAAATGAAAACAACTTAACTTATAACTCTAAAAATATGAGTTTATTAGCTGTATTAAACGAATCTAGGTAACAAAAACAGTTGAAATGATGAATAAATATATGAAACTCAACAAATTGATGTATTCTTTACAAACCCGAAGTTTCAAGACAATAATAGCTATTTTTCGGTGTTTTCAAGCATAGTAAATCAGAAACTGGAGGTTATTTCCAAGAATTTTTTTTGTTACACGGTGATAATTTAGTTGTGTATTTATAGAAAATAGCTTTTAATAATAATTTGTATTGTTTGAATGACTTAACATAAATTTATTTGTTTATTTTAGACTATAGATCTCTTTTTGAAGTAACATTTTGTTACTTTGTTTTTTATTCGAAAATTGCAAGCTTACATTAAGTATATTACTTTTACAATCACCAACAGTTCTTAATATAGTTTGAATGAGATAATTTTAAATATTTGTCAAATTTGCTAATTGTCACACTTCATTCATAATAATTTTAATCATGACGATGTAGTTTACTCCCGTTAATAGTAATTCGAAATTTTATTATAAAATAATAATCGCGTCGCCTTGTAGCGCTGCTCTTGTATTATGTGATATAATGTCCGATTCGCTTTCCATTGCCTCATGTATGTATCCCTTTTTCTTTTTCGCCAACAGTAATGACGTAATATGTTTTGTCCGAGCGCCACAATAGCTCAATAATTTTGGAATGTTCTGGCGCATTTGAACATAGCGCTCTCCCTAGGGAGTCCAAGTTAATTCCCGCATATACCAGTAAATTCGTCGGCACGTGAATTTTATCTATATAAAGGCAATGCGTAGAGAGATATAGAGACGACGAAAGACGGCGTAGCAAATGATACGGCGAGAGAGACGCCTAAAGCGAAAAAGAAGGTAGAATTTAACGACGAAAGACGGCGTAGCAAATGATACGGCGAGAGAGACACCTAAAGCAAAAAAGCCTTGAAAGAAGGTAGAATTTGGGGCGAGTGTTGAATTTATTTTGCGCCAGTGTTTTGGAGTTGTGTTCTACAGAGGTAGAATTATTTGTGTTGATTGAATCAAGTTATAGCGTTGATTTCGCTTTGCAGTTCGGCAAAGCGTGGAATAGAAGTTTTGTCGGTCGTGATTTTTGTAATACATTCGTTCTTATTAGAGACAGTGGTCTCTGTTTGTTGTGAAAAAGAGTCTTCAACAAAACCAATACAAGCTTTTGTTAACCCAACTGTACAAAGGCTTCAGGCTCATAGCAAGACTACTTCTTGAGCCGGAATAAAATAAAATTTGGACACAGCTTTGTTTCAGCGCAGGTATTCGGGTTATCTAGCTCAACTGGTCCTTTAGGATTCCCGAACAAAGTCTATGACACTAATTATATCGTCTTACAACAGAAAAAAAGAAAAGGCTGCTTAAATTAAAATCTAGGGTTTTTGTTTTACAAGTTAGAGAAAAAGTATACTTTTTTAAACCATACCATAATTATATACAGCAACATACATATATTCATATTAAAATAAAACAAAAACAAACTATAAGCATAAACGTTTTTGGCTTACACGTTGGATTCTTTTTGTTTTATTTTTGTATGAATATGTATATGCATGCTGCTGTATATAATAGTGGTATGATTACTGTTTTAATCACCAGTTGGGAGTTAGTCAACGTAATTCTTTTTGCTTTTCTTTGGCAATAAAATCCAGATGTGTGAAAATATGAGCTCGTAAGATGAACCGATACCTAACACGTTTGATGTCCAAACCAATGATTGCAGTGGCAGACGGCGAGCATTTTTACATGTGCACTTAAACGGATTTATTTACCATTTTTGTAAATGAAAGTTTTGCTGATGCTGATGCAAACATTATTTGCTGATGATACTTCACCTTTCAAATGAAAACATAACTACCCTGCAAACTGAAATAAATAAGAAATTTTAAAAAATTGACAACTGGATAAAATGTAATAAATTATCCGTAAATTACTCCAAAACTTCGTACATGCTAATATCCAATAAATGCATAAAACCTCAATCTTTCAAAATTATTCTCAATAATGTTGATATTAAACGTGTTGAATATGTGAAATACCTTGGAGTTTTACTTGACAATAAACTAAATTGGAAGGCTCATGTATCTGGTTTATGCAGCAAGCTGTCAAGAGTATGTGGTATTTTTTATAAATTGCGGCACTACGTTCCACAAAATACAATGTATTTAAGAATTGTGTATTTTTCATTAGTACAATCACATCTTCAATATTCTTTAATTAACTGGGGGAGAGCTAATAACGTTACTCTTTATCCTTTAAAAATAATGCAAAACAAAATTATAAGAGTTGGTTTATTTTGTCACAAAAGAACATTAATTGGAAATTTATATGTCAACTTTCATGTTTTAAAACTATCAGACTTAATTAAATTAGAATATGTTAAATTTATGTACCGGTTTGAAAATAACCTTTTGTCTGTTTCTTTTAAAAAATATTTTACTAATCTTGATTGTATACATGCATATGATACTTGTAGCAAGCAAAAAAGCAAATATTTTCTTCCAAGATAACAAACAAATTACGAGAAAAAGTCACTTCAATATTTTGGCATTAAATTATGGTCAGAAATTCCTCAGGAAATTAAATGTTTATTTTACATATCTTTCAAAAGAATATATAAAAACTATCTATTTGATTTGTATGAATTACCTAATGCATGACTGTTTATTTATTTTTTTTTTTTCTCTTTTCTCTTTAATTTTTATAGTATTTATTTTTTTTTTTTTTTTCAACTACAATCTTAGTGTCAGATGCAGGTATTCTTTTTTATTTGTTTTGTTTCATGTTTTTTTATTTATTTCTTGTTTATTGACAAATTGAGCAACATTTCAACTTATGCACTGGGTTGTGGCTGAGCCGATGACTGTTCTTTAGTCTTTCGCTGCAACCCTATTATAGAATTGTTGGAAATTATTGATTATTATTATATTTTTGAAATGTAGCGTTGTATGTATATTTCCGCTTTGTCTACAATGAATAAACAAAGATTGATTGATTAATTGATTGGAACCAAAACAGATAAACAACTATAGCTGTATCAGAGTACAACTACAACAGAGCACAACTACACACCTGCGTGTCTTTAAGTATCTTGCAATCTAATTTGAACAAAACTTCTTTCGGTCTTTGCTTAAATTTATAAATTTATACAAAAAAGTGTCGGTCTAAATTTCATAAAAAAATTTTGGAAATCAATTTTTTTTAATGAAATGTCAGTTCGATCAAATGTCATTTCGATCAAGTATCGTTTTGGTTAAGTGTCGTTTCGATCAATTGTCGTTTAATCAATTGTGGGTCACGCAATCGGATTCCTCTCAGTTCATTCTGACGATTTCTTCCAATGAGTATCAGATGAAATGTTTTCGAGGAATAAACACGCTTTTCAAAGCTATTTAAAGTTTTGTACCGCCAATCGACTTTTCCAATATGATAAAAGCTAGTGTAACCATTTTAATTACTTTAGGCTGCTCTAAAGCATTCAAATGAAAATTCAAAAACAAAAAAAAACAAATCATTATGTAGCTTGTAATTAGGAGCTTGTATAGATTCACTTTCAAGTAGTGTTTCTGTTTAACAATTAACCACTTAATACACTTGTTTTGTTTAATAAGTTTTTTTTAGCTCATTTTACAGGTGCAGACAAAGCCTCCAATATTTATGTACTAAACGAAATATGATTTCGAGGAAATGTATTTTCTTTATCACTATAATAAATTTTATACAAATAACACGTTTGCATTCATTGGTGGAAATTTAATTAAACGAAAAATATAAAACCTAAAAACGCCTTCGTCTTCTTGAAAAAAATTATGTCCCAAATGACTTTCAACAAATGTTTAAGAAATTGTATTTTTTTGTATGAAAATACGGATCAGCTACATTGCACATTACGTGCATTTGCCTTCAGCTAAGATAAATATCTACGAAAAAGCTAACTTTAATATCGCTTTAAACAAAGTCGATTTTATCCGAGCCATAAGCTTTTCGTGACGCTCTCATCAGTGGCAATCGCGTCAAAATGGGACGAACCAGAGAAAATCAAGGTATTTATAGTCTCAACAGTTGGGAGAAAGGTGCTGTAGTTCCGGAAAGGAGAAAGGCACAATTGCACAAAATCAAAGAAGTGTGGTGCAATACAGTGTAATCTCGGAAAGGAGAAACGCACTATGTGCAATTACCCAGGAGAAACACTGTTTCTCGCAACTTAGGTTATTTGAAAAGTTTTAATGTGTAAACCAAATCCTTTTGTTTTTATGTCTGGATGTCTGGTTTTGATAAAAGTTTTATTTTTTATTTTTTTTATTTTAATCTCTATATTTATCCTCCTGACTCGCAGGAAAGCGACGGAGGCGCTATACATAGGGTAAGCAATTACCCCGACCTGCTTCCGGAGATGCCAAGATATTGCTGTCCGCTAGTAAGTTAGAAGAGATATTACTGCAATTTAGTACTGCTTGTCAAGACCACCAAGCAGGGGAAAGTGCCGTAAAGTGTCTTTCCCAAGGACACAACAGAATTGCGTAAGTGGGTTTTGAACCTAGACCATGCTGATCATCAGTCCGGTGCTTTAACCACTCGACCACGCTGCCGACAAAATTGGTGGAAAGTTGCCTCGAGTAGACACAGATGGAACGAGTTGCGTGCCACAGCAAGAATTTTAAAACGTTTGTCATTATAGTTTGCAGCACATTGCTTGTTATCAAGCAAGTATTGTCCTATGGCAGAGTCACAATCTGGATTATTACGTTTTAGCTTACAGGATCTGCCGGGTTGAGATCGTATAGAGCGCTTCGCTTGCTGTTGTAGCCATTTAGGAACATGCTGCTTGATTCTATCTTATAGTCGCTGTGATGTTCGTCCTACGTACCTACTGTCACAGTGGCACGAATATTCAACTTGATCCTCTCGAACTATGTATTATCAGACGTGGAAAGTTTTGTTCTATCGCATGGTCTGAACTTCAGCCTTCCACCAAAATCAATTTGCAGAGAAGAAGTCTTTGCAGAATTTGAATTGTTGTGGGCCCAATTGGGTCATCACAGAGCTTCATCAGAAAATGAACAATCTTCTTTGAAGGCTAGACTTACAGACCTTACCCATCTCTACTGTGGTGAAGAGATTGACTCACGTGATTTTGCTTTTCATGGGGCATGCTTTCGAGCACTCAACAGCTTACATTTCAATGAAAATATTGTCAACACCAAACCGGACAAGGGTTCAGGAGTAGTCATTCTGAACAAGAATGACTTTATAGATAGAATGCTAGTAATACTTGATGATCCATCAAAATTCGAAAAACTTGGACCAACTTCAAGCAACGACAACACTGCTAATATTGAATCAAAACTTCAAAACCGTTTATTAAAACTATTTAAAGAAGATTTAATACCCAAAAGTCTTTACCAAAATATTCGTCCCACCCGATCACAAAGACCCAGAATGTATGGTTTACCCAAAACGCACAAAACAAACGTACCGTTACGATCGATACTATCTATGACAGGCTCATCCCATCATAAGCTTAGCAAGTGGTTAGCAAGCCTCTTGGAACAGGTATTAAAGCGGTTTTCGACACATTGTATACGTGACTCATTTACGTTTGTTGATGCTATTCAAAACTCTAAAGATTCTAATAATCTTTTCATGTGCTCCTTCGACATCTCAAGCCTGTTTACAAACGTCCCACTTGAAGAGACCATTAACATCTGTGCAGATACCTTCTATTGCGATGATTCGGATGCACAACCACTTATTTCTAAGCCTGTCTTCATTGAACTGATGAAAAGTGACACATCTGGAGTAGAGTTTAGCTTCAACGACATAATGTACAAGCAAACTGATGGGGTTGCAATGGGTTCACCACTAGGCCCAGCCTTAGCTAACATCTTTGTTGGATTTTATGAAGAAAAACTCTTCTCTCAAATATCAAAATCTTCCACCTATTTTAGGTACGTTGATGATACATTTCATGTGTTGCTATGTTTTGCAATGAAGAAGAGTCGGAAAACTTTTTCAAACAACTAAACTGTCTCCACCTTTCTCTCAAACTTAACTTTGAGAGAGAAAAAAATAATTGTTTACCGTTTCTTGACGTTAACGTGGAACAAACAGTTACCGGTTTTGAAACTAGGGTGTGTAGAAAACCTACCTTTACTGGACAGTACTTACGTTGGGAATTTTTTAGTCCCACTAAACAAAAAACAAACCTTATATCAAGTTTGGTACACCGGGCACAAATGATATGCACGAAATCTAAACTAAACAAGAAATTAAGCATATTAAGAACATTCTATTGGACAATGGTTATCCTGAATTGATTATTGACTGCAACATTTTTAAGAAGATTGCTCAGTTTTCTATGTGCAAACAATTTGGGCCTGAGAAGTGCCCCGTGTATTTGAAAGTTCCTTGGATAGGGAAAGCTTTCATTGGTCTTGATAAAAATGTCAAAACGGTTACCACCAGAGTTGTATTAACATCCAAATGCATGTTGCCTGTAGCCCGCAACGAAATTTACCTACCACGCTGAAAAGCTCCGTTGTTTATGAATATTCGTGCCACTGTGACAGTAGGTACGTAGGACGAACATCACAGCGACTATAAGATAGAATCAAGCAGCATGTTCCTAAATGGCTACAACAGCAAGCGAAGCGCTCTACACGATCTCAACCTGGCAGATCCTGTAAGCTAAAACGTAATAATCCAGATTGTGACTCTGCCGTAGGACAACACTTGCTTGATAACAAGCAATGTGCTGCAAACTATAATGACAAACGTCTTAAAATTCTTGCTGTGGCACGCAACTCGTTCCATCTGTGTCTACTCGAGGCAACTTTTATCAAAACCAGACATCCAGACATAAAAACAAAAGGATTTGGTTTACACATTAAAACTTTTCAAATAACCTAAGTTGCGAGAAACAGTGTTTCTCCTGGGTAATTGCACATAGTGCGTTTCTCCTTTCCGAGATTACACTGTATTGCACCACACTTCTTTGATTTTGTGCAATTGTGCCTTTCTCCTTTCCGGAACTACAGCACCTTTCTCCCAACTGTTGAGACTATAAATACCTTGATTTTCTCTGGTTCGTCCCATTTTGACGCGATTGCCACTGATGAGAGCGTCACGAAAAGCTTATGGCTCGGATAAAATCGACTTTGTTTAAAGCGATATTAAAATTCGGAAAAAGCTAATTTTGAAATTACAAAAAAGCTTTAGAATTAGGCATTTCATGTAATATCAATAAAATAATTATAGAAAAACTTATATAAAAATATCTCTTGATTAAAAAAGAAACGTTTTTTTTTAAAAAGTTTTTTATACAAAAAGACAACAATTAATTTTTCTCTTCAACTTATTTTTTTTGTTCTAAACAATTAACTTCCCTTCGCTATCTAAATCAAATTTTGCCGTTACCATTAAATTAAATTCAAGTATCTTACAAGTTTCAAACAATATTAATTATTTAGGAGTAATAATTGATTCCAAACTTCTTTTTAAAGAACACATTTTGAAGTTAAAATCTAAATTATCTCGAGCAGTAGGAATTATGTGTAAATTAAAGCATATTGTACCTCTTCGTATTCTAATTCGTCTTTATTACGCATTTTTTCACTCTCATTTACTTTATAGCTTATTGGTTTGGAGTGCTACTTATACAAGTTATTTGCAACCGATAAACATACTACAAAATAAAGCTCTGCGTATAATTAGTAATAAACAACGATGGACAAATTCTACTATTTTGTACAGTGGCTTAAAGATTTTAAAGTTTCAGGATTTAATTAAACTCGAAATAGCCAAATTTATGTTTGGTTATGAAAATTGCCAATTGCCACCTACTTTTGTAAATTACTTTCTCAAAATTTCTCAAATTCATTCACGATCAACTCGTTTTTTAGACAAAAACTTTCTTTATCTGCCTAGGTACTCCACTAATCGCTTGCAAAAGTCAATTAAATTTCGAGGAGTTAAAATATGGAATGAAATCCCTTTTCACATTTAAACAAATTGCTGCTCACTCAAAAACTTTGCTCTGAAATACAAACAATACATTTTACAATCGTATGAATGAAGGTTTTTATTTTATCTTTTATTTATTCTCTTATTTTCATTGTATCTTTGTTTGCGCTGAGTCATTGTTATAGTTACGATACCTGATTACTCATTCTAATTTTATCATCTGGTGGCTGCTTGACTTGAAGACCAATTGTTTTTGGTCACTTCGCAGTCTCCACGCTGGTATTTTTTTTTTTTTTTTTTTTTTTTGTATTTGTTATGTAATTGTTTACCATTTATTTGATCTTGTGGCGTGTGTTTATTTTGAGTTGATGTTGCAAACTGGCGAAATAAAGAGAGAAATTGAAATTGTTTATTTTCAAATAGAAAAACTTATATTCACCTCAGTTGGTTTTATTTTGTTTCTTTTTTTATTTTTTTGGAATTCAATGTTTGTGAAGCAAATCAATGCGCGTTGAATTGAGAATAGCATTAATTGCATTTAGCATTAGAATTAAAGTAGGTTGAATCACTACAAGTTCGCAATTAAAAAATCCACTATAAAGCTGCTCCATTGTCTTTTTTATTTTATCACAGAAAATAGATTGCTATGATTTATTCGCTTTAAAGTTATAGGTTTTTTTGAAAATTGTTTACTTTATTTTTCCAAGCATTGCTTAAACTTTAACTTTATTCAGTGTTAATTATTTTTTGCAGTTGATAATCCTGGCCCAAGACTAACACTTTACTGGATTTCCAATGCATCGGCTCTCTGCATTAACCAGTTTAAAAAATTACAGAACAGAAGTTGCATTCGTGTTCGACGTAAACCACGTAAATCTAATTCTGAGCATCTGTCATCATCCAATTACAATATTGACTTATCGAGTAGAAATATTCTAGCTTACCCGCTATGTGAAGGTGAGTGGATCAACATTTCTCATGACAGCAGTAAAGTTCTTTGTTTCAGCTTATTGTCAAAGTAGTTTAATTCTGTCTATTTAGAATAAAGAGACTCGATGCTGCCTAAAAAGCGTTAAACGTAAACATTTTTTACGTTTAGCAACCATTATACAATTTACCATTTTAATTTTAAAGGTATTAATATATTTTCGCAACTTTATTTGGGAATCCAAAAGAAAAAATTGAACTAAGTAACCCAAATATCTTTTTGCTGAAGTAAAGCTGTGTTTACTTTTTATTTATGCCGGCTTTGGAAATAGTTTGCCGCGAGAATGAAGTTCTTAAACAGTTAGTTCTGGCTAAGTACGAATAAATTCTCTAAAAAACTTTTCTCAAAAAATAGAAACAAATCACAATTTTCGACTATAAAGAATATAGTATTTGCAAAATCAAATGAACCTAATCAACTCTCGGAAAACTTGACTCTCAAACTTTACAAATTTCAAACCAATTCACAGCGTTAACAACTGCAAATATCCTTTAACCATTTCGTACTGACTAACTTTAAAAATAAATTAGCGTTCCGATGGCTAATATTAAATTCAATATATTTCATAAAAACAATTCTATCTCACTATAGAACAGGGGTGTTAAACTGGGGGGGGCGAGCATTAAGGGGGCGCAAGCAAATGGTTGAAAACTGAATAGCTAACTGCATTGACATAAAATAAATGGATAAAAGAGAAAGCATGACAGTGATTCTAGGTTTTATAGATTCATGGTGAATAGTCAAGTGGCATCACAATGCGTAATATGCCTTAAAAATTTCAGCAATAACCAAGTTGTTTGCAGGATCAGCTTTAGAAAAATCACTCTGGCCATAAAGATAAGGCATTCACTTTTGTTTAACGCAGGAAAGACGGTCTGAAAAATTGAAAATTGGATAAGTAAATGCTTTTGCCAATCTTTGTCTGCAGAAATAGTAGAACCGTCGTTCGAAATCGCTCACATGATTGCTAAAGAGAAGAAACCTCACAACATTGGTGAAACATTGATTAAATCATGCATGTTAAAACCAACTGGTCTTTGTGTTGGGAAAGATATGTAAAAAGATGGCGACGGTTTGACTCTCGGATTCTACGATCAAAGCACCATTAACGAGCTTGAAAAACAATGAGTGTCACGTTTTCAAGAAATGACAAGCCTCCTTTTTTTCAATTCAATGTGATGAAACAACTGGTATTGCTCAATTGTCGTAGTTTTTAGTCAAAGTTCGTTTCAATTAAAGAGGATATGCTGTTTTGCAGACCCTTGAGACTATAGGTAGAGCAAATGTTGCTCCACGTTTATTGCGAAAATAGCATACCTTGGAAAAAACTTCAGGGTGACTGCATTGATGATGGTTTGACAATGTTTGAGTCTTAAAGTGAATTTATCACAAAGATAAAAAAAAAGCCCCCGATGCCGTTGGATATCATTGTCTGATTCAACGAGAAGCTCTGAGCTCCAGGACTTTAGCTATTGCCATGAAAGATAGCTTCCAACAATCATGCAAGTCGTTAATTGCGTTAAAGTAAGTGCTGTCAATACAAAACTGCTTACCAAGCTTTGTAAAAGCATGAATTCCAATAATAAAACTCTGCTTTTTCGTATATCTGTTCGGAGGTTATCAAAAGTTAACATAATGACCTGCGGGTATGAAATGAAAGATAAACTTATACTGCTTTTTGAAACTCATGAGGAGTATCTTTTTTGTAAATCAAATCAAAAGAGTTTTATTTGATGGTGGCAAACCTCGCGGATATTTTCCAGACGTTAAATGATTTGAAACTTGCAGGGCAAAAATATCAATTGTATCATTGAATGCAATGCCAGCAACGCTTTTGTGGGAAAAATACAGCCGGGCATTGTCAAATTCAAAAAGAAAATGCAGCTTCCTTTTCTAAACTAAATATTTTCTCAAGATAAACGAAATTGAACAAAAGAGTTAGCTTAAGTTGGGGTGGAGGATCACCTGCGACTTTTAGAACAAGAATTTGAACACTTTTAAAACAAGAAACAACGATTTTTAAAACCAGAAATTTTTTTTACGACTTTTAAAACAAGAAATTTCAACGTTTCAGAATTACGCGACACTGAATTTTCAGAATTGAAGATGACGAGCAATCTTTTTGGACTGAAAAAGGTCGTCACTGTGTAACAAAAAAATTGATTTTTTTCACAGGTTCTATAACCAATATTTCTTGATTGTTTTATGACTAGAAAGTTTGGAAAATTATCTTGTTTCTTTTTACACTTTGCTTTTGTGTTTAATAGAATAAAATACTTAAACAAAGAATTTTCAGTGATTTAGTAAAACGTAGCTTACTCTTTAGCTGTACTGCAAACAGGAATGTCTGGTAACCATTTTTAAGAACGTTTAAAAACAATTCGCAGTGCTTTTTACAGTATAATTTTGTTTTTTTGAAGGTTATATTAGTACAGTCAAGTTAGTATTTAAATTGTTATTGACCTAGCAAAAGAAAGGTTTTAGCTGAAATTTACTTTATCTATCAGCGACTGTTCTAATTATATTTTCTGCCCCAGTTTATTTTATAAAGATTAATTCATCAATAAACAAAGATTTGCGACTAGTTTAAATTGTAAGAAGTTGAAAAATTTTTAGTTTATTTACAACAATCTTTTTGAGCGCTGTTGATTTTTGATTCTGAGCTCACCCATTGCTTAAGTGATTACTACTTCTGCTAGGTTAATCCATCCAAATGTAGAGCTAGAAAGAATCTGCAGTTACGTATCCAGACATTCCTTTTCCAATTGCTCCAGTACCACATTCTGCTCAGTTGGATGTACCTATCCCTTCTCCTTCAAAAGAGAAAAAATTTCTAATAAGACTCAAGCAATATAAAGAATGAGCAAGACACATCAGAATATTAAGATTACATCATAGCTGAATTGGAGCAAAATAAATTCCTAATTTTCCAAGCTACGCGATATCACTAACTTGATTACCGATCTTGGTCTCAAAAACTCCAACGCAAGGTTGTTGACTCCAAATGTAAACAATATAACTTGCTGGAAGCATCAGTTCGAGTCACTGAACAGCGCAAACATTACTACAACGTTTGAAAATCTTTTGCGACAGACGATGGACTTTGGGTCTGTCAAAATATAAACTTATTTCCTGTATTCCAAGTGACTGGCGTCTTTTTTTCAATAGCTCCAGCAGGATGCAAAAAACCGTATTGCTTCACAATGGAAGCAAATATCTCTCTATCCCTCTGGTCCATTTAGTGCATCTTAAAGACAGCTGTAGAAATTTCAAAACTTTTTTGATTGTTTTAAAATATGACCCATTCAGCTCCCAAATAATTAACAATTCAAAAAGGCAGCCTTTTAAATGGGTCTCTATGATGGATTTACAAAAACTCCATGTTACTTAAGCCATTGAGATAGTAGAGATACAAATGCTCACTACCGTAGACAAATACCCAAAACGCACAGACTTATTTGTTAAGAAAAACAACTTCAAATGGGATCTTTTGATTGACCGCAGCAAAATGTTGATGCCACCAGTATGGCAAATAAAATTAAGCTTTATTAAACAATTGGTTAAAGCATTAGACAAGAATGGAGAAGCATTCAAATATTTACAAAACTTTTTTCTCAAGATTTGGGAAGCAGAGATAAAAGTTAGTATACATATTGGTCAAGAGATAATTGGTCAAGAGATCTTGGAGTGCACCGAATTTTATTAGAGGCACAGTTACTTTTAGATTTTCTAATCCAATATAAACCAAGTTTTCTTGCAGTTTGTCATTACCAATAATTTCTTCTAACGATAGTTGGCCGAAAAAGTTGTAAAGAAAACAGTCTTTTTAAAGAAGAATAAAAATTGTTTCATCAATGCCATTGCTTGTTGTACAAAAACTATGATAATTACAAGCAGCAAAATATTTTTTCAATTTTTTTTCAATTACAATTCTTCAAAAAGATATGAAATTTAAGCATTCAAGATATATGAATGGAAGTATCAACTTTTAAAAGTATTACGAAAATAATCCAAGTTGGATTTGCTATATCCGTATTCAACAAATTGTTTTTACCATATCTGAACTTTTGTCAAAAACCTTAAAGAAACTTAAGACAAAAAGGTTTTTTCAAATTCTTTTTTGTATTGCTCAGTATAACTACTAATACGAGTATTTCTTTTATAGTAAAGAATGCTCAGTAAAACTACTAACTAAAGACACGTAGTCTAGTGCTTTTTCAAAAAACACCACAGGTATCACCCAGATAAAGTGAGGATTAAATTTGAATCTATCTCCTTGCAAGTCAGAGATGTAAAACTGAACTATACTACGGAACAAGTTTTCTACCAATGCGCGTTTTCTACAAATATTTTCTACCAATGTTTTCCACTTTTTAAAATAATTAAAAACTGTGGCCGCAGTCAAATAATTACATATTGTAGCAGCAGAGTTAGTAAGAAAAAAACAATTTGACATTAAACGTAATAAAAACCAAAAAGAGAGATTTTAAAAGACAAAAATAAAGACCTTTTTACTTTTTACTTGACTTTTAATGTTGACAAAATGATTTGTAAGTAGAAATTTTTGCGCAATCTCTCAAACACTAGCTCGGGTTGTAATAAAAGAGGGAAGGTACTTCTCCTAATCGACAAGATTTTATGTATTTAAAGTTAAAACAGAAAAAAATAATCACTCTTCATTAATATTATGCGAACAATTACTATATGATTGGACTTTTTATTATTTTTTGCGTTTGTATTTAAACAAAAGCAAATAATTTGTTTTCATCTTATTCTACTTTTGATATTTAGCTCTCCCCAGAACCGTCGCAACGAAGCGAAAGATTCCTGTGGATGGAAGAAACAGAACAAAAAAAAGTGTGACCTGTACAGTTATTGGGAATTTACCTATTCAAGTTCAATGGGCTAAAATTAATGGGGAAACAATTAAAAACTCTTCATCAATATTCCAAATTATACGTCATCCCAATGATACGACGGTTGAGGCAGAGCTAGTACTAACTAATGTAAGTAGATTTTATTTTGCATTTTGCAAACGAAACCGTTGACTGACTTTGCAGCGAGTAAGTCCACGCAAGAAACGAGAGAGAACAAGCTAATCAAATTACAGTATAATCTAGTTAAACTTTAGTTTTTAAAGTTTTTATTTGGCAAAACAAAATTTTAGTTGGAGAGCATTCTGCCACCTGCGTTTCCATTTTGCCTGATAGTTCGTTCATTATCATCTAAGCAAATTTGAATATTCTATTTTTCTGTGTAGAAGAGACGTTTAGGCCAAAGATTTTGCTAATCCCGAGTGCTTCACTGTATCGATCCAATACTAGCTTCACTTTATCGATAAAAAATGACATCGCCCGATATTTTTGCTCTTTCCTATACAAACAAGGGCTGCAAACCTTATTTTGCAGTCGTGGTAAAATATTTCAAATAATCTTGGAGCATAAAATTTGGAAGGTTTAACTACAAATTTCTTAGCCCTATTTCGACTGGGCTTTTTGGAAACTTTGTACGACTGGAGGGGGGCGGCAGAAAGTGTTCGCACTCTTTGCTTGCTTATATTTCAACAATTGCTAGCGCCAGAATTGTCATTCAAGTTTGTATAGAAAAGGAATTTTATACTCTTTTAATATAGATACTTAAATGTTGCATTTAAACCTTATTTGGGATTGAAAAAGCAAATTTTTAAAGGGAAGTAAATTTTTGTAAATTGGATGAAAACGAGAGAGCGATTTAAAAGAATTAATAACTTTGGCTGTTTTTGGAACGTCATTAATCCGTAAAATTAGAAGTAAGAATGGTGAAAGCTGAAATCCACTTGGCAAGATTATTACTGTTTACAGAAAAAGAAATTCTGCACAAGCAAATCTGTTAAAAGCTGGTTTTATCAGTGTTTACAACGCTACGATCTTTGCCATTTATCAAATGATTTTTTTAACTCACTCACTTTTGTGAACAATTTAGGCAAGAAAATTTACAAGATAAAAAGAAAGGCAAATCATTACACAAAAAATTATGCTTGTAGTTCCACATCGCAGAAAACTCATCTTAATTTTTCTTTACTATAAAAGAATAATTTGACTTGATTAATTTATATAGAGTTGATTGCTTTTGATCACTTCGATTTTTTAAATTTTACAGATATTTTTTTTATTTTGAATGTTTTCTTCTTTTGGTTACGTGTGCTAATTCACTAATAAAATATTTGTTTATTAAAATTTTGCTAACGTTTTCTGACGTAATTGCCTAACTTTGAACTGTTGTACGACTTGTTTAATTAGTTAGGTCTAGTTTTCGTAAGAGTTACAAAAAGTTAAAATTTTTTAAAAAAATAATTTAATTACGATCAACTTAAATTTCAACTGTGACGAGTAATGCAACTTTGTTCAAAACTTATGACACCAACATTCTTTATTGGCGACGAAAATTCAATTGATAGTCCAAATTTTAGCATTATAATTTAAAAAACAAAAACACCAGTACAACCTCAGAATGATATTGCACTCAAGCACAGTTCAATGTATTTTGGTTGGGTATTTTTTGAGTTTGTTTATATGAATCTTTGAAAACTGTTACCAGGCTGAACGAAAGATCGGAAGCGCCATTTCAATGCCATTTCTTTTTTTCATTCCGGGACCTGATATTTCTGATATAGATATTTCACACCGACGTTTTCTCTGATTGAGGAGGAAATATCGATAACAAAGTAGTATAAATACTTCATTCCACGACATTTTCGCCAAGTATCAATGTCACAGACTTTGTTTGAAAATCCTAAAAGAACAGTTGAACAAGGTAACACGAATACCTGCGCTGAAACAAAGCTGTGTCTAAATTTTATTTTATTCCGGCTCAAGAAGTAGTTTGCTATGAGTCTGAAGCTTTTATACAGTTGGCTTGAACCAAGCTCGGATTGATTCGTCGAAGACTCTTCTCCACAAACAAACAGAGACCACTGCCTCTAACTAAAACGAATGTATTTCAAAATTCACGACTCACGACTGACAAAAATTCTCTTCTACGCTCTGCCACTACAAAGCGAAATCAGCGCTACAAATTATTTCGTCCAATAAAAACAATTCTACCTCCGTAGAACCAATCTCCAAACACCGGCACAAAAACAATTACGGCACTTACCAATCCACGTAACACAATCAAAGGGTCCTTCGCTCACGCTTTGCGCCTAAATCAACGCTCTCTGAAATTACTTTTACTCCAGTCGTCTCAATCATATATCTCTATTCGTATATAATTCTGCGATCAAGCGAGCGTATATAAACAAATGTCACATGACGGCGAATTTACTTGTATATGCGGGACTTAACTCGAATTGTATATAAGAACCTTCGAGAACAAAGTTCAAGCTCGATCATGCGCTAAGAGAAAATAACTTGACGAAGCGCATTACGTCATTACTGTCTGGCAAAAGAAAGAAAAAAGAAGATGCATTGAACAATTGTAAGCAAATTGCAGACATTTAAATTGCACATAATACAAGAGCGATTACTACATCATAACAAAATTTAAATTACTCTAAGGCGGAAACAGCAATATCACCATAACTTAAAATTATTACAAATGAAGTGTGACATTCAACTTTATTTTTTGTAGAATTTCACTAGTTAGACCAGTGGTTCTCAACCGGGCTGCCATTTGCGTTTTGCTAGGGTGCCACAAGCTATTACACATTATTTACTAGTCCAGGAAAAAAGTTGAGAGTTGTGATATTATTTTGAATTATAAGCTTCAATGTTACTACATACATCAGTGTTTCTCAACCTGTGTGCCGTGAGAGGTTTCCAGGTGTGCCGCAAAAGATTTCGAAAAAAAATTACCTAGGAACTTCGAATATTGCGCTTTTTACCCGTGAAATATACAGATTCGGAGCGAAGACCGTTTTTATTTAGAAAAAATTGATTTTGAGAAGGAATTTGACAAAAAAAGCGTGAATTCACGTGAAGATCTAATTTTTTTTCTTTTTAAAAATTACATAATTTTGGGGGCGGAAATCAAGGATCATAGCTCAGGTGCGCCGCGAACTTCAGAAGATACCAATTTTGTGCCGCGGCCAGAGCAACGGTATTTTTGTATTTTTAGAATAGAACTGATTTTAGGGACGAAAGCTAAAAATATGAGCCCAATTCTGGGTGAAGACTTTTTTTTAGAGATCACCTGATTTTGGAAACAAAATTTGATAAAAATAGTAAAAACTTCAAACAGGTGCCGCAATCGGAAAAAAATTAAAAAAGACTGGGTTAGACCTTGCCTTGAATGAATTGCTTTATTAATTTCAAAACAAGAATAAAGCCAACTTTAAACAAATTCTGTTTGCGCGGCTCTGTTTGTTTGTTTATTGCAAATACACTTTTGCAATTATGCGACAAATGTCAAGCAAATACGAAAATGCAATTGTGGTGCATTTTCGAGACTTGGTTTTATACAAATAGAAAGTAATTTTTTGGTCTACAATGTCTGTACCTCCTTTCGTATAATCACATAACTTGTACAAAGCCGGTTTCTTCTTTTAATTTTTTGAAATTTAAAAAATTGGGTGCATTGTTGATAAAATTAAAATATTTTGCTTTCCTGTGGTTTTAGAGTTTACAATAAAAAAATTGAGGTTCATATTTTTTCTGGTTCGTTCCAAATAGTTTATAGAAACCAATATCTCTATTACACACTTGCTTTATTTCATTTGATATTTCTTTGCGCTT
Organism: Diplosoma virens; assembly: GCA_963680785.1. Classification (NCBI taxonomy): domain Eukaryota; kingdom Metazoa; phylum Chordata; class Ascidiacea; order Aplousobranchia; family Didemnidae; genus Diplosoma; species Diplosoma virens. The sequence continues at coordinate 46,537,502 of OY796883.1, read as the reverse complement.
AGCTTGAATAGTTCCGATGGTAGTAGTTTTCCGTTCCAAAAATCATCATACTAAACGTATTGAAGTGTAGGATCGATTGTAAGATCAACTTTTATAATAAAGCCAAATCGAGAGTTCGGGATTTTTTACAAATTTATTAGAAAATTTTACACGAAAAGAAATCAAAATCTACAGTTACCGCTTTTTCAACATAAACAACTTCCCTTGAAAGTGAGAGTGAAAGCGTTTTATCGCCCCGTAAAGTGTTTGAGTAAACATAGTTAATGAACCGTTCAGTCTCAATTGCTTTGTTAAACAGATTACAATTTGCCTTTTTCTCACTTTTGGCTGCTTTTTTCTCGGGTTTTATGAAATAGTCGAAAAAACTAGTGACTAGGTGTCAAAAGACTATTAATAACTCCAAAATTACTTGAGCAATTTTTTAAAAAATTGCACTAACTTTTAGATGAATAAAAATTAGGAAAAGTAATAAAATTTGACGAAATTTGTGGACGTAGTTTTTAAACAGCACGTAGCATTTTAACAACCCGGGGCACTTTTTGCCTCTTCCAGTCGTAATAGGGTTAAACCAGTTTATTTTGTATATGCCCAAATTGCTGTTGTATGAATTTAACTTTAAAGTTACGCGTAGATAACTCTGTTCTATCTAAAACGTTAATTTTGGCAGTATTTTATTTTGTTACGTCATAAAAATTTTAATTTCAATTCAATTCAATTTTATTTGCAATCAAGGTATTACGTTTTGAAGTTCTTATTGAAAAAGTGATTGCGAAATAGGAAACAGCGGCTAAACGATATACGTTATTACACGCACAACGTCAATTGTGCATGGTCGCCGAACCTTTAAATTTAAATATTCATATTTGCAATTAATTAATTAGTTAACACAGTTGATAATGGAATAAATTACAATTCAAACAAAATGTTTAGCAAGTTAATGCCATGTCAGTTGCAAGTAGAAAAAAATAGTACGTAAACAAGTTACTCCATCAATTTAATCGTAAAATAGGCTTATATATCAATGAAGTATTAGGCTGTAGTTTAGATGCCAAACACGTTATATCTGGCTCATACTTAGTCAATTAAAGTAATACACTTGAAGTAATACGCATCCAGATAAATACTTCTAGCAAACTTTAATCCCTAATCGTATTTTTATTAAACTGTACATAATTACTAACAGTACACTTATAGTTTCTTTGAATTTTATAAATAAACTAGCAACTGTCACATATCTGTCTTGCAACAAAATAGTTAAGAAAAAAACAAAAAAAAACAGAACAATAACGAATTACACAGATAGGTAATGTGATGTCACTCAGCTCATAAATAGTCTCCACTGTATTTACGGCATCATCAAGCGTAAGAAATGCTACTACAAAGTGATTTTAGAAGGCGCACTTAAATGAAATCAAAATTACTGTAATACATAGAATCTAGATTAGAGCCTTCTTTGTTTTGCCTTTGTCGCTTTATTAATTTTTGTCAACCAATTAGAATAATTAATGAAAAATTATGCTGGTTACCTTGGTGTTTCTCGTTCCCTCGGCCACATTTTAAATGGGGCCACCTGTTTACGAAATCTTTTGATTATTAATAGCACGCTCAACAGAGTTATTCATTTAAGGGTTTAAAACTTGACGGAAACTGCTTCTATGTCAATTAAGAGCCAAGAGTTTTGTTAAAATAACTTTTTGTACGGAAATGAAAACTAGTAAAATATTTTATGTTTGCTTTTACAAAAAGTTATGTAAAATCTTATAGCTTTAACAATATGTGTAGCAAAAGTTGAATTTGTATTGGAACTCGAATTTTCGATAAAAAGGCCAAGTTCATCATTTTAGGAGAAAAACTTATATCATTTTCTGCCATGCAAGTAAACCACATTTGACATAATCTTCATCACGTTTACGTTTTTAGATATCACTATTTCTTTTTTAAATTTTTTTCTTGTTTCTTGCTAAAATAAAAAGCAACTCTTAAATATCGATTAAATTGATATTTTAAATAAAGCAGGTTTTCAAGGTGGGGATTGCTTTTTTCTGGAAGAAAAAAGAAAAGATAACTTTTTTTAAACAGTATAAAGCGTAAATTAATTAGGCAGAACAACATTTATACTTATTTTTTTTACAATTTATTAAAATTAATTTATCGATAATTGATTTATGGTTATAATAATTGGACTACCTGACAAAAATCCACTTTAAACTTTTTTTGACGTTGAGAGCAGTTATAAACAGCAGTTAACCCAGATGACAGGTGCTTTCTCGCAGCTTGGGCCGTAAGTAAGTCTGTTCATTGGTGTTAAAAATGACATACTGAAACCAAACCTACCAAAATCCACCCATTCCGATGTTCAGCGTGGGTCTGCTAATCGGCAAACGTCCTTTTTAGGACGGGGCGATGCCTGGATAAAACTGTACTTTTCAGGGCACATTGCCAACAAGTTCCGAAGACCCACTATTCTTCAGCTGAATATCGAAGGCCTCACTGCAAGCAAGATGAACGTTCTTTATCACCTCGCTATGCAGTCTGAGGCACTCGTCATCCTACTACAGGAGACCCACTGCACTGATGCAGAGAAGTTGGTACTTCTAAACTACCAACTAGCTGGGTCTTCTTTAAGCAGGAAGCATGGTCTTGCTACGTTTGTCTACGGGCGACTAAGATACGCGCTTTTGGACCAATCTCCACCGACATCGGAGATCGAGTGGTTGTGTGTGGACGTTGATGGCTATAAAATAGTCAACGTCTACAAACCACCACCAACGCAATTGCAATCCCTGGATCTCCCAGTGTTTCCTCACCCTTGTCTTTACGCTAGCGATTTTAACTGTTATCATGCTGACTGGGGTTACAATGATAACAGTCCGGACGATAAGTGCTAGGCTGACTGGGAAAGTATTAATTGTTTTGCCTTCCTATGCCAAGGACGCTGCCAGTTTTTGCTGCAACCGCTGGAACACTGGCACCAATCCGGATCTAGCTTTGGCTAGCGTAGGTCCAAACAGTTACTTAGCGGATAGACGTGTCCTTAAAAAGTTCCCCAGGTCACAACATCGACCTTCGCTTATTACACCACCAAGGTTTGCTCAGTCAGTGCCAAGCATGCCTGTTAAGCGATGAAACTTCCGCAAAGCTAAACGGAGTCACTACATTGCTTTGACGAATAAATTCGCAAAGACTTTGTTGCTGCCTGATTCACTTGATGTGGTGCGGCTTACCACGACTTTTGTAACACCTTTACAAAAGCAGCCAAAAAGACTATCCCACGCGGGTTTCGAAATAACTATATTCCGTGTTGGGATGCAGAGTGTGAATCCCTTTATAGAACTTTCCTGCAGTCTCCTCAGGGAGACGACTCAAGTTTGGCTGCTACAGCTCTGCTTGCCAAGATCAAAAGGGAGCGGGAAGATCGATGGTCCGAGGCAGTTCGGAGCATTGACTTCTGTTTTTGGATATAAAATCAAATGTTTTTTACAAGTCTTTAGCATATTATTCCAAAAACGTATGTTTTTGGAATAATATGCTAAAAACTTGTAAAAAACACTTGATTTTATATGCTTTTCAAAACTATGTAAAAATGATAAACAACGTATGTTTAAGAAAAAGCAAAAAATTGGATGACCTTTTAACAAAAAATAAGGTTTTAGCTAAATACCTTTTAGCTAAATACTCTAAAACATTAATTTTATTTGTCTTGATATCGTTATAACAAAATGGTTACATTTTCGTTTTGAATTTTACAATTTAAAAAACTTTTAGTTATGATTCGCAAACAATATTGGCAGCCCTGCAACAAATTCGTTTTTTTCGTATTAAAACCAGGGTTGTGGAGTTGTAGGAGTTTTTTTCGACTCCAACTCAGACTCCCCTATTCAAAAATTTCCGCTTCAGCTCCGACACCACTTATCTAAAGTTTTCCGACTCCAGTACATCTAAAAACGACTCCGACCTCGGCATGTCTGAAAAAACGACTCCCTTCCGACTCCGACTCCTTCCTAAAACATGCGACTCCGGTGATTTCTACTCCACAACCCTAATTAAAATCCGGTTTTGTTATGAACAAACTGACAAAATGTAAAATTGACCACAAGTTTTTCTTTGTCATTCTCAACCAAAACAATGAATTGGAACTGAAAAACATACGCAACATTTCAATAAACTGGAAAAGTGTATGACGCTGGTAACAGTTTTTCAACTGACACTGGGGTGCGTCACATTGTATATCTTGATTGAAAACTAGAAAAATTTACTTTTTTTGTAGACCTTTAATGTCCTAAAAAATAGTTTTATGATTATATACAAAGAATCAGTAGACGATGGGGTTGTTTTAAATGTTGTCAGCAGCAAACTTTTCAAAGATTTAACATAAGCAATAAAGATTTTTGCTTCCAAAACCAACTATTTTATAAAAAGCAGTAAAATTCGCTACAAAATGTAGTTTAGATACTTTGTGCTTTTTTTTGTAAATTATAACTTTTATCTGATATTTTACTAAAGATAAAATTTTACTTATAAATCTTGATGTAAGAAAGTTTTACGTGTTAAATTTTTTGGTCCAAAAAGACGATAAGACAAGAGAATAATTTATTGAAATGTACGGTGCACTTAAAATCACACCTCTACGTTAATACGGCTGGACCTTTTAAAAATCAGAATCGTAGTTTTAGAATAACAAAACATCGTTTTTTTAAAACAAGACTCAAGTTCACTGACGCATATGTTGAAAACAAAATGGGTGACACCATGTATTTTTCATCAGACATGATGCCGAGAAGTTTGCCTGATATAAACTAGATGTTGAAAATTGTTTGAAAAATGCATTGTTTTGCTGATTTTTGAGGTATAATGTTCTATTGCAAAATTTACGATGCTAATTTCATAGGTCACAAGCTAATAAAAGTTGTTGGAAAAGCGATGTTGTTTTGCAAATTGACTGATTTTTTGTTATTTTTCAATCAAGAAGATTTCAACTTTAAAAAATCTTTGCAATATTCGTAATGCTGACTGTTTTTCTTTTGCAGCGAAACGCAAAATGAGATGTGAAATCGCGTATTGAACCAGTGCAATCTTAGACATAACTCAACTTTGCAAAATAGGTTTTAAAAGGATTAAAAGATTTTCTTAACAAACAGTTCTTTTATTAAAAGTTTAACCACTATTTTTTTGTTTTCAAAGTCGAAAAAACTTATAAAAGTTTTACATTTTGCTAAAGAGCAACTTCTTGATTTTTAACAAAATTTTTACTTGAAAAAACCGCAATCAAACCGTTTTGAGGTTAGAAAAACTTGAAGAATTTGCGTCAATCATTCTGCAACGTAAAAAATGCAAGTTTTTTGTATCAACAGGTCAGGCGGTTTAAAAAATTGTGACAGATGCAATAGTTTTTATGGGACGAGCCTAAATAGTCTTGGTTCGTTATTTTTCTGGAGGTAGTTTTTAAAAATAATCTTGGAATAAAAAACGTCTTTACTTTGTTTGGCAAAGAGATAGTTTAAAAACAGATTAAACGATATTAAGAAAAGCGCATTATTTTTAAATAACTAATAATCTATTGTACCACTTTTAAAAGAAAAATTGGGTGAAGTGCAAACAAAGAAATTTGAAACCGTGCAAAATAATGTTTAAACGTTTTTGTCTCTGTTTAACAACACGGTTTATGCTTTAAACAATTTATACTCCCAAGCTTCGAGGTTTGAAAAATTATAATATTTACAAAAAAAACTTTAAAGATTTGAGTCAAAATTTAAAAAATTAAATCCATGTTGCTTTTCCACAAAAATCTGCAGCTGACGTTCTGTTGTTGCTATGCAGATATGCATTTAAAAACGCTAAAGAACAGCAAAAAATCTCAAATAAACCACAGTTTTGTAGAATCCTGTCGGTTTCTTGTGTTTGAAGAATTTTAAATAATGTAAATTTTTTATCTAAAAGTTTTAAAATATGAAACGGTAAGTTCACAATTGCAGACTTTTCAAAAGTTTTTCAAAGTATAAGCAATATAAAAATTTTCTTGCAAGCTCTATCCACAGTTGACGTTTTAGAAACGCTTTCATGGTTTTTTGTTTGGATATTTTGCAGCTTCCCGATTAAAAGCTGCAGAATGTCAGACTTTGATTGTCAAATAGATACGATTTAAATCTTTTACATCGTAGTTTTAAAAACTTAGCACGAATTCCAGTGTGAAAAATGTGTAAATGTATATTCATTGTCAATTTTTGATGTACTTTATTTTACACGATCAAAACATTTTTAAAAATTAGAACCATAACACTTTTAACAATTCTGGTTTCATTAGAAACAGCTTACTTGAGATTAGTTTACTACTTTGATCTTTCTCACTCGAAGAATAAAAGTATGTCTTAAGCTCTTGTGCAATTACCATTGTTTGATGCGGATTGTTTTGGACAAGCTTTGAGTGCACAACCAACAAGAATAGAAGTCTTGTATACAGGTCCAGCAAAATACCATGTGCATCTTTGACAAGATGACGTGTACTTGCAATAGGAGGACAGCTGCTCAAACCTCGTTACAGACAACTAAAAGACTATTGGCGTGTCCTTGCAATAGAAAGACAGCTGAAAATTTAGAACAACAACTTTGACAAGATTACCGACATTTTTCAGCAGAAGTTGGGTTTCAACGCGACTTCGTCACTCATGGTAAGAATCGAACTCACAACTTCGTTGTTCAGCAAAAATTAAGTTTAAACATAACTTCGTCGCTCTGGGTGAGAATCAAACCCGCAACTTTGTTGCTGAACATAAGTTATGTTTCAACGTGACTGCGTTGCTTTGGGTAAGAATCGAACTCTCGGGTAAACGCAACTTTGCTGCTCTGTCTGGGAATCAAAACTCGTGGTTTTAGCTAAAGCTAGGGTTAGAATCCCCCGCCAGATCCGACGCAGATCCGACGCTTTTTCAGACGCAGATCCGACGCTTGTTCCGACGCTGATCCAATGCTGATCAGGCGCAATTGACGGCAAATAACGCATCCCTAACAACTCATGCTCAACGTAGATAATGCTACAGTATAGCTCTACAAAATGATTAAACTACAAAAAAGGCTTTCACTCTATCCGACCATTGACCATTCATGGCTCCTTCATGTACCAGAGCTGCAATGCAGTCATTAAATTTCTGATAACTTTTCCGTCAACCAAAGTTTGTGAGTCTGGCTTATTTGCATTACGGAAAACAAAAACCAGGTTAAAAATAAAAAGATTGTAGAGCTGGATATATGGTATGCTCTAAAAACAACAGTACCACGTAGAAAAAAGCTTTTGCCTTGTAACTACGCTAGCTATCTTACTGATGTTGCTTTGTAGATGATGATAATAATTGATAAGTTTCTATTCAACAGAATGATTAGTTTCAATCAATTTATTTTTGTTAATGACGTTTATAAATGTATAAGATCGCCTACATACAGTTAAAAAAAAGTTTTAAAGAAGTGGTTGTTATATTACAATTGATTGCCAAATTGTGTAGCAGTACAAAAAAGGTTGAAAACTATTGGAATAGAGCATCACAAGTAGTTCCGAATATTGTGAAATTATAGAACAAAACAATTTGTCCTATAAATATATCGGTTACAAAGTTAGTTGTACGCAACAGTAGCTTTTTTGTGCATTTAGCAGCATAGATGGAAAAGCTAATTAATTCGTTATAAAGTTGAAGGATTTGTAAAAAAATAAATTTAAAATATGGTTTAGTTTGAATCTAAGCATACTGAAAAATCATTTTTGTTACAAATATGTCTAATAGGCTTGACTCCGCATTTTGTAATGTAACCCTTACTTTGGTACTTCGTAACCCCAAGGAGTACACGTAACCCTGTTTAAGAACACTTATATTATAGTTTTCTCTTTTTTTCTACTTAATTGCTTTGTAAATGCCCGATGAGTGCGTTTGAAAATGTTTAATTTTTATAAACATTGTATGCTTTCTTAAGCATTATTTATTAATTTAGGCAGATTTTACTGATTCTGGCGTTTACGTTTGTAGAAGAAATGGTAAAATTGTACCAGAAACCAATGTGACCGTCGAAGTCAAAGGTATGCAATTATAAATCTGCTAATTATTAAGAACATTTTTTCGATGAACTTTACTTACAACTAAAAAGTAACCAAAATAAATTTTAAAACTGATCAACATTTTTGTTTGCTTTTAGCTATAGGTAGTCTCTGAACTATATTCTATGAAGCAATCTTGTCTGAGTTATTGCGTCAATAATAAACAAAAACAAATGGACAAAAATTTAGACGTTTAGTTTAAAATTTATTAGTTCTTCTGGTAAAATCAGAGGAAAGTTAAACTTTAAAAAATAACAAAAGACGTAATATGTTTTTTAAAGAAAAACTTGTAACACGACGTTTCGTTTGTTACATCGGGCGGACTTCTTCAGGTAAAAACAACACACAATGCATAATGTATTTAAAAGCAAAAAACAAAACTAATGAACACAATGGCGAGAGGCGAAACATACATAACAATTTAACAACTTCGTGCAACAGAACCAAAATTAACTGGTTATAAACCCACATTTATAATGAGATTTTTATATTACTATATATTTTTGGAAAAACATTCCAATCTTTATCATTTATTGAATTTTTTATATTATTAATATATAATGATTCCAAAAATTTTCGTTTATCATAATCAATATCAAAATTCAATATTTCAAAATTCACAAAATCGATCCTATGTTCATATTTAAAACAACGTTTAACCAATGCATTTTTTTTATTCAAATCATCTTCTTTCAATTTAACCAAATTAATAGGTTTTAAATCACGTTTATTCCCGATTCTGCTTTAAATTCACGATTTGAAACCTATTAATTTAGTTAAATTGAAAGAAGATGATTTGAATAAAAAAAATGCATTGGTTAAACGTTGTTTTAAATATGAACATAGGATCGATTTTGTGAATTTTGAAATATTGAATTTTGATATTGATTATGATAAACGAAAATTTTTGGAATCATTATATATTAATAATATAAAAAATTCAATAAATGATAAAGATTGGAATGTTTTTCCAAAAATATATAGTAATATAAAAATCTCATTATAAATGTGGGTTTATAACCAGTTAATTTTGGTTCTGTTGCACGAAGTTGTTAAATTGTTATGTATGTTTCGCCTCTCGCCATTGTGTTCATTAGTTTTGTTTTTTGCTTTTAAATACGTTGTGCATTGTGTGTTGTTTTTACTTGAAGAAGTCCGCCCGATGTAACGAACGAAACGTCGTGTTACAAGTTTTTCTTTAAAAAACATATTACGTCTTTTGTTATTTTTTAAAGTTTAACTTTCCTCTGATTTTACCAGAAGAACCAATTAATTCTAAACTACGTAATACCCTGGCAACAGTGTTTACATTAATTATAGACTTCTCTTGACCTACTTTACACTTGTGTTAACCTCTAATGAACATCATCATGGTTTAACTGCAATTAGATTCTTCAAACAGTTGATCATGTTTTTTGTATTTTTAGATATAACCAAACCGAATTAATGCAAATACCGGTGGGAATACGGTTTCTATTACAAACATATTACAAACAAACACATTGTCCTTTAGATTAGTAGTTTGTTGAATTGGTCTACATATTTGACATAAACTATTAGTTTAATTTATTTTTTTAGACATTCACAACTTTGTGATTGTTATGTGTTTAACCGTCAGACTTTTAAGCACTACTACAGCGCCTAACAAAAGTTTAGGCCCACATTTAAAAAAAACATTTTTTTATTGATTACATAATATTTACTCATTTTTTTGTTGAAATCACAAATAACATATTTACTTACTTTTTGTTGCTTATAGAGATAGGTTTGTGCTTTTTATGTGTTTAGTTTTAAGTGCAGTAATGGGCAAAAACCATCTCTTAGTCAAGTTCAACGTGTTGAAATTGTAACGTTACACAAAGAAGGCTACTCAGAACGCAAAATTAGTGCAAAATGTGATGTCAGCAAAATAGCAGTCCACAAAGCATTAATCAATTGGAGACTTAGGAGGAATTACAGTGACTTAAAAAGAAGTGGGAGACCAAAGAAAACCACTGTGAGAGACGACCGCTCAATGAAGAAGATGGTTGTTCAATCCCCAACCTGTTCAATAAAAAAGTACAGTCTGCCTTGTTAACAAAAGGCGTCAAAGTAAGTGATATGACTGTTTTTCGTCAATTGAGATCCGATTTTGGTTTAAAATTGCAAAATCCTGCAAAGAAACCTTTGTTAACTAAAAAATGAAAGCAAAGCGTTTAAAATTTGCTAAATCACATCAACATTGGACCACTGAACATTGGTGTAAGGTGTTGTTTAGCGATGAATCAATTATTCAGCTGTTTGCCACCAGGAACCAAAACGTTCGTAGACCACCAAGAAAAAGATACGACAAAAAATACACAATTTCAACGATGAAGCACCCCCCGCAAATCAAATGACTTGGGGGCATGTCATGCAATGAAACAGCTGATTTGTACTTTTTGCCTTCTGCCAATACCATGAATGGCCAAAAATACCTGGAATTGTTGAATAATAAGCTGAAAATTCATATGGATATTCACAATTGTGATATCCTTATGCGCCCCATGCCACCGGTCAAAAATTGTGCCGGCGTTTTTGAAAAGCCAGAAAGTGAACGTTTTGCAATAGCCTGGGAACAGTACCGATTTAAATCCTATAGAGAATTTATGGAAAATTCTTAAAGATAAAGTTGCAGAAGAACAACCATGGTCTGCCGAACAACTTGTGTAAGTGACAAAAAAAAAGTGGGTCACTGATATTAGTGCTTATTATTGTCAAACATTAGTACAAAGCATGCCACGACGGTTAGAGGCTGTGATCAAAAATAAAGTAGGAATTACCAAATATTGATTGTTAACCTTGATTGTTTGTGATTGAAATGTTTGCAAAACAAATTTTTTCTTTTATTTTTGAAAATTACAAGGTGGTAGCAAAAACACACTCATTATGTCCTTTAATGGGTAAAAAAATATAAAAAATTGCTTTTTTTAACAGTGGTCCTAAACTTTTGTTAGGCACTGTACTTTATTTATTTATCAAAACTTTGAAACAGATACCGTGGGATTAAAACTATAACGCTTCAAAAGTTTAGAAAAGCTTTGGTTAGGGGCGGATTTATATCTCTTGTTATATGATGGTAGTGTCGAAAAAGTTTGTTCTTGAAGTATTTTTGGTCAACACTCGTCAAAAAAAATCGTTGACAATAATTGTAAAACGGGCTCGATGATCTGTTTACATGATTTGTGAGCGTCTAAATCAGCCGAATAGCTTAGTTAAGCCGAGAGGAGATGTGTCTGATTGGTTGATCAAGCACATATCCAAGTGCATCAGAACTGGGAATTTATAACGCAAAAAAAACACCTTTTGACAACAACGAATCGGTTTTAGAGTCCTGATGAAAACAGCTTTCAAAGTTGCCTAATGGAGTTAAAATAAAAAAACATATTGAGATGCGAGAAGATAGGAGATGCGAGTCATCCGCCGATTTTGAGTTGGCTGACATGTCGGCCAGAAAAAATTTTCTAGGCTTTGGTCTGGTTGCTGATGAATTTAGGAATTTGCTACTTGAATGCGTCTTCTAATCTTCGAGAAGTTCAAATCGCTTTAAGAACCGTTTCTTTCAAGAGACTTCCATATAATAACAGTGTATGAATTCTTCTGTAGCCAAAACTTTATTTATTAAATTGTTTAGAAGATATTTATAATACACTAATTATTTGACAATACACTTTGCTAGATTATCCAGCACGTTGTTTATTGTTTATGTAACAGTACCAATTGTCCCGTGCACGTGCCGGTGTCAAAATTAAATCCAATAAATAAAATTTGTAGAATTTCAGATTAAATCAATAGTCGCTAATCTTTCTTCGAAAATAGTTTCACAGCGAATGACGGAGAAAAATGTAGCAAGAAGAACAAAGTTTTTCAAATGCATTTTTTTGTTAAAAAATAGTTTAACAACCGCAAATGTTATTGCGTTTGAAACAATTTTTCTAAAAAACTTGTTAAAGACTTAAAATGGGGTTTTCACTTAAGACAAGGTGCTCTATGTTTTTGAGCAAAAGTTCATTTTGCCTTATCAAAAATATTCGCAGCCCAAGTAAAAAAAATGCCATTTTACAAGTAAAAATCTTGCATTTGGTCTTCATTAAATTTTCTTGTAAAATTTTTTTTTAGTACGTTAAAATTTGCGCTTGTTAAGAAGGTTTTCTCAATCAAAAAAGAGGCATATTTTTTTAATTTTGCCTTTCCTGTCAAAACATTTTCAGTGCCTCTTGACCCTCAGTAAATTGTTTAAAAGTATTTATTATAAATCATCAACTACTGTTTTTTAATTTGGTTTCCAGTCACATTTATCTTTTATTCACTTAAAAATTGGTAGGCCGCAACAAATCCACTGAAAAAAATCGTGCCAATATGGCCAATTCAAACAACTGTTATTACTGTGCACAAAAGACTTAACCCTTTATGACCCAATTTATTTTATCCGTGCAACCGAATTAGGCACTTTCTTGTTGTCACCTAAATTAAATAGCAGGTGACAGGTGATTGAGCGAAATACTAATCAAATCTTTGATCATACAGCATTAAATAGGATCTCTACTGTATACTTTTACTCAGAAATTGAACGAATCTTTTTGGATATAATAATTAAACCCATTTATTTCTAATGTCGTTTACCAAGGCCAATGGGTCATATAGGGCGAACAACATTGGTTTGATTTAAACCATTGCAGGAAATTGGTGTGAAAACAAAAAAAGTTGTATTGTCAAGGAAAAGTTATAATACTTTAATGCTTTAGCCAGTTTTGCAAAGCGGTGGGAAGAAACTGAAAAGTATTTTTTTCTTTTTATCAATTATTTTCACTTTTAAGATTTTAAATATATTTTTATTTCTAGGCACCCCCACACCAGCAAAAACGACCAAGTATAAAGTTCCTATCATACCAGATGAAAACAAAGTAACTTTCAATTGTATCTTTGACGCGATTCCACCTGTGAAAAACATCCGCTGGATGTTCGGAAACGGAAGCAGTTTGCCCAACAACAGTCAGTTCCAGGTAAAAAGTTTTTATATTTGTTATTGAGTTTAAAAAGATAAAAAATTGAAAAAAAGCGTAGGTTAAACTCACAGTTTGATAATTAAGCTCATTTTTTATTTTACATCATCAGTGCCAAACTTGGTCGATTGGTTAGAGCGTCGGTCGGCAATCGGTCAGCTAAGTCGGCAATTTGGTCGATTGGTTAGAGCGCCGTGATTGTAATCGACATGGTCACGGTTCAAAACCTACTCGCACCATTACGTTATGTCGTTGGGAATAACACTGTACGGCACTTTCCCCTGCTTGGTGGTCTTCGCAAGCAGTTCTAACTTTCGATAATATATCTATAAAACTTAAAGAACAAATAAAAAATTTCAACCTGACAGCAATATCTTGGCATCTCCAGAAGCAGGTCGGGGTAATGGCTTGCCCTATGTATAACCCTCCCTTTCCTGCAAGTCAGGAGGATAAAGGTAGAAATAAACTAAAATGAAACAAACCAAATAAACGATTTTCAACTAAAAAGTTTTATATAAAGCTTTGCTACAAAATTGTTAAAGTAGTGAGAAAAAAATTAGTTTTGACAATACGACGCCGTAAGCCAAAGCTACGATTAACTGAGTTGTTAGTTTTCTTTCTTTCTGGTTGGGCGGAGCCTTGCTTCCTTGGGTGAAGTCCACTGCAAATTATTAGACGCAGATTAAATGCGCCCGCAATCCGGTAATAAACACGCAATGCTATTGAACAAATCCTAGTGCTCACGCTTCTACGTTTATTGTATCACAACTACAGCCGGATAGTTGAAGGCGGTTTGAATCGTTTGGTCAAATTTTTACAAATAAAAAACAATAAATATAACTATCAAAAATATGAAAGTATTTTAGCATAAAAAGCAGCTAATTCAATTTACTTTGAGTTTATGAGAGTTGTTGATGACACGACTATCTACTGCTACGACAAATTTGAAAAGACTGAATCGAAATCGACGACACAACGAATCACCATATCATCGCCAGTGAAGTGTATTTTTTTATAAATCAGGAAAAGAAAGAAAGTTACTATTTAGGCGTAAAGTAAAAACTATCAGATGAGACCACAAACTTAGTTTGCCTGATTTTCAAGTACAATGCAGATAATAATTTTCTTTTAAAAAAACTGCTCTTCTTGAATCAGAAAAATGGTATCTTTTATAAACAGTAATCCCAGATGAAGCATAATAAAAATATAATTTGACAAACTAATTAATAATAGTGTCTACAGTCAAACTCGATAACATCCAAACATTTCTGTAAAATCATCCCACAAACTAGAAGTTGAAAAAATTGTTTTTACTTCTTTAAAAACAAGATGATCTCATACCCCAGCTTTTCTACCGGCCGTAAAGAAACAAAATGATAGATTTATTACATTTGATATCACAATTTTAAAGTTGTTTTTTTTATAATTAAATTTCAACCATAAAGACACAAAAAAGCCTGATATGGAAACTTACAGACTCCTTTATGCAATAACAGACATAAAAAACTTATGCATTCTAGGATTAAGAAATTTATCTTTTTCTGACCCTGTTACGGCTAATCTGCTTATTTCGTTGTCCCCTTTTTTTTGTTGTTGTCGAAATTTGTTACATACCGATTACGAACTTATTCTACCAGTGTTCGTGACTGGTTGTTGCATTTTGTAGTAATAATGTGCGCGACAGGATCTTCTGGAATCTGCAGGCTTGTCCATGGGAACGGGATTCCCATGGGAATCATCCCATGGGATGGGATGGGATGGGACAGCACACATTTGTATTTCCCATGGGAGAGTAGCCATGTCATAGCAACTTGATTACGTCAGAGTTTTATACTTTTTTACCTTTTAAATGTTTTTTACTCTCCTTTTTTCTTCATATACTTGTATCTATTATCTATTTTGTGGTGGGACACCGGAAAATAAATACAAATAGTCTTTTTTTATATAAGATTACGTTTTGTGGGTAACATTATATCTTTATCTGTTGCTGGCAATTTATGAAAAAGCGAAGCGGTTTTTACTTTACGTAATCTATGTATTTCAATATCTCTGTTTTAATGTAACAGTTTCAATCTGCTGCAGATGTTTGTTCAGAGTGTAAAGAACGATTCTGAGTGAACACCTTTTTTTTTTTTAGACAACACCCTAATTTTTGGAGAAAATATAAAAGAGAACCTATTCTTAAAATTTTGAATGCCATCACTGCATATCGTCCTATTTAGTAGACAATAAACCTAAATTTTTATAAATTTAATTATTTTTATTGAACTGCATTCCGATGGGAATCCCATGGGATGGGATGGGATGGGATAGGCATAATTTGCTGTGGGATGGGATGGGATGGGACAGAAAAATATGTCCCATGGACAAGCCTGGGAATCTGGTAATCTAAGGTAATCTATAATTTAACTTTTGCTTTCTATGTTTTAGATTCCGTCAACCTTTCTACTAAATCGTAACTTTAGTAGCCTTTTGCGTTCTGGAATAATTTGTTTATATAATCATTTTCTGTGATTTTACTGCCTTTTGTTTCATATTAAAATTTTCTCCCTGTTGTATCAGGAGGCTGGTGTGACTAGGGAGAGCTATTAAGCTACTTTAGCGCGCATTTGCCCGACCTATCACTTATTCATATAGATTCCTACGGCCTGTTGACCTGATCGTATAGGCCCATAGATCAACACCGTGAATTTTTTTATTTTTTTCAACACAGAAAATAAGCGCTCACTTAAACAGTTAGAAATCATTAAGCAAAGATAAATTTGTAAAAAAACTGGTTCATGAAGAAATGCATACATGAACATGTTTTTATTAATGAATCTAAACATTTCAATTTGCTGTCAAAATGGTGTTGTTTTTTAATGAATGGCGTAAAATGAATCGTATCTTTAGGCAGTAACTCTTTTAAATCATCTAAATGATAGTAAAGTAACATGTTTTAAAGATATCTTTAGTTTTACAGTTAAACGTGGTGTTTAATCCTGTCAAAAACGGTAGTCTTTTTCTTGAAAACAATTGTTAACTGCAATTCGGGTTTTTATAAACAAAAGATTTGATCAATAACTGGCAAACATGAGTCTACGTTGAATCTACTCGATAAATCAAGTGATGTGTCCAATCAGATCCACCTGGCACATCTTATCTCACTTCTTTTTTCTTCCAACGTACTTTGTTTAATATTCTGTAGTAAAAGAAAACAACACTCTAAACCAGGCTAGTCAAACTCGCAAGATGCAGGCTGCATCGGTTCAATTTAGCCTGAAAATTTGCCGCAGTACGCAATTCGGTAAGGAAACAAGATGATGACTTTTTTAGGTCTATTTTTGGTTTTTAGTTGAAATTCAAACGAAATTTTACGTAAAAACCAAAGTGAAGACCAAAACAATGTCTTTACTTATATCATTTGGCTAATTTTGGCTGAAATATCAGTTGTTGCTAAATCATTTAAATCGTTTTCATGTTAAAATTTAGCTTTGAATTAATTATTGTTTTGATTTCGAATTGAGAATCTTATTAAAAAATTTTCGTAAAGATTCGCAGGACAAAAGTTTGACATATCTGCTCTACGCAATGATCAAAACAATTTTTGTTCTAAAATTTCAGTCAGTCTTATCCGCTATTTTCTTATTGGTGCATAATTTACAGATCAAATGGTCACTTTAATGTATAAGAAATTTTACTTTTTTAATGATATAAACTGGTACCTTGATAAATAATAAATATGAATGCGAAGCTAGACTCATTGACAAAATAAGTCAATGGTTATAATTTTACTCCTATAAAAATTATAAAAAATCTTACAAAAAGAATCGTTGAAATGCGTGATGAGGCTGAAGTTTTGCAGACATACGAGCAAGACTCCCACGCTTGTGTATCAGTTTGCCAGTACATTCGTTTGTTAACACCGTGCTTCCGCAATCTATAGTATTTTTGTTTGAACTTGCATAGGCTTACTTACAGCTAGGCCCATATAAAGTAACTGAAAACCACTATTTTTTCTGCATATATTTTTTGTAAATATTTGAAAGGATGAGAAAGAGGCTGTGCTGCTTCAAGTTAGTAATTCTACAGTGGCAGAAAAACATGTTGGACTGTGATAAAAAGACAGAGATGAGATGTACGTAATCTAGAAGTGACAGATAGTGTTTCTGGATATTGAAAAATTAAGTCAGACAGGAAACTCAAAATAGAGGAACAGTGAAAAAAAATATTCCATAAACTTAATTATAACTAGCACTATATATTTTCCCATTGTTTTCCACTCTACATGCTCGTTATTTAATACCAATACAGTAACTTAAAAGTAGTCCAAAACTTTTTTTTTATTCCAATAAAAATCTTTTAATTTGGAACAAAATTGATAACTAAAATTTTTTTCTTAAACTTTGAAAATGGCAAGCAGAATTAAAGCCATTCCCAAAGCGTTTTGATTGACACACTTTAAGAGTTCAAAGAATAAGCCCACCAAGCTAAATTATAAAGTGAAGCAGAAAGTTCTCATTGGTCGAGAGTGATTGAAAGAAGAGAGAGAGAAAATAAAAAAAGAATAATTTTACCAATAAAATGCAATATGGAATACCGTATTTATTTTAGTAGAAAGTACGGTTTCTGTTTTTTTTACTTTTTTATGAAGTTTCTAAACAAGGGTGACTTAAATTTTTTCTAGTATCATAAATATCACTTTATTTAAGAACATTAGAAAATAAAAAAAATGGACAATCAGTTCTTGCTCAATACTTAGAAGGAATTCGACTATCTTTTTTTGTTATTACAATAGTAGAAGTATTTTAAAACTCCTGACACACCATGCTTCACATTAATACAATGTCGGTAATTACGATGATCGACTTTCGATTATTTGCCCTGGCCTTAATGGCATTAATTAAATTTTGGTTTATTTTAAAGTTTGCGGTATAAGGTTGCTGAGCAGATCAGCAAAACTCCGTCTAATTAACAATGTTTGCTGATATCTTTACATTTGTTTAAAAAATTAAACACTAGCAACAATAAAATTGTTTGGTTTATAGCAAGCAAAAAATTATTATAAAAGGATCAAAAAGAAATTCTTCCTAATTTTGCCAATACTCAATAAATATGACCAAAATCACCTTTGGCCTGTGATATATTCAACGGATCGAGTAAATCTACACACACGAGTAATTTGACCTCTTACCATTGAGAAAAATGACACATTACTATGCAAAAGTACCAAGACTCATTCGATTTTGACCAATATTACATTGGTACTTCGCTGTTTACGACCACATAGCGCTAATTTTTAACATCCAGGACAATTAATAATGGAAATTAAGTTGGTAAAAAGCAAACAGTAATTAAGCTAGCTAATTTGGAAAAAAAGTTTATTTAGACATAAAATATTAAAAAACCTAAAGACATAGTTTAGGGCAGGGGTCGGCAAACTGCGTCCCGCTAAGGTTTTTCATCCGGCCCGCGGAGCTCTTTTTAAAAACGCATACACTGATTTTAGCCACAGGTGGATAAAATTATATCGGGAACGCACAGTTTCAGGTTTTTACCTTTTTCATCTCGTAGGACAGCATTGTCTAACTACGGCCCCGCGGAACAATTTTGCACAAGCCTTGTCGATCACAAGCAGCGGCACTATGATTTTGGGACAAAAATAGGAATTTCCGAGACCGATTCCAAGTGAAGACCTTTTCTTTTTTTTTTCTTAGAGAACACCCTGATTTTGGGACGAAAATAAGAATTTTGGAGACCGATTCCAAGAGAAGACCTTTTTTTTTTAGAGATCCCTACAATTTCGGGAGAAAAACAGCAAAATTAGAAATTAAATCGGAGTGAACACTTTTTTTTTTTTTTTTAGAGAAAAAATAGCGAAATCAGAGATTGATTTGAAGCGAAGACTTTTTTTCTCACGCTTTGGCCCGGGGAGATTCAAAAAATCTAAATCCGGCCCCCGTCTTGAAAAGTTTGCCGACCCCTGGTTTAGGGGATTTGGTAAAGTGCATTCAATAATCAAACTAATTTGTAAAAAGAAAAAGTAATCCTATCATAAAACATTTGAAAAAAACTAAAGCCATAGCTGGACGCGGTAATGTGTCATTTTCTTCAATGGTAAGCGGTCAAATTACCCCTGTATGCATTTTCTTGATCCGTTCAATGTATTACAAGCCAAACTTGATTTTGGTCATATTCATTAAAGCATTGCCAGAGTTAGAAATAATTTCCTACTTTTTTTATGGTAATAAAAAAATCATTCATGATGATTAATATTGTTGTACTTCAGAAGAATGATATCACTGGTAATTGAAAATAAAATTTATTTACAGTTTTGGTTTGTGTCATTACACAATATTTGACAAAACATCTTAATGTGAAGATTACAGAAATTCATGTTTGTAATTGCTTTCTAGGACATAGTACAATAGTACAATATATATTTTTAAAATGTATATTTGGCTTTTTAAGATAAGGCAACTTCTGATAAATAAATACGACACTAATTACGATGCATTTTTTGGGAATGTTTGCACAATATTTTAGTGTTCTATTTACTCTATTCGTAACTAAAAAGCATCAATATTTTATTTATCAAAGTATCCAGAAGAAAACTGTGAAGCGTTTTAATATTTTTTAAACCACCATTTTTTATGCCTATTTATCTCACCGATGGTATTTCGTCAAAAAAACAACTTTGGTCTGGTTGACTGGTAATTTTTTTGAAAAGCTTTCTGTGCTCTGTGGCATGATTGACCAATCAAAAGTTTAAATCTTGTTGCATGTTGACTTTACATAAATGCACTCATGCGTTTTTACTTGCCAGTTTGATGTACAATGAACTTTGAGACGTGCAATGAATAGGTGTTTTAATGCATAAACAAATCAATATTTTAACTGTAGACCATTTGCAATCTTTTTTTTTGTCGTCATCAATATGGAGCTGTAGCCTTAATAGGAAATTACTGGTTGACGAGATCTTTTTAAAACCTTTGCTGTTTCTTTTTTTATAATTGTGCTATCAATGGATAAATGGATAAATTTTTTACTATTTTCGAGCCTTTAAAAAGCTTCTGTCAAACAACCAGCAACAAACTCAAGTTCTTGACAACGAAGTTCAAATATAACCTTGTTACGTAGTGTCAAAGGTCATTGCGTCACCATTCAGATTTCGTATCTTATTGTCCTTAAAACTTTGCACTAATTGTAAGGGAATCTAACATTTAATTTGTTTTATAGATTGGTAATCTGACGCAAGTGAGATCATACAGATTTTCCAAAACTCTAACAGTCTATGGAACGAAGTGCACTGGTGCGCTCCAGTACAGATTCCTCTGCTTTGCGAAGAATAAATTGTCCGGCAAACGAACGAGATCAAAATTATTTAGAATTGATTTTAGTGAGTACCCAATTACATCGTAATAGTTGCATTTGCTAATTTATATGTTATAGCAAGGTTTTCTTTTTTTTTAATAAACAAAGCATATAATTGTATTGACTATATTTAACTTTTCCGTTCAAAAACATTTAAGAATTTTTACAATACTTAATCTTTTCGTGAAGATCTCACTTGTGCTTTTAAATAGGGACCATTTGATATTTTTTTGTTTTGAATTGTTTTATTTTCTTTCATTTCAAAGCGCGATAATTAAGAGTTTTATCCAGTTGTCCACTAAAACAAATTTCAGACTCTTGATCGATTGATTTTACCCACTATTTTGATTTGATTTTCTTTAAGTTCAGCAGCAACCAATAAGCGTTTGGTAGCTTGGTCAACTGAGAATTTTATAAATGTTACATTATTACTTTTAATTATTTATTATTCAATTCCATCAAAGTTGCTATGAAAAACCAAACCGCTGTTTCCTGCAGAATTTGTTTGATGGCAAATTTAACATCAATCAGTTGTCTGACTATCAAAAAAGTCTAAGCTTAATTTGTTGAAATTCACTTTTCATAGAGAAGTTATCGTTTCTAAGTTATTTTAATACGGGATTACGAAATTGAAATATAAATCGCCCTCTTCAGGGCACATTTTCAACAAGTTCTAAAAGTCCATTATTCTCCCGTTGAACATCAAAGGCCTCACTGCAAGCAAGATGAAAGTTCTTCATTATCTTATTTTGTAGTTTGAGGCACTTGCCGTTCTACTGCAGGAGACCCACAGCACTAATGTGGAAAAACTAGTACTTCCAGGTTTCCAACTAGCTGAGTCTAGCAGGAAACATGACTATGTATGACATGACAAGAATCACATTCGTGCACGCGCAACTAAGGTATATGCGTTTGGACCAATTTCCACCGACATCGGACATTGAGTAGTTGTACGTGGACGTTAATGTTTGTAGCATAGTCGACGTCTGCAAACCTTTACCAGCGCGGCTCCGATCCTAGATTTCCAAATGTTTTCTCACCTTGTCTGTATGCCGGCAATTTCAACTGTTGCCACATTGATTGGGGTTACGATGATAACAGCCCTGATGGTGAGTGCTTGGCTGGCTGGAAAAGTATTATTAGTCTTGCCCTCTTATACAATGCAAAGAATGCTGCCAGTTTTTACTGTGGCTGCTGGAACACTGGCAATCATCCAGATTTAGCTTTCTTCAGCGTAGGTCCTTACATTCGCTTCGGATAGAGTTTTCTTGAAAAGTTTCCCAGGTCCCAATATCGACCTTTTGCTTATAAGGTTTGCTCGTTTAGTTTTAAGCATGCCTGTTAAGCAATGAAATTTCCGCATGGCGAAATGGAGTTACTACATTGCTTTGACAAACAAATTCGCAAAACATTTGTTGCCTCTTGGTTCACTTGATGTGGATGCGGCTTACCAAGACTTTTGTAGCATCATCAGGAAATTAACCAAAAAAGTATCCCACGCAACTATCAAAATAACTATATTTCGTGTTGAGATGCGGAGTGTGAACCCCTCTATAAAACGTTTTTGGAATCTCTTCAGAGAGACGACTCAATTTTAGCTCCTACAACTGTACTTGCCAAACTTGACAGAAAGCGGAGGGATCGATGGTCCGAAACAGTTCGAAACATCAACTTTTTATATTCTTGTCCTAAAGCATGGTGTATATTGAACAACCTTACTGGTAAGTCACTACACTCTCCTTGTCACGGCCCAGTTTCAGCTGAAGCTATTGCAGATACAAAGCTGTTGACAGCAAGTCATCTTGACTTGTTTCTCAAAAGTGTCTGACCTTTGAAAAACCACAACAACTGATTTGGTGAACATTTCTGAGAATTTCTTACAGAAAGAATTTGCTGTTGCCCTTCAACACTTAAAACCAAGTAAAGCTCTGGGCTCTGATTCCATCTGCCCAGAGCTTATAATTCACGCTAGATTTTCTTTAAAGTCTTGTTACATGACTTTTCTTCCTGCTTGCGCTGACTCAAATTAGCCAAGGTTTGGAGAAGACCGCTTGTAATCGCGATTCCAAAACCGATGAAGCCCGTGCAAGACCAAAAAAATTATCGACCGTATCTCTGCTCTGTTTCGGCTCCAAAATCCTCGAGAATTTTATCTACGCCCAAGTCGACCCAATTATTGGTCCACTGCTTCCCAAAGAGCAGGCTGAGTTTTGACGCGGGAAGTCAACCACGGATCAAGTTAAGCTGTTGAAAAAAAGCATCAAGAATTTCTTCGAAAACTAATAAGAAGCTGGTACCGTATTTGTCAATCTGACAACGGCATACAACACTATCTGGTACCGTGGCTTTACCTGCACATTTCTGAGACTTCTGAAGGTTAAGTACATGGTCAGAATGATTGTAAAGCTTGTTCAAAACCGAAAATTTCACCCTTGCTACCGGTGACACCAAGCAAAGCAGGCTGCATTGTCTGAAAAATGGCGTTCCTCAGGGATCGGTTTTGGCTGCCCTTCTTGTAATCATCTATACGTACGACTTACCCACCACAATTTCCAAAAAGTTTGCTTATGCACATGATCTAATCTTGTTGCACTTTTCTGGAAACTGGAAGGAACTGGAAGGGGCTTTGAATCAAGACATAACTACACTTTCATTGCATCTTCAGACTTGGAAGCTGAAGCTGGACAATGAGCACAGTCTTTCTTTAAATAACCGGTACACCAAACGTGAGCTAAAAGCTGCAACAGCAATAAGCTTTTACTTCTTTTCTGTTCACCCCTACTTATCTTGGGGTGAAATTGGACAGATAGCTCACATTTTGTCATTATTTAGTGACATTACGCAAAAAACTATATTAGTGCGTCACACTGCTGAGGCGACTTGCAGGCTCAGGATGGGGTGCTGGTCCCAAAACACTATGCACAGCTGCCTTATCTCTGGTCTACTCAACAGCTGAGTACTGCACACCTGTCTGGTGTCGTAATGCTCACACTCGTTTCATAGAAAGTGCCCTGAATGGCGTTTTGCACATAGTCACTGGATGCTTATGCCTCACTCCAAGAAACCACTTACCCATTCTCTCAGGGATCGAGCCAGCCGACTACGACGGACACTCTTTTTGGCTTACCTTAGATTCCTGAGCCTGACTACATGTTGCATGATTTTTAATTGGGTTCTTAGATGTTTTCCAGTAGTGACTAAGATCTAGATGCCCGTTTGTGTCAGCTGCGTGGAATCTATTAAATATTCTTGCCCGAATTAGCACCAGCGCTTCTCAGTGGAAGAATTATTTCTTCACTGCATTGTGTATCAAATATGGTAGAAGCCAAATGTTCAATATTAATCTTTAGTAAAAAAAGCTTTATTTTTCTTCAATTTTGTTTTCTAATCAAATAAAATCCATTCTTTTCTCATTTTAAATTTTTATTTTTTAAATAGTGGCGCAACTTATTTTTTAATTTAATTTTATAAACTGCAGTATAGTTTGTGAGCTACAGTTACTTTTGATTAAAGCAAATTTGGAAATTTTAAAAGTTTTCCAAAAATTATATTTTATATTTTATTTGTTGCTCAATATCTAGTTATTAAAAATCTTGATCTATTTTTTTTAATGTAAATTGACCATATTATATGTATTGTCACACTTCATTACTTATAATTTTAATCGTAACGATGTAGTTTATCCCCGTTTAAAGTAATTCATAGTTTTATTATAAGAGAATAATTGCGTCTCTTGATCGCTGCTCTTGTATTATGCGATATAGGTCCAATTTGTTCTATTGTTTGTTACATGTATCTTCTTTTCTCTCTGCGCCGACAGTATGACGTAATATGTTTTGTTCAAGTTTTGCTATCTCGAAGGTAGTAAAATCTTCGCGTATATGCTACTTGATTCGAGCGTACCAATCTCTCTGGAGAGTTGTAGAATTGTCTAGCGTTTACGAGCGATTTTGCGTCACGTGATCTTGTTTTCTATATAAAGCCGATGCGTAGCGATTATTATGATTAGATGTGATTTTGAGACGACTCGAGTGGAAGTAATTTGGTTGGGCGCGAGAGGCCTGTAAGATTTCGTATTGGTCGACGAGTGTTGAATTTATTTTGTGCCAGTGGCTGGGAGTTGTGTGCTACAGAGGTAGAATTATTTGTGTTGATTGAGTCCAATTATAGTGTTGATTTCGCTTTGCAGTTTGGTAACGTGGAATAGAAGTTGCGTCGGACGTGATTTTTGTAATACATTCGTTCTTATTAGAGACAGCGGTCTCTGTTTGTTGTGAAGAAAAGTCTTCAACAAAACCAATCCGAGCTATCGTTAAACCAACTGTATAAACCGTCAGGCTCATAGCAAGACTACTGCTTGAGCCAGAATAAATTAAAATTTATACACAGCTTTGTTTCAGCGAAGGTATTCGGGTTACCTAGCTCAACTGGTCCTTTGGGATTCCCAAACAAAGTCAGTATGAATGGTGGCATCATATATATATGATACAATATGTGGAAGGTCATGTCTTCTAATGTGAAACTCAAAATGGTGTTTGACTTGGAAAATTAAAACTGAATAAATACTTGACCAATCTTGTTGAAGTAATATATAGCAAACATATTTGGTCCAACAGTAGTCAAAAGGATAGCTGTATTTGATGACACTCTAGCTTTGGAGCCGCAGCACTTGAGTTAATAATTAGTCTATCCGAGTGATTTCTGTTCTTTTTTTAAAAAAGATACCTTAGAACAAATTCTTCAAGAGAGAATTGTGCAGCTGGTGCAATTTCGACTCCACTTAAAAAAGCGATGGCTTGGCCTCTACAGTCATACAAAAAAAATAGCATACGTTTTATCAAATAATATTGGAAAATTTTTTTATCAGATAAAATCCTTTATCAACAAAAACATATCTCGGTTCAATAAAACTTTTTGTAAAGAATGTCTTTGAATTGCTTATCAGAAGAAACTGGAAAGAATTAGCTTTTCTGCTGTAGAGTAGTGAGTTTTCTGTGGTAAGATTACAAGTGTATCAAGCTTTTGAGTAAGATGATAAAGAATGATTATCTTGCTTGCAATGTGGGGTTATGTCACACTTCATTACTAATAATTTTAATCATAACGATGTAGTTTATCCCCGTTAAAAGTAATTCGCAATTTTATTATAAGATAATAATCGCGTCTCTTTGAGCGCTGCTCTTGTATTATTTAATACTCGTATAATGTCCGATGCGCTTTCTATTGCGCGAGGCATATATTATTTTTCTCTTCTTAATGACGTAATATGTTTTTGATCCGCGTCAATGTAGTAGAATGTTCGTGTATATACTAGGTGGTTTCAGCATAAGCGTATTCTCTAGAGAGTTGTAGAATGGTCTAACGTTTACGAGTAAATTTGCGTCACGTAATCTTTTTCTATATAAAGCCCATGCGTAGCGAGGCCACATTAGGATTAGGTGATTTGAGACAACTCGAGAGACAGCTCGAGTGAAAGTGATTTTGTTTGGGCATAGGAGGTGACCCGTTAGATTTTGTATCGGTTGACAATTGTTGAATTTATTTTGCGCTAGTGGTTGGGGGTTGTGTTCTACAGAGGTAGAATCATTTGTGTTGATTTCGCTTTGCAGTTTGGCAAAGCGTGGAATAGAAGTTTCGTCGGTCGTGAATTTTGTAATACATTAGTTCTTATTAGAGACAGTGGTCTCTGTTTGTTGTGAAGAAGAGTCTTCAACGAAATCAATCCGAGCTTTTGTTTAAACCAACTGTATAAAAGCTTCAGGCTCATAGCAGACTATTTCTTGAGCCGGAATAAAATAAAATTTAGACACAGCTTTGTTTCAGCGCAGGTATTCGGGTTACCTAGCTCAACTGGTCCTTTAGGATTCTCGAACAAAGTCTGTGACAGATTAGATGTTTAACTGGATCATAGATCATCATTAAAACTTGTTGACAATGTTCATCGATAAAGGAAATTTTTTTGATAGATTTTCCTATTTTGCAACGAACGTTTTTCTATTAGAAGGCACTGGCATAACCTCTGGATGGCTAACACTTATCCGTTGCGATCAATTTGATTTAAGTTTGTCTTCAACACAACAAAAACAGACTTAATTTTAGTCTAGGATGCCAGATAGCATCACCTATATGGTTCATTGGCAAGTTTTTCAGAAACTGTGTAAATCTGAGTTAATCATAAGCGTAAAAAAAACCATTCACAAAACAAAAAACTCTTGGAAAAAAATTGGGAAAACACTTCTCATTAATCAGTTTGCATTTTCTTGAATAAAAAATGTCATGTCAATGTTGTAAAAAGCATTTTTATGATCACGACATCTATTTATCCTCCTGACTTACAGGAAATTGTGGGGCGTTTTACTTAAGCCAACCATCAAGCAATCACTTACCTTTAAAAGATTTTATATACGCGTATATTGTTGCCGGTTGCATTTTTTTTATTTGATTTTTTATTTTTTAAAAAAATTAGGGCTAAGGTTTAGAGAGCTTCTTGATAAAATTATGAAGCCAAGGACAAATAAGTATTACAAAAATTTTTTTTCAAAAACATAACAGATTTCTGCCAGTAGGTTTCGAACTGCAACTATGGAGATCTTGCCATCATGTTATATCTTGCCATACGCGCTGCTACCTATCTACCTCATGCTAGTGACTGTTTTGGTACTAGTTTTACTTCTGTACACATTCTTTGACGAATTGAAAAGACTTTTTTCACAAAAGCAAAAATGTTTATAAAATTTGTACAAAGTCATTTATAATACAAATATAAAGTTAACTCATTTTTTTCGATTTTTAATATATTAATTTAAGTGCATTGAATGCTTTTAAGCATAATTTGAATTTTTTTGATTAAGTTAGTAAATTCATGCCGTGAAGTGTTATAGATGGAACACGGAGAACTGTGAAAATACATCTAGGTTTTGTGCATTTATACCAATGACCAGTGCCAAGTCTGTTGAATTGAGCTTGTCCCGAACAGCTTGGATTAAGCTCAATTTCTCCTGGACTGGTGTTAGGCAATTTAATTTCTCCATCCACGAAT
Source organism: Diplosoma virens (assembly GCA_963680785.1). NCBI lineage: Eukaryota > Metazoa > Chordata > Ascidiacea > Aplousobranchia > Didemnidae > Diplosoma > Diplosoma virens. The sequence continues at coordinate 46,510,012 of OY796883.1, read as the reverse complement.
GATGTTGCCTTCGTCACAAAATTTTGTGTACAGTGCCCCTGAACAAACCGTAGACTACATCCTAATGACGTTCCCCATACATCGGGCACCATGTGAAGCACGAAGTCTAACGTTTTGGATAATAAAATTCGATACTGGCTCAGCATCATCACTGTCAGGATCTGATCCTGGCAGCACAGCAGCCTGGGGTAGTAAAAGAATAAACTCTTGGTTCTAGTCCAGTTTGTGACTGACCAGGAGTGAATGATTTTTCAAACCGCGAATATGTCATAAATTCTATTTTTTGAGATTTTTGTGCCCAATAAACACAAATTTGAAAACATGTTTGAAGAGCTTTTAGCTGAATGATGTTGTTATTGTTCTTGCTCTTCCTAGAATGGTCTTAACTCAAGAATACACTACCTAAATTTTTCATAAAGCCAATTTAGGCTCCCACACTCCAAACATCTGCAGTGATTGCTAGAGATTTTCACACAAACTGGTGGTGTGGTGTTCTGTTGAGTTAATTTATAGTTGGTTGCAGTTGAAAAAATACTATAGCCGGAACTTGCATAAAAATTATTGGAGGAAACAATTTTCAGTTTGCTAGTAACACATTATTAACTGCAAATGCAACAAAAAGCAACCATATTTGACAAAATAAACACCTAGACATTTAAAAATAACAACACAAAAAAACTGCAATTTTGCGCTATTTTAGTTTTTAAACTACTTTACAATGCTAAAATTAATAGGCTAAGCTTAAATGACAAATACAGCTCCATTTAATATTTTAACAAACGTCTCAACATCGATTTTTTAATCATTTCCAGAGCAGAATAGTGAAGTTGTAACCAGCAAATAATTTTGTCAAAAATATTGATCGCTTCGACGACAGTGTAACTCCAACGTTCGAATTTGTAAAAATATTCACTTTCTTTTCCGGTTTCCTCAGTCAGTTGCTGGAGTTCGAGACGTTAGCGTATCTCATCACGCTATTGTCATCAGTGCCCAAGTGCCTAAGCGCCTGTTAATACAATCAAATAACCGTCACAGCTAATATCATCGTGCGTGTCACTGAGAAACCTTAAATTGTGACTTAAGATTGAAATTACAAATTTCTGAAAAGCTTATTTGTTATAAATACATTTTAAGTTTGTTTAGAGAGCGCTGAATCATAAACATTACAGTCATTAACACTGAAATACCCAAAAATTCTAAAAATGGATAAAATCTACGAATTGATAAAGGTGATGCCAAGGATTACTAATGCACTTATAAACCCATATCTCTTAATCCTTGTAAAAAAGAATTTAGTTTTATTTAGATAAAAACAAAATATAAAAATACCTATTTAATTTAGCTTTAAACAAAACTCTTTTACACGGAATGCAGAAAAGTAATTATTATATAATTTTGGTGAAAATATTGACAAAAAAAATTTTTATATACAGTATAGATTATAAATTTTGCAAATTTTTTTGGCGGTGTTCATCAGGAAAGTGCTCAATAATGTCCAGTCAGAGCGGTTAGATAATTACTTACAGACCACAAAATTTTTTAATTTAACATTAATTTTATTTGCCTCAACAGATTGTTTCGCCTGCCTGGGCTCGTCAGGGGGCAGTTAAAAATCTGAAAAAACAAAATAAATAAATAAAAATACAGTTTTAACAAAGCGCTTGAATGTCGGCGAAAACTTAAAACAACAACAAGAGAAAAACTACTGTTGTATTATTAATCAATAAATGAATTTTATTGTCAAAGAAAAAGTTTTTTTTTACGTAACTTGCTCTATTGTTTGAAAATAATGGATAAATTTAAAACGTTTGCATTAAAAATGCGTTAAGATTAGATTAAATAGTCTGCACATTGGAAATACGATAAAAAGATGCTTATGAAATGCGTTTAAAATGACAATTGTTAGGGTACGAATTAAAACCCTTTACTTCCCGAATTATGTTCCGCGTGTTCAAAAAATCTGAAACTTGTGTGAGACTTTGTTTTTACCTGTTTTGTTGCAAACCTAAAAAAAAATTTGCTTTATCTTTGTTACTATGACAATTACTGAATGTTGCCGTTCGGCAACATTGGTAAGTAAAGGGTAAAAAATTGTAAAAAATTTGAAGCGTATGTTGCAAAATTTTGCTGTTTTGATAACAGTTATTTATTGAAAATAAGTAAAAAAACGTGAAAAAACGCGAGTTGCACACTATGTTTGACTATTCAATCAAGAGTTAAAGGCAACAATTCATATGTTACCTATGAATCACTTGTTATGAAATGCCATAAAGCAGTTCTTTCAGTCGTTTAAGCATAAACCAACTTTACATTTGCTACACAATATACGGGTGTATCCAGATGGACAATGCTTGCAGCGCATTCGCTTCTGGCTGAATTGGGGCCAGTGGGCCAAGCTGTCATACCTCACATCAGCAACCGGCAGAGCAACCCTGCTCCTCTTGTCTTTAGGTGGGCATGAAGCCTTGTCGTCAATTGATGGACGCCCACGTTTTTGAGGCATAATTTTTCCAGCTGTGGTTAGTGCTGAAGCAATGTTGCTGCGAAATTCTTTTAGAGGCATGTAGTTAGATTGCTTGTGTTGACCTACATGCCTTCGATAAAGAACCCAAGCATTTTGAACGGCTACATCTAAGCAATAGTATACTATTCTCAAGTACCATCTTCTGCTTCTGATGTCAGTACGGTAGAGTTCCACCATCATGTCACACAAGTCTACTCCTCCCATATGCTGGTTATATTCTTTGACAATATATGGCCTCTCAACATCAATTCTTTGCTTGTCTGCCACACTCCAACGCTTGCATTTGTCTTTTGGTTCAGTACTGCAGTACGACGAAATGAGATGCACTGGTTTGCTATCATACCATTTCACCACGGTGATATGCTCATTCTTTTCCCATTTACTGTCAAGACTGCCACGACCTTGACGCTTCAACTCATTGTCAGATGCCAGAGTGCAGCCTTTCAGTCGGTTTGGTCTAATTGTAGCCACTGACCAAATGCTTCGTTCTTTCAATAAGAAAACTAAGTCTACAGATGAAAACCAGTTGTCAAAGTACAATTTAAAGTTTTTATCATTTGGTAGTTTTTCAACCAACCTCAGTACAACGTTTGCAGAAACACTTAGATCTCCTGGCAACTTCATAGCCTTGCCAGTATACACTTCAAAATCGTAGATCATCCCGGAAATACCTGCTCTTGCAAATACTTTAAATCCCCAACGATGGGGCTTGTTTTTTATGTACTGTTTTAGTCCTGATCGCCCTTTAAAAGGGATGATTTGTTCATCCACAGAATGTCTCTCTTCTGGTTCAATGCGTGCCATGGCATCTCGTAGTCGCTTCAGGAGCGGAGATACTTTGAAGAGGGGATCATAATCGGGATGATCTCGAGGTTTTGCTTGAGTATTGTCATTAAAATGTATATAACGAAACAAGAGTTGAAATCGGTTTCTCGACATAATGTCTGCAATTAGGGGAAATCTTGAAAAGTTTGACCAGTATGTACAATACGACCGGCAGGGAAAAATTCCTGTATATAATAGTATTCCAATGAACTGCTCAATTTCTTTGGCAAAAGTGCCTAACTGTTTTCCGTCTTTTGTCATGGCATACAGGTTGGTCTGCTTTGCAATATATTCCATGCACTCATTATCCAGAAACATTTTAAAATACTGCAATAGAGTTGGAATATCTTCAGGTGGATCTGAAAACAATCCTTTGAAGGGAACGTCTGGCAAATCAAAGTGTTTGTTTGTCCATTTGTATCTTGACTGCTGGTTGCTTTTCCCTGTCGGTCGGGCTTGAGTAGGACCTGACTCTTCATTCCCTGTATCACTTATATGGTTTTCTTCCACTTGCAACGGCCCAACATTAACATCTTGATTTGGATCAAAGTCAAAATCATTTCCAACATCCAATATTTCTTCAGTAACATCATCAACTTCAACATCTGACTCAATACCATCAGGGATTAAGATCATATTAACAACGTCATCAATATTAAATTTCGTCGCCATAAATGAAAAAAGAGTAACGAAACTTAGAAATTACACTTTTGTATGAGAATTACTCAATCTATAAACGCAAAACAATCAGTAAAAAGTTAACTTTACTTTTCATACTTACACCCTTTACTTCCCATTGTTGCCGATTGGCAACATCAAACTTCAAAAAATTCTGTACAGAACATAGAACAGAAATTTAGCCCAAAGTTTTGACTGTACACTACAGTACTTCAAGACCAGTCATTCTAAAAAGCTTGCAAAAAAATAAACAATGTCTGCTGCTTCCAATTACAACTCAATCTAGTTGCACTATCAGCAATTTTCTCTGTCTACAAACCACGTGCCTTATGCGAAGAGGCTGTGACCTCAAAAAAAATCACTCAAGCACAAAATTGACTTGAGACGTAGACAAAGGATCTGTGAATGATATAAACTGGCGTGCATCGCTGCATTGCTAAAGCGTAAAAAAATATACTGCGTGAAAAATTGCGTTGCCGATCGGCAACAGTGGGAGGTAAAGGGTTAAAATTAAAACAGTAATTTTTTTTTTTTACAGGGTATAATCTAAGAATATTTTTAGTTCGATAAGTATGTAGTATACACTAGTGATGGGTTGTTTTATTTGCTGATCAAGAAAGTGGATAAAGGTGTGATATAAAAATAAGGTAAACCGAGTTTGTAAATATATTTATTAACTGACCGCGTAATTAAAATTTCGTAATTTAAATTTACTTCGATGTCGACAGTTTGAGACCAACTCCGAGCGTTTATTCAGTAATTTATTTGGATCAGCCTGGAATATTTGTAATTTTTCTGATAAGCATAAGTTGCATGTTTTTGAACCACATTATTATGGAGTTGTGTGGTGTACGATTTTCCATCTTATTTCTGGCGATAGTCTGATTGTTTTAATTTCCAAACGGCTTTTGATAGTTCAGTGTAGTTAATTTTTCTATGGTATTTAAACGATTGGTTATGGTTATTATATCGGAGTTTAAATGATGTTTCGCCGCTGCCGTAATAAAATTTGTCAGTTTCAACAGTTTTTAGGGAGACTTTGTAAACTAAGTGGGCAGTTTTTATCTGATTCTGCAGTTGCATTGTTTGGCGTCTACTTTGTTGTCCGAGTTGTTTAGGCGTGAAGTGTTTGCTTATTTATCATAGATTTCACATTTGGCATGCAACCTTAGCTCAGTTTTATGTTGTTTTTGTTAAAAATTTTGTGGTATTTGTTGTTGGGTGGAAAGTGTTTATAGAGAAAGGTAAAAAATTCTTTGTCAATGTTAGTGGTGACTTCATCATTGAAAGGAGAATTGAACCAAATAATCTTTCTTGTTCTGTTTCTTGATCGGTTTTTTGAGGTTGAGTTGAATTGATCTGTTTGTTTTGGTTCTTCTTTTACATAAGTTAACTTTTCTCTGTATCCGCTTTTTTCAAGGGCTAGTTGATATTCCGGGATTGTTTTATTGAATTCTTGTAAGCTGTATGAATTTTTTGATAAGCGTGATGAGATCATTTTGGGTAATGTTTTTTTATATTTGAAAGGTGATTCGATTTTGCATTGATATAAAGGGGTTTGCGGTATGGCCAGTATTTGCCTGTAATTAAATTTAGGGTGATATCTAAAAAATCAGTTTGTAAAAGGTTAGATTCTGTTGTTATCTTGAGGCCGTTGTTTTGAAAAATTTTCGATATGTTTTTCTTGATTCTTTCGATGATTGGCCTTGATTTACTGTTTATTATTGCCAAGCCATCGTCTCTGTATAGTTCCAGGTGTTGATTTTTTATGGTTTTATTAAGTTTGTGTAATAGATATAGTCAACTAATTCACATATTTCTGCTCCATCGTATGAGTCCATTGTTACGTCAAAAAGGCTGCAGTTTTCTTTGTCCACGTATTTTGATCGCCAAATAGTACAGATTTTCTGCAGTGCATAATGATTTTGATTGTATCATCATCAATATTGACGTATTCTTTTGCAAAGCTAATAGATTTTTTTTCAGTAAATTTTCGGTTATGGATGGGTGAAATTCAATGATGTCAAACTTTATAAATTTGCAGTTGTATTTGTTTGGAATGTTTTTAAACCAAGATATTACCTCGGATGTATTTTTCCATTGATGAAGGTTTGCTTTAGAGCGAATTATCTTATTTATTTTGTCTAAACATTTTTTACTGATCATTTCGATTTCCGATTTTGGGGGGTTGATGAGGCCGCATTTTGGGTTGTTAACAAAATTAGGTTTGTGGTCTTTGAGAGTGATGAATGCTTTTCCAGTTGGAAAACGTTCAATGCGGTCGTCAAGTTTGAGTTTGCTGGCTATTGCTTTAGCTTCTTTGTTAATTGTTGCAACTGTTGAATCTTCTGTTTTTTGGTAGGTTGCTATAATGTTGTCCCGGAGTAGTTATTTGTAGTTGTCAATTTCAACGCCATATAGATTTGTTGTTTTATCAGCGGTGACGATTATGTTTTGTGAAGAATTTAACGATGCCATGTCTTTTAGTAAATTTTTTTGAAAGTTTTAGTAACTTTACGGTATCTTAAGTTGCGAATTAATTCATAAAGTTTTTGTTTCTTGGCAATGTTTTTCTAGCTCTTTTTTCGAAACCCCGGAATATCAACTAGCCCTTGAAAAAAGCGGATACAGAGAAAAGTTAACCTATGTAAAAGAAGAACCAAAACAAACAGATCAATTTAATCAACCTCAAAAAACCGATCAAGAAACAGAACAAGAAAGATTATTTGGTTCAATTCTCCTTTCAATGATGAAGTCACCACTAACATTGACAAAGAATTTTTTACCTTTCTCCATAAACACTTTCCACCCAACAACAAATACCACAAAATTTTTAACAAAAACAACATAAAACTGAGCTAAGGTTGCATGCCAAATGTGAAATCTATGATAAATAAGCAAACACTTCACGCCTAAACAACTCGGACAACAAAGTAGACGCCAAACAATGCAACTGCAGAATCAGATAAAAACTGCCCACTTAGTTTACAAAGTCTCCCTAAAAACTGTTGAAACTGACAAATTTTATTACGGCAGCGGCGAAACATCATTTAAACTCCGATATAATAACCAAAACCAATCGTTTAAATACCATAGAAAAATTAACTACACTGAACTATCAAAAGCCGTTTGGAAATTAAAACAATCAGACTATCGCCAGAAATAAGATGGAAAATCGTACACCACACAACTCCATAATAATGTGGTTCAAAAACATGCAACTTATGCTTATCAGAAAAATTACAAATATTCCAGGCTGATCCAAATAAATTACTGAATAAACGCTCGGAGTTGGTCTCAAACTGTCGACATCGAAGTAAATTTAAATTACGAAATTTTAATTACGCGGTCAGTTAATAAATATATTTACAAACTCGGTTTACCTTATTTTTATATCACACCTTTATCCACTTTCTTGATCAGCAAATAAAACAACCCATCACTACACTATATACTTATCAAACTAAAATTATTCTTGAATTATACCCTGTAAAAAAAAAAAAAAATTTACTGTTTTAATTTTAATTCGTACCCTGATAATTGTCATTTTTAAACGCATTTCATAAGCATCTTTTTATCGTATTTTCCAGTGCAGACTATTTAATCTAATCTTAACGCATTTTTAATGCAAACGTTTGAAATTTATCCATTATTTTCAAACAATAGAGCAAGTTACGTAAAAAAAAACTTTTTCTTTAGCAATAAAATTCATTTATCGATTAATATTACAACAGCAGTTTTTCTCTTGTTGTTGTTTTACGTTTTCGCCGACATTCAAGCGCTTTATTTAAACTGTATTTTTATTTACTTGTTTTTGTTTTTTCAGTCTTCTAACCTCTCCCTAACGAGCCCAGGCAGGCGAAACAATCTGTTGGGGCAAATAAAAATAAAATTAATGTTAAAGTAAAAAATTTTGTGGTCTGAAAATTAATTATCTAACCGCTCTGACTGGACGTCATTGAGCATTTTCCTGATGAACATCGACCAAAAAATTTTGAAAAACTTCTATTTATTACTTGTGTTGTGTTTTTTGACCGGAAAAAGACATTTGATACAGTAAACGTAAACAATACTAAATTAAAATTTAATCATGTAACCTGTGGTATACCACAAGGCTCTACTTTTGGGCCATTACTATTTTTAATGTAAATGAATGACATGCCTACAGTATCAAATAAGGTGGAGTGAAAAAAAATTTTTGTTTCAAATCAAAAAACTAGATTTATTAAAGTAGGTGGTTAGGTCAAAAAACACATTCTAAATTTGTTTTGGAGTTTTGCCACTTACACCCAGGTGGCTAAACACCCCCAAAAATTTTTTTCTCCCCCAAACTTATGAAAATCTCATAACTTAAAAACTAGTTAAGCTAGAAAGTTGGTTTTGGGCTTAAAATGCTCAGAAGATCCAAGTTTATACCTGCTCCAATACAGCTTTTTCTTCTAATTACTTCACACAAGCCACAAATTAGCAAAAAATGATGTTTTGCTAATGGCGAAGTAAAACTTTTACCTATAACGTAAATCAGCTTGTTTGTTCACTTTGTATTTTATATATACATCATTGCTTTTGCAGTCCTTAGTTGGTCTTGATTAAATACTGTATTACTAGTCAAAATTAATTAGGTACCACAAGTTCAAAATGTTTTTTAGGACACTAAAAAAATTGAGGAAATTGTTATTCTAGTAAAGTTTCGGTAATAAAATTTTGTTAAACCAGACAGCAATTGAGAAAAGTAGCCATAATAGATTCATCATTATTCATTTATTAAACAAACATTAAAAAATGTTTGTAAAGACAAACGTTTTCGGCTTACTTCGGCCCTCATCAGGTTTCTACAAATTTAGCAATATTAACTAACTTTAAATTTACAGACACATATAAAAAAGCAACAACAGCAAAAACAATGTATATTTTTAAAAATAGGCTGTACTTTTGACTAACAGGCTAAATTTTTTTTTGTTTGATAAAGAACTTAGTAAGTTAAAAAAGATGTTTTTGTATAATGGTTATCCTTCATCGTTTTTTGATAAAATTCTTGCGAGCTTTCAATCTTCTAACAAATTTTCCCAAAACATTAGCTTCGAAAATTGTTTTTATATACCGTATTTGGGTAAGGAATCACATCACTTTGCGAATCGTCTTTCTGCATTAATAAAAAACAAGTACAATTTAAAAATATCTCCCATCTATAAAACTTTTAATGTAGTCAATTATTTCCAGTTAAAATCCAAAACTCCTGTTGCTCTTTGCTCAAATGTTGTCTATAAATTCTCGTGTTCGTGCGATACAAACAAGACATACATCGGTATGTCTTCCAGACATTTGATCACTAGAGTCCAGGAGCATCTGAATTTCAAAAATCTACAGGATAGTGCAATTAAAGATCATATTTATCGTGTAGAAAATGTTCTAATAATCGGTTTAATGAAAACAATTTTAAAATAGGTTTTAACAGCAAATGCTTCATCTAAAGCTCTTTTGTTGAATAAGTAGCCTCAAAAAAGGCTGTTTTGAAAAATCGAACGTTTTCGTCTAGCTCTCTTCAGGAGGTTTCGCTAGAATGAATTGCAGAACTGAACGTAGTATTTCAAAAGTTTTAAGACTGATCCTGATTGGCTAAAAATTAAGGTTAGTAGCAGTTATTATAATAATTAAAAGTATTTAATAAATAAAATCACGTTTCGTCAGCGTAAGAAATTTTTGGAAAAAAAAAAAAAAGGAACAAAATTATGCAAGTTTTGTGCTAAAATTTGGAACTAAAAAGAAAATTTTTTACAATTATACTAACAATTTGTGTTTGTAAACAAATTCTTTCTGTCTACACAAATTAGGTTTTCGAGGAGTGATGAAAATTCATTCCAAGACTGATAAATGGAAATCGGATCGTGCTTTAGAGAGAATAAAAAATTGATTGTCCTTATAGTGAGATGCACATTTTTGGTTATGTAACAGATGGTTTCCAATCGCTGAATCACAGTGCGGTAGAGTTCGCTAGTTTTCCTGGGCGTTCTGGTTGTTTATGTTCTTGACTGGTTCTGTTCCGAATAGACTTCGGCACATGCTGGCGGATTCTGTCCTGCAAACGTTGAGACGTTCGACCCACGTACCGACTATCGCAGTGACACACGTATTCATATACGACGTTACTTTGTTGAAAAGTGGGAAGAACGTCTTTATGTATAGCAGGTAAAATTCGTCTGGTGGAAAAGATCACTCGTGGTTGAACCGCTCCAAAACAATTATTAATAGATAATTTTATTTTTCTTTCAAATTTCAGGGAATTTTTGCCAATCCAAGGTAATTTTAAATTGACAGGGCATTGTTTTGGGCCTTCTTTAGTGCTTTGTTGGAAACGTAAAAGTTTTTTGAAAATTCTCGAATCAATAAGGAATTGTGGATAACCATTTTTTACAAGAATAGAGCAAATATTTTCTAGTTCATGTTTTAATGTAGATTTAGAGCAAATTTTTAAGGTTCGATGTGTTAAATGTTTTATGTTGTTTTGGTCCAAAGAAATTCCAATAAATATATTGACCTGTGAAAGTGGGCTTTTGGATAGACCGAAGTGATGAATTTATTATCAGATTTGGTAACAAGTACATCCAAAAAAGGCAGAGAATTATTGGTTTCAATTTCATTGGTAAATTTTAAGGAGGGGTGAAGCGAGTTAAGACAATTTAAAAATTTTTGGAATTCAGTTTCTTTGTGAAAAAGGGAAAAGGTGTCATCATGATAACTGCTACTAACCTTAATTTTTAGCCAATCAGGATCAGTCTTAAAACTTTTGAAATACTACGCTCAGTTCTGCAATTCATTCTAGCGAAACCTCCTGAAGAGAGCTAGACGAAAACGTTCGATTTTTCAAAACAGCCTTTTTTGAGGCTACTTATTCAACAAAAGAGCTTTAGATGAAGCATTTGCTATTAAAAGCTATTTTAAAGTTTTGCACCAATAAAAAACTTTTTAGAAAGCAATTTTATAATAATACCTAAATGCAAATTAGAATTTTGTTCCAAGATTCACGAAGCTCTACTCATAAAAAACTGAAGTCTAAAATTAATCGACAAATGTTCGCAAACGGAGCTTCATAGTTACAGTATTGAATATATTTTGAGTGTAATATTTTTTCCCTTTTTTCTTTCGATGACATCATAATTTGGAATTGAATTTGTATCAATTTAGTCTCTCACTCGTTTTGATTTAAAATTTAGCCTGTTAGTCAAAAGTTTTAAAAATATACATTGTTTTTTGTTGTTGTTGTTGTTTATGTGTGTGTGTAAATTTAAAGTTAATTAATATTGCTAAAATTGTAGAAACCTGATGAGGGCTGAAGTAAGCCGAAAACGTTTGTCTTTATAAATATTTTTTAATGTTTGTTTAATAAAATGAAGAATGCTAAATCCATTATGGTTGCTTTTCTTAATTGTTGTCTGGTTGAAAATGTTTCTTACTCTCAAAAATATCTTACAAACTTGGTACTCTTACTTGAATAAGGTAAGTTAAGTTGACGTGTTGCTTTTTGCTTTTGACGTCAACTAAGTAAGTTAGTTTAGTATAGATTGTTTTTAGAAGTTTTGTGAGTCAGATAGTCAGGTTAAGCAGCGCTATTAGATTCATTCAAGGCGAAGTTCTTTTTCAACAACTTGTTGGGTCTAATACAGGGTTTCCCAAACTTTTTGTTCATGGGTACCCTTTGGAAAATTATAGATTCGCTCGTGTACCCCCAAAATTTTCTCATATTTTTAGCTGCAAAGCTCAACTTGCTCTAACGCACAACTTATTTTCTATAGCTAGGCAACCCATTACATTCCCTCTAAATTTGCTAAATCTTTAAATTGATTATTTTAGTTTAAAACAAAAAATCGGCGTGATTAGTACTAATCAAAGCTCACAAAGTTATTCATAACAATGTAATCTAAGCTTAAACAAACACTAAAATCAAACTAACTATATATCGGCTGAATAAGCCCAGCAGTCCTAGCTAATGTGATGGATGAACCTGCTTTTTAGCAACAAGCTCATTAATACGCAATGAAACCTTAGCAACAGCACAACGGAGATCATGTTCAGATGTTTTGAGCTGTGATCGGTACTTTGATTTGATTCCAAGCATCACTGAAAATGTTGATTCACACAACCATGTTGATGGAAGCAACAACAATGCTGGAATAGCAGGTTCCGCAATCCTTTTGTACGACTTGCACATAGTAAACCAAAAATCTCCCAAATTTTTCTCAGAGTACACATCGCGTGCAAACCCATCATGTTGAAGTTCAATCAGTTACTCTTGCATACCTGTCCCAGCCTGCAGTGTCTGAATTCATCAAAAACTGCATTCATCAAAAACTCTTCTTTAACGCCTTCTTTTCCTACATTTCGAACAAAAATTAGTTGCTGAGCACAGTTTGTTACATCTGTAGACTTGTCAAGTTAAATTGCGAATCCACTTTCGGATCTACAAATATCACTAATCACTTGCTGCAAAATATCCACTGACATTTATGTACCCCTTGACATATATATGATATTACATTTACATTTATTTATATATGACATTTATATACTTAATGTAATGTGCCCCTGGGGGTACATTACATTAAGTATATAAGATGAAAAACCCGAATTCAATGTAAATAACTTCATCGATCTATTCTTAGAAAATGGACTATTCGAGTCATACCTTAACGAAATCTTTGGAATTGCCATCCATAACTTAAAAATATACAATGTCACATTCAAGGAGACTACCCCAAAAACAATCCTCGACGAAATTTACGAAACTTCCAGAGAACCTCAAGAAGTCACCAACAGAAAGAACTTTGACTTCACCATCCAAGTAAACCATCCACCTAGCTATAGACAATTAATCACGCTATATCCCATGCCCTTTGACATAAACTCAGAAACCCTAAAAGAAATCACCCAACCTGGGGAGACCTCAAATTCTACGAATATGGAAGACACAAAAAATGTTCTCTAATCCGCAACCCTTACCTCCACATATACCTAAAAAATTTTAAACGAAAAAAGACACCTGATTTCATTAACTTTAGGCACCGATACATAGCCGTAAATATTGATGGTGAAAACCCAAAAAAACGATTCAATTACTGTAAGGCAACTAATCATCAAATAGACGAATGCCCCAAAAAACCTCATTCAACAAACAAACAATAGAAAATAAAATGCCCAATGATCCCATACAACACAAACCAACATACACAAAAATGATTACCTCCACCCCAAAGAACACCGAACCACAACACTTACACCCGATGACGAAACTAAAATTATCAAAGAAAAATATTGAAAAAACAATACAAAACTTTCCTACCCTCCAGCAAAACCCCACATCCCTACATAGTGAAAAATCTCAAAATCCTGAATCCAATTCTACATCCCTAACACGAGCCAAGAAAGTAACAACAAAACTCTCGACAATGTGAAAACTGCAAAAATTCCTCTGGAAATTAAAATAAAAAAAAACAACCCTAAATCACCCTCCACCTTAAATGAAGCTGAAAATCAAAAAAGGAAACATTCCCCACCCCCCAAACATCAAATCTATCAGTTGATCTAAAACCAAGAAAAAAACAAGCGAACTCAAAAGAAAAAGCAAACAAGATATGATTTCAATTCGTATCTCAAATGTAATTGTTTTTTTTTAATCTCCATGTATAAATAAAACTTCAAAGTCTCTCATGAATTGTTTAAAAAAATAACCCTTATGCACAGATCTATACAAATTCTACTGACAATTATTACTATATTGACCTCATGTTACCCAAATGATAACCTAAGTAAGCATATTGTAAATCTGACAATTATTTTAAATGTATATAGTTTTTGTTTGTTGTAGTGTAAACATTGTAAAATTTTAACTTCTTACATGAATCGCTATAAAATTAGCCACATGCATAAATGTATAATATAATATTTTGTCTGTATGTAACCTAGATGATGATCTAAGCAAGAATGTTTAAAACCCTACTATTTTCTTTAATGTGTATTTGTATTGTTTGTTATATTGTAAATATTGTACATATCTCTCTCTCTTTCTTTTTAATTATTTTACCGCTCTATCCTATACTCTCTTCTCCTCCGTTCTTTAATCTTTACCTTAACTCTATCTTTTGTTAAACATATCCCAAAATTTATACATTTTACTCGCTTTCTTATACATTATTATAACGTTTCCTTTATCCTTTTACCTTATACTCTTGAAAGATGCAACTAAAAATTGCTTTTTTAAACATAAATGGCTTCAATAAATCTCCTGACCAACTTGCTTGTTCATCACCTCTCAAAACATACAATTCATCTGTATACAAGAAACACACACAATACAACATCAGCAACTTTCGCTCTTCTCCCACAGAAATAATTTCTTAACTTACTCTAATACAGATCACTCTCTAATACCACAAGCTATGCACAGACAAGGTACCCTCACAATCATTAATACCCAACACATACACCTCAACTCACAAATGATCACATCACACATAGTCCTTCCTAACCATATTCAATCCCTTTCCTTTACACTTACAGATATAAACTACGTGCTTATAAACTGTTACCTCCCCTCTGGGAAAACAGCTAAGCAAACAACACAACGGATTAAAGCCATCAAAACCCTGACCTCTTTTTTACATAAATTTGACTACAAAAATACTCTTATAATAATAGCTAGTGACTTCAATCTTGTACTAAATCCGATTGACAGAACTGGCCACTTTACCCCAAATACTAATGACAAAATTTTATTTGAAACAATTCTATCAAACTTTGACCTTATTGACTCCTACCGCTTCCTGTATCCCCACTCAAAAACCTTTTTCTTTTCCCGCTCCCTCCCCATATCCAGACTTGACCGAATACACATATCGTCATCATTAATATCAAAAATTACCCATTCCTACTATTACAACATATCCTTCTCAGACCATAATAAGGCCCCAATCATCACGCTAAAAATACCCTCAAAAACAAAATTTAAAGCATCGCATTGGAAATCAAACAGTTCTATTCTCGCAACTCCAACTAACCAACTATATATCAAATCCTTCATTGAAACCCCTCTCAACCCTATAAACCCTATTACACAACCCCTAAAATGGTGGGACCAAATAAAATCCAAAAGCAAACGCCGAATCATTTATTACTCAAAAACACAACAAAATAACATACGAAAAATTACTGTGTAAAGCATGGCTATTTAACTGACGGACCGCGGTCCAAATCTGGACCTTCTGAGTGCTCTAGCTGGACCCCAATAAAGTTTTAACATAGCGAATATTTTCCAAGTGATAACATAAAAAAACTTTAATATGAATATTACAGAATAAACTCTAAAAATACGTGAGTTTTTTATGTGTCCTATTGTAACCTTTTACATGATGTGATCAAAGACATATTATTACACAATATTTAACATTTAATTTTAACCAAAATTTACTTTATAGCGCGTCAAAACTAACTGAGATTGTATGCACTTTTAATTTGGTGATAGTATTTAAAGAAATAATGCATTGCAATGGAAGACATAATGTAAAAAGATAAGGATAAATGCAATGGAATAGCATGGGTGTTCGTCGTGTTTTAAATGATATTGTGAGAATTTTAGTTTGCATGTACGTTAAATATTTTGTAATAAATGTTGGTATCGGCATATTTAGACAAAACAAAGTAAGTGCAATACACCATAATTTGAATAACACGATTTCCGTAATTAGCAAAATTAAAAATGTGATTTGCGTTGTACATTTTTGTTTACAGGCTTGAACCTTCTGTTACGTCGGTTTTATTTATTGCTCTGTTCTTTTTGTGCTTACGTAATGGTATTGCGGGACCATTGACGTACTTTCTGCAATTCTTGGTCAAATTTGTTGCTCTCACCTGCCGGAGTTTTGTAAAATCCACTCCTGCTAATTAACGGCATTTTGTATTTGCAATTAACCTGCAAGTTAGTTGTAAACTTTAGCGTGGAACAAAAGTATTTAAGAACTCGAACTTGTGAAATCATTTCCATTTTATTTCCACCATTAACTTATCCATATACCGGTATTAATTTATATAGTACGGTACTGGAAAAAAACTCATGTAGACTTAATTAATTCTTAAATTTCAGTTTTAAGTTAGTACGATTGATTGTTTTAGCGTTCAAATCCTTATGCGCTTTTTAGTTTTACGTTGTTTTAAGAGTTAAAAATAATTACTTTTATTGCATGTTTTAAGTGAGAATAAAGTTATTACGGTTCTAATAAAGAATTTACTAAATTAACTTAAGCAAGTAAGACATGGCATTTTTAAAGAAAAAAAATTTGATGAGGAAAATTGATGTTTTAAGAAAGAATGGACACAGCAGTACGCTTTTATTTTGCCTCCATCAAGTTCAAAGTCGCTTTGCTTATTGCTAATGAAAGCGTTGCCTCAGTGAAGAGCAGTAACTTGAAACGGCAATACGAAACTAAGCACAGTAGATTTGAACGTATGTATCAGTAAAAAACTCGAGAAAGGAAAAACAAAATAGATCAGCTGAAATTGCAGTGTGATAAGTCAGCCACATTTTAGTCAATTCCATGACAATTCAAGGGAAAGCAACAGAATATTCTTTGAAAATTGCTTGGATAATGGGAAAACACAAGAACCCTTTTACTGATTTAGAAGTTGTTAAAAAATGTATGCTTCAAACTGTTCAAACGTTGTTTGATGATAAAATGAAATCTGAAATAAAAAATAAAGAAGATTCCATTATCTGATTCTACATCAATGAGGAGAACAGAGTTATTGGCATATAATCTTATGTCGCAATTCGATGAAGGCCTACAAAATGTACCCGGCATTTCATTAGCCATTGATGAATTAATTGATAACACAGATAATGCTCAATTCATGGTATTCGTAAGGTACTATAATGCTGGAGTTAAAGAGTTTTTTCAAGGCTTATTGTGAGTGACTAATCTTAAAAGAAAGAACACGTGAAGAGGATATTTATGAAGTCTTGAAAAGCATGTTAGACTCAAGAAATATTGATGCAAAGTCCATCATTTCAGTGACTACAGATGGAGCTCCATTTATGATTAGTCGAGGTCGGGGATTAACAGCACGGTTAAAGGAAGACAATCCCGACATAATAAATTACCACTGCATAATTCACCAATCCTTATTGTGTGCTAGTATGGGAGAGGAGTTTTACAAAATTATGGAGATTATTATGAAGATTGGAAACTTCCTTCGGTCAACGTCAGCTCTACAACATCGTTTGCTACAAAGCTTTCTTGCTGAGATTGATGCAAGTTATGACGATTTGCTTCTGCACAACAATGTAAGATGGCTAAGCAAAGGACGAGTTTTGCTGAGGTTTTGGGCCGTTAAGAAGGAGCTACACACTTTCCTGAAGGGTTAAAATAGTGTAAAGGTAAAGTTGTTTTTGGATTTTTTGAAAGATAACGTGAAAATGGAAACTACGGAATTTTTGGCAGACGTAATGTTATATCTGAACGATCTTAATGTTGAACTGCAAGAAAAAAATCATTCAGTCTTCATCCTAATCTCAACAGTTCGTGCATTTCAAAAAAAAAATTGGAACTGTTTGCTCCTAATATTCGGTGTCAACTTCTCCACTTTCCCAAACTTTTAGAGCAGCGTAAATGCGATACTAATATAAAATACGTCCAATTTATTGAGAAACTAATCAATAACTTTAAAGAACACTTTGATGATTTTGTTCTCAGAGAACAACTTCTGCTGTTCATTCAAAACCCTTTTAATGCAACAATATCGCAGAACTTTTGATGGAAGTAAAACTCACATTCAAGTGGATGAATGTTGCAAAAATTCAACTAGAAATAATTGATTTTCAAGAGAATGCTTCGTTGAAGCAAGCATTCTGTGATTGTGCACCAGAAACCTTTTGGGCAAGCAGAATATCTAATGTTAACTTTCCTGCACTCTTTCAATTAGCAGTTTAAATTCTAACAATGTTTGGCTCCATTTACTGCTGTGATTCCGCTTTCTGAACTATGGACTTTGTCAAGAACAAGTTCCGTATTAATATGACGAACAAATATCTTCACCACTGTCTTGACTCGCTATTACTCCATTGGTACCAAGATTTCGAGAGTTGGTAAAAAAGGAAAAAGTGCAATGTTTCTCACTAAACATGGTAATTATTGCTTTTTAATTAAAATTTTTTTAAAACTTTGTTATTGTATCAATAACTGCAGTAAAAAACCAAATGAACATAATGCGAGTGATCTGACTTATTCAATTTTTAAATTCTTTTGCATGTGTGTCGTCTCCACAAATAAAACTCCTGTCGCAACGCGGTTTATGCGATTTAGTTAGGATTGAACCCAGGTCAGCAACTAACTGTGCTATTACTCAATCTATAAAAAAAACAAAAAATCGTTTTTTTTACACTCATTAATTGATTTATAATATTTATATTTTGCCTAATAACTCAAAAAGTGCATAAAAATTGAAAAAAATATAAATACTGGAATGAAACCGTATGTATAATTTTTTTCTGGACCTTTGCAAATATTGAAGTTGTCTAACAGGACCGATCCTGATTTAACTCCTTTCCAAATGGTGTTCTTCCAACCAAAAGAGATGTTTACCAAGATTGCTTCATGAAAGAAATTGGCGAAAAAGACCTGCAGCTGTCATTGTTGCAAATCAACTATATAAACGTTGGATCCATTGTAATGTTTATTGCATAAAGGTAGATGGCATTGTGTTTAGGATTTCAACTCTTGTCAAAATGTTTTGACAGATTGAATCTCAGCCAAAAAAAAAAAAAAAATGATTCAACACCAGTGCGACATTTAATTATACGTAATATGACGGAATTTTTACGTGATATTGAAGAATTGTTCAATATTTTTTGTAATGACCAGAAACAGCGACAAAAATTTGAAGAAATTAATAAATTAAAAATGAATAAAGATGACTTTGCATTTTATAAAGATTAAATAGGTTCTAAAAAAAGAAAATATTTGGATGTTGTTGAACCAATCGATCAGTCTGATATAAATTTTCAAAAAATGTCTCAAAAACAATCCAATTGTAATAATATAGTTTCAACAAGCTCAGCAAATATTGATATTGTACTTGGTTTTGCATCTGATACAAGTACTAGTGAAAATTCAGAAATATCAGTATCATTTGATTCAGCGTTACCTTGCTCTTCAAAATTTATTTTGCAGCAGAATCGAGTTACGTTAAAAGAACTTGCAATGCTTTGTGAGCGATATGAAGTGTTTGATAGAGCTGGTGCAGCTATAGCTTCGGCTACATTAAAAGCTTTTTTAATTGTTACTGAAGAGGATAAAAGATATGTAGTGTATAGAAGCAAGTTGCGAAAAGAAAGGCAAAAATACAGAGAAGAAATTAAAAACAAGGAGCAAGAATTATTTGAATTACTGGATTGCATTTTTGTAGATGAAAGGATAGATGCAACAATGACAATGTTTGAAGTAAATGGAAATTATTATCGCCAAACAGTCATTGAAAAACATTATGTAATTGTAGGAGAGCGTAATGGTTTTTAACTCTCACATATAATGCCAGAAGATGGGACTGGTTATAAAATAGCAACATCAGTTTATTCTGCAATCAAAGATACAGCTCTGGACCAAAAAATAAAGATTGTTGGATCAGATGGAACCGCTGTAATGACTGGCAAAAGCAAAGGATTTATTGCATCATTAGAAACTTTAATAGGAAGACCATTGCAATGAGTTATATGCTTGCTCCATTTAAATGAGCTTCCTCTCAGACATGTTTTTCAAAACTTAGATGGCATAACTTTTTGGCCAGACTCTTTTTCAGAACTTATTGGTAGGCAGTTGAATGGTGCTGTTTCTGAGTGAAAAGTAGTAAAGCTCAAATCTATCCCAAATCCAAAATTTCCTATTATTCCAAACTCTTTGATGGATTATTTAAGCACTGATCAATATTATGCTTACACGATTTGCTCTGCCGTCATGTTGAGATCAGTTGATGCTAGTCTTGAGTTTCTCGAAGTAGGAGGGTTAAATCATTTAGGCTGATTAACACTTGGATGTCGTATTCTTCAATTTTATGTTGCCCAAAAAAAGCCGACATCCAATTTAAGCACTTTGGCAGAATTTTTAATTAAAGTTTACTTTCCTGGTTGGTTTCAAATCAAATTCAACAACAAGATTACTGATGGACCAAAGAACTTTTTCAATATCCTTACACAAGTAATAGGATTTCCAAACAAAATTATTCAGGAAATTGCTGTAGCGGTTTTGCAACAAAATGCTTATTTTGCTCACCATGAAAATACAATATATTACTTGCGATGCTGGCTGATAATGATCACAATGTCCGTATTCTTGCAGTCAACAAAATACTTAGCATCAGAGCATCTAAGAAAAATTTGGATAATGTTGGTCGTGATGAAGAAGTAGATATAAGAAAATTTATAATATCCAAAATCAATACTAATGCAAAAACTTATTATTCCTTGTCAAGCTTGAGTTTAAAAGATATGCATGAACTACCTGCATTAAAACACTTATTAAATAAAAAAATTGAGGCTTTTTAACGACATAAACTCAACCTGGAACATCCTTGCCACAATCAAGCTGTTGAAAGGCATATAAAACTGGTTTCTGAAGCTTGAGCAGCTGTTGCTGGATTCAAAAATAGAGATGGACTTAAAACGTTTAACACCAAAAAGCAATTTGATGCCTAAAAAACTTAAAAATTAGTAAATTGGGAAACGTTTTGTTATTCCACATAGTGTGTGACTATTGTTGAGTAAATGGTGTTGACAGTATTTTTGTCAATTTTTCTTGCTTCAATGCTAGATTAAAAGGCTAAGTGAAAATTTCTTTATTTGTGCAAGTAGTTAAGAAATGACTTTAGTTAAAATATGAATTTCACAACAATTTCTAAATAATAAATAATTTTTTTAATGATTTTGATGAAAAACATCATGTTGCTAATTTGTGGCTTGTGTGAAGTAGTTAGAAGAAAAAGTTGTATTGCAGCAGATATAAACTTGGGTCTTCTGAGCCTTTTAAGCCCAAAACCAACTTTCTAGCTTAACTAGTTTTTAAGTTATGAGATTTTCATAATTTTGGAGGAGCGCAAAACTTTTGGGGGTGTTTAGCCACCTGGGTGTAAGTGGCAGAACCCCAAAACAACTTTAGAATGTGTTTTTAGACCTAACCACCTACTTTAATAAACCTGGTTTTTGATTTGACAAAAAATTTTTTTCACTCCACCCTAGTATTAAATTTCAATACTAAATCGTTTGCAGAAGACACAGCTTTCACATTAATAAACTCTTGTTCAAAACAGTTGAATAAAAATGCCAACTTTAAACTAGTCAAAATTGATAAATAGTTCATATTAAACAAATTGTCATTAAATTTTAATAAAATAAAATTCATGGTTTTAGCCGAACAAAAATGTGCTAGGCGCTATGATATAAGAATAGAAAAGACAAATATCGATCAAGTAAATGAAATAAAATATTTGGGTATAATCTTTAATGATAAGCTTTCTTGGAAGATCATGCACAACATGTCCCAGCCAACAATGCTATGCAGGGCCCGCATGGGCCCTGCAAGGGCTGCCCGTACGGGACCCGTACCGATTTGGCCGCGGGCGCTGTAGTGGCCCCGCATGGACTAACCGCACGGGTTTAATTTGGTTTTCAGTTTTAAGCCGTAATCAAAAATTAAAACATGCAAATAAGCTAACCTTTTTAATTATTTAAAAAAAGGAACAATTTGAATAAACAGTTTGAAAATTATGAAACTCGTGCGGTAAGCCGATGCGGGGCCACAGCAGCGCCCGCGGCCAAATCGGTACGGGTCCCGTACGGTCAGCCCTTGCAGGGCCCGCATGGGTCCTGAATAGCATTGTTGGCTGGGGTTTGCTCTAACCTCTCCAGCGGTTCCTGGGAACTGCTCAGACTGAGGAACTACATTGACGCTAACTACAACGCTAAAAACAGTATATTACAGTGTAATTTTTTCTTATTTCCAACATTGTGTCTGAACTTGGGGACTGGCTTTGACTGCGTCCGTCTGGATCAGCTGGTAAGAATACACAAACGCATAATAAGAATTATTACAAATAGTCCTTAATTGGCACAAAAATGCTCGTTTTCAAAACTTAAATATCTTAAAACTAAAGAAAATTGTTAAACTTGAAATGGTAAAAAACAATGTTATACTTTAATAAAAGTTCAGCAAAGAATGAGTCCTAAACTATTATAAGTATAACACAAAAACACCATTATAAAACAAGACTGGCAGCCAAATAAAACTATTTTCAGCCTAAAAAAAGAACAGAATTAGGTAAAAATATTTTTTTTATATTGGACCTAAAATATGGCAAGAACTACCCCCGAATTAAAATCACTTTCTTATTAATGATTTTTTTGAATAGTCAACATTAGATAGGATGCTACAACAATTTGGTGAAGTCAGCTGGAACTTAGAAAGTTACTTAATAATAACTAAAATTGCTATTAATTCTTCATCATTTTTCTAAATGTATTGTGTGTTTCGTAACTGTACTGTTGTGTTTTAGTAATGCTTAATTATCTTATTTGTGTCCCGCTAATTAGAGGAAGGCAGTTGACTAGAAAACCATATGGTCGTTTCACTGCCTTCCTGTGCATCGAAAAACTTTATTTGCTACATTTATATGTTAGTGTATTTTTTGCTTTAAAGCACAAAACAAAATAAACTGAAACTGAAACTGAAATCACTTCAATACATATTTGTTACAATACGATCATATAAACTAAAATTGTAAAAAATTATATCTAATTAATTCTTTTTTATTGTTTTTCTTAAATTTTTTGTCTTGCTCTGTCTTTCTGATTTTATTTAAAATTATTTACTGGTTATTTAACGCACAGATGTTTCATCGCTCCAACGCAGCTCCACAAACTTCAGCTGTGCAGAGGCTCACGACTACTGTCGACAACATGGGAAGCGACTCGTAGCGGTGGTGCGATTAAACATTCTCAAGGACATTTACAAAAAATGTTAGGTTTTTATAGTTTTAAATTTTCTCATGATTTTTCTCCTACAGAAATGTCAAGAATTTTTTTTTGCTGACGCCGAGAGAACCAGCATCTGCTGAAAAGGGTTGTAATGCTGGTTTACTTTCTCGTGTGATATCTGAAAAAAATTATGAAAAAGAACAGTTGATCCATAGCAATAAAATACTAAAAAGTTAAAAAATATTTAGAGCAGTGGTTTTCAACCTGGCTGTCGTTTGGCTATTTTCTGGAGGTTGCAAAAGAGTTTAATAAACAGAATGTTTGATATAAAGTGAAGACTTTTTTTGAAGAATGCTAATATGAGAAATCAGAGACGGATCGCAAGTGAAGACGTTTTTGTATTAAGAGCACCAGATTTTTGCAACAAAAGTTTAATTTTGTTCACTGAAGGGGCTCGTTAAGTTACATTGGGTTGAGAATTGTGTTGCAAAATAAAAAAGGTTGAAAATCATTGTTTTAGAGCATTATAACAGGCTGAGAGAAAATAACTTAACAGATTTAAACATTTTTTGATTAATGGAAATTTATTGGATCAGCATGAAAATTAAGCATTGGTTTTCTTTGCATGATTAAGCATTGGGGCCAAGTCCTATTCTGGGTCAGTGAATGTAAGGACTTGGGTCAAAGAATAAGGATATTTTACTATATTCAGGTGCTACAGTACCTAAGTTGGTTGTGGAAAATGGCCAACTTTGAAAGTCGTTCAAACCCGTCAGGTTTTTTATTTTTATTTTTCATTAAGAAGGCCAATGTTCTAAGATTAAAAGAAACTTCAAGTTTTTTAAGTTAGCTGCAGCTGAAGCTGTCCCTCTCCAATGGATTGCTACCTTAGCGTGGTAGAGGGCTTTGCGTTTTCTATGATCCGAAGAGCAATGAGTCTGGAGTTTTCAACTCCTATCTGGGCTATCCATTGCAGTAAAGTCGAAGGTGAAAAACAGACCAAAAGTAATCTTAAAAATGTAGCAAAATGAATAATCCGAATGACAATATTCATACTGCATGGGGCGTCGCATAAGATAAAAAGGTCCGCGTTCGGGCTTTAGGCAGAGGGACCCATTCAAAAAGTAAGCTACATTTTTCCCCACAAGCTGACTGTAACTGGAAACCCATCAATGCATTTGCTACGCGTTTTGGAGGCAAATGGGGGAAGCGCACAGTATCTGTAGTCGAGTTGCTCCCAAACATGGGGATCTTTGCATTGGCAATTGGAATGTTTGGGAGGCAGAGCAGTATCATCTCGATATTGTTGAACCTAAAGTAACCTTTTTAAATAGTTTAGGCTGGTTTAATGCATTCAAATGAAAATTCAAAAACCGCAAAAATTAAAGCATTATGTTGCTTGTAATTAAGAACTTGCAAATATTGACTTTCAAGATTTGTTTCTATTTAACATTTAACAACTCAATATTTGTTTTGTTCAATGATTTTATTGAGACCAATATACAGGTGCAGATAAGCCCGCAAATATGTCTGTACTTTACGAAATATGACTTCGAGAGGGTACCTCGTATAAATTCTATACAAACAATACATTTGCATTCATTACTGAAAGTTTAATGAAACAAATAACGTAAAAAAAATTATGTTTAAAATGACTTTGAATAAATGTTCAGGAAATTGTATTTCTTTTTTGAAAATACTGTATAGCTGCATTACCCATTACGCCTTTTTGTTTTTCAACTAAGGTGTATTACAACTAACGTTACATATTACGCGCATCTACACAAAAGCAGACATGAAAATAACAAAAAATCTTTCGAACAAGGCTTTCAATATAATGTCAATAAAATAATTAAAGAAAAAAATTGTACAAAAATATCTTTTGATTAAAAAAGATATGTTTTCTTTAGAGAGTTCATTATCCGAAAAGACGAACAATCAATTCTTCAACCTCTTTTCTTTGTAATTTTCAAGCTGCAAAACTTCCATTTACCTCAACTGGTTTCATGTCGTTTTTTTCTTTTTTAATGCCTTGTTTCTTAGAAAGTTTTTTCATCCTAAAAGACCAGCAATAAACTGTTTTCTTCAGTATTTTTTCTTTGTTATTTTTGAGTGGCCAAAATTCAATTCATTTCAATTAGTTTCATGTAATATTTAAAAATTTTTTTTCAAATTCCGTGTTTATAAAACGGGTGTGTTGAGCAACTAAAGCCCGTTGAATCGCAAAATAGCATTGATTGCATCAAGCATTGAAGTTAAAGTAAATTTGAATTATCACAACTTTGAAATTAAAAAAACCACCACAAAGCTGCTTCATTGTCTACATAATTCTTTTTTTGTAAATTGTTTACTCTATCTTTCCAAATATTGCTTATAACTTTATTCAGTGTTGATTATTTTTCACAGTTGATAATTCTGACAAAATAACATATTACTGGATTTCCAATGCATCGGCTCTCTACATTAAAAAGTTTAAAGAACCAGAAAACAGAAATTGCATTCGTGTTCGACAAAAACATTCAAATTCTGATTCTGAGCATTTGTCAAAAATCACTGGAAATATTAAAGCTTATTCGTTATGTGAGGGTGAGTAAGTCCAGATTCTTTTTCAGGTAATAGGTTTAGTATCTTTTATTGAAATAATTGCCAAAAAACCGTCTTGCTTGCTTTAAAGTAATCGGCAGCGTGGTCGAGTGTTTAAGAACGCCGTGATTTTGCTTGACATGGTCTCGGTTAAAATCCCAGTCGCGCCATTCTGTTGTATCTTTGGATAAGACACTTTACAGGATTTCCCCTGCTTGATGATCTTGGCGAGTAGTTCTAAATTTTATTCCAAGCTTTATAAAATTAAAAAACAAGTAAAAATTTTAACCGGACAGCAATACTTTGGCATCTACGGAAGCAGGTCGGGGAAATTCCTTGCCCTGTGTTTAGTGCCTCCGTCGATTTCCTGCAAGTTAGGAGAATAATTACTGAAATAAAATAAAATGACAAGTATCGAGATTTAGATTTAGATGAAGTCGATTTCAAAAAGACACTCCATGCTGCCTGAGAAGCGCTAAACGTAAACATTTTTTTACGTTAAACAAGCATCATGTAATTTCACGATTTACTTTTAAAGTTATCAATATATTGCTGTCCGACTAAAATTTTTATTAGGATTTGTTAGTTATTTTGAATAGGAACTCCTTGTTAAGACCGCCAAGCTGATGAAAGTGATGTATAGTTTCTTTCCTAAAAACACAACATCATGACAAAGGTAAGATTTGAACAGAGGCAGTATCAATTGCGACCACTATCAAAACAAAAATTATTGCATTTGTTCATGGTAATTATTATAAAAGGACACATTTTTTAATTTTTATAAATAACTGCAATATTCTATTTACATGTTTCCAATATTTCTGCGACAGAAATCCCTAATATTCAGCCATCAAACATTCATAGTGACTCAACAAAACAAAGCACATGCAATGGAACAAGTTTGCTTATCAACTGGCAGTCTCTACCTGGAGGACAATACGTCGCCCATCAAATATATGTTAATGGGAGTATCAGGTAGGAACCGAACCGGCATGCAGCAATCTTAAATTAAATCCGGCATAAATTAATTTGATTATCAGCACAATGAAGTTACATACATCAACATGTTATTTTAGTGATATCGAATAGTAAAAGTCTAAATAATCAAGACACGTGGATGCTCTAAATTTCTTACTATTTTTATAAACTCTTTATAGCTGCGTCATATTTTTAGTTGACATAATTTCACTGCGCATGCGCATTGTTTTTAGACAACCACCGATCGATCCCGGGTTCAATTCCACTACTATCACCGGTTTACTTCCTCGCAAAACCTACAACATACAGGTGAGAAGGACAGCATTGAGGGGGTACATACAGGTGAGGGAGAAATATCCAGAAGAAAGGCATCATACAAATTTTTTTATTCAGATTCAATTTTATTACGTGTAGAAAAGCAGGCAACGTTTTTTAAAATCTTATTATACCGGACAAAAAGAAATCGACGGAAGTTCTTTGTATGGAGAAAATAAAGTAGTTAACCAAGCAATTTTGTCTTCGTGTATTTTGTGCAAGTCAGGGATAAACTTCTTTATTTTTTTGTTTCAAAATTTTCTGACAAAATAACTAAATTTAGGTAAAACCCTTATTTGACGCTTGTACATTTGACCTTCCTGCCCACCCTCAAATTATAACAAGTCGTGGGGAGCTGCTACCCCCCAGAATCTTGTCACTCTCGTACAACCCTACATCGAAGACTTGCAACGTGACATATAGACCTGGACAAGGATCAAGGAGCCACAACCGAAAAATTAAACAGTTTCGCGTGAGTTATCATGACCAAATAATCGCCTGATTTTGAAAAGCGACAAATATCGACTCCTCAGCTCACAGTGACTTTTTTTGATACAATAACCACGGTAAAAATAAGTTTTTTAAACTCAGCAAAAAATTTTGAACGTTTACAAAGTAGAGGAGAAAACGAGGTTAGTTAAACCAATTTATAGTTTATTGAAAAAACAAAAACATATTTAAAGCATTATATCCAGCCGAAATTTTAACTACGTATATTATTTTTCTCAAAACTCTAATTTGTATTTCTTGACGTCAAAAACTTGTTTACTTTACTCCACAGTGGAGCTTAGATGAACCAGTGATCGAGGTTGAAATTTGTACAACAAAATACAGCTGATATATTAAATATGCTAGTTATATGTGAAATTAACAAAACTATTAAAAGCAAACGTAACAAGTATACTTAAAAAAATTAAAATAACACAAAGCACAACTTTTTAGGAGCAACAAACCTGCTTTTATTATCACAGTTTGAGTAAGTTATTAACATTCTATTTTTTATTTATTCCAATCAACCAGTTCATATTCATGAATCAAATACAACAAAAAGGCTTCCACCTTTTTGAAGGTTAAATAACTAATTAGAAAACAAACTTGGTCTCTGCTTTATAATTAAGTGTAAGTTGTTTTTATTGTTCATCTGTTTCAACTTTCTTTTAAATCTTTCCTTGCATTATGTTTTGTGTCATTTTAAAATATTCCAGTAAAACCAATGCAGTACTGCTCTGACCGTTCTTATGAAAACGTAGCATAGAACCATGATTCATTTATCCTTTAGGCTATAAATCTAATGATTTAACCGAGACGTTCATACTTATACAAGTTTACAAAATAAATATACCAAAATCAATAGCAATGAACTAAGTACTGCAAAACAAAACCTCATACTTCACGTACTCTTTAGCAGTGTCAGCTCGTAAGTCAAAAAAAGTCTGAGAAAAAAAATTTAACTTTATTCTGATTTTTATTTTTACATCTAAAAATCTTTTTAATTTTCGGAATTAGAATACAGGGCATGGCTAATAACTAATATAAAGATACAATGGCAGTATTATGTCCCTTGATGTAAAAGGCCGGAGAGGCAGTAATTTACTTTAACTAATTGCTGATTTGACTACCCTATTATTCTATTTTTGAAGTTTTTGAAGAGAATTTTTTAAACAAATTTTTGGAACCGAATATTCAAATTTCCAAAGACATAACCCTTGCAAAAAAAAACTCATACAAGATTTGGAAAGTAGCATCTACTTATAATGTGATTTGTTAAAAAACGCAAAATTTGCAAAGCTGTCAATCTTCATTCACAACTTATCTTGACTTCATAAATCTGTAGTTAATTTAATTTTTATTATCATCATGAAATAATTTTTCATTATTAAGTAATAATTGTATAATCGGTATACCAACCCTTATTTAAATTAAATTTATTTAGAAACAAGCTGCTTAAAAGAAGAAAAGCACCAGACTCGAGTTTCGCTCTTATTAGAGCTCGTCAGTGATGCTTATTTGACTGCGAATCGAACCGACTACCGATGGTCTTCCACGCAGGAGATAACATTACAAGACCACACAAGCCAGACAACAATGCAACTCAAAGCAGCTATAACTTATTGCCGGCTTTACTGAACAAGGAACACATAGAATCCACTATGTTGTAACTGCAAGGCCGTACCTCATGACCGGGATTTACGCGACAAGCGTTAAGCAATCAGGTTTGCTTTCTAAGTAATTTTAAATCCTCATTCACGTTAACTATAAAATTTTTCCTTCGCTCGTCAAGCTCTAAGGGAGTAAGCGCGACGCCTAACGCTTGTCGGGTAATTTCCGGTCATGAGGTACGGCCTTGCAATTACAACATAGTGGATTCTATGTATTCCTTGTTCAGTAAACCGGGCAATAAGTTATAGATACTTTGAGTCGAATGTTGTCCGGCTTGTGTGGTCTTGTCTCCTGCGTGGAAGACCATAGGTAGTCGGGTCGATTCGCAGTCGGGTAAGCATCACTGACGAGCTCTAATAAAAGCGAAACTCGAGTCTGGTGCTTCTCGTTTTTTAAGCGGCTTGTTTTCTAAGTGATTCTAAATCCTCATTCATGTTAACAATTAAATTTATTTACGTATTTGCATTTTCTTTTATGGAAGTGTTTTGATTATTTTTTGATGTTTCAACTCTAAGAGCATTTACACTTCTTCTCTCTTTTTCTTTTGTTTCTTTTATATCAGGCGCTCGAGAATGCTACTCTAGAGTTTTTTGCAGTTTTCCGGTTAATTTGTCATTACATAATTTATTCGCTGGCGCATCTCTGATTGGCTATCGCAAACTGTGACCCATGGTAAATTAAATTTAAGACTTAATTCGTTAATTTTCCACAATAATCTCAAAAGTTTCAGTTGTAATTTGGCGTCACGTGACGTGATCTTATAAAAACTCGCATTTTGCTTTCATTTTATTCCCGTCAGTTATTACATCAATCACTCAGTCAATTTAGTTATTTTGTGCACAAATAAGTAACAATTGAAAAGAAATACGCATCAAATAAGGTTGCCAAAGGAGACACTAAAAATTACCATGAGGTCTCCTATGTCCAAAGCCACTTAAGTTTTGAAATAACAAAACAATATTTACAGAAATAACAAAAACAAAATAAAAACAGAAAATTATAATAATAACGTACAATGAAGATATCAACAATAAAAACATAGACTAAAACAAACGAAAACGCTCTATTACTTTGTAGCTGTTCGATGTTTTCGTCTCGCTACTTAATACCGATTAATCCAACGCTTTTGCAACAACTAAGGAATCCAGTTGAAGACCGAGACGCATCATAAACAAGTAAAGATTTTTGAACAAATTTACATATAAAAACAAATTTTGCAAAAACTTAGTCTTCCTAAGTAAAGTGAAATGAAGAATATAAAGACACCTGACACACGTAAAATTGGGTATTAAACAAAGATCAATCATTTACGTACTAACAAGAACTAAGGAGAAAATGGATGAATTCAACAAACAAAATTATATTGAAGATAAGGTTTGCAACGTAGGCAAAATTCTTTTGAGGCTATACAGAAATCAAAATAGCACGTCAAGTACTAAAGCTACTTTAGATTATTTTGGAGACTATACAATTAGGCGAGACTGGGTCAGATTGTTATAAATTTCAAACCTTATAATCTGGCAAAAAATTGGTCAATTTTCGTTATTTTTTTTTGTTTCAGTTAAATCCTTCAGCTATAACGTTAGAATATTTTTTCTGTTATTCAAGAACAATAAACATGTTGTTCTAAAGGTTTTTAAAACATTTGAAAAAAGTGTGACAACCCGGAAAAATCTGTTCTGGTTGATACAAGCATTGGAGTTAGATGTCACAGCTTTTTGTGAATTGATTTTCACGCAGTGGCTCTAAATTTTGCTATACTTCAGATCGAACGAACAATTTCTTAGTAAAAGAACAATAGAAAAATATTATATACATGTCAAGTAAAGATAGCACAGTATTTCTCGTACAGCTAGTTGTTTACAACAATGCTTTATTTTTGCTTCAGGATCGACCGCCGAATACAATTAGATAAGATTAGAATTAAAGTAGCTGTGTTTAAGGAAGGATAAGTAAGGAATGATAGGCATGCACTCTGCAGATTTATTTGCACGAAGCAGTTTGATTATTTTTTATCATAAAGAAATCAAATGTTTTTATGCTCATCTTAAGCCAACATATACTCAGATGTTAATATCTCTTTGGTTTATCATCGGTATCATAGTTATGGCACATATAACTTTGAGAAGATGCATTTTTCATGTGTCCAGTTTTTGCATAGCCAACACTGCACCCAAATCTTAACTTGCTATTAGAATAGGAGTCCATACATACCAGGCAATATCATTCTCGTTTAACAAGGGCAGCTGGTTTTCTCTTCCTTTTTTGTATTATGGGCAAATTATTTTTATAAAACAAATTTGTATACTTTATACTTAGGTAAGCGCAACTTTTTGCTATTCTTTGTTTGTGAAACTGCTGTTTTAACAAGGGTGTCATTCAAGATTTCTGACTTTCGTTTTCGCAACCTTTTTTTGTTATTGTTGCACGGTTGAGCTTTTCGAAACGGACGAACTTGAATTGGCGATACACTTTCTGATCTACTACACAACCGACTGCTTAGCGCTGCCTATCCTTGCTTGAAAGAGCTTACAGTAGCATCTCATGATGTAGAAGCTTGCTGTTCTATATTAGCAGTATTGCATTTTGCTATCTGGTTATTTTCAGCAAGCTGATATTCTAATAAGGTTTGCGAAATTTTGTTTGAAATAATTTCTGCTTCTCCAGCTGCTGGCATTAAAAGGTCATGATCAATTACATATCCTGGCAAAAAGTCTGAATCAGATACTATTTAGCTGATAAAAGGATATATTCCGGTCGATTTAAAGCTGCTTGAATATTTGATGGCGTTTCAGCATTTGTATATGCAATTGCAACCAAAGCTGGAAAATCATAGATAGTCATTCTTTTAACGAAGTTATTAGGATGCCATTTATCAGCCGCTGTATTAAAATATTATTTAAGGCCTTCCCTCCCGAAAAATTTTTTTTCTAAATTTTACAAAATTTTGCCTTGGCTTGTTGTTTCTAGAGGCTAAAAGTGCTTTAAACTCATTTTTGTTGGGCTGAATTGTTGTGGAGGGTATACTGTAGCAATCTATTTTTGGGTGGAATCCCACCCACTGAAAGGTAACTGCTACACCAAGCCATCATAAACGAAGTTTTTCAACTAATGAAAAATGCATATTTCTTTGATACTTTTACTATTTTAAATTAACAAGGAAGAAAAAAACTAATTTAAAGCAGCGAATATCACAAAACAAGACGAAACTGTTTTACATCAACATCACACAATATGAAAGAAAGGCTGTTTGCTTGAAGAAAAAAAGGAACGAAAACAATTGCTGTCATTATTGCTGGTGGAACTGCTCCAAAAAAATTCTATTTTTGTTTAGGCATAGATAAACATCACAGTCAGGGAATTTTATAAGAAACCTTCCTGCCTCTTTTCTCTTCCTTATAGCGTCTTTTGCACCGCCCGTGGCTTTTGACATAATCAATTCGGTCTCGACGTTGGCCCCGGTATTATTCAGTGTTAGAAGGAATGTGCTTCTTTGAGCAAATGTCACCAATGAGTTCAACTGCAACCATTCTTCTGAAATCTTTTTGCGCTTTTGCGATGTTGTCTTTGCTTCCACTAGGAAACGTTGACACAATTTTCTCATAAACTATGAACAAATTGGTTTGTCCCATATCAACATAGTCTCAGAAGAGTCTGCAGTAAGATTTCCCAGGGTTCTTCCTCTGAAATGCGTACACCGTGGTCTTTTGATCCAAAAGATCCGTTCCTCGGATGCATTTGTTGTACCTTTGAGCCATTGCAGGAACCTTTACATCCACTTTTCCTTCGAGGCCTTTTTGTCGTTTTTTGACATTGACTGTATTTGCAGGACTTCCACTACCAATTGTCGATATCATTATCACCGATTTGGTATCAAGCCATTTCACAACCGACATGCCATCATAATATCTTGAATCAATTTCTCCGTTTTTCAGGCCTTTTGTTGATTTCATGTCCTTCGCAAGACCCCGCCTGTGCTCTCTGACTGTTCAGAGGAATATATTTTTCTTTCTTTCATCAATCTGTAAACGACTTGCGGAGAAGTGTAAAATTTGTCAAAAAAGATTCTGCTGTACGTACCTTTGAGCGATTCTGTAAGTTCCATTACAACACTGTCTGAAAATCCCAACTCTGGAGATGCCGTCTTCTTTCCAACATATACTGTATATCAAATTGATACAGCTATCCTGTTTTCAAATCATTGCGACACCAATGCTTGAAACCTGTTGGGATTGGTTTTTGTTTAATGTACTGTTTCATTATGTAATTATCTTTAAATTTTGTCATTCGTTCGTCAGTTGCTTGTTCAAAAGTTGGTCTCATGGCATTTTGGAAAGCATCGTTAAAATGTT
Organism: Diplosoma virens; assembly: GCA_963680785.1. NCBI lineage: Eukaryota > Metazoa > Chordata > Ascidiacea > Aplousobranchia > Didemnidae > Diplosoma > Diplosoma virens. The sequence continues at coordinate 46,476,594 of OY796883.1, read as the reverse complement.
TGAACATATCACTTCCCTCCGCATGGGTGGAATCACACCCATAAAAAACAGCTCTCACTCAGAAAAATGTGATGAAAACCAGAATCCAACGCTTTCTCTGAACTGTATGGATTTTTATCAATCTAGAAAACTTACCAACAAGCAAAAACAAAATAATAAACGTAATTCAAATTTCCGATAGAAATTAGCTTGCTCGTAGAAGGCCAGTCAAAAAAAACATTGACCAAATTTAACCTTTGTCCTAGTTACACAAGCAAACCTAGCACACACTCTTTGCCAACGTTCCAAGCCATTATGTGATTATAACAAAACCATTGTCTTTTATCAGTTTCTTTTGTCACATATGCTTTTTTATGACCTAATGGCATAGGTGGGATTCCACCTAAAAGAAGGGAAAGACTTAAATGGTCAGTATATACAGTAGATCAATCCATTGGCTGCAAACGATAAGCGCAGTTCTGCGGAAATGAAAGGATTAGTATGCCATTTTTTTTAGTGAAGCCTAATCCTTTAATGGATAAATGCAATTTGTGATTGTCTAGTAAAAGAAGACAAGTTTTTTTAAGGGTGCAGCGGACATGCTTAACAAAGGGCTTAAAAAAGTTCAAAAAGTGATCTTCTGTCATGCATTCAGATGGATCACACCTCTTGCTCCCTGGTAGCGTTCCGTTTAGGAAATACCTTTGAAATTTTACTCGGGAAAAACAAAGTAAGAAGGAAAAGAATTTCCACTTGCTGATTTGGCGCCTATACTACAGTAATAAGTGTCCCTTGCTCGGCCGATGTTATAGCGTCTATTTGCTTTGTTCTACGTCTTCCAATAATTCTATCAGGCTTACCATCAGTAGTTACGCATGCTTCGTCCATGTTTGAAATATCTAAAGGCTGAAAGTTATGTCTTTTAAAACTAATTTTAAATTATGGAAAAAAGAAATTAAGATATTTTACTGGAAAATAAAAATATTTTTACGATTATCGGTTTTGTACGTGCTAAATTTTGGAGTTACGCTGGCCGGAGGCCTATGTGTCATAAGTGAATCAGAAAGAAAAATTATTTATTTATGGAAACAACTTCATTTAGTGTCTCAAATATTAAAATATGCTTCTACCTTTTTTAATAAAGCAAACACTATTTTAATAACAAGACGGAGCTTAAAAATTTAAATAATTTTTTTGCTGCCAACATTAAAAGGTGGCGATTTCAAATTTTACACTTGTTGTAATAAATTGGTGTCTAATTTCTGCTTTTAATCGCTACATGAATAAAACAACTGTTAGGTATATAAGGCTCACATAAGTTTAACATTTCAGCATAACGTGATGAGCTATGTTCTTAAAAACACATCAAAACAAGATAATAAAACAATTTGTTGAGCATGAGTTTGGCTATCACTGTGACAACCTTCACTGGTTTTCTTGTGACAACCTATACAGACCTACCATCTTGAATCGGACTAAACGTATTTTTAAAACTGTGCTAAAAGCTAAATGAAGACTTCTTTTAAAAAATGCCGATGCTTTTACACTTCCAACAACATATAGATGTTGATAATACACCGACTCCAGTTACTTCTATCCTTTCTTCAACATAAAAAAGATTTAATATTTTAAACTTTATTAGAGCTATAATGATTACGCATTTGTATAAATCTGGCAAAAATTTTTACGCCGGATGCCCTTCCTGCCGCAAACCTCCCCATTTATCCGGGCTTGGGACCGGCATCAAGAGACACAGAAATGTGCCACCGACGGCTAGAATAAAAGGAAAAGTGTACAGTTTAGTGGTAAGACCAGCAATGGTGTATGGACTTGAGACAGTAGCAGTCACAAAGAAACAAGTGGGAGAGATGGAAGTTGCAGAGATGAAAATGCTGAGGTTTACTATGGGAGTGAACAGAAAAGACAAGATTAAAAACGAGCACATCAGGAGTACTGTTAAAGTAAAACGGTTAGGAATGAAGATGAGGGAGGGCAGGCTGAGGTGGTATGGACATGTCATGAGGAGAGACCAAGAGTATGTAGGAAGAAAGATGATGGAAATGGAGTTACCAGGAAAGAGGAGAAGAGGAAGACCAACGAGAACATTTTTAGATGTGGTAAAAGAAGATATGAAGGAAGTTGGTGTGAAGGAGATGGACATTAAAGACAGAAAGATGTGGAGAATGATGATACGCTGTGGCCACCCCTGACTAATGGGAAAGGCCGAAAGGAGAAGAAAAAGAAACTTTATTAGATCTGTGCTTCCTCGATCAAAGTCAAACTACATTTGGCAAACAAAGAGGTAAAGACAAGTGATTTAACATTAAACTGAATATTTCACAAGGTTGCGAAATACTCAAAAATTGAGTGTGACAACCAGATTCTGGTCTTCCCTAAATCAAATCATTGAAAATAAATCAAGTTGATATGAATTTAGATAATAAATAAAATTTCAACTTTTGCTTGAAATTTGGAAAATGTCACAACTTAATATCACTTGGTAACTCAAGTCAAACTTTCAAATCAACATATTCCAATAATTTCTTAACAGTTTCAGATTTTTTTTTTTTAAATAATTTTTTTTTGAAAGTTCTGGTATTATACTTTGAAATTGACTTCATAATTTCAAATTATGCATGTATTTAAAGTCAGAAAAATTATTCTAGTCGAAATTCTAGTTGCGTTATTTCCGTTGATTGTGAAGTGGTTGGAATCGTTTTGTGTTGTTAGCCGTGCTGCTGTAGTTGGTGATGGGTTAGTTGATGCCTCGGAATTAATTTTATAAAGAGATAGAATTGTTAAGCTTTTATGGCAGACAAACTATTAAGAATAACTTTAACTATCGGAGTGCGAATTTTTTCTATTGTTAGTCCGTACGAGTTATTAGCGATTATTCGGGGTTGTTGTCGTCGGAGTTATCTTAAACTTTAGTGAAGCTTGGGAACTTAGTTTTTTTGTTAATCGATCGAGTTTGGAAAATTTTATGAATATATTTTTTACAGCTAGAAACCGTGTTTTCTTTTTTTATTTTCCAAAAGAAGTTTACTTAAGAATCAATTCAAACTTAGCCGGAACTCAATTTTGCAGCAAAATATATCTTGATCCGGAAAAATAAAAATAATCATAGCTTTACTTCAGCGCAAGTATTTAGATTACCTAGTTCAACTGGTTCTTTTTGATCCCGAGGTAAAGTTTGTGATAAAAGCAATGCAAGCAAAGTTTGTGACAAAAGCAATGCAAGCAAAGCTAAAACAACCTTCGTTAGTCGACTGTTCCAATTTGAGACATTAAAACATGAAAATAGAGCGATGTGATTTCTAGATATCCATCATTCTTTATTTTCATCAATAATGCGCCCATTAAACTGAAGGGAACAAACTAATCCATTATTATCTTGTAAACATCATCCTCTACACACGTGGTTACATTTTTGTTGTTAAAGATATAACTTTCGGCTTCATGTTTAACTCTCTAACCATCAATAGGATTCGGTGGAGTTTTCTCATCAACTTGTTCTATTCAGATCAGAATAAATGAATCAATCAATTGTGGAGATGGAAAGAAAATGTCATCGCTTTCCACTACAACAAATATCAGTTTTGATGCCCCGCGATTTTATTCTTTCAGTGTTTTGCCCAACTCAAAATACAAAGTAGAAGTGGGAATAGAACCTGTGGAACCGTGTCAGGAGACGATTCAACCAAAATGGGCAGTACCGATGACCGGAAACTGTATCAACCCAGTATCACGTAATTAGTTCCTTTGTTTAAACATTTGGTTGTTGAAAAGTCATTAAAGTTAGTTTTTGATTAATTGTAAGAAAAAAAACAAAAACTTCCAAAACGTTTGGGAATTCTTGAAGTCGAAAGCATAAATCCCGTTCTGACCAAACGGCGGCTTGCGTGTTTTTGATTTTTAGGATTTATTAGTTTATCGAACTAAAGAATTTGTGCAAGTTTGTTGAATGTGAATAAAGCAGAACATTTATAAAACGTTTTGCTAAGCAAAGGTATGTGCTTAAGAGAGGAAGAGAAAGGGTGATGATCATGTGTGCCCATGTGTATGATGTGGTTTTTTGTGGTAAAACAATAAGAGCACTATGGCTCTCGGTCTCTGATTCAATGGTAACATCTGCGTTAAATTAAATTGTTTTCACAAATTCATCAAATGAAGATGCATCAGCTTTTCCGGTAAGTCGGACATTTCTGTTTTGATAAAAGTCAAGACTAAAAAAATTTGAATCTGTATATACGTAAAAGAAGCAGTTTGTAATGTTAAAACTAACAAACTAAAATGAATAAATAGTTTTTAATTGTCGTGTAACAATATGTACAACCTGCCAAGTGGGGATCAATATAGTTTTACCAACTCTAACTTTTATTCAATGGCCCGAATTCATTCAATGGAATTTCGTTTGCAACAGCACTTGTAGGCCTATTTTCTTTATCTTTACAAAAATAATCTCAAAATTTCTGATTTTTTTCTTGATTTGTCATCACAAATAAGATGGTATTGACTTGAGAAGACTTCTGAGCAACAAACTAATGTAAATTCACAACGTAGCAAAGCTCTGAAAAACATTGACTTCAACGACTTTTGCAGGTCACTTTTTTACTCACGTTTCACGCTTGGCAGGGTTTTTATATTTTAAAAATCAACATTTGAAGTGCAGCAAAATTAGAAACAAGCTTAATTTTGATAAGTACAAAGTATTCTTGAAAGATATTGCAATGTAACCGATCAAATGTAATTTTAACGAGTTAAATAGGAACAGTAAAAAAGCGACTAAAGCAAATTAACAGAGAGGACAATTATTATGCGATAGGCCTGTTTCGGTCTTATGGACCTCATCAGGCATAACTCATCATAACCTGTAAGACAAAAAGTAACGCAAAAAATTAAAGTGAGAATTCCATAAAATTTTTTTACATTAATTGTGTTGATTAAGCTATAGTAGCTTTTTTGATTCTCAGTAATTTGGAAAATATTTTACCTTCTATTTTATCCGGTTTGCCTTGGATCCTTTATCATCACCCTTAAATTTTTGAGTTATTTAGTTACGTAATTTTGCATTTTATATACATTGCTTTTCCGGTCTCTCTCTTTTACAATGAATAGTTCAGAGTGTAATCCAGAAGAAGAAATCGAAAATTCATGGTGTACGAATTTTGAAGTGACGAATTCTATGAATTTTAAAGTTTTTCAAATTTGACTTTTCTGGTCCGAAATTCATTTTATATCAGCTATTCTCTGATTAGTTTTTTTCGATGTGCTTTTCAATGTTGGCTATTATAAATTTTTTCAATGTAACTTATTCCATTTAATTTGACGAAGTCCAAATTTCAAATTTCATAAACCTTTTCAGTGCTGCTTCCACGTCATTTTTGATGAAATCTTTTCCTAACGGTTTGCTACCGTCCGAAACTCAAATTTTCACTTCTCTTTTTGGTTGGTGCTTTTTCCATGTTGACTGTTAATATTTAAGCTGTAATTGTAGATTATTAATTAGAATTTTTATTTCCAAAAGAGTTATTTCATAAAATTCTCAACTTAATTTTTCGCGTTGCCTACTCGCCTCACAGGTTACGATGAGAAAAACAAAAAATTGTGCACTAAAATTGACTATTTTTTATTAGGGCACAAGCTTTTGTGGTCTACTGCTCGCTTCATCAGGTGCAATGGAATGTTTCCATTTTGCTTTGCACCTGACAAACTGAGCAGTAGCCCACGAAAGCTTGTGCCCTAACAAAACATAGTCAACTTTAGTGCAAAAGTTTTTGTTTTTCTCATTTGATTTGCAAAGTTGACACGGCTTTTTCAAAATTATTCCTTCTAATTTTTCGAGGTTACGATGAGTTATGCCTGTGAGGTCCACATGACCGAAACAAGCCTCTAGCATAATAATCGTCCTCTCTGTTAATTTGTTTTAGTCGCTTTTTAATTGTTTCTATTTGACTGGTTGAAATTACATTTAATCTGTTACATTGTAATCTCTTTCGAGAGTACTTTGTACTTGTTAAGAATTGATTTTTCAAATGCTGCATCCACTTCGGCCTGGATGCTTTTTAAATGTTTTTTCACATTAATTGTGTTGATTAAGTTATAGCAGCCTTTTTTGATTCTTAGTAATTTTTTAATTTTGATATTAACATTATATTAGTACAAATACACTTTTAAAAATTTCAAAAAAAAAACGATATAGATTGCTTTAATTGATTTTAAATTTACGGCTTGAAAATGTATTACAAATAAAAAAATGTAGTAAGGGTCAATTCAATCTATGCCCAGGCTTTAAAAGAGTTAAGCCAAAGTAACACGAAATTCCAGACGTGCTAGAGTGCTAAAAATTTAGTCTACGCTAGGTGTGTACGTTTAGTGTGCGTGTCTTTGTTTACTCTCATTTTAGCAAAAAGGAAATTGTTGAATTATGTGACTGATTACATTGTTGAATTCACTTTATTTTATATTGAATAAATTAACTTGTTCAGTTAATTTATATTTCAATACAATACTTTTAAAAATGTATAATTCGTTTAAACGTCGTTGAGACCTGTTTGGAATAAATTGAAACAATAATTTCTCGCAAAGTATACACTATATTATTAAAAAATATTATTGAACTGTCAATACTATAAAATGAATCGCAAATGATTCATTTTTTTGTTTTATCAATAAACTCCTTTTTTGCTTTGTTTTATCAAAACAACTCAAATAGTTTTGATTGCATTATATGTAAGTTTGTATTAGACTAGTGTTTACCAAGGAACTATATACTTTTAAAATTAATTTTTGTGACCACCGAATTTTATCTCAAATGAATTCAAATAAAAAACTATAAACTAGGAGGCATCAAAATGCGACAAAATATGTTCTTTTTCAAAGAAGTTGAAGCTTAAAAGAAATAAAGTTACTAAATTCAATAAACAATTTTTTGTTTTTAGTTGATTTGTTAGAGTAAAAAATAACCAAGCAGTTGCAAAATTTGTTTTAAAAAATTATTGTGAAACAAATTAAAAATTTTTATAAAGCTCCTGAATCAGTTCCATTGTCATCAACTCCGCCAGAAATTGTTGATGGAAGGATTACGCTTACGTTAGAACCTGTCAATCAACGGAATGGTTTAATCAGGTGATTTTATTTTTCTGAACATCTCGCTAATGTAAGTATGATGTTTGATGTTTCTGACCACTTGGTAACCTTTTATATAATTTAAGATGATTTATTTTCAGAAATTATCACAAGGCTCAAAAAAGGAGTATGAAAAATTTTGATCTAGATTAATATTGTGAAAAAATTAGCAATAGTTTGCAATCATTGGCATATATGTATGATAAAAAAAAATATCTAAATAGCTTATTGATGAAAATTATGGAAATGTTCATAAATGCGGTAGATGGGACATTGCTAGTTATTACAGGATGATTTCTTTATTTTCTGCTCTATTTTAGATCTTTAAAATGTCATCATATTTTCGACTTCAAGAATTTTTTATTAAATAATGTTATTTTTTTCCAAGTGTTTCCAGATAAATGTCTTTGTTAGACTTAACACAAAAACAAACGGGATTTCAAACTACTGAAAACAACCAAGTGCAGTTTTTGATGCATTAAATAATTGTTTCGCTCAATTAAGTCACAAACCTTAAAACTGCCGTAATAAACAGTAAAAATAATTTTTGTAGTTTTCAGATGTTTAGCAAACTATTGTTCGATATTACCCACAAATTCCTATGCTTTTTAAAGAAAATTAGTCGAGTTTTGAAATAACAGATTTACTTTGCCGAAGCAAACCTCTATGCCTAAAATAAAGCAGTGATAAAGAACCTAATTGCACTCGCAGGCCGCTTCCCAAAATTAAAAAATTAAATGCGAGCCACAATAAACTTTTTGTCTATTTAAGAAAAATGATAGTTACTGGACAGATCACACTTCTTCATCTACTTAATAATCTCGAGATCTTTTTTTATTTTCATTAGCATTAAACAAGTTTTTTTTCCCCAATGTCAAGTGCAGACCAAAAACAGGTATTAATATGGAAAACAAGATAGAGAAGCGTTCTTTTGCTATTTACCAGCTTTTTTGGTGCTCACAAAATTATTAATATTTTTTCTAGTTAGCCTATATTTCTATTATACTCCGTTAAAAAAAAATCAAATAGGCACCTTTTTGATAAAAGGGATTGATATGTTTCTTCCCAACCACATGAAGACCGCTCAAAAATAACTTGCGGGCCGCATGTTTTCCACCTTTGAAGTAAAGCCGATAATGCAACTGCTACTTTAATTGACAATAATGTTCGTTTTTTCTATCATCTTATTCTTTTTCTAGATCCATAAATAACAGCTGAATTATTGAAATTTGAAAAAAACTAATTATCCAAAAAACTTAGCCAAAAAACTAAGATATTGGATGAACACCAACCATTTAAAAATTGAAAAGCGTCAAAAAACCCACTTGGTTGTTTTAGTGTTAATCAGAACGTTAGAAATTAAGATGAAGAATTTCATACTTGATGTATATTTGTAGACTTGTCAAAGGGTTTTGATACTGTAAATCATAAAATTATTTTAGATAAACTTGCATCATATAGCATAGATATGAGGAAAAGGGCTAAAGCTTTTTTGTAGCTATTTATGGAATAGGAAGCAGTATACTAAGGGGAGCAAAACTAAATCTTAATTAAGTACAGTGGTATGTGGTATATCACGGGCTCAACATTTGGACCTTTGTTGTTTTCTATTTATATTAATAATCTACCTATTTAAATTAAATTTCATGTAAACTTATTTGGTGATTATACAGCATTAATAATTAAAAATAGAAACCTAACTAAACCGCAAAAACTAATAAATAAAGATTTAAAAATTGTTGATGAATGGATGAAATGTCATTGATTGTCTCTACATTACACTCTTTATTTTGCTGTTTATCCTAAGCCGATAAAAAACAATAGGTCTACAAACTACTTTTGTATAGCAGTTGGTGGTCATGATATACCCTTTTCAGACTGCACGAAATACTTAGGAATAATAATTAGGCTTAGGTTGGATTTATATAAAGACTTACTGTACGTAGGAGCATTTACTGTAATTACACTGCAAATAAACTTTCAAAATCAGCTGAGATTTTATGTAGAATTAGACACTACGTTAGAAAGAAAACGTTGATAAACTGTTACTATAGTTTTGCTTAACTATATCATCAATATGGAAATACTGCTCCGAGAAATTAAACTAAATCTCCAATGAGAAAACTATAGATTATGCAAATCAAAATTATTTCCGCAATGGACTTTAAAGTACTTGAAAGATTTTGTTGAAATGATGCCCGTGTATGAATCAATAAAAATAGTGCAAATTTAAGATATATATGAGCTTAAAGTGGCAAAGATTTTACATTTTGTTCACCAGAAAAGAATTGCAAGTGTGTTTAATAACTGCTTTAAACATTCAAGCTTGCAACAGAACCAGAGTTGCGGAGTCGGAAGAATTTTTTTCGATTTAAACTCCTGACTCCGCCTCAAATATGTCTGAAAAAACGACTCTCAACTCCACTCTAAAAGTGCGATTCCAGCATAACTAAAAAACCACTCCGACTCTCGACTCCATCAATTTCAAAAACAATTCCGAATTTTGTTTTAGACATACGAGTGTTTTAGATATCTCGTACGACTCCGACGACTCCGACTCCACAACCTTAAAGACAACAATATTATAAGATCTACTTCTAATAAAAGTTAACGAGTAAAGACGCTTTGAGGGCAAACTTCATTTTTTTAGTGGAGTAAAAATATGTAATGAAATTATACTAAATATTAAAATTATTATCCAAGAATTCATTTAACAAATGCATAAAAATGCTGCGGATAAACAAGTACAAATCAATTTCACTGATCAAAACTATGTATTTTATATTTTTATCACATTCTCAATATTAGTTACACTTTAAATATATTCCCAATTATTTCCTTTTTTTGTGTATGCTGTTTGGTTTTATTATTTCTAACTGGTCTATATTATAGGCTATAACAACTCGCATATTTGGTGTGTCATGTTCTTTTAATTGGACAATGCGAACAGTAAATTAATCTTACGTACAATAAGCTCTGACAGTTCTCGATTGACGACCGTCAAAGGGCTTTTCACAATCCAGTTTACTTCAAAATTACATTTATTTGACCGCAGAGCAGATGTTTACTATAGAATCAAACTAATAAATTGTTTTTATAAGTCTGACATCCTGCTATGTATTATTGATTTTACTGCTAAAATAAGCAAAATCAAATTCTGTTGTTTTTTAACAGTATGTACTTTCAGTTGCGTCATAGTTGTAGTGCAAAGAATGAAGAAAAATGCAAGTTTCCCTATAAAAATTCAAAACCCAACTCAAATACAAGCGAGCAGCAAACAAAACGAAGGAACATACATTGCTTTTGCTATTCCGAAGTAAAAAAAATTTTATTTATTATGAGTTTTATATTCAAAATAAAGGAGCTGCTTTTACTAATTTTAATTTAATATAATATGGGCAGCGTGATGAAGTGCTTAAGAGCACCGTTTTGAGCTATTGGTCGACAGGGTATTGGTTCAAAAGCTACTTACATCACTCTATTATGTTCGTGGGAAAGACACCTTATGGCAACTTTCTGTGCTTGGCTGTCTTAGCCAGCATCTTTAAATTTCAATTACTGTATATCTCTAATAAAAATAAAAATAAAAATTTCAACCGAACAGCAATATCTTGGCATCTTCAAAAGCAGGTTGAACTAATTGCTTGACGGTTGCCGTAACTATAGGGTCCCGATGTTTCCTGCGAGTCAAGGGAATAAATAGAGGTGAAAATAAAAATGAAAAAAGCAACAACTTTTAATATTTTTTTTTGATTAAGCCTCCCTTAAATGATTTGGCAGAACACTATGCCCTGATCAGAAAAGATGCCGGTATTTTATACTAGCCCAGAAAGACATTGTTCTGTGCTTTAAAACAGAGCAAAGTCCAAAAAAATCTTTATTTTAAATAGAGCCTAAAGAATTTGGGCTCAAATTAAAAGAAATTAAAAACATCTGCAAAAAGTCAATGTGCAGGCTTTGTTATTAATCCAGGAAAAAAAGTAACTTTAATGTTGGGAAAGAGGTGATAGCCAGCAATATATTATCTAATACTAACATTACCTAGAAATTCTTAAAGTTCGGAAAAGTTTGCCTAACGATCAAAAGCCACTGTACCACGGCAATTAAAATGTTATTGATGCATTAAGATTAAAGAGTCCGTGCGGGTTACTAACAGACATATATTCATTCGTATGGATGCCTTTCTACTGTTTTATTCCTAGTTTTTTCAGATACCAAAAAGGTTTCTTAGGATCATTCAACATTCATATTTTATTAGCAATTTTTTCGACTCGAAACTGTTTTTTAGTAGCCTACTTTATAGTAATTATTTTTATTAATCTTGATTTTACAGATCTATCTGTATTCTTTGATAAGAAAAAAATCTTACATTTTGCAGGTTTTCCGATTCAGTAAAACTTATTTTGGGTAATGGTAGTAGATCGAGCTGTGACGTAACAATAACTGGAGCTAACTGTTCACCTACGTCACTTAATCAGAGAAAAAAACGAGCTACGAAAGGTCTAATTGAAGGAAATAATCGACCACTTGAAAATAATGCTAAATACATATATTACGTGATCACGTCTACTCCTTCTGGTAACGAAACATTGTACGCCTCCAGTGACCAATCACCGCCCTTTAATTCAAGCGAAAGTAAGTGGAGCCTCAATTTATGCGATTGATTTGAAGAAAACGTTTTCTTGGTGCTTTGCTTCATTTGTATTTAAATAGTCATAAAATTAATTTGTTAATTACTTCTCAATAACGCAGTAAAAAGTAATTTAACTAAAGCTGCGTACAAATATAATAAAATAACTATACTTTCCAAATTTTTAATTGACTTGGTATGTAACGAGTTCGGAGCAAGGCCGGTTTTAACGTTTATTTTACCGGTTATAGTTCCGCTGATCGGATTTTTATGAATATATATTTTGCCATTGTTATGATAAATAACCTTTTCGCAAAGTTTTAGATTCGTAACCAGTTTTTATCGAAAGTTACGTCATGTTCCCTTTGTGGAACATTGGAGGTTTACTGTACAAGTTTTATTCAGTTTTTACTGTATATTTTTGTATTAACTTACAACTACGTTTTTCCATTAAAGATTACAGAAACACTTAAGTTGTTGGAAAAATATGTTCTACTTGTGTTTACGCATTAGCGACGAGTATGATATGTTTTAAAACAAGTCTTGTCACGCTCCCCATGGAGACGAATGTTGCATTTTATGCACATACTTTTTGTATTTTTTTGCACACTTTACATCAACCTTGGGTTGTTGCAGGTCCAAAGAAGTGGTTTACTCCATCGAAGCGTACGTGCAGTTGTAGTTCAACAGCAGCACTACTTTCTATTTCACGGTGTTGTTAAATTTTGAATAGGCACAGCGTCACTTGCCTTCTAAAATCGATATGGGTTACTTTTTTATCTCCAATCTGCCAGTGAATCTTCCATGCAGCGACAACCGTAGATTTGAAAAGATTGACAAAAAGTGGCCAGTACCATTTTTACCATGTATTGTTGGGCGGTAAACTTCCAACAAGCCATCCATGAGATTGACGCCGCCCATCCCTATATTATAAGAGTTTATGAGATGAGGCTGTGGTACTTCTTTTAAACCTACCTTTAACCTTGTGAACTGGAGTGTGACTTTCCCAGTTGCTTGCAATCGTCACAACTAAATTTTTATGCCACTTAGCAATACAAACAGTCCCATCACAGCAATATTTAAAACATCCACGCTCCTGTTTTTGAAGCTGTTTTGAGCTGATCATTTTTTGATTGGCACCTGCTGTTCTGTTTACTCTTATCGTGCCAGTTGCTTGCACATCAATCTTTGCTAAATCAGACATCAAACTATAACTTGTAAAAAAGTTATCGAAGTACAACTCATGCAGCAAAGCACTGGAATTTGCTGTGATAACATCAACCATGTTGTTGATTACGCCAGATTTCAAAGATTTATCTCGCAACTTTTTCTCCTTTTTCTTGATAAATCTTCATGTTGTATGGATAACCATTGCTGCCGCATAAGCACCAAATCTTAAAAGCAAAGCGAAAAGGTTTTTCTCTAATGAACATTTTGGCACTGTGCTGACCAAAATAAGGTATCATAAATTCGTCCATACTTAACAGTTTGTTAAATATGCCAAACTGAATTAGGTTTCGATTTAACATCTCATAAAGTGGAGCTATTTTACTCAGTTTGTCCCCTTTTGTTAAGTTTTGGTTGTCAAAAAAGTGGAGATACTTCTTTATTTCGTGATACCTGCCCCTGCTCATTGTATTGGACACAATTGATACGCTTGAATCTTGTTGCCTAGACCAGTAATGGTGCTCTTCAGTTAATTAATGGTGTCCTGAAAGTAAGAGTATTCCAAAAATCTTGCAGATTTTTTCGCCTGTAACATAGAAATTAGGATCATTTCTATCTCGATTTCCATACAAATTCCTTTGGCAAACAATTTGATCATTCATCTCCTCAGTAAAAAAAATCTCCAAATCTCAAATGGTGAGCTACCATCCAGGTTGAGAATGCGATCTCTCAAAATACTGAAATCGTCATTAATCAAAATTGTTTTATTAAAGTTATAACTTTTTTCGTAGTAGACGGTAGAGCCGTTTCTGATTCTTGACCACTCTCAAAGTCTTCCTCCACTTCAAGTTCCCCAGCTGGCTAAAAAATTTCTTCCATACTGTCAGCAACATTTTTAACATCGTTCTCCTGGCTACCAGAGTCTCCTGCCTCAGGCGGCAATACAACAACATTGACTACGTTTTTTGCAATTTCTATAGTTTCGTTGACTTTTACCAGCGTTAGTAGATGGGTTACCTTTCTTGCACCGCAAAAAGCTGTAGTATCCATGTTTGACTCAATTTTCTAAACTTTGCTGCTACTTTGCTTGAAATAAACTGTTGATAAACGTGTTCTTTTTGCTCGGTGAGAGTTCGAAAATAAAGCGACACCATTGCGGTATTTTTCAATAATCTGCTCTGTGACGTCACAAAAATAGAATAATGAACTTAGTTCTAAAACAAATAAAATCTCGGTCGACTGCATTGAAATTACAGCTGGACAGTTTTATATGAAAACTGCTACTTTCCTAGCATAAGACAAAGACCGATGTATTTTAAGACATTGCGATTGAAAATTAGAAAATTGTGTCCCGAAAATCGCCATTGTTCCACAAAGGGAACACAAATTTTTCAGATAAATTTTACCCTAAGAAATATCTATATTTTGAATTGCTTTTTATATGGGGATGTGTCTACTAAATATGATAGCACGTTAGAAGCGCTTTGAAAACGACAAAGATTTTTATAGATTTATAAGTATGCCTTACACCAAAAACGCAATTTTCATAAAAATGGCAATCAAACAAATATTCATATGCGCAAAGTATTTTTCAGTAAGTTGGTCAATATGGCAAAACAACTCCTTAACGACACACAAACAACATTACACTATCTATAATTAATAGTAAGGGTGTTAAAACAGCTCTGAAAAATTTGTTCCTTTGTGAAACAATGGTAAGAAAAAGGTTAAGTCAATTTTTCCGATTTAATAAAATTTGCACCCGCTGGCTTGAGACCCTTTTCTCTATTATAAGAGGAACAGAATATGAAGTACAAAGTACTTATTTTAGTTTATTATATGAGATATAGGTACAACGTTATATAAAGTATTTTATCTGATATGGGGTTAGGTACAAAATAAAATTCATTGCAAAATACATTTGAAAAATTTAAAAATCACGTTAAATTATTTTGATTTCTAAATAACTTTTAAAATACACATAAGGCGGAAACAAGCATCTAACTCTAAAGCAGTTTTAAAGTCACCACAATAAAACAGGATGTTGAAGGAGAAATAGTTATTGAAAAAAATAAAGAGTTTGATGGGCATTGGGTATCTGTTTGTTGAAGAACTTAAAGCTTTGAAAACATTTTTTCCTCTAGATTTAAGCATTACGCTCTGCTCGAATACTTGATAAAAAACAATAGATTTACAACATTTTCTAATGTTTTCATCGCATGGTGGATTCATTTAACAATGCCAGCAATAGTCGCATCAAGATAAAGAAGTTTTTCAATACTGAAATAAATTAAAACATACCTAAGGTCTGTTGTATCACAAAAAAGACTTAAAGATTTGGAAGTAAACTCTTTAGCTCGAGATCCGGATTCAAAAGTTAATTTTGATTGAGGGCCGCACTAATATTTACAACGTGAATTCGTGCCTCAAACTTACTCAAAGAACAAAAAAGATTTTTACGTTGACTTGTTACACCGTTCACATTGAATGCTTGGCGAGGCGGATGAAATAATTTAGCGGGCCGTAGTTTTCCCACCATTGCTTCATAGAATAAAAGATTGCAAAAGTCTTTGATTTTAAAAAATATTTAATAAGCTTTTGCAAATAAAAAACTCGAAAAGTCTTTTTCTAAAAAATTATGTAAATGCTTTCCTTTGTATTAAAAGTAAAACAATAAAACTTTTTATATTGCCTTTTAAAATTTTATTATAACAAGCACTTAATGTTTATTTATTTTTTGTTGGTTTATGTGGGTGTGTATTTTACTATCATACAAACTATAAACATCCATATATATATGTAGAGTAGGGGCCTTACCATCAGTTTTCTAATTGAATCTGAAATTCCTAGCACCAGTCTGGTTTGGAAAAAATAAATCTAAAGTTGGGATCTAGTTTTTACTTCCCGAGGTTGGCATATTTTACGTTGAGTTATTGCACGGGTGTCATCATCAAACATTGTCACATCGTGCTCTTAGCACCATATTTATGGCCCACAAAATCGATTTAATATTTTATAAGCTCGGAGAAAATAAGTTTGAAGTTGGTTCTACTCTTTACTTCTGAGGTTGGCGCACTGACAATATTTTCGTTGTGCTATTGCACCGGGTGTCATCATCAAGCATTGTCACATAGCATCCTTTGCACCATTTCTACAGGCCATAATTAATATTCTGGTTCCACAAGAACGAGTGAAAAAGGAAAATCTGCACCTCATCTACAGCACCAAGTAATTACATTAGGGCAGTTGTAGAAATCATGTAAAATATACGTTTTCTCTAGTAATGCATAGAATATAATAATTATTAAAATACAATCAAAATTATTATTTTAATCAGCTTTTAGTGAAAGTACTGGACCGAACAATGGAGTAACAATTGTAACTATTGTGTCAATATCAGTTATCATCATAATTGCTTTGGTTATTTTTGTGATGTACCGAAGGTAAGTTTATACCTAAATTTCAATCGAAAATCTTTTACAGTATACTTAGATTTCAAATTTTCAAATAAGTTGACATTTAAATTTTAAATATTTTAGATTGGTTGTCATATTTTCACTTCAAATCACAGTATTGTATAAACATTTGTTTCAAATTCTCTAAATGGGGAGAATTATGTAAAAACTGTAAGACTGTTTATAAATTACACGCGCTTTTAAAGTATTTAATTTAGAAACGCAGATCAGATGTGCGCTCTACGTCTAAGACATCGATGTTACAGTGGGGTGTAAAACTATTCTTTTAATTCTTAAACACTTTCTTTGGAGCTAATCTAGGCTTTATTGAGCTTGATTCGAACTGCTCTAAGCAAGTCTATTGCGATGGACCTGGCATTTATTATGGGAAAAAAACTCGGATCTGAATGTACTTTCACAAAACTTGGTGCTTCATTTAAAATCTCCATTAAGCAGCGCGGATGCCTCGTCGAGTTAAATAGTTTGATATTGTTGGAAAGAACCGGCGTCCACATCTTAGTTTCTCTTGGCAATATTCAAAGACCGGCTTATTATACTCGTATCATGCGGTATACGGTAAGATTCAAAATGCCAAGGAAAGCCATAGAGCGTGTCACTCTTAGTCGGCGAAGTTCAGCTGGCTGAATGCCTGAAAGAATTAATAAATGATTTGATGGAGTAGGATTCAGCCATCCAGTGACAATGCGCAATGCGTTGTTTGATGGTCCAGGACACTCTTTGCTCAGGACAAATTTTGCACTCCCAATTGGAAAATTTATGTTTGACTACATATAAGTTTAATCAATTTTTTTCAACGTTATTTCTTATCATCTATGACTGGAGATCGCTACCATCAATAATTGTAGATAACATCTCCCCAACTATCTATATAAATGTTACATACGAAAATAGATAATTGGAGATGAAAACCCACAGCACATCATAGACATCACAGACAATTATAGTTAGTCGTTGATACCTGTTTGGAAAAAACAGATAGATTTAGTAATATTTACATCCAAATAGAGACAGTTGAATACAAACTAATCGCAAGCCAAAAATAAAGTACTTGTTTATAAATAGCAATAGAAACTTCTACATTCGATCGGATATGACTGCAAGTTTTAATGAAAACAAGATAGAACCAACGTATTTGCATTAAGCATACCACCAAGTTCCAAGAACTAACTTACAGTTGCTTCTACGTGCTGACAACATCAAGTTACTGAAGCTGAACAGTAAAAAAAAGCTTATTCCTATTGCTCGATGAAAACATAGAAGTGTGTATGAACGGTCAAGGCAGTCGACATGCTAAGCTGTCAGTTTCAATATCACTTATCGCTAGAACTGGTTAAGTTGATGTTTACTTTAAGTAAGAATGTTAAAAACTTGATAGATGCGCAACTTTTCATTTGTGTGTTTGACAAAACCAAAAAACGGTTGATGCAATGACATTTAAGACTGTTTATGTTTAATCATATCTGGTTTTTGAGATACCGCCATGTATGAATTTTTAAACATAAATATATATACTCGTATATCAACATTCGATCGGCAACGGCACTGGCAAAAGTCGTATTAAGGCAAGGCAATGAATAAAAATTAGTTTTTAAAAACGTCAAAGTAAAATATAAAAAAAATTTGTCAAATGAGGAATATTTTAAACAAAAGTTTTTTGCCGCTACAATTTTGTTTATATTGCGTAAATTTATAAAAACACATGCAGCAAAGTAATATGCGATGTTTGTTACAAGCTTCTGATCCAGTAGACGAAAGATCTTATACGTATAATGTGCCTACAACCAAACGTAAAGCTGAACTGTTTTTGCAATATTTGCTCATTTTACTTTTACAAATCTGTCATCTAAAAAGGGGAATTGCGACATAAAAACCAAGTTTTAAACAGTAAAAAATTTCACGTTTCACAATCAACTTAGTGACTTTTCTTTCTCAATAAACCAAGGTCATCTTGCTGCCAATACGTATCTGTTTTCAATAGGTTTGTCTTAATATATCCGCTAACTGTAAATACTAAACTTAAAAGAGTCATAAAGGATAATCTGTTCTCTTTCCGAAAATTCAGCTCAGCGCTGTCTCCTCTTTTCTTACTCTATTTTCTCTTTAATCACTTTTGACTTCTTTAGTGTACCCCAGTCCTCTTTAGATTGTATAACTGTCTCTCTTAACACTTATAAATTGAGTACTTTTCTGCCCAAACGTTTGAATTATCTTGCTAAACTGACAATAACATTAACTTAGATATTTTAGTTACGGATGACCTGGGCTGTTTACATGGGTTTTTTCACTTAAAACCAGATAAAGCTCCGGGCCCTAATTTTATGTGCATAGAGCTTATAATCCATGTTAGAGCTGCTTTGAATTCTTGATTGAGTTGCTGATTAAGGCTTTTAAGGAGGGAAGGTGCCGTAAAATGTTTTTTCTAATAGAACAATAAAATGTGAAAAGAATCCATTCCCATCAAAACGACACTTCCAACCTCTCGCCAGCCCTAATTCAACTACACGTTGAAAGAAGGCCTTTGACTGGCTTACAGTTTGATGTTCAATGAAAAATTAAATTGATCTTGAGCGAAAGTCGTTTCTGTGTGAGTAACTCTAGTGTTGCAACATTTACACCTCAAAATTATGTTGCAAAGTCTAATTTTAGGAAACGTTGTTGTCTCTGCTATGATAATAAAATTGGACCAGGCCAGAAAATGCAAAAAAATATGAAAAAATCACGAAATCGGTGTCAAACATGTGGCTCTTCCACGTGTTTATGGCACTGCTTATAAATTTGCGCTTCATGCTTTGATCAATGCCGAGATATGTTCCGCGACTAACAGTAACAATTATATAGAGTAATATGGTTTTTCTCAAGTGTCTTTTTTTAAAACAATATAATGGCGTAGTTTCATTTCAATAATTAAAAAACTCTTTTTGGGCGGTGAAATACGATGTGTATGTAAACGAGGATATATAAAAGATAAAGTTTTTTTGGTTTTATAATATCTCTACGTCGATATTTTAACACTGCTAAATATCAAAATATAGCCAATTTCAAATTCTCTTATGTAAAAAAAATCATTTTTGTTTTTTTATCTTTTTTTAAAAAAAGCACCTTTAACTATTAGTAACGACAAAAACATGTGGACAAAACATGTGAGCAAATAAATGAAACTGGTCTAAAATATTTTTCATAATTCAACATTCAAACAATGAAACAAGCTTCTCTTGGCTTCTTTATTGTTTGTAATTGTCGTGCGCGTTGACGTCACTCTTTACGTCCAATTTTTAATTAAGTTTACAACTGTTACAACAACAAATCCGTTAATATCGCATTTCAAGCTAGTTAAATGAGTGTTTAAACGTAAAAATTGAAGTGACCTTGCTAAATTGCAATTTTGCATACTTTATCAAATAAATTTTTATAAACTTTTTACTCTAACAAAAGTTAAATAAATGATCTTTACTCTGGTTAAATTTTACAAAGATAGCTTAAGTAGTTTTTGAGTTATAAACCGTTAATTTGGTGAGGTTCTGAAGCCCGGCCGCTTAGGAGTCAACAGCTCGAAAAAGGTTGAGGAGAATAGGGTTAAGTTTTATTTATTAATTGAGAAGTTTATACGATCCGAAGCATACTTACACAGTTCTTTCATTTCACGTTACAGGTTTTTTTAAATTGGTTTTATAGCTTGATTAACAACACCCAAAACCTTACTTTGTTGTAAAATATAGTTCACCCTTTAACAACTATTTTATTTAGAGTCTCAATAAATTTATAAAATGTTCATTTAAAAGTACAAAATCTGTTTTTTAAGCACGAAGCAGCAGACACCAGCAGTAAGCAGAGAAATACAGCAAAAATCTAAAACCAACTCCATATGCCTGGTTCATGATTACCATTTATGGCTGTAGCGCTGTAAACCTGGGTCCTGTTCCCAAAGCAAATAGATTTAATGAAGTTTTGCAATTTATAATATACTTATGAACACGTCTTTCTATAGGTTAGACAAAACGTGTTTTATTTGTACAGAAACATTAGGGCATTAAGAATATTATGTAAATATAAATCGATTGGATATTTTAAATGACAAATATTTGTTCATAGCATAGCTTACAGAGTTTTCATGTTGTACGACATAGCTATACAACACATATAAATAGCCTAATTAACTGTCGGTTTCAAAAGAACCAATAAAGAGCCACAACATACTGACGCCTGGGACAAAAATATAAATGGTTTCTTCCAACAATAGTCCTTTTACTAACCTAGACTTTAATATTTGCATATCAAATGCCAGCAACTATGTTGTTGAGCCAACATCGGGATTTGTACTCCCAAGCTATTAGACCTCATGTCTCTTGCAGTTCTTACTATATAAGTAACTTAGACATTATAAGACAATTATAATACGAGAGATTTTTCAAAATCGAGTATCCCTTTGTTCACGCAAAGCTTATAGTTTAAACTATCAGTTCGGTGAAAGTCTTTTACAGATTCACCTCTAAGACCTAACCAGCGTTTGCAAATCCTTGTTAAACGCATTTATGACGCAACACAACGCAGAACAAATCTCCCACTGATTTGATTGTGGCTGTTGCGACCAAAATAACTAAATCATGGCGCGCCTCTGTGGAAAACTTGTATTGTGTTTTATTATATCGTGTCATTATTCTCGCTATTAATCCTAGAAACTATAGCATCATTTGTAACCTAGACACTACTGCATTGCTGTAAATCTTCTTGCGTGAGCAAAATTACAAGTTGTAAGGGCACGCCATGTTTAGCCTATTCACCCCCAGTTAGAGTTATTTCAAAATATTACAAGAACGAAAGTAAATGTCTGCGTTAATTCATTGTTTTTATGAAGTAACAAGAGCAAAAATAAACAAAATAATAAAATATTGCTATAGTAGCGCAGATGCAAGCATGCTAGTTTATTGTTAGAATTGGTGAGAAAAATGCCTTTGAAAAAAGTTCAAAGTAATAAAGATGCAAGGTTATTTGCTGTCTGGCCTAGATGAAAACCTGTGGATTTGAGTTTTTTGACTAGCCGATGTAAGAGCACCCAAAACGCAATGCATCCTAGCTGTGCCACGTTAGGTAAAAATATTCTAGTTGAGACAACTACTCAAAAAAATTACTTTCTTTATGTGTAAATTTGCTATAAATAATTTTTTTGTAGATGGAAACAATCAAAGAGTAAATTGCTTATAATACATGAGCCAGAACCGGAGCCGATTTCGTTGGAAATTATTGACCCACCGAAAGAAAGTAGATCGAATAAAAGTTTATTTTTAGATTTCTTTAAAGTTGAATAAAAATCGATCCTTGTTAATATTTAAAAATTTTGATAAGGTGTTTCTCTGAAAAAAAATTTTTTAATGTTTTCAACTTTTAACTAATTATCTTTAATCGTATTTAAACCACAAAAATTTATCATCCGAACATTAAATTCAACATAGCGTATCAACTAATCTCAAATATTTTCCGAGCCACTTTACTACGTTGCAAACTCAAATAAGCTTTGCGGTTGTTAAGTTTGTTTTACAGCCACAATTATGCGATGGCTAACTTTAGTTATTTGAACTTGAGTTGCGACTATTACAATTATCATAAATCTTGAAATCTTTTATAAAAATAATAAAAAACTAATTAATGAGATTTATTAGATTAAGTTTTGCTAGTATAGCTATTAAGAATTAATGGTTTTTACATTTAAAATTTACTGAACATAGTTTGCTGCAGCTTTTCATAAATTTGTTTTTTAAACTGATTTAACTGCAATGATATACAACTTAAATTAAAAATGGCGTGTTGACTTACCGATGTAAGTCAGACCCGCATCGCACGGGCACGAAAAGCGATAAACAACATTTGATAACAAAAGCGCAGGTGCGTTAGATTTTAAATTGAAATAGTTTCCTACTTTGCAAGTTTTATACGATACTCGTATATAGGTGTTAAACGCTATACATATATAAGTATATAGGTGTTAAATGATAATTAAATACTCGTATATAGGTGTTAAATGCACAGCAGAAGATTTTCAAATAAGTTTCGAAATGTCTTTTGCGAATATGTGAGATTGTTTCTCCACATATGGAATTTCCACTGTTACGGTTTCTTTTCCTTTTTTATTTGCAGGTTGCGTCTGATTTAATTTGTTTGTCAACGATTCATAAATTGGTAAAGAACTTTATCAAAAAAAATAGTTTGGGTATCCATTATTAAAAGAACATTGATTTTAATTTTTCTATTTCAATTTGGAAGAGATGGCAATTGAAACAAATAGTTTTGGCACGATTTAGCATACAACTAATTAAGTTTAATTTCCACTTTAACGGGCAAATTGCTTTGAAATTCAGAAAAACACCAGTATGAGTAGGGGGGGGCTTAAAATTGAAAATTTGGGAAAGTGGAAATGAGGCCCTCAAAATTTTATGGTATGATAGTAAAAATAAAAAATGAAAATACTCTTTTTACTGTACTCGCAAAAAACTCCCCATATATACTCCCCTCAAAATTTAGTATACCCCTTTTTTCAAAATATTGTCAATATTTTACTGTACTGTAGTTGTATTTATAAAAAAAAACAACTTTGAAAGAGTTTCTACATTACATGCAAGTGTATTTACTATTTGATATGAATTTGATGCAACCAGAAGCCAAACCAGAGGGGGAGACATTTTAGTATCCCCCAAAATTGAAAATAAATAAAATGAATAAATAGCTTTAAAAATGCTTAAATACAAAAAAACTTTTAAAGATATTTTTGTAGCCTATTTGATGATATTTTAAAACTTCTTTATTTGTCAACTATACTAAACCCCATTCAGGGGCGCCAGAAACGGGGGAGGGGCAGGGGGCAATTTTTTTTTAGATTGCTTTTGCAAATTGTAATTATCTTGAAAAGATTTTTTGATTTTGAAAGTATATTATTAGAGGTAACTTTCATTCTTTCATTCATGTATTTATCATATCTATTTATTTTCTGACTTGTAAGACAACGTCGAAGGTGATAAACTTAGAGAAACCGTCAGGCAATTACGTTGTTCGAAAAAAATGTTCAATTAATATTTGCAATAAAATGAATTTAAACAATTGTTTTTAATGAGCGTACTGCAGCATCAAAGTCTTTCCAGGTTACTTCAGCAGAACATTGCAATTTGCTTAAATAAATTTTTAAATTTTCAGAATATGCTGTCACAGCCAACTTCTTGTAAATTTTTTCTCAGGCGAAACAGCTCACTTATTTTGGGAAGTGACAAGTAAGTATCTCTACAATATCTGACATGATGATATAGAACTTCTTGCTTTTTGCCCAAACTAATTTCAGTTTGATTAAAAAAATGATCCACCTCTTGTGGTGTAGTAAATGGACCACTATATAATTTTATATATTGTAAATCTCTGTTTATACGTTGATCTATTTGTATTTGAATTGCTTCTTTGGATGAAAGCTTATTTTTATCCAATTCAATTTGTGTGGTTTTCCACAAGTCTATTATTTTTGACACATCTACACTGGTTTTATAATATTTTTTAAACTCTTCTTTTGGCTTTAGTTCTACCAAATCACGCAATTTAGCTTTTACATGAGAAAACCCCCCCAAAAAAATTTGCTTTGCTCCACGTATCTTTAACTCATAGTTAATTGATCCAACACTTCGTTCACTATCCAAGTTATTTATAGGGGCTTCATTCAATTTTTCAAAATCTTGATTGGTGAGTAGCTCAGAACTGTTTTTTTCGAAGTCTCCAAATCCAAATATATTACCTCGTTGCTGAAAAAATCCTTGAGCAATTTGAGGAAGAATAAGCCTAAGAATTTCCACTATTCGTGTTTGGTTTGCATTGATAAATAACATAAGCTTTTGCAAAACTTCTTCTGGCCACCTGCAGCAATTGCTAAATCTTTCTTGGCTAATAAATTTTAAACTAGGTGAGGAAATATTAAGCATGTTATGTGGATCACATGCAATCAGCTGTTCATATAACAATTGCATTGCTGGTATCAACTCAGAATATTTCATTTGATCATAATATGTTACACTTAAATAAGGCTCAATCAGATGTATCCCAATTAATGCACCAACTGCACAAAATACAGTCAAGTATTCAATTGAGCCAAAAGATCGAACAATGCATGCTAGTGTGTTGTTAATGTGATCATAAGAATTTAAAAACATTTGAACATCTTTTTCAATATAAACAATGACTGCACAAAGGTACACAAATCTATTAAATCTTTCCATTTTTAGGCAACTGGCCCAATTTTTTTTGGGAGAAATGAATAAAGAAAACTCTTTAGAATAGTTCCAGGATTTATGATCAAAATCAGGAGAAACAAGTCTAGTTAAACAATCAATATATTGTTTGAAAACAGTTTCATGGCTTGTAGTTGCATTTACCAAGAAATTTGAATATATTTTATCAGGTCCTATGCTTACTTCAATGTCTGAAAAAACTTTAAGCACTTTTTTTATAAACATTAAACAAGGGTGAGTTTGACAAAGTAAATGTTTTGGCACATGGTCTACTTCAAAATCAGAAGCAATGATATTGTCAACCTGAAAATTGTGGGCTGCTGCATCTGTCATTTGATAAGAAATTTTTTTGAATATGTCTTTCATTGGCACACCACTCACTGCTGATAAAATAGAAAGCACAGTTTTTTTCAGTAAAGCTAGATTGGCTCTACTTTCACTGCTGATTGGCAATGCTGGTAAACTTCGGTATCTACCATTGATAGTAATCCCTTGAACTGTATAACCCCCCACACCTTGTGTTCGAGATCCATCTGTATGGTATGTTATAACTGCACCATCATCACTTTCCATAATTTCCTCTACAAGACAACCCAAACTTAAAGCATGAATGGCTTGACCAGCTCTTCT
Source organism: Diplosoma virens (assembly GCA_963680785.1). Lineage (NCBI taxonomy): Eukaryota > Metazoa > Chordata > Ascidiacea > Aplousobranchia > Didemnidae > Diplosoma > Diplosoma virens. The sequence continues at coordinate 46,451,332 of OY796883.1, read as the reverse complement.
AATATTTTTGTTGTGAGGTGCTGTATCTAAATCAAGACAAGTTGTATCTTCTGTGTGGTATTTCCAATATTTCCTGTTAAACATTAGCTTTCCTGTTTCAATAACTCCAGCAACTGCTTGCATTTTAGAACAGTGGTATTTACTGATTAGCAAATCTACAGTGCTATAAAACTCTGGTCTTACTACATTAATGCTGTTTCTAATGTGTTTAAAGTTCTCTGGCATAGGATCTTCATTATCATGGCTGCATGCAATTACAACACGTTTTCTTTTTCTGAATTGAGTTAGAGATGAAGGCTGATTATCCTCAAATAAATCAAAATCAAGTTCGTCTTCAGTTAAAATTTCCATATTTTTATCAGATTCCAAACTACTTAACATATTTGTCTCTTTCTCTTTCATCATTTCTAAAACCTTTTCTTCTTTTATTCTTCTTTCCATAGTTTTCCGCCACCTCCTGTCAATAGAATCAGTGCTGTACATTTTTCTTTCATTTCGCTGATCTTGTAGAAATTTAATCTCTGCTTCTTCCATTTTTATTTTATACAATTTTTCAAGACTTTTTCTCCTGTTATAATCTTCACAGTAAATGTCAAAAAGCTTTGCCATGTCATAATTAAAATGATGAAAAAAAATTTTTTTTTCTGGTTTTTGGTAAAATTTTTGTTTGAAATACATCAAATAACATTTGAACTTTTTATACAATTCAAAAATCTGTTTTTTAACATGCTTTACTCCTTTGGTGTAAATATTGCTGTATAACCAATTTTCTATTAAACTTGAGGCAACTATATAGCAAGCATCTTCTGTAGTTCTTTGTGTTTTTCCACTATTTTCAGGTCTTAAAAGAAATAACATGCATTGAATGATGTCTTTTTTTGTTGGAAGAACACCAAGGGGCAAAGTTTCTGATTCTTTGTAAATTTCTTCTCCTATTTGCCTTTGAGTTTTTCCTCTTGTAGTGTATGGAGAAGACACACTACTTTTGCAAGCCATGTTTACAATCTAAGATTTATATTACAAATACTGTAGTAAAGCTTTAAAAAGGAAATAAAAACATTAAAGCAATTATTGGTTATACAAAGTTTTGTTACACAAGCACAACTTTACAAATTCAATAAAAAAAGTTTTTTTAATTAATAAATTAGCTTATTTATATGCTCTGTATCATTTAAAAGTACTTTATCATTTTGAATGAAATAAATTTCGCCGTAAATTAAAATTCCTTGTTTTTTTCATATTTTGCACCCTCATTGAAATTTTCTACCCCTATTATATGGGGGGTTTTTTGAAAAGAAACAATTTTTTTTAATATGAGCATGTTTATTTCTATAAATACCATATTTTTTCAAGGGCCTCATATAAATTTAAATTTTAAGCCCCCCCTAGTATGAGTTAATTTTCTCCAAATCCATGATTGTAAATTACTATTGTGTATTTTAAGTTCCATGCCTAAAAAGGGGAGAGTATTAGTAGACTTTTCCATTGTAAATTGCAAATTTTTATGTTGTGAATTTAATCTATCTAAAAATTCCATACTATTTGCTTCGTTGATAAATATTGCAAAAATGTTATCTACATATCTAAAATCGACTTTTGGAGCGGAATTGAGTTGCTGTTGTAAAAGACGGGTTTCCATTTCAGCCAGAAAGAAGTTAGCTATAGTAGGACCTAGTGGTGAACCCATAAAACACCATCAATTTGCTAAAATAATTTGGCTTTGTATAAAAATATTCCTTTAGTTGCTAAATTTAATAATTTTTTTAGATATTTTCTTATTTATTGGTAGTTGATTAGCATTTGAGTTGTTGTAAATCGTGCCAAAACTATTTGTTTCAATTGCCATCTCTTCCAAATTGAAATAGAAAAATTAAGATCAATGTTCTTTTAATAATGGATACCCAAACTATTTTTTTTGATAAAGTTCTTTACCAATTTATGAATCGTTGACAAACAAATTAAATCAGACGCAACCTGCAAATAAAAAAGAAAAAGAAACCGTAACAGTTGAAATTCTATATGTGGGGAAACAATCTCACATATTCGCAAAAGACATTTCGAAACTTATTTGGAAATATTCTGCCGTGAATTTAACACCTATGTATAAAACTTGCAAAGTAGGAAACTATTTTAATTTAAAGTCTAACACATCTGCGCTTTTGTTGTCAAATGTTGTTTATCGCTTTTCGCGCCGGTGCAATACGGGTCTGACTTACATCGGTAAGTCAACACGTTATTTGTTAATAAGAGCAAAGCAACACTTAAATTGGGGCTCTTCGGTCAAATGCAAAATAAAAGAACATATTAGTGAATGCAATTTGTGTAATAAAAAAGATACGGATAGCTTAATACATCGTTTTATTGTTATAAAGGAATGTCCAACAGACTACGACTGTAACATTCATAAAGCTTTAATAATTAAAAAACATCGACCAAAATTATTTAAATTAAAAACACAAGCATAAAAAGAAAATTGATTACTGTATATTCAAGTTTAAAATGTTATATTTTAGTTATTTTTTGTCTGATAGTATCGTGATACTACTTTACTGTATGTTCAATGATGCTACGACAGTTGATCAAACGACACTTGATCGAAACGACATTTAATCGAACGACACTTGATCAAAACGACAGTTGATGGAAATGAAATTTGATTGAAACGACATTTGATCGAAACGACACTTGATCAAAACGACAGTCGATCGAAACGACACTTGATCGAAATGACATTTGATCGAAACGACACTTGATTGAAATGACAGTTGATAAAAAAAAGATTTACTTTTGTATGTTTTTGCGACTAAACATTTGTTACTGTAAATTAAATTCATAAAAACCAGAGGCCATCAGTAAGATACTTTTTTATATTTTTTATAATTTTTTCAATTTATTTTTATATTTATTTTATAATTTTTAAGGTCAGGGTTTTTTAACAAAATCTCGGGGCAAAGCATTTTTAGGGGGTAATAAGTAGATTTCTTGTCATAATTATGTATAGTTAGATGTCAGTTGCTGTAATTTTTTGCATTCTTTTTACATTGTAGTCAGTTATTTAGGGGAGGGGGCAGCCCCAACCTTGCAGACCCCTTGCAAAAATCAAAGACAGATTCAATTGAAATACGAGTATTTATTTTTTTAGACATTTTTTTTTTGGACAAAAAATTGACAAAACCGGCACAGATTCAAAGTTAAAACCATTTTTTTAGAAATCATTATGTTTTTGGAAGGAAAATTGACAAAATTGAAACAGATTCAAAGTTGTAAATTTTTTCTATTATTATTCGATTAAAGTGTCGTTTCGATGAAATGTCGTTTCAATCAAGTGTCGTTCGATCAAATGTCGTTTCGATCAAATTTCGTTTCGATCAAATGTCGTTTCGATGAAATGTCGCTTTGATCAAGTGTCGCTCGATCAAGTGTTATTCGATCAAGTGATGTTCGATCAACTATCGGTTCAAGATGTTCAATAGCTTTCAGTGCAAGTAGACATAACAAATTGGTATAGTATTGGCTAGTTATTGGTTTAGTGCAAGTGGTCTGTTATTGGTTTAGTGCAAGTAGACATAACAAATTGGTATAGTATTGGCTAGTTATTGATTTATTCAATAGCTTTCAGTGCAAGTAGACATAACAAATTGGTATAGTATTGGCTAGTAGTAGTATTGGCTAGTTATTGGTTACATATTGTTGTAGGTTTTTTAGCTAAATACCATACTTTAAAAACCAAAGCAATAACTGATAAACTAATATGATGAGCAAATTAAAAGTTTAATTTCAAATAGGCAATGGCTTATATTAGCTAAATTAAAGTATCCAATGAAAAAAAATACAAAAGTATTTAAAAAATAAAAAACAATGCAAGCCTTTAACTATATAATAGACACACATTTACGGTGCAAATTGCAAGTTTTTGTTTATTTATTTATTTTCTTAATTTTTTACTTATTTTTTGAATATGTTATAAGTTTTTATATTAATTAATTTATATATGCATCTCAGACTTATGATTCAAAAAAAACATTTGAATAAGCACTCAAAACAAAATAGCTAATATACTGGTAGGTGGTCCGTTGGAGTGGGACGCAGGCATCCAGTAACTATGCGCAAGGCGTCATTCAAAACACTGTCGATGAGGCGAGTGTGAACACTGCGACACCAGACTGGTGCACAGTACTCAGCTGTTGAGTAGACTAGAGATAAGGTGGCTATGCGTAGTGTTTTAGCACCAGCACCCCATCCCGAGCCCACAAGTCGCCTCAGCAGTGTTACGCACGAGGATAGTTTTTTGTGCAATGCCACTAAATGGTGACAAAACGTGAGCGATCTGTCCAGTTTTACCCCAAAATATGTAGGGGTTGGACAGAACGGTAAAAGTCTACCGTTGCTGTAGACCTTTAGCTCATGTTTGGCCTTTCGGTTATTTAAATGAAAGGATGCCGTCACCGTCTTAATGTGACTGAGCTTCAATCTCCAAGTCTGGAGATACGTTGAAAGTGTAGACATGTCTTGGTTTAAAGTCTCCTCCAAGTCCTTCCAGTTTCCAGAAGAGTGCAACAATGCTAAATCATCAGCATAACCAAACTTTCTAGAAATCATGGAAGGAAGGTCGTACGTATTGATGTTAAATAGGAGGGGAGCCAAGACCGATCGCTAAGGAACGCCGTTTTTAAGACGGCGTAGCCTGCTTTGCTTGCTGTCACCGGTGCTTACTGACACGGGTGAAACTTCAATTTCGGACAAGCTCCATAATCAGTTTGACCATGTGCTTATCCGGAAGTAGTCTCAGTAGCTTGCAAGTAAGGCCACGGTGCTAGACAGTGTCATAATCATCAGATAGACAAATACGGCACCGGCCTTCTTTTTAGCCTCAAAATAATCCTCGATGTTCTGGGTTAGCGGAACAACTTGATCTACGGATGACTTCCCGCGTCGGAACCCAGCCTGCTTTTTAGGGAGCAGTGGATCGATTAATGGCTTAACGCGGGCGTAGATAAGCCTCTCGAGGATCTTGTAGGGGACACAGAGCAGAGATATCGGTTGATAACTCTTTGGGTCCCCCACCGGCTTTGCTGGTTTTGGGATGCGACCACAAGCGCTCTTCTCCAGATCTTGGGAATTTTGAGTCGGCGCAAACAGGAAGAAAGGAAGTCACGTAACCAGGACTTCAAAGCAGCTCCAGCATGGAGTATAAGCTCTGAGCAGATGGAATCAGGTCCCGGAGCTTTACCCGGTATTAAATGTTGGAGGGCAGCAAGAAATTCTCTCTGTGAAAAATTGTCAGAGATATTTACTGGGTCTGGTATTGTGGCCTTCCAAAGGTCAGACACTTCTTGAAAGACAATTCGAGATGACTTGCGGTCAACAGCCTCGTATTTCCCATTTCTAACCAGCTGAGATGCAATAGCATTGGCTGAAATGGGACAGTGACGAGGAGAGTGTCGTGACCTACCAGTAAGGTTGTTCAAAATACTCCACGCTTTTCGACTAAAATGTGAAAAGTCAATGCTCCGAACTGCCTCGGACCATTGATCCCTTCCGCTTTCTGTCAAGCTTGGCAAGCGGAGCTGTAGCAGCCAAATTTGAGTCGTCTCCCTGAGGAGACTGCAGAAAGGTTTTATAGAGGCATTCACACTTTGCATCCCAACACGGAATGTACTCTCAGGCATCTAGGCAGCTGAGCTTTGCCGAATGAGAGCGACACTCTTCTTGGCTTACCGTGGATCTCTGGAGCCCGATCATATCTTTTATGGTCTCTTAAGTGGGTCCTCAGATACTCCCCAAGTGAGACTAAGATCCAGACGCCCGTTTGTGCCAGCTGCGCGGAACCTTTTGGACAACTTTGCCAGACTTGGCATCCGCGCTTCTAAATGGACAAATCACAAATGGAAAACGGAGTATTGTGAAAATGCTTCCAGGCTCCGTGCTTTTGTGCCCTGGACCGGTGCCAGGCCTGTCGGGATGGGGTTACCCCGAGCAGCTTGGGTTAAGCTCAACCGCCTGCAAACTGGTGTTGGGCGATTCCATTTGTCCATACACAAATGGGGTCTCGCTCCTTCACCGAATTGCAAGTGTGGCGCCTCTGAGCAAACCGCAGACAGAATAGCGTGCCCTATACATTGGGCACCACATGGAGCACGAGGTCTGACGGTTTTGGATGACGAAACTCAATGCTGACTTAATAACACCACCGCCCGTATCTGATTCAGGCAGTGCAGCAGTCTGGGGTAGTAAAAGGATAAATCCTCGGCCCCAGTCTTGTTTGTATCTGACCTGGAGTGGATACCCTTTAAACGACGACGACGACAACGAGCTAACTGGATACCCTTTAAACGACGTCGACGACAACGACCTGGAGTGGATACCCTTTAAACGACGACGACGACAACGACTACACAGTAGACCTATAGAAACAAATGCAGACACGTCACATACACAAAATTTGCAAAACAACTCAAGTTAATTTTACACAAAAAACCTAGAGAAAATCAATAAAAAGATGTACCTATAAAGACAACAGTTGTAATGTATTTTTACTATACTTATACGTAAATAAAACCAATACCAAATGATGTTTTGCTTTTTATTGTGTCTTGTTTTGGTTTGCTAGCTGTAAATTGTTTATTTTTTGTTGAATGTTTCTGTTTATTCTTTCTGATTACTTGTAAAAAATTAGGCTACTAAAAACAGCCATTAAAGATGATATAATTTACTGTTTTGTGTAGCTTATTAAGTTGAATTGTGTAATGCAACTTGACTGCAATAAAAGTTAGCTAAAGAAATAAAAATAAACTTAATAGAATACAGGGCCATCAATATTTATTGTTACAATTTTAATTAAATTAAATATTTTTGCTATATTTCAGTTAACTAAATTTCTGACAATTTCAAAAAATTTTTTAAATATTTAGGTTTTGATATTAACCCATGACAAAAACTTTAAATAAAAGAATAGCTATAGTCGAACTACACACATAGGCAAGTCTAAAAAGGAAATTGTAAGGACTTAAATACCTAAATGAGTTAATGGTGCCTCTTACAGGACGTTTTCCAAACGTCTCCAACGTGTCATCGATGCAGATGGAAATCATATGAAGTAAATTGTCTTCGTGCTGAATCCCTAGTTATTTGACAACAATAATTTATCTGTAATTTCAAAATTGAGTTCCATATAATAAAGACAACTTTTGAATGCTGTAACGCTAAATATTAATGACCTTGTATACAGGTAATAAGCTTTATAAAAGCGAAGCAGATTTACAAAAAATGCAAGAACATTTAAACCACATAGGGGTAAAATTTTATAACTCTAGTTTGCAATTGTTCCACAAAATTTCCATATATATTTAGTTACACAACAACACAGTCGGTTCGTCTTTGTTTAAAAAATCTTTTTTTTAATTTTTGTAGCAGTACAGCTATAAAAAAAAAAAAAAATTCATAAAAATTTTAAACAAGTGGCTGCGGTAGTGCTACGACAGTTGATCGAAGGACACTTGATTGAAACGACAGTTTATCGAAACGCTATTGTTCAAATTACAGATGAGAAAAAAATTAATTTTGGTATAGTTTTCAAAAGCGTGTTCATTCTTCGAAGACATTTCATCTGACACTCATCCTGAGGAATTCTCAGAATGAACTGAGAGCATTCCGTTCGTCTTATATATGATTATACAAGACGACCAGATTGCTCCCAGTTCATTCTGACAATTTCTACCGATGACTGTCAGATGAAATGTCTTGGAAAAATGAACACGCTTTTTAAAGCTATCTTAAAGTTTTGTATCGCCGATTAACTTTGGTATGTTTCTGCGATTAAACAATCTCATTGTTATGGTAAATTAGATTCATAAAAAACAGAGTAAGAAGAACAGTTTGTTTTTATTTTTATATTTTTTTGCCAATGTCATGGTCATTATTTCATAACAAGGTCCCAGGCAAAGCATTTTTAGGGGAGCAACAAGTAGATCTCTTGTCATGGTTATGTTTTGTTAGATGCCTATTGCTGCCACTTTTTGCATTCTTTTCACATTGTAGTCAGTAGCGTATTTAGGGGGCGGCATTGTGCAATGATCCCACCTTTGAAGACCCTCTTGAGAAATTAGACATAGATTCAAAGTGAAGAGTTTTTTAGAGTCATTTTGATTTTGGATAAAAAATTGACAAAACCGAGACAGAATCAAAGTTGTAAATTTTTGCTTTCATTATTTGATCAAGTGTCGTTTCAATCAAATGTCGTTTCGATCAACTGTCGTTCGTTTAACTTTCGTTTGATTAATTGTCGGGTCATGGGCTGTGCTACAGAATTTAAATATGTTTTTGTCCGACACTCGTCAGGAGATAAACATCGAAATGGGGAAAAAATACAAGATTAATGAAAACAATGTTCCACCAGCGCAACTGCAAAAGACACCGCTAAACCGCAAGGGTATACTGGCGGCGGTTCCGATATGCTAACCACATCGAGTTAGCTAACACGGAGACGGGTTAAGACAAGCAAAACCCTGCAGTTCCCATTACAAACATATAGTAAGAATGGTCAAGTCAATCAACAAGCAAGTGCCGACAGACAAGATTGTTGTATAAAACTCAATGAAGCTGATAGGCTGTTTAAAAAAAGCGTCAAAACATGTAATCAGCGCAAGATTTCATGTTGTAAACTAACTTTTTTGGGCGATATAAATTTGGCTTGGATAATTGTATGTAAACGGCTTCCAAAGCAGATGAATGAAAAACAAACGGCCAAATGAAAGAATAGTAAAAATTTTATCATTGTAATATTGGGCATACATAGGGTTAAGTCTAAATGTTGTTGACCAATCGCGGATTCACTAAACATGACTGTCATTAAAGATTTGCAAAAATGGGTAGAGGTGTTTTAAAAGTTTGGAATTGGAACAGTTCTAATACATTTTGGCAGGTTGGCAATAATCTTTGAAATGTGCGGCCTACGTACCGATTACCAGATTGGCAAAAATATTTTTTAACTACGATTTATAATTTATGCCGCAGTTCTCAAGGATTACAAAACAGAATTCATTAATACTTGCCAAAATTTATTAGAACTGGCCCAATTTTGCAGTATTTCAACACCTGTACCGTTTTAATATCAGTCATGGTTTCTGAATCCGCAATTAGTTAATACCATTCAGACAACTCTACGTATGTCCAATACAGTTGGCTCCGCTCAACTGGCTCACGGATAACTGGATCATTCGGTTATCTGGATCATTTTTCTAAGTTCCAAATTACGTAAGCATTTTCAACGTAAAAGTACGCCGCTTTTCTGGATCACTGGATCAATCTTTCGTGTAACTGGATCACTTTTGCATGAAAACTCACAGTAAAATTCCACTTTCGCACGGCACGTGTTTCCAAATTTCACACGACACCTGGCTCAATCATTGATCACGTGCTCAAACATGCCACGCGCTATTCAGTAACGGTTTTATACCAATCTTTTGTATTGTTTTTCTTTATTTCGACGTATACCTCCTGACGAGTGTCGGACGAAAAGCTTAGAGATGAGTTTTTGCTGTCTAAATTTATGAAATGCTGCAACGAAGGAAAGTTCAGTAGATTTTAAAGCAAATAAAACACTTATTTTTACTAGGTGTGTGAGCAAAAGGCAGTATACATAATTGCAATTTGTTTGATTTTGTTATTTAGCTTACAAATTATAAAATTAAAAATAACTTTATTTCGAGTTTGGGACAGATGGCACTAGAGAGTACCACCTGTGGCATTGTGCATCACGCACGCCGAACCCGAGCATTACAGCATCTGGTCATACGGCGTGCTTGATGCACAATGCTGTTCCTACCAGTGCAGTCTTGCACTTGGTAGGAACCACAAATCTTATAATAACTTTATTCTTGCAACTTGATTTTAAGTCACCTCAGTAAGCTATCTGGATTATTAGCGGGCTGTAAAATCAACTTAAAATGGCAAAGTTTGTTCAAAATTAAAAGCGCTGCAAAATGGCTAAAAAAAGGCTTATTCTCTAATTTCGAGCATATTGCTGAAACGTTTAAACAATTTTAAGATAAAAAAAAACAACAGTAGAATCAAAATTGCAGTAATCATTTTATTTTTGTTTTTGCGTTTTTGAGTTTAATATTTTATTTATTGTATGCAAATAATAAAATATATTCTCGAAAAATTTTAACGCAAAGCCAGAAATTATTAATAACATATCATTACGAAAAAATGAATTACTAATTAATTACAACGAGTATATTAATTCGTAACAAGTATAAACGAAGAAAACGTTTTTCAATACAAGACTTTGTTTAGATTTTTGAATAAGTAAACTCTTTTTAGTTAATAATTTACACCAATTTTTTGCAGCTGCCAAAACAGTTATGTTATTAAAAATTTATTATTTACATCAAAGTCTCCAATAAAAAGACTGATAAAAACAAATGTAAATAATAAATTTTGCATAATCCTAATCACATAATGCTACTAAGATTATATATCATAGAATATGATTAGGCTACATTTATTTTTCATTGGAACATCTGAAATTATAATCTTTGAGTCTGGTAGTCAAACTCCATTGATTTGTATGCAACGTTGTCCACAACAACATTTGGTTTCATAAATTCCATTATCGATTCATTGTTTTTTGTTTTTTTTCTTTACAATTGAAATATTTCCAATAACATCTATTTCTTTACTAAAAATTAATATAGAATGGTTTATCACCTTTTTTTTAAAAAAGAAACTAATTTCTTAAGTAATTCAATTGGATAAGCATTCTTCCCTATTTAAATTACCGCTCAAAATCTTTACGCTGCGTCGGCTGGGCCAAACCTGAATTAAACAATGCATGTGTATAAGATGGTTTAAAATAGAAGGTTTTAACCAAAAACATTTGTGAAGATCCGATTTGAGTGAAAGCTTTTTATTTAGGAAAGTTAAAATGCTATTGTCTATAAAATAAATTAAATACAGTTATTTTGAAGAATCGGAGGTATGGCTTAAAATTCTTTGCTTTTTGTAGTTGTTACAAAAATAATGCACAATTTATTGAGATTTTAATAAATTCTGTTTGTTTTTAAAAGTTACACAGTTGTCCCATTTAGTCTAGAGTTCTGTGTGTTGGCTTTTTGTAATGTTTGAAAGTCATCTGCTTCTGTTGTTTTGTTGATATATAAATCTAAAAAAAATAATTGGTTGTTAGCTTCTACTTCTTTAATATGTTTGACTTTTTGCATGAAATGAGTTGAACAGCTTATACTCGTACATAGATTTAATATTTTCAATATTGTCAAATACCAAAGAGAGATCATCTAAATATCTGAATATTTTGAAATAATATTTGGATCTTTTGCTTATTTCATTTAATATTAATTCATACAAATATCTGCTAGAGCTGGAGTTGAGGAAGATCCCATCGCAACACCATTTATTTGTTTATAAAACTATGATTAATTTTTGGTCTTTGCGTTAAAAACTTTCGGAAAATGTATTTTAAATTTTTTTTACAATTAGTAAAGTATTATAATTTCGGCAAGGAATAAATTTTCTTCAACCGTACTGTAGCCATACTCAACAGCACAATTAAACTTATAAATTTTTTTTGAACATTTTCGGCTTCTGAAGCCGTTTTCAAGAAAAACTTAAACCTAAACGAAATTAACAATAATGCGTGAAAACAAAGAAAATTAGTTGTTTACGCATGAATGATTTTACATTGTGACGAATAACTTAAAGCAAATACAACTATGAAGCAAATTTTTAGTTGCATTAAATTACTTAAAAAGTGAAATTAAATAGAAATTTTAAAATAAAAATAAAAAAAATTAAAATTAAAATTAAAAAACATTAATAGAAATGAAGAACCATTTGCATAATCAACGATGTAAATTAGGATTACCCTTTTTAATAAATAATGTTTTGTGTATTTTTGTGTAAAATTCCGTTTAAAACTTTTTTATTATTTCAAAGGAGTTAAAATTTAATTTAACAAAAGAACAAACATTGCAACACATTATGTGATTTTTTTTATTGGACTTGATACTTGAAAGTTGAAGTCCAAATGCTCCCTAGCTCTGGTATCAAGCGCAATAAAAAATCACATAATGTGTTGCAATGCTTGTTCTTGCGTTAAAGTAAATTTAAACTCCATTAGAAGATTATCGGTAGACAGTTCAGCTTCTCTTTTAACACGAACGTCGATCACAGAAGAAAACAAGTTCGCTGAGACATTACAGAAATCAATGATGGAACGCTGTCCCACCGAAGCTCTATATCAACTGTACTTGTGAATCTTCTTGTGCTAAAAAAATGTATTCGTTATGAACTGTCCATTGTTGGCACAGAACTGTAACAAACACCTTCCGTTTCTGTTAATGTCGGAGTCTTCTTGTCCTGCGATAACACCCTTCCATGTCTTGTCGTCAGTACCCACATGTGCATTGAAATTACCCCGTAGGTAGGAGTCCTACTCTTCCTCCAAGTGGGACCCAATTAGTGACACAGTGAGCCAGGCTAGGGATTACAAAAATGCCTACCCCTGCCTGAGTAGACATGGTTGCATCTACACCTGGGTAGAAAAGTTTCCAGTCTTCATTTAACTCAACAGTATCAGAGCCACGACACTGGGTAGTGGAAACTCCAACAATATCAAGATGATACTGCTCTGCCTCCCAAACCAGTTCCTGTTCTTTTGCATTAAGTGAAGTGACGTTCCAGTTTCCCATGCGAAGATCCCGACTTTTGGGACCAACCCGAGTACAGATACTGTGCGCTGCCCCCCTTTTCTTCCCCAAATGCTTAGCAAGTGCATTGATGGTTTTCCAGATACTGTCAGCTTGTGGGGAAAAATGTAGCTTACGTCTCCAACGAGCTCCTCTGCCTAAAGCCCAAAGGCGGACATTTTTATCCTGCGCGACGCTCGATGCAGTATGAATATTGTCATTCGGACTATTCATTTTGCTACATTTGTTAGATTACTTTTGGTCTGTTTCTCATCTTCGATTTTACCGCCATGGTCAGCCCTGAGAGGAGTTGAAAACTCCAGACGGCACTGTTTTTAAGATCACAGAAAATGCAAACCCCTCCACCATGCTAAGGTAAAAATCTATAGGAGAGGTATTATATATATATAGGAGAGATATTGTGTAATTTTAGGTTTTTTTAAATCATTGGCGAAAACGTTTAATAAAAGAAATTGTTATACATTCAAAAATTTAATCCATCTATGAATATTGACAAGAAATTTATTTCATTGTATTTATTAAACACTTAATACTTCTTTATTTTACCTTAACAATAGTGTTGCAAATATTTAAACTCGGTGTTTATTTTTTGTTTCAAATTTTAAACCGCTTTATTTCGTATACGCCCAAATTGCTGTTGTACCAATTTCATTTTCAACTTACACGCAGATAACTCCGTTTTATTTAGTAGTATATGTTGGCAATATTTTATTCTGTTACGTCATAAATTCTCTAAATTTAAATTTTGAAATTCACAATTAAATATTTAGTTTAACGCAGTTGATGATGAAATGAGTTATAATTCCAAAACATGCTCAATAGAACAATGTTTTAAAATATATTGGCTTTACGTTTTACAGTATTTTTAAGTAATTTAATAAAACTAAAAATTGGGTTTATTATTGTATTTGCTTTAACTTACCGTAGATACTCGACTATAAGTCGACCTCGAGTATAAGTCGAGGTAGAAAATTTACTAGATTTTGAAGAAAATTTGTTTTTTTTATTTTTTTTTATTGACGCGTCTATAAGTCGAATTCATTTTATCTGTCAAATTTTTCTGAAAAAAACCTCGACTTATAGTCGAGTATCTACGGTATTCGTCACAATGTAAAATCATTCAAGCATAAATAATTAATTTTCTTTGTTTTCACGCATTATTGTTAATTTCGTTTAAGTTTTTCTTGAAAAGGGCTTAAGAAGCCGAAAACGTTCAAAAATAAAAAATTTTATGAACTTATTGTGCCGCTGAGTTAAGTATTATACTCGAAACGTTAAAATAAAAAAATTAATCTTCCAGTATGGCTCTCTTTTCTATTTCAATTATGCTAAATTTTGAAAAATTGAAAACATTAGGCAAAAACTGCTCAGCCAATTCAACCCACAACATTTTTTTGAAAAAACAAACGTTTATTTTATCGTTAAACATTTTTAGCTTATTCTTTTTATTACATTTCATTTATTTCTTATTTTCGATCACTATTAAATAGTTCACACAATAAATCATCAATATTTTAAAAAATCAGTAAAGGAAAGAAGCAACACGCCGTCAGACGTTAAAACATGCGAAAAATGATTAAAAAATGGAAGTACAAAACAGTAGAAAGCATGGCCGCAACACCTTGATCAGGTAAAATAGAAAAAATTAGAAAGAAAAAATTTTAAAGATAGAAAATTTTAAAGATAGAAAAAATTAGAAAGATATTTAGAAAGTGCAAGTACAAAACGGTAGAAAGCATAGTCGTAACACCTTGATCAGGTAATATAAAAAAATAAATAAAAAAAAGAAAAAAAAAAGAAAGAAGAATACATAAAACATCACAAGAAAACTAATCAAACAAATTTAAAGATTATATAACCAATGTATGACTAGTCCCGTAATGATAAGGAGGGCACAGCTTACGAAGATAGAAATTTAGCTCCACTGAGCAAGATAAATAACAAAAAACCATCTGTAAAATGAAACCTCCCAGATCGGGAAACCTTTTCTAAATGCATATAATAACAATACAAAGAATATGCAAAAAATTAAAGCAATCAGAAATCAAATAATAAGCAAACAATTTAAAATATGATAAATGGCGTAAAAGAATTATGTCAGTCGAAGTTGATAGTTTAAAAAATAATATGTATATATCTATACATAAAGTAGCAATTATAAATGATTTGTTTCAAAAAATATAAATAAAATAAATCATACAGTAATAATAAAAAAAACACGTGTTACAAAACAAATTAATAAATAAAAAAATAACATTTTTGAAAAAATAAAATTAAGACCAGCAAAATAGCAAAATAAACCAATTAAACAAAATATTAAGGTTAGTAATAGTAACAGTTGTTTTTTTAAAGTAATGGCAAAAAAAACTAAAACTTATTTTGTACGTGTTTGATTCAAGTAAACAGTAATTTTGTTGTTTTGTTGTTTTATGACGGGACTCATTTGTAGTTTCAGTTTGCTGATCTTTCGATTCAAAACATTTCTTAAACTATAGACAAATTCAAACCATCATTACGCAGACCAATCATGCACTGTTTATGCAATCTTTTAGTTTGTTTGACTATTTTCCTTGTAATATTCTATATGTACATGTATTTTTCTTTTTTTCGCATTTCCTATATTTTACCTGATCAAGATCAATAAGGGCAAACGGAGCGCCACATCGCCCCCCCTCTAAAATACATCAAACAGTAACCCCCCACGCAAGATATTGCTCTATTTTTTCATGACAGCAGCAGGACGGTGGCACAGCTAAAATAAAGACCTTTTTTTTGGAGATCATGTTGTTTTGATACATTAAAAAGTGGCCCTTTCTAAAAAAATGACTTTTTTTAGCAATCACACTTTTTTAGAACACTAAACAGGGCGTCCCTAAAATGAAGGCCTTAACCCCCTTTTTTTAAAGCTCAATTTGTTTTGATACACTAAAAAGTGGCTTCCCTAAAACAATAAGCTTTTTTTAGAGATCGCTTTGCCTTAAAACACTAAAAATTCCCCTCTTACTTTTCTTACAGCGGGCTTCTCTTTTTGAAAGGCCATCACTGTGCGGCCATGCTTTCTACTGTGCAGATTTTGTACTTTCATTTTCTAAATATCTTTTACATGTTTTAACGTCTGACATTTTTCTGCTTTTTTTTTCGCGATCTTTTTTAATATTTATGATTTATTCTGTGAACTATTTAACAATTATCAAGAATAAAATGAATGAATGAATGATTAAATATTTATCTGGAGTAAATATTTTCAAAACAAAATTTTATAATCATCTCATTCAAATAAGAATATAAGTAATAAAAGAGTCCTGAGCGCTGTTAGAACTATCTTTTCAATATAAAGTTTAAAATTCAAATATTTTTCAAATTAAGATCCTGTTTACGACACAGTGGAATCTCATCCTCCACCGATTCCTGTTGAACAAATCTTAGATCAATACAAGATGAAGCGGAAGGACGAGGATCAACTTTTTCAAATGGAGTTTAAAGTGAGTTGCCTCCTGATCAATTGAGGAGTTGGAAAAAATTAAGGTTTTCATAGACAGTTGAGTTTATATTAAAGTTTTTCTGGGAGCGTTTGCCTGATGTTTTTCTGTTTAATTCTATTGTTAAAAAACTTTTTATAATATTCTATTGTTATAATTCTATTGTTAAAAAACTTTTTAAATAATTATATAAAAAACTTTTCCCGCTTTTAGGTGGACCTTTGTGATTTAGTTAAAAACTTGAATGTTGACACTTCTGTGGCAAAGCTGAAAGAAAATATTTCCAAAAATCGCTACAAGAATATTCATCCGAGTAAGAAAGCTGATGTTGTTGCAGTTTTATGAGTATAAAAAATTGCTTAAAAAGTCTACATGAAAAAAATCTTAAATATCAAAATCAGGGGTGCCCGACCCCGGCCAGCAAAGCCTTTTGGTGCGTCCCGCCAAGAAATTTTTAACCAGATGCTCAATCATCTTGAATTATTGCAGTTTCCCTAAACCAGCCTTTCTCAACCTGCGTGCCGTGAAAGATTCCCAAATGTGCCGCAAAACTTTTTGAAAAACGTTTCTACGGCGATGTCCAACCTGCAATTATTAGGCATTTAATCGACAAAATAAAACCTGAAATAGAGTGAAGGCCTTTTTTTCTTAAAAATATCTAATTTTGGAGAATAAAATTGCAAATTAGAGCCTAATTTTGAGTGAGGGCTTTTTTTCTTTAGAGAACACTTGTTTTGGTGACGGAATAAAAGATTCTGATCTAAAATGTAAAATCTTCGAACTAACTTGCATGAAAACATCACTTTGATTACTGCCACAATTGGGGTCCGAGGTAAACTTCCAGACGAATATTTGGTTCGCGGCAAATAAAAGGTTAGGTATCAAAACGATAAAAGCAAGATATTTTTAATCTGCAGCAAGTGAATAGGCCGTTTACTGAATTAAAATCAAAAATTATTAAGTTGTTTTTAGTGAAGAAAATCATCATTTTCCATTCGTCTGTTGATACCTGGACTTTATCCTGAAATATCTGGGTCTTCTAATTGTCTGCAGCAACGCCTCGACTTTTCTCCATCACTAATATCTTTAATAGACAAGTTTCTTTTTTTCATATCATGTTTCATCATCTCCTTCCTGGTTTTCTTCGGTCTTCTTTTCTCATATTTCCCACTATTCTCTTTTCGTAAACTCTTCTCAACAAGTCTCCTCATTTATTCTCTGGAGATGTCCCAACCATTTTAGATGATGCGATTTTAAATATTCTTCAATGTCATCAACATCAATGAGTAAAGAAAATAAATTATTAATTTTTTAGGATGTCGAAACAAATATGCAAAGACATTTTTGCTCGTCTAACATAATGCTTTCCAAAACTTTTTCGGCTACCCAAATGTTAAGTATAAATCATTAAAAAAATTTTGGTCACCTAAGTTCCAAACTACACTCTATATAATAAGCTTTTTGTGTTTCTTTTACAAAACATGTCTGTGACGATGAGAATTAAATTGCTGGTTTTGTACGTACGAAGCTTTGCAGCTTTCCAGCAGTAAAGCATGGTATTAAGTAATGAAAAAGAGTCGCTAACTTAATTTCTGGTCGCGATTCAGCGGTTGAGAAGCACTGATTTAAGTTGATTTAATTTATGCAAATAAGTAGTTTTTATAAAAGTTTGTGGCAGTAATTGTTACATGACAGGCAACGAACATCGCGTTGTGCTGAACAGTCCCAGCGATGTGTTGAACTCGGATTACATCAACGCCAGCTTTATTGATGTAAGTTGCTTTGCTTCACTCTCATGTCGCAAATTTAATGTTTTGTTAAGCTAGTCACAAAAGAGATAGTGCAAAACAGCTAGCAGCAAAAGAGCAGCTACAACAAAAGACCTGGTTTTAAAAAGCTAGTTCTACAATGAAGTTGCTAACCCTAACAGCAAACTCTAACCCGAGCCCTAACCCTGACCCTAAACCCTAACCTTAACAATTTTTGTTACACGCTCTTTGTGGTCTAGCTCTTCTGAACTAGCTTTTTCGTGACTACCTCTTATGAAGGCACAACGAGCATTGTATATCAAAAAATAAAATATTCTATATACGAAAGACAAAAATTTGTGGTTATAAAAGCAAAAAAATTTAACTACTTTGTCAAATTTTTGCTCGTCCTTCATTTCGACTTTCTTTTACTTTACATTTGTCATGAAGCCGATGTGGTATACAGGGTCACAATCACCCCTCAAAATTCATCGCAGCTCAAGGACCGAAAAAGAAAACGATTATCGATTTCTGGAGAATGATTGTTCAAAACCGATGCTCCGTGATCGTTATGGTTGCACAGATCACTGAAAAAGGCAAGGTAAGAAATTTAATGATTCCAACTTGCAATGGTTCGTCTATGATTACTCACCTACTATAAAGAAATCTGCAAATCAAATTTATTTAATAAAATTGTATAAAAAAGAAACTAGAATTTTTGTTACTGCAACAAGTAGATAAAGAAAAAATTGAAAAAATATTTAATGGTAAATGTTATTATAAAATATAAAATAAGTTAGTAATGATTTGTAAGCAACTAAAAAACTAAAAAACAGTTTAGTTTAAAATTGCCATTTGTTAGTTTTGAAAAATTATTCAATGACGTATAATTTATAATTTCGACGAGAAATAATTTTGTTTAACCATAATGTTGCGATACTCTGCAGCACAAATAAATTCATAACAATTGTTTAAACGTTTTGGCTTCTTAACCTTTTTTCAAAAAAACTTTGAACTTAAAATGAAATCAAAAGTAATGCAGGCTAACAAAGAAAATTGATTATTTATGCACGAATGATTTTACTAATAACAACTAAGTAAAATCAAATAAAATTATAAAGCGAATTTTACTTATTATATTGCTATTATATTATTTTATTTTCTCTATATTTATCCTCCTGACCCGCAGGAAAGCGACGGAGGCGCTATACAGTACGTAGGGCAACTATCAAGCAATTACCCCGACCTGCTTCACGAGATGCTAAGATATTGCTGTCCGCTTGTAATTTAATAGAGATATGACTGTAATTCAGAACTGCTTGCCAAGACCAACTGGAAGGAGAAAGTGTCGTAAAGTGTCTATCCCAAAGACACAACAAAATGGCGCCAGACTATGTCCACCACAATCCCGGCGTTCTAACCCTTGACCACTCTGCCGACCAGTTTGGAGCTTTATTATATTATCAGATATTTAACAAATGAAAGTAAATTAAAAAATTTAAATTAAAAGAAATGAAAAAAGAAAAGAAAAAAACTAGAAAAAAAGAATTATTTCCATAAAGTTATCGATTTAAACTGAGATTACATTTTTTTAATAAATAATGCTTCGTGTATTTTTGTGTAAAATTCCGACTTGCACTTTTATACTATTTTAAAAAAGTTTAAATCTAATTTGACAGAATAATTTATACTTCTATTTTGAATTCTGGTTTAAAAGAGTTTTAATTTAATTTGTATCAAAAATTTATAATCTTAGTTTAATTTTTATTTTTAATTTTAATTTTAAATTATTTTATACGTTTATGCAATGGAGACAGTGAAAATGACTACATAGTCTTCCACATCCACTGCCACCTTCAGACACAATAAGCATAAACCTTGCAGCACTTTGTAAAAGAAAACCTGTAAAAAGCAATAATCAAACAATAAAAAGCAAACAAGCGGTAGTAACTCGTTGGCCACATCGTCGTTGTCGTAATCGTTTGGAAAGGCATCCACTCCAGGTCAAACGCAAACAGAATTGGGGCTGAGGGTTTATCCTTTTACTACCCCAGGCTGCTGTGCTGCCCTGATCAAATGCTGGTAGTAATGGTGTTAAGCCAACAACGATTTTTGTCATCAAAAACCGTCAGACCTTGTGCTCCTTTAGCATAAATTTATATTAGCATAAATCATTTATATAGCCCGATGTTTGATCAACGTTATTGGAACGTAGTCTGCGGTTTGTTCCGTGGCGAATTCGTGCATGGACAAATGTCACGGTTCAGAAATTTAATAAACAAATCCAATAAAATCCCATAAACAGTAAAACTTATTCCAATGTTAAATGAATCTTTATTCAAATAGAATGAAAAAAGTGGAATTAAAAAAACGTAATTCTAGGTTAAATCGTCAACTTTATGCAAATAATTCTTATTTTCTTTAAAGCGTTTTTTTTTTTTTTTCTTTCTGATTTCTTTTAATTTAAAATTTCAATGTGCTTTTATTTGTTAAATAATTTAATGATATTAAAATTCGCTTTATAATTGTATTTAATTAAACTATTTCGTCACAATGTAAAATCATTCATGCAAAAATAATTAATTTTCTTTAATTTCATGCATTATTTTTAATTTCATTTTAAGTTTAAGTTTTTTTTGTGAAGGGTTTAAAAAGTCAAAACGTTTGAAAATAAAACTTTATGAATTTGTTTGTGCTGCTGAGTATTGCGACGTTTAATTTGTTCGTTAACGTCAATCACCAGGTAGCAAATTAAGATTGCCTTCAAAAAATTTTATTTTTAAAACTGTTTTTTTTAATTTTGAGTAAGAAATAAAATCTATACTTTTGATCACATGTCATGTGAATTTCAAGTTTTTTCTGTTAACAGTATATAAACCACATTTCTGTTATTGGTTTTAATAAAAACAACTTGATTTTGTAATATGACATTTTTGTGTCTTTTAAATGGTAGAGCTTGCTTTTAAACAAAGTTGTTTTAAAAAATTCGATAATTATTTAATTTTTTGTAAAAATTATTAACCAAGGCATTTGTTACCTTGTTTTATATGCCAAAGAGTGCAATTTTTACAAAAGAATATTTTTTCTTTGCTCGCTTAAACTAGTCAATAAAACCTAATTAACATCATTCAAATTTAAGCTCTAGCTTTTGTTGTACTCATTTCATACACCGAAGCGTGTAAAAGTTTATCGTGCCTTTCTTGCAACACTGGACCTGTACTGTTCATGCGATCACTTACATGTTCGCCTCATAGCTGTAGCGAACTGTTGGTAAAAAACGCGTCAGATTTCATTCGTGAAGCAGTCAAATTCAGACCTCCACGTGACAGTCGGCAATGCTTACCACAACACTAAGTTTAGTAAAAATTGTGAAAAAAACTTTGGTTTCTACTGAATATAGAAATAATTTTCTATTCTTCTGCATGATTTTCATAAATGATTTTCATAATTTTTTCAAATAAATTTTATTCGTTGACTTAAAAAAGTTTCGTATTAAATTCTGTAAAATAAGCCGTTTATGGAAAGTTAACAAAGAGTAAGCAAATAATTATAGTTATTTTAACGATAAAAATATTTCCACTTTTTATAAATTTACAGGAAAAATGCGCTAAGTACTGGCCCGATCCTGGGGAACAAGTGCAGCACGGTGACGTTGTAATCGAGGCAAAAAGTGAAGTCAGCTACGGCGAGTTTCGAGCCATCTACCTTGATGTCACCAACACTGCTGATGGAGTAAGAAGTTTTTGTTGTTGTTGGATTGATGTTTCAATAAATAACGCTTTGTTTTGCAGAGCAAATTGGAGGTAACACATCTTCAATATTTGAGCTGGCCTGACCACGGAGTCCCCCCTACAACCACCGGCCTATTGAGACTGCACCAAGCAGCTTGTTTTGCTCAATCTAACAGTCCGTCCCCAATGGTGGTCCACTGCAGGTGGGGCGTGGTTATGTTGGATCAAGAAAAATTTTTAAAAGTTATTTACAACTTAAAGTTAATTCCCAGCATTTTTATTGAACCATGAGATCTTATTCCGTTTAAATAAAATCTTGATAATTACCAAAACAGAACAAAACAAAGTGTAGCGGTAAGCAGCGCTGTGATAAAAGATATAATTATGTAAGCTCTGCATATTCGATTATGCACCTATTAAAAATTTGAATCTGTTTTTCTATTTCCTGCAACTGATTAAAAGTTAAATAAACGGTTAAATTGTGGGCCCTGCATGATACGGAGTCAGGATCAATAATTTTTGTTGTAGTGCCGGCGTGGGGAGAACGGGAACCTTCATCACTCTCGATATTCTTATCAATCAAATCAAGGAAGAGAATCAGATTGATGTCTTTGGGATCGTCTACAAAATGCGGTCACGGAGGAACGAGATGGTTCAGAGTTTGGTAATTCCGCTACCCTTCAAACTTGTCTCTAAATAGTTTCACTGAGGGGACAACCATTAAGCTTTCTTGTTTCAGGACCAATACATCTACTTGTACAAGCTGGCTGCTGAAATCTATCACATCGGTGACACTGATGTTGACGTTTCTCAATTCTTTGCGTACGAAGAAGCTCTGCAGATACAGTAATTAACTAATTCTTCTTTCAGTTTATCGAATGAAGTTCTATTTGTATTTTCTTTAACATAAACTAAGTTTTATTATAATTCAACGACTAACATCAATCCACAGCAGAAGCAACAACAATCGATTCAATCAAGTTAGATCTATAATTTCATGCAGGTTTTGCTCAATAACAAGCTTGCTTCTCGTTCTGTACATCTGAGATGTACTGAACGCTGTTTCAATGGAGATTGTGATTGATACAGTGTTGGTTTAATTATCAGCTTTGTCATCGACATATTGGTCTGCTTTTGAAAAAGAAACTTTAAGTCGTTTTTCTTTGCTTTGCTGTTCTGAAATGGAGCCCTATCTGTCTAGTTATGTAGTTAGTAAAATGCAAAATTTGACTGGACCGCTTCACTAACTTGCTAAAAAATGAAAATTACTTTGTAGCTGAAAGCCTGAGTAATTGCATTTGATCTATTATTTAATATTATTCAAGCGCGAAAACTGGAAAAATTTGAACCTGGCATTTTTTATCATTATTGTTACAACAATGTATATACAATTAGCTGCTTGAGGTGTGGAAACCACAAACAGAAAGTTGTGCCAGCCATTTAAGTTTTTAACTTTTTTAGCTGGAGCAGTGTTTCCCAAACTTTTTCAGTCAGATTCAGTCAGGCGCCCCCTTGGTTTTCAGAGCGCCCCCTCGCTTCTTTTTTAAGTGAAAAGGATGTTCGACAGAGAATATTTATCTGTAATTTTGCTATTTTTCTCCCAAATTTTTGGTGATCTCTAAAAAAAAAGGTCTTCACTTTGATTTCATCTGTAATTTTGCTATTTTTCTCCCAAATTCATTGTGATCTCTAAAAAACTAAAGGTCTTTACTCTGAATCGATCTTGTATTGAATACTTTGGGAAACACTGCTGCAAAATTTAATCGTCCTTCATGTATATTTTCTTCTCATTGTTTCCTATCGCCCCCTTGTTCTCTTACCGCCCCCTAAATCTCGCCAACGCCCCCTGGGGGGCGGTAGCGCCCACTTTGGGAACCACTGAGCTGGAGTCAACAACAAGCTGTAGTGTCCTGACGAGTCCTAACTAGGACAAAACAGGTATGTCGGCACTTGCTTGTTAATTGACTTGACCAATTCTAACTAAATATATATATATATACAGTATAGATAATTAACTTACAGACCACAAAATTTTTTTTAATTTAACATTAATTTTATTTGCCCAAACAGACTGTTTCGCCTGCCTGGGCTCGTCAGGGGGCTGTTAAAAATCTGAAAAATAAAAAATAAAATAAATAAATAAAAATACATTTTAAAATAAAGCGCTTGAATGCCGACGAAAAGCGTAAAACAACAACAAGAAAATACTACGGTTACAATATTGATCGATAAATGACTTTTATTGCCAAAGAAAAAGTGTTTTTTACGTAGCTTGCTCTATTTTTTGAAAATAATGGGTAAATATGAACAGTTTGCATTAAAAATGCGTTAAAATTAGATTAAATAGTCTGCACATTGGAAATACAATAAAAAGATGCTAAAGAAATGCGTTTAAAAATGACAATTATTAGGATACGGATTAAAATTAAAACAGTAAATCAAGAAATATTATTTGGTTCAACCCTCCTTGCAATGATGAAGTCAACACTAATATTGGCAAATAATTTTTTACCCTTCTCAATAAACACTTTCCACCCAGCAACAAATGTCAAGTCACTAACTAAATTACTTGCGACCAGTCGAGACTGCTGGGATTTATTCGGATAATATACTAGTATTAGTAACGAAACAAACGAATTACTAATAACAATAACAACAATTATAATACAAATAATAATATGAAATAATACTATGAAATGAAATTTCCGAAGAATATTTTCCGGCACGACTGCTCGCTACAACCTTGACTCTATAAAAAGGCGGGAAAAAGGCAAAGGCGAGAACAAAGAAATTCTTAACTTCGCGAGCACATGGAAAACTGAAAACTTCGGAGAAACTGGAATAATTCAATAGGAGCGAATCTAACAACAAATACCACAAATTTTTTAACAAAAACAACATAAAACTGAGCTATAGCTGCATGCCAAATGTGAAATCTATGATAAATAAGCAAAACACTTCACGCCTAAACAACTCAGACAACAAAGTAGACGCCAAATAATGCAGCTGTAGATCAAATAAAAGCTGCCCACTTAACGGAAAATGTTGCAGAAACTCATTAGTTTACAAAGCCTCCCTAAAGCCGGTGAAACTGACTAATTTTATTACGGCAGCTGCGAAACATCATTTAAACTCCGATATAATAACCATAACCAATCCTTCAAAGACAATAGAAAAATTAACTCCATCAAATTATCAAAAGCCGTTTGGAAATTATAGCAATCAGAGCAATCGCTAGAAATAAGATGGAAAATCGTACAACACGCAACTTCATACCAATATGTTTCAAAGACATGCAACTTATGCTTATCAGAAAAATTACAAATATTTCAGACTGACCCAAAAAAATTACTGAATAAACGCTCGGAGTTGGTCTCAAAATGTCGACATCGAAGTAAATTTAATTTACGAAGTTTTAATTACGCTGGCAGTTAATAAATATATTTACAAACTCGGTTTACCTTATTTTTACATCACACATTTATCCACTTTCTTGATCAGCAAATAAAATAACCCATCTCCATATTACATACTTATCGAACAAAAACATTCTTAAATTATACCCTGTAAAAAAAATTTACTGTTTTAATTTTAATCCGTATCCTAATAATTGTCATTTTTAAACGCATTTCTTTAGCATCTTTTTCTTGTATTTCCAATGTGCAGAATATTTAATCTAATTTTAACGCATTTTTAATGCAAACTATTCATATTTATTCATTACTTTCAAACAATAGAGCAAGCTAGGTAAAAAACATTTTTTCTTTGGCGATAAAAGTCATTTATCGATCAATATTGTAACCGTAGTATTTTCTTGTTGTTGTTTTACGCTTTTTGTCGGCATTCAAGCGCTTTATTTAAAATGTATTTTTATTTATTTATTTTATTTTTTATTTTTCAGATTTTTAACCGCCCCCTGACGAGCCCTGGCAGGCGAAACAGTTTGTTTGGGCAAATAAAATTAATGTTAAATTAAAACAAATTTTGTGGTTTGTTAGTTAATTATCTAACCGCTCTGACTCGATGTCATCGAGCACTTTCCTGATGAACACCGATTAAAAAATTTTGAAAATTTCTATATATACAGTATATATTTTTAATTTGTTTAAAGTTCTTCTGGTTCCACTGGCTTTGAAAAACAGTTTAGACTACTAGAAGTTGTTCCTTCCTTCCTTATGAGAACCAAAGCAGGCCAGAAATCAGTTAACCAAGCCATAAACAACGATGCAAATCTTCTTCCATGTAAGTCTTACTAAAAATTATTTCATAATAATGATTTCTAACTGATGACTGTTCCTCAGATGATAAAAATCGCGCATTTGTGAGCATGACTTTAAACGACAAAGATCTTCCTTACATCAACGCTTCTTACATCCAGGCGTACTTAGCGCACTCCTACTTTATTGTTGCTCAGGATCCTATTCCACAAAACATCTATTTGTTCTGGCGTTGCGTCATCGATCACCAGATCACATGCGTTGTCATGATTACTGACGTAAGTTCACTCAAAATTTGTTTCACCCAACACTATCGTGCCAGGCAGTAAACACTTAGTTACCAGGATGAAACCACGTGCGAGAACTACTGGGGGGATCCGAACGTGTTGGTCAGGTTCGAGGACGTGTCCGTGCGGAGCGCAGGAGAATTTGATTGTTCTACTCATATGGAAAGAAGTATTGAAGTTTATAAAGAAAATGAAGCGGTAAGCAGCGAACCTTTATTACGTCACAACGTTTCATCTCATCAGTAACAGTTTTGATATTCCGTTTTTTTCGAAAAACCTTAGATCTTAGCTTTGAACCATTTTTCTCAATCGGTGCCCATTTGGGGTGCCCGTAATTTTGAGGGCTTAGGTTTTCCCATTGAAATTGAAGTTAATAATATTTTTTCAATTATTAGCAATCCGAGGCTCAGGAAAATTAATTCAAAGCTTCAAAAAATATAACATTAAACGGAAAAACATTAAAAAACTTCGCAAAACATCTTTAGAAGCAATTTACAAGTGTTTAAATAGACTCTGGAGTTTTCTAATTAATTGTGCCTTGAAATACAAAATTTTCATTGATTTAAAAGATTATATAATATTTACTTTCAAGTTAACATAAGAAATTCATGGTTTTTAAAAACTGTGTAGCAGGAGGTCCAACTGCCAGCGTAAAGATTTTGAAGGGCCCGCTGGGTATTTCCCGAAATGACATAACTGAATAAAGAAATCGTGCAACCCGAGACGTTAGCCATGCAGTAATGCCTTTTCGGACAAGTAAAGATTTTTTGTCTTTACTCCGTTTGAAAAATAAAAAAATTCTTTAAATTAAACATATTTTTACTTGCTGCTATTTTGATAAGCCTAAATGCCTTGTATCAAAACAATTGAACGCCCCTGCGGTAGTCTACAGTGCACTGTACCTTTGCACAGTTTCCATTGTATTGTTGAATAAATTTGAAGTCTAAAAGTGCTTATAGTGAACTGCATTGTAATGCTTCCAATTAAACTTTGCTATTCTGATTATTATTGCTGTGTGTTGTAATGTAATAAGTTGACAAAAAGTTAAATCTAAATTTTCTTACATTTTTTTGCAAAGTAAATCGAAAGCTGAACAAAAAAATTTTGATCTAACTTACTTAACTAAAAAAAATTTCAATCTGACAATAATACCTTTGGCATCTACAAAAACAGAGATAACTTATCGTTTGACGTTTGCCCTTGACTTTGTCCTGCTAGTCAGGAAGATAAATTTTAGATGTGATGATGATAATGATGACAAAGAAGTATTACCAAAGTGTATCATTTTGATGGTATAAAATTCATTTTCGTATAAAAAGTTTAAAACTTTTATTTTTTTACTATACAGGGTGGAAACACCACGTGTGGACTTACAATTTATTTAATAATTAAAGATACAACACCAATAAAGCAAACAAAAAGTGATATAATGAAAGCATAACCTTTTGACTTTCACTACAAATAAGCATTATTTGAAGTAACCGCCCCTTGGAGCAAATGAGTCGACAAAATCTGGGGATCAATTGGCCACACACAGCACGCAAGGTATCTACCGGTATTTCTTTCCAGCATTTCTGAAGTTTAGGTTTTAGGGCCGCCACACCCCTATGAGACATTGAAAAGACCCTCTGCTTAAGTATGGACCAGACCCCAAAGTTCATGGGGTTTAAGTCTGGAGAGCTGGGAGGTCAGAGATTCTTGGGTAAAAATCCGTTAAAATTTGCCTGACACCAATCTTGGATAAATTTCGCTGTATGCGATGTTGCACCGTATTGCTAAAATGTTATTCTATCTGGTTCTGCCTCTAAACCAACCCAGGAATGAACTGTCTCTTTCAGAATGTGTAAATAAACGGGTTGGTTTATTTTGACTCCTTTTTCGATGAAAACGAGGGACATTTTCAACCTGGAACCGGTCACACCAGACCAGGCCATTACTGAGGCTGGTGTTTGTCTTTTGAATAAAGATCTTTCCTCAACAGGGACTGCTTTCCTGCTATCAGCCCAATAGCGATCATTATAACAGTTGTGCACCGCCTGAACGGTGAACAACTTTTCGTCGGTCCAGAGCACTGGAGGCTGTGTGCCATCGAGTTGTCTTTGAAGAAGCTTTTCCCTCTTTGGAGTCTCATCATTTTTGTTTGCTGGGAAAGGAGTTGCCACTTCACTATTTTATACGGGGTTTTCTTGAGATCATTTTTGAGCAATTTTTGCATCGTTATACACTATGATTGATGTTTGCATCCTTTGCCAGTTGCCTATAGCGCTTCTTCCGCAATTCCTCTGAATCTTCTGCCGTGTGCTCTTTATGAGTTGCGAAATCCTTATAGGTCGAGGAGTAGTAGTTCTTACACGTGGAATGCTTCTGCCTGCTTCTTTGACCATTTTATCACTTTATAGACACCAGATCAACTCCCACTACCCTGCAAAAGTTTGAAGATTTCAGAACCCTTCTTTTCTTGGTGGTAAAGCCTTTCAATCGTCTTTCGTATATCCTCCAGGTCACAAAATTTAAAGCCTTTTCTTTATTTGGCAATAAGATTTAGTAAATATATGCTATGAGCTACTTATTTAACCTGTGAAATGGTAAAGATTGACATATTATTAATAATTATAAATTATACAAAATTAGTCCACACTTAGTGTTTCCACCCTGTAAATAAGGAGATTTTTGTGTCCCTTGTGATTTCGGAAATAGCGTAATCGATCATATACGTATTTATGATGATATAAATCTGACTAAAAAAAAACACAAAATACAAACCACCAAAGTTTACCGAAATTTTAAACTATGCTTTGGTGATTATAGAATCCTCATCTGGTAACTCAAATTATCATCAAACAATGGGGAAAGACCGATACACCCTCCGCAACGGCTGTTCTTCAATTAGTAAACATCTTAGAACAACGTTTATCTGAAGCTACTGTTGTGAGAGGGAAGAAAGTGGGTTCCCTCATTCACTGCAGGTTTGTATTATTGTGGTATAAAAGATCGCACATGTAATGAAACCTTAATGTTTGTATCAAGTAGTCTTATTTCTTAAGGAGAATTATTGGTAAATTTAACTCGTGGTTTGAACAAATACATGTTTTGGATTTAGATTGCTTATCGCGAATCTCTCTCTCCACGTAAAAACTTGATTGACAAATACTCTTATTTTGTACTTGTAATCCTATAGATAATATATATACGAATAAATTACTGAAAACAGTTACTACGAAATACATACAAAAAAAACAAATCAAAGGTACTCACAAAAGTTTAGGAATGTGGAGAGCCAAATAACTTTAAGTAGACGATCGCGATTCCGAAGTTCAAAAACAATTAGCTGCACTTCGGCCAAAATTACTTTTACCACTTAGATGACGAATAAATGAGTGTTTTTCTCTGACAAAAGTTATTTATATTCTGAGGGTTTTTTGGTAATTAAATTTGAAATAAATAAAGAAAAAGTTAAAAGATGAGAAATTCATAAGGACAAAAGGACGTATATGTGTCAAGTCATTGTGCCTTAAATTAGAAGGAAAGTTAATAAGGGCGCAAGGAATTCAGATAAATGACAAACTATAGTGCACGAAATAGAACATTATACCGTTGCGAATTGGTCACAGTTCAAGTCGTTGTGCTTTAAATTAAAAGGGAAGTTAATAAGGGCGAAAGGAGTTCAGATAAACGACAAACTATTGTGCACTAAATAGAGTTATTATACCGTCGCGAATTGGTCGCAGTTCGAATCATTATGTTTTAAATTAAAAGGAAATTTAGTTTTAGATTACTTCAAAACAAAAAGTGTTCTTTGTTTGAGACCAAAACAATACATGACAACGAACAAGGAAGGAAACTCTCACAAGCAAAGTTCCCTCTAAGAGCTTGCTTAATGTGCGCGAAATGAAACTTGTGTGAGCAGTGGTGGATGTTCAAATTTTGGGGGTCCGAGAAAAGGATTTTTGAAAATCGACGAACAGAAAAAAGGAAAATTTTGATCTGATCGTTCACTTTTTCCTCCAGAAATCAAGGTGTTCTTTAAAAAAAAAGGTCTTCACTTCACTTCGATTTCGTCTTCGATTTTTTTATGATACTCCCGAAATCATGGTGTTATCTAAAAAAAAAAAAAAAAAAGTCTTCACCTTGAGGCGAATGAAGTCGAGACGAAAAGGAGGGTACTTTTAGATCGATTCTAGGTAAAGACGTTTTTTTTTTTTTTTTTAGAGAACATCTTGATTTTGGGAGAAAAAGTGGAAAACGAAGTCAAATCTTTCTTTTTTTCTGTACTTCGATTTTTAAAAATCCTTTTCTCGGGTCCCTCAATTTGAATATCGACCGCTGTGAGCAGCTTGCTTCTGATTGAAAGGATGTATTTAACCTGTCTTGTTGATAATTATGCGGTGCGCGGCAAAACGCAAGTACTGCGCGGGGTTTCTGGACTAGCTGCGCGGCTTAGAGAGAACGTTGTTCACAAGTGTTTGAAAAAATATTAAAAAAAGTCTAATCTGTTCTTAATGTAAAGAAAATAAAATTTTTTCTCATGATGTCACAGCACGTGATATTATCCCCTGATAACTCTGTCATAATGCGATTTTAGAACATTTACAATATACGTAAAACATTGCTTTGTTTTCATTTAACCGAAAGAAAATTGCATTCAAGACTAAAGAAACTTGCGAACGAAATTTGTAGTTTGCGTGGCATCACTTGTAAGCTATTAACTTGTCATAATCACTTCAGAGACGGATCGACTCAAAGCGGGACATTGTGTGCGATCTTCAACCTCATCGAACGAGTCAAAAGTGAGAACGTAGTCGATGTGTTTCGCGCGGTAAAGGACGTCAGAGACTTGAGAATGGGAGCTGTGGGTAGTGAAGAGCAGTTTGAGTTCTGCTACAAAGTCGTCGCCGCGTTCATCGAATCCTTCGATTTGTATTCCAACTTTAAGTAGGCTCTACTGAGGAGGATGATACGTTGGAGTTTCCTGACTATTATTGGGAGCAATAACTCGCTGACAATAAAGTTTTTCTGACCTTTTTTTGATTGGGAGCGGTGATTGTGAATTTGTCTTGATTCCCTCTATTGATAATAGTGATCGGTCTGTAAACCATAAAGTTAATGCTATCAAAGCAAATTATATTTTATTTCACTATAGTATAAGAGATAATTTAAATGTTAAGACATCAAAAATGTTTATTGACTTGCATAAATGAAAACCTTGAAAGTAACTGTTGCGTCACAATGTTATCTTGCCCATAGCTTGCTTTATTTGTCTTTTTGCGTTCTCTAACTATTTCGTGAGGTAGCCATTCGATTCGCTTTCTGTTTAAATGTAAATAAGTGAAGTTCGAGTAAAATATGAAGCAATGTCAGGGAGCTTATTCACACTGGTGCGAAGTTTTTAGCAATATTCTGAATGGTATGCTTCATGACCACTGTCCTTCCCGGCGCTCGTGCAATAGAAAGCGATAGCACCCCACTTCATGTGTTCACTACAAATTACAGTGTTATTTTGATAATGGATGTCAGCTTTTGTTGATCTCGCAACCACTGTATCACAACGACTTCACCCGAGGATATTTTGCTGCCCAAGCTTTTAAACGTTGACTTGTTTGCTAATTTTGTTGATATTTTTGAAAACTTTTGTAATCAAGAAAAAGGAATATTATTAATTCTGTAAATATACTGTATATACAGGTGACGTTTTAAAAATAAATTGTTTGGAATACTTTGTGTATTTACGTTTTTATTGAGAAAGAAGGTTTAATATATCGTGTAAAATGTTGGCCGAGTAGGTGAGAGTATTCTATTGATAGCGAGCGGATCGAGTACAAAGTCACATTCAAACCCCATTTCTCGTCAATAAGTAGTGTTCTTGAGAAAGATAATTCACGGCATTTTTTTCTTTGATTGGCAGTCTTGGCAAGTAGCTCTAATTTCGGTCATGCCGTTAATGAAAATTAAAAACCAAATAAAATTTCAACGGAACAGCAATAGTGAATGGTTTAGTATGGAGTAATTAACAAGAAGTGATTGCTTTAGTATGGGGCAAAAGGGCGGTCGCACCAGGCCCCACCAAAGCAAAATATTGGCCCTTCTTTTCATAGTAGTACCATAACAGCATCAAAAAAGTTAAAATTAAGCAAAGGCCCCTAAAATCTAAAACAATTGTAGCCTGCATTGTAGTCTATTTAGTTTTTAAATATAGTACGTACAGCAATAGTATAAATGTGAACTATTCTTAACAGTTCTCAAAATGTTAAAAAAGTTATCAAAAATTGATCGAAATTTAGCAGCAATAACTCAACAACTAAAAATATTTTTAACAAAAAGAAATTCTTTTTAAATGAAATTTTTTGATTCAATTGTATTTTAGTCAGTTAGACTTATAAGACAGACACACAAAATTTTGACGGTTAATTGCAGCTTTTTTTGTAATAGGCTAGCCATTTTTCAAACGGAAACTTTGATAACTTTTTTGTGAAGTGAAATGGTAACAACAAATGCGTAATACGATTTAAAATATTTGCCTACATATTGCAATTTTAAAAGAAAATTGAATTAAAAATAAACGGAAAAAATAATTTGATTTTAAATGTCAATTTTTGAATAAGCTAAATGGCTTTTCACAATTGATTTTGATTACCAGAATGCTGCATTTTACAAAAATTAACTCAAAACATAAAAAGGCTTTCAATAATAATGGATTAACTTCTACTTTTCTATAAATTCTGTTTAAAGTTTTATTTCAACATTTTTGTTTTAAACTATTCTCCAATTTGAATTTAAAGTTTTATTTAACATTATTCCATCATTGCATTGCATATCTATATTTTTTGTCCTACAAATTATGCAAATATTTGTTTTTTTGCTTTATGAACTACATTAACAACACTTTCCTAAGGTAATTTATTCAGAGGTAACTATCTTTAGACTGGTCCAGATGGTAGGTGCTTTCACGTAGCCTGGGCCGTGAGTAAGTCTGTTAATTGATTTAAAAAATGACAGACCGAAACCGAACCTACCAAAACGGAAGGGTATCCACCCATTCCGATGTTCAGTGTGGGTCTGCTAATCGGCAAACGTCCTTTTCAGGACGGGGCAATGCTAGGATAAAACTGCCCTTTTCAGGGCACATTGCCAACAAGTTCTGAAGACCCACTATTCTTCAGCTGAACATCGAAGGCCTTACTGCAAGCAAGATCAACGTTCTTCATCACCTCGCTATGCAGTCTGAGGCACTTGTCATCCTACTGCAGGAGACCCACTGCACTGATGCCCAGAAGTTGGTACTACCAAACTCCAACTAGCTGGGTCTTCTTTAAGCAAGAAGCATGGCCTTGCCACGTTTATCCACGAGCGACTGAGATACACGCTTTTGGACCAATCTCCACCGACATCGGAGATCGAGTGGCTGTGTGTGGACGTTGATGGCTATAAAATAGTCAACATCTACAAACCACCGCCAACGCGATTGCGAACCCTGGATCTCCCAATGTTTCCTCACCCCTGTCTTTACGCTGGAGATTTTAACTGTCGTCATGCTGACTGGAGTTACGACGACAACAGTCCGGACGGTGAGTGCTTGGCTGGCTGGTAGAGTATTAATTGCTTTGCCCTCCTACATAATGCCAAGGACGCTGCCAGTTTTTATTCCGGCCGCTGGAACACTGGCACCAATCCAGATCTAGCTTTCGCTAGCGTAGGTCCAAACAGTCGCTTACCGGATAGACGTGTCCTTGACAAGTTCCCCAGGTCACAACATCGACCTTCGCTTATTACACCACCAAGGTTTGCTATGGCAGTGCCGAGCATGCCTGTTAAGCGATGGAACTTCCGCAAGGCCAAATGGTGTCACTACATTGCTTTGACGAATAAATTCGCAAAGACTTTGTTGCCGCCTGATTCACTTGATGTGGATGCGGCTTACCAGGACTTCTGTAACACTATTAAGAAAGCAGCCAAAAAGATTATCCCACGCGGGTATCAAAATAACTATATTCCGTGTTGGGATGCAGAGTGTGAATCCCTCTATAAAACCTTTCTACAGTCTCCTCAGGGAGACGACTCAAGTTTGGTTGCTACAGCTCTGCTTGCCAAGCTTGACAGAAATCGGAGGGATTGATGGTCCGAGGCAGTTCGGAGCATTGACTTCTCACACTCTAGTCGAAAAGCATGGAGTATTTTGAACAACCTTACTGGTAGGTCACGACACTCTCCTCGTCACTGTCCGTTTCAACCGATGCTATTGCATCTCAGCTGGTTAGAAATGGGAAATACGAGGCTGTTGACCGCAAGTCATCTCGACTTGTCTTTCAAGAAGTGTCTGACTTTTGGAAGGCCACAACATCAGACCCAGTAAATATCTCTGACAATTTTTCACAGAGAGAATTTGCTGCTGCCCTCCAACATTTAAAACCAGGTAAAGCTCCGGGACCTGATTCCATCTGCTCAGATCTCATCTGCTTATCTGCTTATACTCCATGCTGGAGCTGCTTTGAAGTCCTGGTTACGTGAGTTGCTTTCTTCCTGTTTGTGTCGACTCAAAATTCCCAAGATCTGGAGAAGAGCGCTTGTGGTCGCGATCCCAAAACCAGGAAAGCCCGTGGGGGACCCAAAGAGTTATCGACCGATATCTCTGCTCTGTGTCCCCTACAACATCCTCGAGAGGCTTATCTCGCCCGCGTTGAACCATTAATCGATCCACTGCTCCCCAAAGAGCAGGCTGGGTTACGACGCGGGACGTCTACCGAAGATCAAGTTGTTCTGCTAACCCAGAATATCAAGGATTATTTTGAGGCTAAAATGAAGGCCGGTGCCGTATTTATCGATCTGATAGCTGCTTATGGCACTGTCTGGCACCGTGGCCTTACCTGCAAGCTGTTGAGACTACTTCCGGATAAGCACATGGTTAAAATGATCATGGAGCTTGTCCGAAATCGAAGTTTCACCCTTACCACCGATGACAGCAAGCAAAGCAGGCTACGCCGTCTTAAAAACGGCGTTCCTCAGGGATCAGTCTTGGCTCCCCTCCTATTTAACATCTATACGTACGATCTTCCTTCCATGATTTCCAGAAAGTTTGCTTATGCTGATGATTTAGCATCGTTGCACTCTTCTGGAAACTGGAAGGAGTTGGAGGGGACTTTAAGCCAAGACATGTCCACACTGTCAGCGTATCTCCAGACTTGGAGGTTGAAACTCAGTCACACTAAGACGGTGACGGCATCCTTTTACTTAAATAACCGAGAGGCCAAACGTGAGCTAACGGTCTACAACAACGATAGACTTTTACCGTTCTGTCCAACCCCTACTTACCTTGGGGTAAAACTGGACAGATCGCTCACGTTTCGTCACCATTTAGTGGCATTGCACAAAAAACTATCCTTGCGCGTCACACTGCTGAGGCAGCTCGTGGGCTCGGGATGGGGTGCTGGTGCTAAAACACTACGCATAGCCACCTTATCTCTAGTCTACTCAACAGCTGAGTAC
The DNA here is from genome assembly GCA_963680785.1 of Diplosoma virens. Classification (NCBI taxonomy): domain Eukaryota; kingdom Metazoa; phylum Chordata; class Ascidiacea; order Aplousobranchia; family Didemnidae; genus Diplosoma; species Diplosoma virens. The sequence continues at coordinate 46,415,665 of OY796883.1, read as the reverse complement.
TGTGCGCCAGTCTGGTGTTGCGATGCTCACACTCGCCTCATTGACAGTGTCTTGAACGACGCCTTGCGCATAGTTACTGGATGCCTGCGTCCCACTCCAACGGACCACCTACCTGTACTCTCAGGCATCCAGCCAGCTGAGCTTCGTCGAATGGGAGCGACACTCTCCTTGGCTTACCGTGGATCTCTGGAGCCCGATCATATCTTGTATGGTCTTTTAAGTGGGTCCTCAGATACTTGCCAAGCGAGACTAAGATCCAGACGCCCGTTTGTGCCAGGTGCACGGAATCTTTTGGACAACCTTGCCAGACTTGGCATCCGCGCTTCTGAATGGACAAATCACAAATGGAAAACGGAGTACTGTGAAAATGCTTGCAGGCTCCGTGCTTTTGTGCCCAAGACCGGTGCCAGGCCTGTTGGGATGGGCTTATCCCGAGCAGCTTGGGTTAAGCTCAACCGCCTGCGGACTGGTGTTGGGCGATTCCATTCGTCCATACACAAATGGGGTCTCGCTCCTTCACCGAATTGCGAGTGTGGCGCCTCAGAGAAAACCGAAGACCATGTACTAACAGCGTGCCCTATACATCGGGCACCACATGGAGCACGAGGTCTGACGGTTTTGAATGCAAAACTCGATGCTGGCTTAATAACATCACTGCCAGCATCTGATTCAGACAATGCAGCAGTCTGGGGTAGTAAAAGGATAAACCCTCGGCCCCAGTCCTGTTTGTGTCTGACCTGAAGTGGATGCCCTTCAAACGACGACGACGACGACGACGATCTTTAGACTCTGTTGTTAAGAAGCAAACTTAATTTTTTTTAAAAACATTTTATTGAACTAAATTAAATGGAAACCTTCTAATTTTATTATGTTTTTTTTTAAAGAACTTCTTTGTGGTACAGAATTTTAATATCGCTTTAAACAAAGTCGATTTTATTGGAGCCATAAGCTTTTCGTGACGCTCTCATCAGTGGCAATCGCGTCAAATGGGACGAACCAGAGAAAATCAAGGTATTTATAGTCTCAACAGTTGGGAGAAAGGTGCTGCAGTCTCGGAAAGGAGAAAGGCACTATGTGCAATTACCCAGGAGAAACACTGTTACTCGCAACTTAGGTTATTTGAAAAGTTTTAATGTGTAAACAAATTCCTTTTGTTTACATAAAACCGGATGTTTGGTTTTGATAAAAGTTGCCTCGAGTAGACACAGATGGAACGAGTTGCGCGCCACAGAAAGAAATTTAAAACGTTTGTCTTTATAGTTTGCAGCACATTGCTCGTTGTCAAGCAAGTGTTGTCCTATGGCAGAGTCACAATCTGGATTGTTACGTTTTAGCTTACAGGATCTGCCAGGTTGAGATCGTGTAGGGCACTTCGCTTGCTGTTGTAGCCATTTAGGAACATGCTGCTTGATTCTATCTTGTAGTCGCAGCAATGAAATTTGGTTTCTTGTCACTGCATCAATGTTTATGTAACACATTTCGATCGAGTATTTTTGCTAAAGCATAAAACTACACTGGTATTATGTTTTAGCACAATATTTTCAATTGGCTGATTTAATTTTAGCAAATAGAAATTTATAAATCAATTTTTTTATGCAATCATCGAATCGTTTTTTTTTATTAAAAATTAAGGTTGTGAATCGCATTTTACAAAGGCATATATTTTCCAAATTCTTTTATCTTCTTTTGTGACATTTAAAATAAAAAAATTAAAACTTTTTTTTCTATTAATGTTCAGGTTATAGGTTTTGCAGTTGTTATGACTAGGGCAAGTTTCTGTTGTACCAAAAAATTAAAAAAATTGCTTTTATTTTTAATGAAAGTTGCAAAAAGTTGCATTTATATTAAATGACAGTGATTTACTCAAAAGATTTATTTACGTATAATGCTAAATATTTCCAAACATTGTTTCGGGAGAAATGGCAATTTTTTGCCAACAGTTTGCCTAGCATGCTAAAACTTCGTTCTACAGTGAATGAAGTTGCTTGGCAATTTAACAATTTTCCCTACAGTTCTGTACTGATGTTTGGGCAGGTCATTTCTAACGTACAATTGCTTTTAGGTTACTATTCAGTTCGAATCGGTGAGCCAAATACAATTTTATTCCAGCCGGATCGCTGCCAAACTCAAGTGTGTAACCTCTTTCATAGGCTTGAGCAACAGTGTACTTTGTGCTCTCTGCTCTTTGTATTTTATCAACAAGTTAAGTATAACATTGATGAGTTTCTCTTAGGCTTCTAGGAAGGCTTTCCGCCGCGACTGCTTCTTTCGCTTTCACCACTAACTGCCCTGTACCTTCGAAAGCATTAACCCTTACGCGTCCGCAGTGCCTTTTTTTGCCAGTCCATATACTGTAGATACAAAAAACCGCTATAAAATGAATTTTTTAACAATTAAGCAATATATACTTAGTATTTTCTCATTAACTGTAAAAACAAGCTGTTTAAATATTATATCATTGAAAGATAATTTTTTCGCGAATAAAATGATTTAAAATTTTTTTAATTTATTGAAAAACAAGCTTGCAATTAAAAAAATAGTAAAACCCGCTTTTCCTTGCAAAAAATCTCTTTTTCCACAATAATTACAACTAGCAGCAAACTAATTCAAATTTTTAAGTCGCTATTTGTCGCTAGAATCATCTTCTGTCAGGTGAAATAAGTTTTTTTGGATGTCTTGCGAAACTTGCGCGCTCTGCACGATTTTGTTGCAAAAGAAATATGGCAGACGGTTTATTAGTTATTAGACCAACCACTTTTTTAACTTGATCCGAGTGTGTGTGCTTGCGCGCCATTGTTTGAATCTTTGCGCGCTTGACATTGATCGACAAAAAGATTTCTGCCTTTTTTTCATAACAAATCAAAGGAAAAAAATCAAAGACTTTAGCTTTGATCAGCAATGAAATTTGGTTTCTTGTCACTGCATCAATGTTTATGTAACACATTTCGATCGAGTATTTTTGCTAAAGCATAAAACTACACTGGTATTATGTTTTAGCACAATATTTTCAATTGGCTGATTTAATTTTAGCAAATAGAAATTTATAAATTAATTTTTTTATGCAATCATCGAATCGTTTTGTGTGATAAGCAATAAAGCATTTTTACTAACACAAGGTCACCGTGCACATGACACACCAATCCTTTATTATTTTTATTATTTATTTTTCATATTATCCTCCCCACTCTGTAAAAAGCTTCGGAGATATAAATAGAGCAACTGTCAAGTAATCATTGCGACCTGCTTCAGGAGATGCCAAGATATTGTTGTCGGGTTCAAATTTTATATTTTGCTTTTTTAGTCGTTACTTAGAGATATTAACGAAATCTAGAGCTGCTTGCTCAGACTGACAAGCAAAGGAAAGTGGCGTAAAGTGTCTTTCTCAAGGACAAAATAATGTGAGTAGTTTTCGAACCGCTACCGTGTCGATCGCATTCGCCAACAATCAAAGCGCTTTTACCCAATCGGTCACGCTGTTAACTTTTTGTTACGAATACGAAATTACACCAGGGGTGGGCAAAATTTTTCAAACACGAGCCGTATTCAATAAACTAATAAAGTTGGCGAGCCACAAAAATTAATAAAAAAGTAATTAGATAAAGATTAAAATAAATTAGCTTATTTAATCCAGAGGTTTGCCCAAATTTTATGATTTTTGTCCAACTTTTTGTCCCAAAAACTTAATTATCAATAAAAAAAGGGATCAGGTAAAAAAAGCGACCCCAAAACGACACAAGTAAAAAAATCGACCCCAAATTTACACAAAGAAAAAATTGAGAAAAAATAAGATATAAGATTGGTTTTTATTTATGAAAATTATCAATTAAGTGGACGGTTTTCTCAAAACGATCTCGGGACTAATTATCACGCCACATAAACTCATTCAGGTATTAATTCTGAATTATCACCACTCAGTAGTCTTCTAATTGTTGACTCGTAGTAGCTGACTGACATTATTAAAAACAAATCTGAATTAAGATAACTTGCAAAAAAAAAATTTATCGAAATGAAACAAGCAAAAAATTGATTCAAAACCTACAAAAGTAAAAAATATCAATCCCAAAATTACACAATTAAAAAAATCGATCCCAAATCGACCCCGGGGTCAATTTTTTACTTGTGTAAAAAAGTCTTCACTTAAAATTTGTCTTCAGGCCGTTTGTTGCTGGGCTTTTAAAAGCTTTTTGGCTGACAAATGAAATTCTGACTTCGCATCAAAGCGCATCCCTATATAAAGGGACTTGTGCATTTACTTGGGTATTGTGACGTCACACAGGGTTTTTTGGAAATTTTAGTAAATAAAATCAAGCCTTGCACATTATTGGTTGGCATCTCAAGATGCCAGCGAACGTGCTACGCTAAGCAGCTGTAGATGTCAGCGGACGCATAAAAGTTAACAATCTCACAAACTTGCGGAAAGTTTTTGGCATAGTATTCTGCTTCCTTCAACCAACTTTCCCACCTGGTGACTATGGGTTGCGGGAGACTGTTGATTGTTGAAAACTTTGCTCTTCAATCTTTATTTTTCACCACTGAAGCTTTTACTTCAGCAATAAGCTTGTCAACATCCTCATAGTTATCAAGGATTCGTTCAGCTGCATAATGCAAACCATGAGCCACGCAGGTAATGTGAAAGAACCTTGGATACGTTTGTTAAACCACACGATCTGCTGTTGTCATGTACCAGGCAGCATCTGTGAGCTATAAAACAAAATTGCCTCTGTCTGTTCGGAGGGTGCAAATTGCATCATCTGCGGCATGTACAAGAGTTTGTTGATTTGGTGAAGCATCAAGAATCTTGCAATGCAACAGGTAAGTTGTTTCTGGCTGTTCTACATCTCCGACTAGGGTGTTTACATATTTGGATACTAAAATATTAGCTTCATCATTGACCATGAAAATGACCTTATCTGAGAGAATATTGCAACTTCACATTTCCACATATTATCAATTCGTTTTCGGCATGCTGACTCGAATGAAGCTTTTTGACCAACATATTTAAAAAGGGCCTGCAGGTCAGAATTGTTAAGTTTGTACAGGGGAATATCTGCTGAAAAGAAAGCAGCTGTCTCTTTTTCAACATAATCATTCCAGTCGAAACTAGCTGTTGGTATGCTTAACGGCTGCTGTTGTTGCCGCGATGTTGACAACAGGCTTTGTGATGCTTTGTACTCTGACGATGTTTGTCTACTGAAAATTTCCTGTCATGCGACACAATTGTAGAGCATAGTGTACAGAATAGTTCTCCACGAGCAATGGCCATGAATTCCATAGGGTAGCGTACTTCGTGGGCTCGCCCCTCGGAAAGTGACGATTGCGCTTTTTTTGGCATTCTTGTATGAATTTTTACAAATTCTATTATACAATATTCTATTGGCATTCTTGTATGAATTTTTACAAATTCTATTATACAATATTCTATTGGCATTCTTGTATGAATTTTTACAAATTCTATTATACAATATTCTATTGGCATTCTTGTATGAATTTTTACAAATTCTATTATACAATATTCTATTGGCATTCTTGTATGAATTTTTACAAATTCTATTATACAATATTCTATTGGCATTCTTGTATGAATTTTTACAAATTCTATTATACAATATTCTATTGGCATTCTTGTATGAATTTTTACAAATTCTATTATACAATATTCTATTGGCATTCTTGTATGAATTTTTACAAATTCTATTATACAATATTCTATTGGCATTCTTGTATGAATTTTTACAAATTCTATTATACAATATTCTATTGGCATTCTTGTATGAATTTTTACAAATTCTATTATACAATATTCTATTGGCATTCTTGTATGAATTTTTACAAATTCTATTATACGATATTCTATTGGCATTCTTGTATAAATTTTTACAAATTCTATTATACGATATTAATATAACACTAGTTCTTTTAAGCAATATGTATTATATCTAAAAATTAAAAAATTATTCTCCGTATATTACCAACAACTTGCAGAGCAACTTTACTTAGAGGTACCGGTAGCCTAAGGTCGATTTTACTGACCGCTCTATCTGTAGACTATCATCTTAATCATATCAAGGTTATCGTTTCCTACTTGCAAAATAACTAGTGCACTTTTATAAGCACACAGTTTAACTAACTAAACTATTTCAACAAAACTTGACCTCGAAATACTAGACACAACCTATTTCATTTGTGCGGGCTTGGCTAAAAGCCAAATCATATTTCGACTTCTAATTGAGTTCGGACACAGTCGTACTTGGCTAGGGTTGTAGAACTTCTGGCTTGTAAGCGAACTGTTGCGTTATAGATAACATTGAGACGCAGTAACCGTCACATAGCTCTTTCTTATACAAATCAAAGAGAATAGAACTGTACTGAAATAGTTTTATAGCATGTTTTTTAAATCACACTTACATTTTGGACAGTACTTGATAAAAGTTGCAGTTAAAAGTTAAAAGTTGCATGTAAAAAAGAAAAAATTGCAAAAGTTGCAATCTAAAATTACTAAAAACAGCTTGAAACATTGTATTACATAAATTCTGAGTATTTAGGAAGCTGTCGGAAGCTGTAAAAAAAGTTGTAAAAGCGGAAAACTTCCCCTAGTTATGACAGAAATCGTGTGACCTTATGGACTCAGGGTAATTCTTTGGATTTAACTTCATTAAGTTCGGTTAATTTTGTTGTGAAGATTGGGTGAAATCATTTAGTCTTATTGTTTTACAGATGTCCAATGATAATAATTGTGGTTGTTGCTTTGCAATTGCAATTGGAACTGGCTGAGGAGCCTTTTGGCAAAATTTTTAATCCCTAGAAAAAATTTTGTCCCTTTTCAGCTCTTTCTCTTTAAAATCACTTTGCTAGGACTAAATCAAATTTCTTATATTTCGCTAGAACAATATTTTTTAAAGTGCTATTTCGAATACACAATTACATCAGGCATCGCTATATTAGTGAGCACTAACCTCACAACCATTACCTTGTCTGAAATAGCGGATGCTCTTGAGGCATTACTGAATTGCTAAGAAGCATATCTAGAGTTTTCAAATTGCGTGTTTAAAGCTACATCGATCCGTTGATAAAAGTAGAATGAAGCAAGAAAACAAGGCTTTACCAGATTTACCCTAAACAACGTTGTGCAGACGTGGCAAAGTCAGTTTTTTATGCTGGTGTGTGTATGTATTTATTAGATCTTTTTAGACTGGCAACTAGCCAGAGTATATGTCAAATAAGACGCAACAAAGTATAAAGGAAATAATTAATAAAAAGGCTAGAAATTTTATTAATTATTTCCTTTCTACCTTGTCTGCATGCTATAACGTTATAACTTAGGTTTGCTAAAGTCAATAAAGTCAATTTTTTCAAGGCTTTATTACATGATTAAACTTACACCACTTTATAGTTTCGGTTGTTCAGTAGTCTTTTTATTGAGTTTTAAAAATCAAAGTAAATTCATACTTTTGAATTACGTCAACAATTGTGAAAGTTTTATTTTGTTTGATTTTACGTATAAAGACACATTTTTTGCTTATTTTTGCAATTTTTTGGGCAGCTCATTTTATAATAGGCTATCGAAGTGGGCTCATTTTATTGTCTCATTTTATACAAGGCATTCTAAAGCTTTTTGGACAGCAATCCCTTAGCATCAATCTTTTCACCTTTTCTTTATAATTTCTAAATCAGCAAAATAAATTGTATATGGTTTACAATATTTCACTAACATCAAATCTCTTCTAAAAGCCTTCAGGACTCCCCACTGTGAAATCTCTCCTAAAAACATTTAGAACACCAATTTTCAGTGTAAAAATTTTTGATCTATATAGCAAAATATTTATCAATTTAAAATTTAGTAAAAAATACAGTATTATTTTGAAGTAGAAGACAAGAATGTGTCTTTAATGCATGTTTGTTATAAAAAATTGGCACCATGGCCAAGTAACCCAGCTAAAGAGCGCCCTGATGGCTAATGTGTTTGACATGGTGGCGTTCCAAATCTACTCGCGTCATTCCGTAACAAATTTAACTTCATTTTTTTTCCTTTTTCAAAGCAATTATAACCAAGCTGTTTTGGTTTACTTTTACATGTAGAACAAAATGTTGACTATACAGTTTTCTTAGCAGCTTTAGGGTGGCAACAGCTGCTCAGATTGATTGATTATGCAAGTTTATTCGCATGCATGTAAGATTATAGAATCATCAAAAAGCCTACAATCAATCAACTGTTCAGTTAAACGAAACGAACCAAAAGATTTATTCAAATTCTGCGATCACAGTCGTAGTCAAATTCTTTTTCAAGTGCAGACGGGCGAGATTATTGTTCGAAGAAGAAACTCAATATTTTTTCGAATATTTTAAAGGAATTGGTTATTTCCAAGCAATATTCTTGATGAATTATTCGACCGCTGCCGTCTGATGTGATTATTCTTAGTCGTGATTATTCTGTAAAAGAAAAGGCTGATAACGTGAAATTCAAATTTCATATATCGCATATTTAAATTTAGCCACTGTTTTCTAACCGAGCAGTGCCGGCTCGCCCATGGAACCTGCAGCACCCCCAAATATCTGTGCATAAGTTTTAAATACTATCAGCAATGCTTAGAAATTAATTTTTAATTTTTTTTCAATTTTCCTTCATTAACTTTTAGTTTTGTTTGTTTTTAAAAAAACTTTTTTAAAAAAGAAAGTAGTTGGTTCAAAAGAAGCTAAGGTCTTCTTGAGCATCTTGACATATTTTAAAAAATTTCAAAAATTTTGGGCCCTTCTTTGGGCCCGCAAGAACAATTTACGCGTCGTTTTTTCTCTTTTTATCTCTTAGAGCAACTAATTTTGTTTCTTTTTACTCTCACTCCAATCGGTTTTTCTTCGAATTAGACACGACCGTTTTAAATGCAGCACAAAAATTTCACGCAAAGTGACGCAAAATGACGCATTTCATGGACATTTCATAATGAAGATTGAATGACAGTTGAGCTCCAATAAGCGCAGTTCACTCGATCTAATCATACGAAAACAAGTAAAACGCTTCGCTTTCTTTGGCATAATGCTTTTAATTTTAAATGCTTAGTTAAAAATAAACGTTAATATCCTTCAAATGAACACATTTTGTGTTTTATGGATGAAAGATTCAAGAGCGGCAAAAGTGGGGGCAGGGGACAATTGCTTTTGAAATCTGCAAGATAAAAGCATTATTTTAGAATTGTCTCTACAATTATATGATCTCAACAACAATCTAATCCAGCAAAGTTTTAAAATATGGATTTAAACAAGAGGCCATCTACGTTTTACCAAAAAGAACCTCTTGATATAGCAGAAATTAAGCGAGAGAGACAAAATTTAGAAAAAAAAGGTACTTTTTTTGTTAAAAAAACATTTTTAACAAACGTCATCAGCAAATTAGAAAAATATTTTCTTTAGAAAATTGGTGAAAACCAAAGAAAGGTTTTTGCTGAAGTTTGAACTGACGGTGAAAATCTTTGTAGTACAAAGTAAAAGCCGAAAAATAGAAAAGGTTTTCATTTGCAAAAGATTCTTTACTAAGTATTTCAATAAACATTTTCTCCATTATACCTACGCTTAAAATTTGCGTTTGTTAAGATTGTCTTTTTGACCCAAAAGGGCCTGTTTAAAAATTTTATCCCACCAAAAAAATTTTTGGCGTTTTTTATTCCCGCACCTCTTCTTTTTTTACTTGCCAGCCGCCATCGCAACCGGGGGGCGCCATCAAGTGGTTGTATGCGGTCCGCTTGTAGCTTTTGTGAATGTAAGAAAAAGGCACTCTTTTGCTCATTTATTTCAAGTACAGTTTCGGAATTGCCTTGAACCAGAGATGGGCAAAATACAACCCGCAACGACCTTCCGTGCGGCCCGCGAAGGCTTCAAACAAGTGATTAAAAAAATTAATTTTTTTGTCTTTAACCAAATTCTTGGCATTGCTTTTAGTGATCACAAATTTTTAAGTGCGAAAATCAAGATACTCTAGGCAGATTTAAAATGAAGACTTTTTAGAGATGAGTATAGTCCAGCCTGTAAACAAATTCAATTTCCGCATGCGGCTCTCAAGCTAAAAATTTACCTATTCCTGCGTTAATCCTCATTAAAAATATAATTTTTAGACGCAATTTGGGTCTGAAGACAAAAAAAGTTTTCACTTTGATTACTACTAATTTTGGGGACAAGAATTTTTCTTTTATAACGCGATGGCCTTATTTGTCTTTACTTTGATTTCAACGTATAATGTCCACCAGTTTTCGGAAAGACAGCTGTTGCGTCTAAATAGCGGCTTCCTTTCCCTTTTTGATTATAAAACTATACGCTTCACTGACGACGGCGTGGCCGTTTGCTTTGTTGACGATTTTAAGTCATTCAGTTTAAACTCGTCGTTATAGCGGATGGTCGTGTTGTAACCAACTCTGGTAAATTTGGAAGTGAATCTATAATCTCATAAAAAATGGATTAAAGGATTTAAATTGCCTTAAACGATCCGGCCGTGGCCGTCAAACGATAAATACACAAGCGTGAGCACTTAGATTTTGTTCAGTGTATATTACCGGATTGCAGGCGCATTTGATCTAGGTCTAACACAGTAGATTGCAGTGGGTTGTTATAGATTAGATGTCCATCGGTGTAGAGTCGTGCTAAGGTTTGCTGTAACTTATACAATAGCGTTATGTTGAACTCAAAGTGAACAAAAAATCATTGCGGTAAACAAACAGCATTCAGAGTCCGCAGCTTCTATAATTTTTGAAAATTATATTCTATAAAGGGGTCGGTGACTAAAAAAGTTTGGAACTGATTGATATTGTGCTTAAAAACTTTTAAAAAAGCAATGAAAATTTCTCTCTTCTTTCGTGGCTTTTTAGTTTTCATCGCCTGGAAGATACGCGACACCAGAGTTGTAACGAGTTCAATATTTGAAAGACTCGAGTCGAATCGCGCCCGGGTCCTTGTTCGTTGTGATTGGAGTCGAGTCCGAGTAATTCAAATTTTTTTGAATGGAATAGAGTCGAGTCCTTCAGAAACTGGACTCGAGTCATTACCACTTTGTGCCATAATCTTAAATAGCCTATTAGCCAATCAAAAGTAGCCAATATCATCCTTATTCATATCACCCCTGAATAATCTGAATGCTAGTGCAGTTACGCGAGCTTGGAAGGTAAAGGGTAGCAGACTGCAACGAAAAGCTTTTTCAATATCTTAAAAGTAGCACGGAAAATAACCAGTTCCAAGTCACCAGTTTTGTTAGCCAGAATAACAAAAGAGCAGGGACATGCCGTCAAGGGAGGCAAGTGAGGCAGTGTCTCAACTGTCGAAATCAAATAAAGCAGAAATAAAATATTGAAGTCATAGTCTTTGTAACATAGATGCAACTTGCGATCAGTTAAAACAAAATTAGTAAAAATTATACTGTATTTGTATTAATTCAATTGGTTTTGCTTTTGACCATAATTTTTGACAGTTTGATTGTTGTACTTTCAGCGCTGTGATCATTTCGTCCAGAGTTCTTGTCAACAGAATCGCTAATATAGGCTAATGAGGCAGCTTCAAGATTGCCTCCCTTCAGATAAAAAAAGAAACAAAATTGAAACAATATAGCGCTTTTTTGTTTTTTGGTAAAAATATTTGTTGATATGAGAGAGATTTGAGGCATGCCGCAATTGTGCCGTTTAGAGAAAAAAGTTTTTCGGTGCTGGTTTTGTATGTGGCCTACCTTTTCGACTCTGTAAATAAGTCGGAATATACGCATTGTGCAACTGCAAAGCAGCAAATTTATTTTAGATTTTAGTAATGAAAGATGATTTAATATATAGGCCCGTTTCCACTACGAGCGTGGAAAAGAGCATTCTTTCTTTCTTTTGTTGATCTTTCCGCGCTTAAAATTGAAGCAAGCGCTAAGCAAAGCAAAACAACCAATAAAACAAACAAAGAATAATTAATCTTTTCCACGCTCGTAGTGAAAACGGGCCTTATATCTATAAGCTGGAAAAATTGTCAACTTTAAGCTTTCGATCTAATTTTGGATAGTAATAATTCAGTGTTTGAACCTCAATTTTGGCTGCATTTTTATTTTTATCACATACATTTCTAACGAACACTAATTAATAAACTATACTTTAGCTTAACGTGTAAAAACTGATTGTGAAATTTTTTACTTCCATTTCGAAGACAATTAAAACTAACAAAACAATTACCATTGTGAACAACAATAACCTTTCCGACTTTTAGTTTGAAAATGTAGAATGTCCGGCAGTATCTTTAGACAACCGTCGAGGGCGAAGTTTCAAGTTAATTTAAACCAACAACTCTTAACAACAGGCACGCCTCTTTTGAAGGGATTTTAAAAAATTCATGGGTCAGTTTTAGTAATAAATTTTTAACTATGCATATATTTGCCAACTTCAAAAATGTTATTTGTATCCAATCAAGTGTGCATGAAAATGAAAGTCTCGTCTTTCCGTTGCAAGAAAATACTTTTTGGTCCTCTCTCCACGATTTTGATTTTTTTACCACGACATTGTTTTTTACTTCACCAAAAAAAATTTATCAGGAGACACCAAAAAACCTTTGAATCTTTAGGAGGGCATGCGTCAAATTACAATTAAAAGTTTTTCGACGACCTAAATATATCTTTAGAATGTCATGGTTGTGCCAAAAAAGTAGGTCATTAACCCAAAAATTTAAGGATTTAAGCCCTTTCGCCTCCTGGATCCGATCATGAAAGCTTCAGCAAGCATGTGAAATCAAAGGCTTTTATACAAAATCAAATTCAATAAGACTTATAAACCCTAAAGAACTGATTTGTCTCAAAATAAATAGATTTTGCAATTATAATGTTAAAGGAAACTAAAAATTTTCCAATTTTTTCATAAACAAAACGCTTGATTCGTCGGCAGCGTGGTCGAGTGGTTCAAGCGGCGTGCTTGTGATCAACATTGTCTCGGTTCAAAACCTACTGGAGCCATTCTGTTGTGTCCTTGGGAAAGACACTTTAAGGTACTTTTGCCTTCTTGGTGATCTTGGCAGGCACTTCTAAATTTTAGTCATTATTTCTATAAAACTAAAAAAACAAAATAATAAATTTCAACAGCACAGCAATATCTTGTTATCTCTGGATGTAGGTCGGGGCAATCGGTGGCCTATGCATTGCGCCTCCGACACTTTCCTTGCAAGTCAGCAGGATAAATATAGAGATAAAATAGAATAAATGTTTTTTAACTCCGAAAGAGTTACATAAATACAAGAGAATGCTTTAAATTGCCTTTTTTTAAGTAGAGCACTGTTTTGTTTAGTATTAAATAAAATTAGTACTAACATTACTATCAAAAATTAATGCCTCACCAACCACGAACTTCACGGTACGTCACTGCAAAAGAGTAGCCCAATGTCCTACTTTTCTCCCTATCTGGCAGCACTATTGTATTAAGATTTATTTAACAATGACCAAACTAAAAATTTATCAAACTGAAAAAAATCAGTTTAAACAAAAGCAAAACAAACATAAGTACAGCACTTAGAATTATAGACAAGTCAACATTCAAGTGCTATGAAGCGCAACTGACATGTTTGACAATTACAAACAATTTTTCTACTTTTCATTATGATATACAGTGATGATTGGTGGATTATATTAAACTATTATAACGGTACGCGGGTTCGAAACTCTTTCTGGTACTACAACTCAGCAAATCTGTTTTTTTTACAATCACAATTGTTGAATCTTTAGAAAACACGTGACTATGTGACGCTAGTGTAACCAAGGTGTGACTTTGACTGTTTTTTTTCAAGTATACCTTTTACAAAACAATTTATTAATTTCGGGGACATTTTTGAAATGGACTCAAGACCAGCTCGAATCAATAATTGATTTGAGGACTCGAATCGAGTCCGAGTCTTTGGTAGTAAGGACTGGAATTGAAAGATTTTAAAAAGTGGACTCGAGTCATTACAACTCTGCACGATACACTGCATGTGAAAAACTAAAGCAAAGACAAATGGCTGTCGTTAAAATCTTTATCACAAGTGCTTGTAGCGTCGCCAAGACGTGAACCCGTTTTATGCGAGGACTTTTAATTACAGAAAGCGTAAGGCGCTTATATTATTTCTCTTACTGTTAAGTGATTGCAAGCTACTCTTAATTTTGAATCGGTCCAATTAAACCACTTAGTGGCGTTGCTAACACTGACTAGCTTTGCCGTTGTTAAGTTGAATTACCAGCCAGCTGATAATGTAAATAGTTTACTTAGTAATTTAAACTTGAGTTGCAATTATTAAAGTTATTTTAAATTTTAAAATCTTGTATAATAATTATAAAAACTAATTAGTGGAATTTATTTGATTAAGTTTGTCTTGTAAGCCGATATAGTTCGGTGCAGCTTTTAATAAATTTGTTTTTTAAATTCATTTACCTGTAATGATGTATAACTTAAACAAAAAACACAAATAGGTAAGCAACTGTTCTACTTTTTTAAGTACAACCATTAAAAGCAAAGTGGTTAATTTAATTTTAAAATCTTCTAGTTTTGTCATTTATTTTCTGGTTGAATCCTGATACAACTTTATCACAGGTTCAATTTCACAATACTACCAATTGCAATTTAGTACAACTGGTAATATTGTAAAATTATTAGTTATATGTTATTTTAGTTTCATCGTTGTATACCATAATTAAAAAAACAAAGCAATAAATAATATCATAAGCAAAAAAATTGAATTTAAAATAGCCTTTGACCTGTATCACCAAAATTTAAGTTCCTTATTTTAAAAAAATTTTTAAATTGTTTACAATCATAAAAATATTATAAATACTTAATTATATTTGTGATACAAGTTTACAGTACAAATTACAAGTTTTTTATTTTCTTTATTTTAAAATTTTTTTGAATTAGTTAAAAGTTTGTTTTATTTAATCAATTAATTTATCTATACATCTCAGATTCATAATGTAAAAATTTCCTTTAAATACAAAGTCAAAGCAAAATAGTTAATACTTTACAGTGTAAAAACACATCCACAAATGTAAAACAACTGAAATCAATCTTACACAAAAAACGTGCCGAAAATCCATAATACAGATAGTGTTCGACTTACGACCGCGTTCGGTTCCGACCATCCGGTCGTAAGTCGGAGTGGTCGTAAGTCGAATCTTATATATACATGTATGTATATATGAGGGCAAAAATTATCGTATGTTCTGTATGATGTATAATAGTTTAATCTACATTATTTTGTTGTTTTTTATCCTATTGCAGATTATTAACCTATTGATTTTTTACAAAAAAATATTTGTTCAACCTTTAATTAATATTTAATTCGTAATAGTTGTTGGTTTCATAAGTAAAAGAAATTTTTTATTTAAAATTTATTAAGAAAAAAAACAACAAAATATTCAAACATAAAGCATACTGTACAAAATAAATCCATAATAAAAACAAATTTATTCGTTGCTTGTGGATGGCTGTGAGTCATCTGGATCGCTGTCATCTTCTATTGTTCTGAAATGGCTGGCTGCAATGGCTGGTTCCTTGGCAACGTGGGAGCTGGTGCTTGGCTGTTGATCGTCGAGGGTCGGGGTGGCAGGGGCCGGTGTAGCCGGAGAAGTTTTCTTCATAAACATGCTAAGGGTTGTTTGAATTGTTCGTTTCTTCTTTTCTTCATAAATTTCCCTATATGGTCGAAACACGTCGTAGGCCATCCTCTCGATTCTTGCAAATCGTTCGAGGTTTGGGTCCATCTTCTCAAACTGTTCCAACGTTTTGTTTAAAAGAGATAAACCTTCAGATAAACCTTTCGTCGTGAACTTACGTTGTGGTACCTCTTCTTCTTTTTCTTTTTCCTCAGATTCCTTCCTCCTTTCTTCTGCAACTTTTTCTTCTTCCAAGGCGATAAGCTCTTCGTTCGTTAATTCTTTTGACTCTTCGTCCAGCAACTCTTTAATTTCCTCAATTTCACATTCTAACGTCAGATCTCTTGCTAGTTTAATAATTCTCTCCAGAATTTCCGAAAGATCACGTTCGTTTTCAAATCCAGTAAACGTGTTCACATAGGGCTTCACGCAATTCTTCCACACACCGTTCATGCATTTCTTCGTCACGTTGTCCCATGCTGTAGCAATATTCTTGATTGCGTGGAGAAGGTTGTAGTTTTTCCAAAAATCTCTCAGAGATAGTTCAGGGTCAGCATCAGTCGCAGCTATAGCTTGGGCAAATGTGTTTTTTAGATAGTTGGCCTTGAATGTTGCTATCGATCCTTGATCCATTGGCTGGATGAGAGGCGTAGTGTTTGGCGGCAAAAAAACAATCTTTACATCAGGATGAACATCAGCTAGATGGGTTGGATGTCCTGGAGCATTGTCCAAAACAAGCAGAATTTTGAATGGAATACCACGTTCCGAACAATATTCCTGCACTTGAGGAATGAAGCAGTTGCTGAACCAGTCCTCGAAGAATACCTGTGTCATCCAAGCCTTCTTGTTTGCCCGGAAATAGACGGGTAAGGTGTGACGATTGATGTTCTTGAAGGCACGTGGGTTCTCCGAGTGGTAGATCAGGAACGGTTTCAGTTTAAATCCCGCCACGTTTCCGCCAAGCAGCAGCGTAAGCCTGTCTTTAAAGGCTTTGAAGCCAGGCATAGTTTTAGCTTCTTTGTGAATATAACTGCGTTTGGGCATCCGCTTCCAAAACAGTCCTGTCTCGTCCACATTGAAGATCTGCTCTGCCATGTAGCCTTTCTCTTTAATGATCACGTCCAAGTCATCTACGAATTTCTTCGCGCCTTCTTCATCTGCACTCGCAGCTTCCCCTGTGACTCGAACATTATGGAACCCGAAGCGTTTCTTGAAGCGTCTGAACCAGCCAGCACTAGCGTTGAATTCCACAGCACAGTCATCTCCGGCCCGTTCCTTCATGGTATCAAAAAGACTCTTCGCCTTTGTTTGGATGGTAAAAAGGCTGAGCGGTGTCCGTTTTTGTATCTGACTTTCTATCCACGTACTCAGCAATTTCTCCATCTCGTGCAAAGGTCCAGTCCTCTGCTTAGTGATGACTGTAGACTTCATTGGCGCAGATCCTTTCACAGCTTCAAGAATCCTTTCCTTGTCCTTGATGATTGTAGAAATTGTAGAATGCGTCAGCCGTAGTTCTCGGGAAATATCGTTAACTCTCCTCCCTCCTTCATGCATCTTAATAGCCTTCATCTTCGTATCCAAGTCAATGGCCTTCCTCTCTTTCTTAGCGGGCTTCGAGGCAGAAAAGTCAGGAGTCCTCTTCGTTGCCATCTTTAGGGGTTTCGGTAGAGAGTAGCTTCGATGAGCAGGAACTGGTGCTTACTACACAAAAAAGACAGGCTACATAAAATATTCTTGCAAAAAAATCACACTAAAGCTAAAGAAAAGTATATTAAAGTAAAAAATCAATATTTTCACCTCATCAAAAGAAAGAAAAAAGAATATTATAAAAATAAATTCACAAATTACCAAAATAATATTAAAAAAACTTGGCAAACTATTAATGAAATTCTAGGAAGATCCAAGAATAATACTAATAAAATTAACTGTCTTTCAAAAACTGGTAAAGATATATATGAACCCACTGAAATTGAAAACACTCTCAATGACCACTTCTCTACTGTTTCTAGCAAATTGATATCTCAACTCCCACCATCTACAACCAAATATCAAGACTATTTATATACCTCTAATCCATCTTCAATGTTTTTTACCCAACATGTTCACAAGAAATAAAAAGGATTATCTCTACTTTAGTGCCAAAATTAAGTGCTGGGTGGGATGGAATACCTTCTATTGTGCTAAAATATCTTCCTAATAATGTGATTTCTATCCTTAGTTATACTGTATATTTAACCTATCTTTATCACAAGGAAAATTTATTTCCAATTTCAAACATGCGAAAATAATTCCTCTTTTTAAAAAAGGAAGTGCCAAAGATGTATCTAATTACAGACCAATCAGCTTGCTCTCTTGTTTCTCTAAAATTCTTGAAAAATTGGTTTATAATCGTCTTTATTCTTTTCTGAAAAAATCTAATGCAATTAATGAACATCAATTTGGTTTTAGAAAAAAACATTCAACAAGTCACCTTACTTCTCTTTTAACTGCTAATATTGCAACATCTTTTGAGAACAAAATGAATACCCTTGGAATTTTTCTTGACCTCTCCAAAGCCTTTGATACTATAAACCACAAAATATTGCTTAATAAACTTTATCACTATGGAATCAGAGGAACAGTATATAATTGGTTCAAAAGCTACTTAATTGGAAGATCTCAGCAGGTTGACTATAATTCACATATCTCCAATATAAGAACTATCTCTTCTTCTGTACCTCAAGGCTCAATTCTTGGTCCTCTACTATTTATCATACTGTATATGTTAATGATTTCCCAAATTGCTTAAAATTCAGCAGCAACTTGTTTTTTGCTGATGATACAACCGTAATTCTTTCAGAAAAAAACAGTAATCTTTTAGTACAAAAAGGAAACAAAGAATTGAAAAACATTGACAACTGGTTAATAGCTAACAAACTATCTCTTAATATTAAAAAAACAAAATACATGATATTCAGCACATCTAGCTCAAATAAAATGCAAAAAAAATTTCTTTTGACAATTAGAGGAAAACCAATTGATAGAGTTTCATCGATTAAGCTTTTAGGAGTAATATTCAATGAACATTTAACATGGAAAGATCACATGGAAATGCTACTTAGCAAACTTAAATCATCCTTATATTGTGTGATGAGAGTAAAACCATATCTAAACAAAGAATCACTGTTAACACTTTTTCACTCCTTGATTCTAAGTCATATAAGATACTGTATTACAACTTGGTGTTTTGGTAATAACGCCTTACAAAATAAGCTTCAGAAAATCTGCAATAAGTTTATAAAAATGATATCTATTTCAAAATCTATTAAGAATTCAAAAAAAACAAAAATAACCAACATTATGTACAACATACAACAACTTTATAAGTTAAACATTGCTATTTTCATGCATAAATTTTTTAATAAACAATTGCCTACAGCGTTTAACAATGTATTTCAAACAAAAACATCCAATGTGATCACAAGGAGCAACTTACACTACGTGACTACGACTGAGCTGCCAACCTTTCCAACGTCAACGCGGGAAAAAGTGTCTTATAACGGCAACGCGGGAAAAACTATCTTACACTACGTGACTACAATTGAGCTACCAGCCTTTCTAACGGCAACGCGGGAAAAACTATTTTACACTACGACTGAGCTGCCAGCCTATCGATACGGCTGCCTAGCCTTGCCAGGGAAGCGGTCGTAAAGTCGAGCAGTCGTAAGTCGAGCAGGTCGTAAGTCGAACACTACCTGTAAGACGTACAGTATCTGGGCCTAAAAGGACAACAGTTGTAATATAATCTATATAAATAAAAACAATGTCAAATGCTGTTTTGGTTCTTGTTTTGTTTTGTTTCAATAGCTGTATCTTGTTTATTGCAATTCGAATTTATTGCAATTATTGTAAGCCAAAGCTCCATAAGCAGATTACTATCACGGACTTGTAAAATGCAGAATTTCATCAAATACACCCTAAGACAACAATCTCGTATTTGTTTACAAAAACATCTTTGCATAGATAGCCTTTATTCATGCGAAAGTTTAATCTCAAATGTCTAGATCAGTGGTTTTCAACCTTTTTGGTGGAGCGGAACCCCAATGAAACATTTCAGAGGCTTGAGGAGCCCCTGTGCAATAATTTGATTGTCTTATGCCAGGGTGGTCCAACTTCTGCACTCTTGTGAGCCACTTTTCAAAATTATTTGAGTTTACGGACCGTAACCGGCTAAAAACATTTTTCGTCTATTTTGTCTAAAAGCTATTTTCGTCCCAAAATCAGGGTGTTCTCCAAAAAAAAAAAGGTCTTCACTTGAAATCGGTCTCCGAAATTCCTATTTTTATCCCAAAATCAGGGTGTTCTCACTTGGAATCGGTCTCTGAAATTATTAATACAAACTGTAAAAAATTACATTTATTCTCGTAAAATATTCAATGAAAAACTTGAGCCTAATGTTTCTTGCAAAACTCCTTAAAATTTAGTCGTGTTTTTGATAGACACACACGAAGTTCATCTCGCGGAACCCCTGAATTGTTCTGACGGAACCCCGGTTCAAAACCACTGGTCTAGATAGAGTATTGCCTTGAGGTGGCAGTCTCGCACAACTTGACATTGACGTAGACATGATGCGTCCTATCATTTCGCCTCAACGTTTTCATTTAACAAAGTTAATTATAGGACAGCATTATGATAAACTGGCCACAAAGGCCCCAGTCATGCTTGGGTTTCATTGCGACAACGCTTTTGGATTGTCAAAAGTGCCGCTGCTCTTCACCACTCTATAGCTCACTGCATAAAATGTTAAAAAACGCAATGCTTCGGTAGCAACCAGTTAATGGCTGATTTTCCAGGTTGTAGGTTACACACGGATTGGGTAGTTCGATGCAATTGGTAACGGGAATGAGTTGGGCAGTGCGAAGAGTGTTTTGAATCTTTCGCAATAAAAAGGCGCTTGTATTAGTAGTCCAAGATAAGGCGCGCAATACTGCATTAACAGACCTTTTGCCAATTTGTGTTTGAATGGAAAAACTGCTGGAATTAATAAATACTGAGATTACTTTGTAAAAGCTCATTACTTTAATTACGTATTTGCTGTTAGCAGTACATCCGTTTGCGGAGGTTACGTTGTCAAGCTTACTGCATGTATATTTGTGTTAGTTATGTGCTCTTTTTGAGATATTTTCTGTTTAATCCAAATCAATAGTTATTTATTTTTTTATTATGTTAAACGTACTTTATTTGTATACTATTTGGTGCGTTTTAGCATTCTTACTTTATTTTTGAGATCACGTTCATCTACCAGCCAATTAAGAGACTTAACGCATACGCTGACGCATACGCCGACGCAGTTTTAGAATTGATCTTTTTTGCACTGATCTTGCACAGCACCACAAAGATATATAAGAGGATCCAACAGCACCAAAACGAGCAAACGTGCAACAAAGTTTGCTCAAGCATGACAAAAAAGCAAATATAAAAAACACACGTGGTTCAAACTTGTTAAAAATTAAAAACTCAAACGAATTGTCCTTAACACACTCCCCACAAATGCGTCCTTAACCCTTATTTACCTAGGCTGTTTTTTTCTGTTGACTACCTAAGGAGGGGTCCTCGGAGGACCTTAAGTTTAGATGTCCAATACTCTTAATAGACAATAGCTGCGCAGTTGATTTTTTGATATGTTGAAAAACATTTTTTCTAGTTTAGTCAAATGTCTTTATTTTTAATATATTTGCTATTAGTCTCTTTTGATTTTGCATAAAGTTGAAGGTCTTTAAATTTTTGTTGATTACTTTGTTTTGTGACATAGTCGGATAAGTCACAGTCTGCTGCAAAAACAAATAACTACTACGTGACGCAGTAATCTTGACAAACACAGCAAGATGTTCAAAACGTTTTTTTACTAATCTCATGATTTTTATAGACAAAAAGTGTACGAAAATCATGAGGTAAGTCAAAAAATGCCCTGCTAGACCAAAACTACCCATCGCATTTGCTCAAGTAAAATACCAAAATATTCAGGAATAAGTTTTAGGAAAAGTCATAAAATTTTAGGTTTGTATCATTCGAACTTTACGAGTTATATTCACGAGTTATAAGGGGGTTCCTTTGAGGACCCCCCTTAGGTAAATTAGGGTTAAGGAATGGCTTTCTAAAAATTACGGGCAATTTTTTGCTTACACAATGCGTAAATTATTAACACTTCACTACTAGCAGAAACACATAGAGCTTAACTAACACAAGCACAAATGCAACAGAAAGTCAACTCATGCAAACTTAAAACAAATAATTGAAGGTCATTTAGCGTTTATTTTTAAAACATTTCAGGAAGCAAAGTTTTCTACCATCCCGTACCAGCGTAGAGCAAGCGGTTTGCACTTTCACACTTCTCACCAAATAATTGCTGTCAGGCATCACCTCTTCAACTATTGCTTTGGGTCAACAGCCACGCTTAACCGTTTTGTCAACAACGAGAACCAAGTCACCAGGCAGCAAGTTTCTTGATGCGGCGAACCATTTCTAACATGGTTGAAGATAATTAATCAGAAAAAACAAAAATTGTACACTAAAGTTGACTTAGTTTTTATTAATGGCAAAAGCTTTGGTGGGCTACTGCGCATTTTGTCAGGTGCAATGGAATAAAAATGCAGTAAAAACAAAATTTACATCAACGGCATTAAACGTAATAAAGAGACATGTGTGACGTAATGAAATACAAAAATATCGATTAGAAAAGACTGAGGTTGGGAGAATATGGCAGTGCGGTAAATTACAGTAAATCAAACAGGAAATAAATGTGAAAGAATGACATGCAAACATAAAACAGTGCGAAATATAGAAAAAAATAAAAATCATAAAAGACCCTCACGTTTATGAAAATCAACATTACAGATAAAGAGACGTAAACGAATAATCTCTATTTAAACCTTTATTGACGCAATCAAATTTAAAAATAATTTTTTGTTCTTCTACTTCCCGTTGTCGTTTTGTTTTACCATTGACTTTTTTGATCACCGTTAATCTGAGATTTTTTAAAGTGTGGTCAGATTTATTAAAATATTCGGATACCGGTTTGTTTCTATTGTGTTTGATGTCGCTCTTACATCCACTTATCTGTTGTCTAATTGAATTGTTGGTTTCTCCAATATAGATTGCTTTTGGGCAAAGATTACACGATATTGCATAGATAACATTAAATGAGTTACAGTTAAAATTTCCAAAGATTTTTATAGGGACTCCGTTGGGACCAGTTATTGTTGACAGACAAGACAGAGATGGCGTTTGGGAAATTTGCAAGGAAAGGTGATAAAAATTTCATTTGGTAAAGAGGCAGATGTAAGTACGTAAAAGTTTGAGATTGGAGAATAAGATAAAAGTTTGAGAAAAGTTTGAGATTGAGAGTGAGACTGACGATATGATATAAGTGGATGAAAAGGAAAGATTTGGTTAAGATGGGGTTCTTTGTTTAGTAAAGTTTGCAAATTTTCGGCCATTTTTCTGATAGGTTCAAAATAAGACTGGTAAGTAAGGACTAAGGGTATGCGATGTGATTCTAATTTAGTTTAATATTTGAGAAGGGCTTTTCGGGGAATAGACAGCCTTAATTATTTGGTTCTTAACAATTTTGGCATAGTCTTGGCATAGTCTACGGCATAGACTGTCGTTATTTCAACTTAACAATGAGCAATCTACGAAATAGAATATAATGAAGACTCGATTCGACGAATATTTTTCAGTAAGAAAAAATGTTATTCATGAACGAGCTGTATTTGATAAACGGGTCCAGATGCCAAATGAGTCTATTGATGAGTTTACTTTATCATTGCATTGTTGATGGAGCCTTGCAGATTTATAGCATTGAAAGAGGAGATGATACGGGATCCTTTGGTTGTGGGTCTTGCAGATGTGGACTTATCCGAACGATTGCAGATGGACCCTAATTTGACATTGCAAAGAGCAATTAAAAGCGCAAGAAATTGGGAGCTTGTAAAAAGGCAACAGGGAACAATCAAAAGCACTGTAAAGAGCTACGAGATCAAAGCTGTGAGACGTGAAATAAGCCGCTTATTTAAATACAAAGGTTGCCCATGGTGCAGGGGATATAGAACTCATAAAAGGAGCCGATGTCCAGCTAACTACAGTCGTCTTTTTACTGTAAATGTGGCAGACTACATCATTTCAAAGAATCTTGCCGTGCTACAGCAGTTTGAAGAGGCCCCAAACATATTTAATATTGCTACGTCGAATAACCTGCTCCAGAAAATTTGTAATGAACTTTTATCAGATCACGTATGTTCACGAGTAATTAATTTTTGTCAAAATGTGTGGCCTTCAAAAGCGCGAGTTGGTCATCATTTGCAATCATACTTTCAAGTGGGCAACAATATTTTGTTCCAAAAAGGTCTTTTATTAAAATGCGATCGATTAGTTATCCCAATGATATTGCAAAAACAAATTCTGAACACCATATGCGAAGGACATGAAGGCACCACTAAATGTCGTGCTAAGCTGGAAGTGCTTGGTAGCCGGGTTTGAGTAGGGATATTGAATCTTTTGTGAATCGCTGTAATGTATGTGTTAAATATTGCATTAATGCTACTGAGCCATTTCTGCAATCTATTTTACCTTATCGCTCTTGGCAAAAAGTAACGTGAGATTGGTTTCATTTCAACAATTGTGTTTACTTACAGATAATTGATTATTTTTTGCGGTGGCAGAATTAGCGTTATTAAACCGTGGATCAACCACCAATGACATAATACCACATTTGAAATCAATTTTTGCTAAGTTTGGTATTTCTGAGGAAGTTATGTCTGATGGAGGTATTCAGTTTTCATCTTTATCTTTGCAAAGTTTTTCTAGGCAATATGAATTTCATTATACTTTAAGTAGTTCGAGGTATGCTCAAACTAATGGGGAAGCGGAAAGAATCTTTTGAAAAAATCGCATGATCCATATTTCGCTCTTTTAGCATACCAAACATTACTGTTAAGGTCTGGTTACACTCCAGCTGAATTCTCAATGGGTAGGTTATTACGCTCTTGAGTTCCTATTTTATCTGCTACACTCTGAACCGAATCGGTCGTTTCCAGGCGTTTTTCGAAAAAAAAAAAAGATAAAGCAGTGGGAAAAATTAAATCGTCGCCTTAATGTAGGCAATTTACCTCAGTTAAAAAATGATTTGCATGTGCTTATTGATGATGGCGATTGTAAAAATTTGAGAGGTTAGGTTCTTAAATCAACTGATCAGCCCAGGTATTATGTTGTTGATATTCCTGATCGTGGCTCGATTGTTTGTAATCATAAGTCTCTAAAACTGAGTATTGAAAATAGTGCCGACCACTTAGTTTAAAGTTTAACTGAGAAAAATGCTAATGCAGACAACAATAAGGATGAAGTGATAAGTTATTATGTTACTCATTCCGGACGTGTGTCGAAACCACTTCAGCGTTTGAGTTACGACAAATTATTTCAAGATACATATTTGCTTGTTGTAATTATATGTTTCAATGTTTACTGTTAAAGGGGATGTAGTAGAACGTACAAATTGTGTCTTGTGTAATTAACTCTGTGCATTTCCAATCCTGTGCATTCCTGCATCACCTCTACCTTAAGTGTGTGCTATGCGCTTTTTACTTTTTGAGTTAACTACAAATACGCTCGCAATAAGAAAATAAAGCAACTAAGCCGATAGCTTTTATTGATTGAACACATTAAAACACATTAATAGCTTTGGTTTAAATTTTAATTACAGCCGTCATTGAAACGCGCTTGCTGAAAATTTTCTTTAACTTTTGCAACTTTTAAGTTGTAAAAT
The DNA here is from genome assembly GCA_963680785.1 of Diplosoma virens. Taxonomy (NCBI): domain Eukaryota; kingdom Metazoa; phylum Chordata; class Ascidiacea; order Aplousobranchia; family Didemnidae; genus Diplosoma; species Diplosoma virens. The sequence continues at coordinate 46,390,259 of OY796883.1, read as the reverse complement.
ATGTTTCCAAACATCTGATAACGGGAAGGCATTACAAGAACAGCCTACTTCTCCATTCTGCTGAAGGCTTTTTGGTGACGCAGCCTTGATCAGTAACATTTTTACTTCTTTCCGTGCCTTCTTTCATGCTTCAATGTCTGACGTTTTCCTGCGCCTTCCTTTTCTTGACTCTCAAATACTTTTTATTGTGCATGAGTTGCTAAGTTGGCCAAGAATAAAATTGAAATGAAATGAATGAGTGAATGAAGTTTGTATTGTTTGGTCATTATAATAATTTTGAAGAATAAAAGCTTTTTTTTATTCAGTAAAATTTGCTTGTTTATTTTATTCAATCACTTTTATAGAAAAACTTAAACATAACTTTTTGTTAGGTTTTAAATGTAAAGGCAATAGACATTTCACAAACTTGCTCATAAGACTAGGAAATAACTATTTGATTTCATAAAGGAACTTTGGTAATTTATTTCCTTAGTTAAAAAATTTCTATAAATTACATCGCTGCTGTCTTGACCTCATCAGCTTTCCTTGTCAGTATGACGTAGACATCTAAATAGAATGTGGCTGGCATAGAAAGTGTTGCGAAACGCGGCAGGAAAGACTGCGCAAGGCTCATGTTAGAAATTGTCTAAATTTAAATTCTCTTCTAGATAATTTCGAGTTTCCTTGAAGTCGTCCGTGATTTGATTATTTCTGACGCGCGATATTCATGTAACTGTTGTGTTGAAGTGTTCTTGGGGTTTCGGAAATAAAATTTTTGACTTAGCTTCAAGTTGTGTTTTGAATAAGTTGCTGCAGGGATGATTTTGACTTTCATAAAGCATACAAATATAGAAATATAGCGATGCAAAAGAATTTTTTAATGACAAAATCGCTATTACTTCCGCGTATAAATATTTTTATGTGAAAAAGAGTTTTCATTCAGCTTGCTACTTACTGTGATTGGTTCATAGTTGTAGAGATGGAAAAAAGCCTTATAGTGTAGCATAACGTTAGAAGACTGAAAAATTGCTTAAAAAGCAAGGGGAATAACAATTATTTGCAGGAGATTATGTAGAGATAAATGATTCCGTTATTACAAAAGAGCAAGTGAAAGCTATAATTTTAGTTAAAATATAAACTAATATCAAACAACTTAGACCGAAATTAAATATCGACAAAGATAATGCCATAGGAAAGTTCTGAAGCTTGGAAGTAATTCTACTGTTAAAATTTCGTTTAAATTAATTTTATTGTTTTGTTGTAATTACTCCACAAATTCACGTATTATTTACATCAGACACCATAATGTTAAGACCTACTTAAAGACGATTAAACTTGGCATAATGTCAGTGACCATTTTTGCGATTTTATTTTTTTGGATTTGTTTAAGACTAATGGTACTCAACCTTTTCCGACTTACGGTATACTAACAATCTGTAACTTTCACTTGACGGCTTAAAAGCAAAAAATTCAGATTTAAAGAAGACAGAAGCGCTTTAAATGTTGAAGCAATCTATAGACTAATGCTTTTTTAAAGTTTTGCAGCAACTTATAAATCTCCAGCGACACACCAGTATTTCGAGGCACAAAAAGTTCAATGCTATAAATTCCATAGCCTGAAGCAGTGCCAGTTAATCTTTTTAAAAATGGTACACAAATTTTCAACCATTACACAAAAGCTTGCACACCCCATTCGTTTCATTGTAAAATTCTATTGGTCTTGATCGGAAAAAAGAAAAAGCACAATATAAAGGAGATATTCATACTTGAAGAGTTCAGAACGAAAAGTGCCTAAGTCATATATTATCAAAATTGAGTTATTAACAAAAATGAATAATTTATTTCCTACTAAACGATTTATCAAAAAAATTATTAAAAGTTGGTTTTAAGTCTAAATAACAGAAACATTAAAAAGAGAGCTGTTTGCTTTCTTTTTTGCTCTAAAAGTGACTAAGTTCACGGCAGCCAATCGCAATCATTACAATGTGTGACATATTTGATAACTTTTTCTTGTTGTTCAGGTTACTTTGTCGTAACCTTAGACATAAACAGTAAAGCGCACGAAATGAAGTTGTTTTATCTGCAAGTTTTCTGATTAAAATATCTAGTAACTTGAGTTACTAATTATTATAAAGACTTATTCTTAATTGTATAATTCATAGTTCTTTTAAAAAATTTATTAAAAATGCCGATCTACATTAAAACAACTATTATTTGTGTTGCTTAACCATGGATGATTTTTTCAGGTCAATATAAACACAACAATTTTTTTTCAAATAAATACATAAATCTTACATTATCCATACTGATGGTCAATCTGTGATCAAAATTTATAAATTTAAGTGGGCTTTTAATCTTTTTCTTGGTGCGCGTACTGCCAATGAACAATCACGTGATTGCATTTAAAAAAAAAAGAAGATATCACTCGCTGGTGATACATTGTAAAAGATGTACATGAAATAGTTTTGCCTTATATGAACGAAGACAAAAAGGACATCCTTAATAAAAGCTCTCAGTTCGTTGTTTATTCCTTTTTAATGATTACGACATTCTTTTGCCCATCAAAAAGGCGACGTTGAATGCCTTTAGTGGAGAGGCAACCATAGCTGGCCGAGTTGAAGGAAAGCGGGCAATTCCCCTCTAAGTTTTAAAATTATAAGCAAACAGAATTTTTGGGAAGTGAGAAGAAATTATTAGGGAAAAATCAAATTTTTGTGCATTGATAACAAACTGCTTGCGCAGGGTAAACTTCTCAAGATTAAAAGTGATGACCTTTTTTTTATTCATCACTAGTTTTTTGGGAAAAAATGTGTGCCATATTGAATATCTTTGGCAATACTTCAAAATTATGATTTGGACCATCTCGATAAAATTCGGGAAAAATTGTATTGCCACTTCCAAATCTTTTTTCGGCTGGTACGTCTGTGGAGGCACAACCAACAGTAGATATTTGCACACTTCAGTACATCATCTACCTAGGTAGATGTCAAAAACAATAAACAGCACACATGCAATTTAACAAGTGATTGTGGTTTTGCAAACGTTTCGGGATAATAAGAGCTTCATTTATGACGTACATCAACCACTTAGGTTTTGTTGGCCCTAATCTCGACATTGGGTTTGCTTTAAGGAAAATCAGCCAGTTTTTGCTATTTTAATAAAAATCTATAAAAAGTGTGATTACCTAAGTTTTAATTATATTTTCATTATTATTACGCCAAAAAATAACGACAACTAAGCTTAATTTCAGCACTTTAATTTAAATTGGCTTAGTTCAGCGGTTCCCAAACTGTGCGCCGCGAGACTTTGTCAGGGGCGCCGCGAAAGCATGCGAAAGTTGTTGTACTTACTGCTTTTCTCACAATAATTGCAGTGTGAAGGTTGTTAGCAGCAGCATTCCCTTCAGAGAACGATTCTGATTGAGGACCTTTTTTTTTTTTTAGAGAACACCCTGACTTTGGGAGAGAAATAGAGAAATCAGAGATGAAATCGAAGTGAAGACCTTTTTTTTTTAGAGGACACCATGAGTTTTGGAGAAAAAAAGGTTGCTCAAAGAAGAATTTCAACTGAATATCTTTTTTTCATTACGGCGCCGCGAGTATTGTTAAGTTTTCATAGGGCGCTGTGAAAAAAAAGTTTGGGAACCGCTGACTTAGTTTCTTGTTAGGAATAAGTCCAAACCGTTCATGTGTATTTATATTATCGAATAAATTAACAATCAAAGTTTTTTTAACAAGAAATATCCATGGATCAATGACCTTCATAAGAATATAGTTAAAAAGTAAAAAAGTATTATTCGAAAGTATTTAAATATAAAATTAAAAATTTGAAACGATTCTTATTCAAAATGAGTATTTGGTGACTTAGCCCTTTTTGTTTTAGGCTCCTAACTTATGCCGACATGATATTTGATTAGTTATATTATGTAAACGTTGGTGTTGAATTTCATCCGCCATTGCGCTAAGCAAGTTTTGTACATCATTGAATGCTTGTTTTGAGCGCTTCTCTAACCAGCGTATCCACATCTTTAATTAAATTTTCTTTTTTATTTATTTTCATCAAGGAAATACAATGCTTTTAAATCTTTTTTTTCGTGCTGCCTACTTTATTTAAATATTTATTATACAGCCATAAGGGCAAATAAAAACAGCGAAAAAAACTTATGCGATCAACGTTTGATACGAAACTTGTACTTGCTTGTATGATATAATGAGATTAAGTATCAAAAATCATTTATTTTTATTATGAAGAATAACAAACAGACGTAAATTTGTCTATGATTTTATCAAAGTTAGTTTATCTGTTTCTTTTCTTTTTTTGCGCATCAAAGCTCGATCCTGTCCTGACTCATCAAGGCCCGGAAGCATAAAAGAATTAGTTTCAGTTTACTGAAAGATTGCTTGCAGCTTGAATAGATACTGTGGTTGTCAACATTATTTGCAAAGCAAATCAAAGATTGGGAAATACGCTTTTAACACGATATTGAACAATGAATATCAGAAGGTATTCGGGACGCGATAACTTTAAGTTGGCACGACTTGATATTAGGATTGTGCAATTAATAATCTTCGCATATAATTGCTTGCAATCTACGTCTAAACGACACACAGCTCCTAAATTATCACATATAGATTTTAATTGTTCACAGTCCAAACCGTAATAAGAGTCTTGGACATCTAACAGAAAGCCAAATTTGAAATCGATAAAAAAATTCTTAACAATAACCGTAGTTAAATGCTACCCAATATCGTTTATTAAAACTTCTCCAGAAACTCATTCTATTTAAATAAATTGGGTGGTATTTAACTGGGATTTTTTGTTAAAAATTTTTTAAAATAAATTTTTTCTATTTATGTATTCTACTATGGATCAACAATATCACTCATTGCAAGTTTAGACTTAAGTTAGTTTCCGACAGTTTTAAATTATTTTTGGAACAAATGTCAAAGAACTGAGAGAATCGATTATTCATCCTTTTATGCAGACAGTTTAACTTCTATTATGAATCTTTTCATTTTATCTGTTGCTGATAATCTGCACCTCTCGCATTTTCACCAACCATTCTTACCTTTCGGCTTGGTTTTTCTTCGATTTCAACCTTTCATTTTTCGCAAAGGATCTCGCCATCTTCCAAACATTTATCATTTAACTTTCTCTTGCATTGTTAAAGATATCTCTCAGGCCTTTTATGTCAAGCGCAGCAGTTTGAAAATCAGTTTTGTTGTTTTGAAATCGTTTTTGCATTCTATCTAATAACGTAAGTAATTTTTTCCAAAAACCCAATAATGTCAGAAGCACGTATGCTAGTATGCAATTTATTTTATAATCGCTTAGCATTGTCTGGGCGTCAATTGTTTGACAGACATTAATGGTTTTGTCAAAATACATTACCGGCATCATTGCTCTTGTTCTAAAACTCCAACGGGTTTCTGCCTCAACCTTTGAAACGAGTAATAGAGCACCTTACTAATTTCTTCCATCGTTGTGTTGATAGGGAAAAGAAGCTGTACAATGAGTCAATGACTTCAAAGAACAAAACGATTTCTGTTTCTTTTTTGGATGCATGAACAAGGTTAATTGAATTGGCATCACAATTTACAAACACATCCAGTTTGATTTTTTTATTTATTCTTTGGTGCACACCACTTCTGGGTCCCGTCATGACAGTAGCATTATCATAACCCTCTGACCGACAATCTTTTATCTTTATCTGGTCCTTCTCCGGTTGTTGCATGATAACTTCAACGGGACCTTAGCATCTTTTTGACTTAGGCTATACGATGAAAATCCATGATGGACTCTTTAACGCAAACTATTTGCATTTTAAAATCAACGTTCACAAACCTTACAACTTTTGATATCCGCTCGTGATATGTGCCAGGTTAGGAATTGAGTCGAATAAGAGACCATAGCACTTGGCTTCTTCAAATGCTGTCTGGTAAATTCTTGCGAACAGTACATGCTATGATATAAATTCATTCTTTACACCTGGAGAAAGATAAGATATTGCACAAGGCTGACTCTCAATAAGAGCTAGGTGCTTTCGCATCACTTGATCCAAGACAGCGAGAAATTTCATTAAACCAAAAAAGTAACCCACATGTGATAATCTGCGTCCTCGCTAGGCAAGGTTCAATTTTGTCGAGTATTTGATACCGTGTAATAATCTTATAAAAATATCACTCCATTTCTGCTTTTCTGTTTCAATTTTATCTGAAGTTCTGCGTAAATCCTTCTTTTTTTATTCAAATTTCTTTCCAGTTCTTTCCACAGTGTAAAATAATTTCAGTGATTCTTAGCATTTTATAAACACTCATCGTTTCAAGTGCTTTCCACAAACTAAATCCACGTTCTTGCGGTTATGCGGATTGATGCTCTGATCGGAAAAAGAGCAGGCAGCGGACGCAATATAAAAATTTTTTTAGAAGATAAATAAACTAGCCAAGAGTGAGACACTCCCTAATCATTTTCTAATTTCTTCCTGAACTAGCTACTGCTTATTATAAGATTATTTGTAGGCGGGAAAGATTCCTGACTGTTCTGAAAATATTTTGACCAAAGCTTTGTGATCTTGGTTCTTATTTTATCTGATGAAATAGGTTTTCCAGTATTTAACTAAAATTTAAGACTCCAATACCCTGTTCTGCAATGAATTTTGGTACATCAGATTTCTTAAATCTGTTTATTTTGTCATTTTGTAATTTTCTGCTCCCAACGTTAAAATCTTCACAGTCTTGCTCATTAAATTGTCTTTAAAATACCTTCAGACTCAACAGTAGTGACAGAAGACCCAAAAACGGCATCAGACGTAATATAGAGACATATAGTTAGGCTTCCCATTATTGAATTCAATTTTTTGTAATTGAATAATTTGCGTCCTTTTTTAAGTTTATAATGGGAACAGTTACAATTTTTTTAACTAGTTATTTTGGTTTGAAACTTTGCATTGCAATTGCATGATTGACTGCTGTGTCTTTAAATTGTTCTCGAGCTTCTCGTGAATGCGGCTTGCATTCGAGGTTGCTTGGTTTCTTTAGTGATCGCTATGCTTTGATTCTTTATTACTCAATTTTGTTAGAGTAGCGATCAGTGAAGTGAACCACCCGCTGTTCGACGTTGGGCACATTTCTACGGTTAGTGATGACGAGCTTTTAGCAGTTGTTACTGTAAATATTTTAATCTCTAAAAAATATCGGTTGATTTCTGACCGACAAAACGTCAGTTTAAATAAAAACCTTGCTAATTTTTGGTTTGGTATTATCGCAGGAAAAGCATTTGAAGTTTTGAGCAAAGTTAGCAACAGTATTGGCGGCACTTTCTCGTCACTGTACATAAAATAGTCAGAAATTCAATTTTTACGTAATTAGTAGCTTGATATCATGAACAAAACCAGAAAATAAAAATAAAAAAACGAAAAAAGCTCATTAACTTCTCAATCTTAATTAATATCAGTATGTCCAATGCTTCTGTGGTGATTTCCATCAAAATGTAATTTTTTTGTAAACTAAATATTTGCTCTTTTTCTTTTTGAGATATTTTCTAATTTATTGCCAATGAATTTTGGTTTTAAATTTTTTTTTTTAATTTTCTATTTATCACTATGCTCAGCCATTTGTCCCATCCTACCCAGTATGCAGACCACAACGCGAATTAGGAGAAAAATTTGCCTTTAAACATTGATTTTAGTGATTTGAATTAATTTGAATTAAGACTTTCACTAAAAAAAAGATTTAATCTTTAAATATTAAGATTTTATTGTAGATAAACATGGCTTCGAGATTTTGAAGCGCATAAAAACAATACATCAAAAGTTCATTTTCTAGTCATTAAATATTTTTGCTAAATTGGATGATTAGATCCTGCACCTGTTTGTCTTTTTTTTTTGTTGTTTGCTTTGATTTAATTCTTGCTCAAGTGTTTTTGACTTTTGGAATTGTTTGACCTTATTATTTCATTGTTTGTGAAATGCAAATATAATGTAAAACTTTGCTTTTCAGATTTAAAATGCCTAAATTGTTCAAGATTTTTGCAATACTTGGATTTTATTTAATTTCTATCAGTTTACGAGTATGTGGTCAGGCAATTTCCAATCCACAGTCTTACGAATGCCGTAAGTAACCGACAACTAGAAATAAACCTTGCTCTAATTTTTATACTTGTGGTGTTTTAGTTTAAATAACACTAATTCAATTACCGTAAATCTAATCATACTTTACAACGGCTTTTATATAACTATTTTTAGACTTTTTTTTAGACCCACAATAAAATCTCGCAAGCATTGTACTCCGTGGGGTCACTGAAGGTATCAAGAAAAATTTTAGAACCCTTGTTTTAAGGGTAAATACACAGAAGGCAGGAAAATAGTCGAAGTTGCTTTGTAAAGCTTCGAATAAATATTTTAAATAAAAATATTAAAAATGAGTTTTCCTACAGCTCATACAAATCATAGCAGTGGAACAAAAGCAAATAACGGTCTTTGTTAATCTATTGTCGTCACCGAAAATCAAGTGATAATTTTTGTCCGGTAAATGCAAAAAACAGCTGTAATTCTCAGCTATTTTTTCAGAATTTATTCAATTCGATAGATTAGCTACAGTGCGGTGTTTATCTCGTATTTTTATACTTGCGTATAACTGTCTGCAAAATACTGTAACTCAGCTTAGTATTTATCACGCTGCCTCGGCTGCAAAGGGAAGCGAGTTGTAAATATCAAGAAAATAAATGTTTACATCTGATCACAAAAAAAACTGCTTAAGTCTAAAGTCTTGTATTTAAATATCTCAAAAATCATTCTATTACAACAATTCTTAATCTTTCTTATGCTCCGCATTTCTTTAAAAATTTTGCTATGTTCTCGCACCCCCATCTGCGTACCTGCCAAAAAATTAGGGGAAGATGAAGTTTTGCCCTAAATTTTGTCACATTTGCCCGAATCATGATTTTTTTAGTACTTTACGAATATGACAAAAAAAATTATCTGAAATTTTAGCTTGAAGACCAATAAAAAAAGTCTTCACTTTAAATTAGTATCAGATTTTTCAATCTTTGTCCTAAAATCATGGTGCTCCCTGAAAAAAAACTTTATCTGAATTTGGTAACTACAGTGTTTTCTGCATTTGATCACTATTAAATGCGCCCCTTCCCCCCGGCAGGTACGGCTATGCGCACCCCTTATAAAACAAAGATTGTCGTTCCGGCAATATTGATTTTGGAATGCTACGAAAAACAATAGCAAATAGAAAAAGAACAAACAGTTGACTACACAAGCAGTTGCGTGACATTTACCAACTCTAATGATTCAGGATTTACACATCGACGCACCCCAGTTTAAGAACCCCTGCTCTACTAAATACCTAACTTCTGTGAGTCATCGGTTTTCGCTCGTAAAATTTAATTTTGCAGTTTTTATGATTCTTTTTTTCAATAGCGTTTAAGTAAAGTTCGCATCTCCAGCAGTAAAATAAAAACACAATATTAAATTGTTGAATATTGATTTGAGTATGCCGAAGTACCCCAGTATGCCGAAGCGGAAGTGTGGCAAAAGACAACTGTATGTCTAGTTATTTATAAAAACATCCGTCAAATTTAATTGTTGTAACTCACTGCTGAAATTAAAACTTAATTGATGATATTAATTTGTAATTTTTAAGATTATTCACCGATTTTTTACTGAAATATTAATTTGTATTTACTGAGATTTTTCATTAATTTTTTATTCAATTACTAATTCGTATGTATTGATATTTTTAAGCAAAATTAGGCTATATACAAATAAAGCGATAGATACTACTACGTCATGCAAACATAAATCAGGAGAGAGAACTTTAGAGACCCGTCTTAAAATAAAAAAAAAAAACGTAAAATTTTACCGAAGGAATTTAAAGTTTTTTTTTTTTAATTTTCAATTTTTTAAAAATGTTGTTAACAGCTCTACAAAGCAAGCCGCAAAATATAGATAAACCTATTTTACTAACTTTTTTTCTTGACTATTGAATTTTTAAAAAAATAATTGATGTTATTTTTATGATGAAGCTCAAACTATTATTCTTTGATGAATGCTACTATGATAAATGCATATCATGAAAATTAACTGTGAATTATTGACGAAACGAAATTAAAATCAATTTAAAACAATTGCCAAATATGATGATGATGATGTAGAACACGTTTTCAAGCAACGGACAATCGGTTTTATTCGAATGATACAGAAAGATACTTACTACGCACGGCTTTATGATATAAACTTTATGACCATTTGTCAAAGATTATCGAAAAAAACAGCTCTCTGTCCTGACAGCTATAAACAACTGTTGAAATGCTCAATTCAAAACCAATCTATGCGCACTATTCCCTTCTAAAAAACGTTATGTACCGTTGCAAAACCTTTCTTGGTTATTTTCAATAAAGATTTTTTAAAACAAAGCTTCCCAATCCGCTGCGCGCAAAGCCTTTTGGTATGGTCAGTGATGAATTTAATAAGGTGCGAGCGGAGCGGCCGCACAGGGCCCCCCTAAAATACATCAAAAAGTGAACCTCCTACACAAAAAATTGGTCTATTTCTTCATAGTAGCACCAGGACGTCGGTGGTATGTCTAAAATAAAGATTTTTTTTTAGAAATAACTTTGTTTTGAGATACTAGAAAGTGGTCCCTACTGTCCCTACAGATACAAAGTCCCTACCGATGACTTTGTTAAAGGTCACACTGTTTTGGAACACTTAACAGTAGCCCCCCTTGAATTGAAGACCTGTTCTTTTTAGAGATCACTATGTTTTGATGCACTAAAAATGGCTCCCCCTATGACAATGATTGTTTTTTAGAGATTGCCTTGCCTTGGAACATTAAATAGTGCCCCCCTCTTATTCTTCTTGCACCGCGCCCCCTTTTTTGTAAGGCCATCATTGGATACGGTCCACAAGTAAATAGCGACAGCCCAAAAAATAAAGGCCTAAATCTTTTTTTTTCAGTTTAAAAAAAATAACAAAAATTTTCTCTTTTATAAAAAAATAACTGTTTTTTCTTCAAACCTCGGTTAATACGCAGAGAGTAAGTAAAACTTAATGCGAACAATGTAAATCTGTGTGTAACAAACACATTTCGTGATAATTTTGGATGTAATGAACACATTTCGTAATAAGTTTGTGTGCAATGAACATCTTTTTGCGACTTGGGCAAAAAATTTTGGTTAATATTCTAACAGCAATAGAATTTAAAGATATTTTTTGAGGTTACATGTATTATTGATTTAAGTTCAAGAAAAAAGTGAAAATGAATTAATTTTTTCATTGAAATTTTATTATAGTTATAATAGACCAATACATTTTCTTTAAAAAATTTTGGAATTGATTCTAGCAACATAAAAATTAGTTTATTTATTCACTTAGATCAAATACATAGTATTTTTTAATTATATCATCGGAAGTAACTTATTGATCACTTAGATCAGTCAGATAACCTATCAGACAACAATTTGTTTTAATTAACAAACACTAAGCGGGAAACTATTAGCTAACACTCTAAAATACAAAAGTACGTGGTTTAGCTGATAGAAGCTTTAGTATATTGTAGTGGATAGAAATTTTACTAATTTTTATTTCTTCTTCGACAACATTCTATAAAATTAGCTCAGGTTTTTTGCAAAATACCGTTTTCTTGTTAGTCGGAGTACTTTGACAATGCTTTTTCCACCATATACAAAAGCACAGTTTGCCGCAGTTATAATTATTTTTTAAATCAACTTAGGTTTATAAAACTAGAAAATACTTTGACAGCCTGGTAACTCTACAAATTAACTGTAAGCAGCGTAACAGAGTAATTTTTACAACGGACTTGTCCGTTTATGCTGAAAATTTTCTCCTCGTATATACTTATAAATTGCTTAATTAGACATAAGCTGACTTAATGATTTAGTTTAACTCACGATATAGAAAATTTTATTTTTTGAGTATTGAACGCTCTCTAGTAGAGAGTCAAAGAATTGCACCAAAAAATACGCTTTATGTTGCTGATTATTTTTATTTAAATATCTCATTTTTCCTAAAAACTGACTCGGGTACTTATTAACTAGGCTAACAACATTTAAAATAACTTCATTTATTGCAGTAGTTTTCAACCTTTTTAATACTTCAAACCAAAAAACTTGGAATATTCGGCCTATTGGCTTTACTTTATATCAGTTGCGGTCAGCGAAAAAGACAGGCTACTGAGAAAAATGGCCGAATCAGTAGAAGGTAGCGCCGGTCCGCTTCAGGGTTAGAATTAGTTGTCTGGTTACAAACAATATTTGGTACAGGTAAGATAGGGCTTTAAGTTCGTATCAAAAATTAATAATGGCTTCTAAAGAACAAGTTCCTCAATCTTTCCGGTAATGAAATAGACTCGCTGCTGCTATTTTCGGTCCTGTCTATTGCCCCTTATTGTCCAAGTCATTCTATAATAACGGCAAAACAAAATGGATTCCCAATATAAAGTCTACTTACACAGAAGCATCTAAAAGTTTGTAAATGAAGTAATAGAAAAAAGTTGAATTGAAAATTCACAGATAACCTTATTTGTTGCAATTACATCTGACAAAAAAGCCCTAACTATTTTTAGCGAATTTGTGGATTGATTATGTTTATGTCAGACTTAACGTCATACCAAAGCTATAGGAAGACGACGTTTTAAGACAAAATTTTTTTAGTCACCATAAAAAATAGATGATGAAGCTTGATGGAGCACGGCAAACTTCAGTTTTTAAAAATGAGCTTTACTGTGGTGTTAACCGTACAAAATTGGTTGCAAGTGATCTGATTTTTAAACGTATACCCATTGCTATAAATTCTCAAGAATTCAATCAGGTTAAAAAAAGTTTTATTCTATCCCAGGTAATGCTAATAAAAAATTAAGCCTTCTTACTGTGAAGATAGGAACTGAAGCTATAGTCGCATGCCGCACGCGATAATCGCACGCGAAAGCGTCATAATACCAAAATGGGAGTAGATAATTCACAAGCAATAAGCAGATGGACGTTGGTATAGACATTTACTTCCTACAATTCATGAGAAAATAATTGAAATAACAAATAAGTAGAGTTGTAACAAATCCAACATTTGAAGGACTCGTGTCAGTCCAAGTAAAGCAACCTTCGAGCCACGGTCAAGTCTGAGTGCCCAGCTAATATGTTCAAGTGAAGTCCGATTCCGAATCAATAAAAGCTCTACTTATTTTAGTCCAAATTCATCAAATTTTGAGTCCTTTCAAAGTCAGCAATTATGAATCACCAATCTTTTTGAGTTCGAGTTTATGACCAAACTTTATATTCACGAATTTATATATTTAAATAATTTTACAAGCAAAGACATTTTAAGTCTCTATTTAATTTTGAACAGCTTTTTTTGCCTCCAACGTGAAGTAAAGACACCACAAATTCAAGATGTAAGTATAGTGCAACCTGGACTGTGATTGGTATTTATCCGTAAACAGAAACTTATAAGCCATCTTATCAGGAATCAGCAAATGAAAAATTGAAAAAATTTTTGGCTCACGTCATTTTCACCAGAATTTGAGGGGAGTCCGAGTCATTAGTTGATTTTAGAAGTCAATTCGTGTCCGGGTTCTTTGTAGTAAAGATACAAGTTTAATTCCTAAGATTGATCCAAGTCGAGTTCTATCATTAAAACTCTGGTCTTTAGTGCCAGACTTGAATTCAGCACCTGATCATTTATATCTCGATTACACTACATTTGTGTGCAGCGTGGCTAAGCGGTTAAGAGCAACGTGTTGAAGGCAAACGTGATCAGCACGATTGCGGTTCAAAAACCCACTCGCTTCATTCTGATGTCCTTGAGATAAAAACTTTATGATACTTTCCTTTGCTTGACCGTCTTAGCAAAGTAGCTTTAAATTGCAGTCTTATCTTTAAATAAAAACTTAAAAAAGAAACAAATAAAAAATTTCAACCGGACAACAATACCTTGACATCTTCGGAATGAGGTCGGTATAATCACTTTCAAGTAGCTTCTTCAACGCTTTCCTGCGGTTCAGAAAAAAAAGAGATGAAAAAATAAAAGATTTTATTCCAAAGATCATCAACCTTAGACTTATCCAAATTTGTGGTAAATTTTGCTTGCCTTGTCTTTGGAATTAGCATTGCAAATAAGGTTTTGCTTTTTCACTGTTTATTGATAATATAGTATAATTGAAAAGTACTGTTTATGTAGCAACTATGTACATAAAATAATAATTGTTTTGATACCAATAGTTTTGATCATAATGTTAAATCAAAAGCTCTGCTGAACATTGACCGAAGCGAGAGATTAATATTCAATGACGATAAATTTAAATTTTATCAAAACCAAGTTCATTTGCAGAAATGTTGTTTTTCACATTTGCAAATAAGATTTGACCCTGCGACTCCGTTTTCTTCTTAAAATGTCTTAGTTTCAAACAAAAACCGAGGTTTGTGGAGCTGCAAGATATTTTCCTTAAATAAAATCAAAATTTTTTTGGAAAATTTGATTCCTGTTTTACACAAACGCTCTTTTTCTTTTCTACTTCTTCGTAAAACTTCTAAAAGTTTTAACAATTTTTTCCACAACCAAGAAGTCTTTTTTATGATATGTTTTCAAGGTAGAGGAAAAAACGTTTGTGCATATATAGTGGAAGTGATGATCCTACAAAAGGAGGCCTGATGCAAAAAAGAGGGACCGCTTTTCAATGTGTTAAGTTTTTTTTGTTTTAAAAATATAGTGATCTCTAAAAAAATAAATAAATAAAAAAAAGATTATCGCTTTCAATCGGGTACATGATCACTACTTTTGTCCTAAAGCTAAGGTGCAGACAGGGAGCTACCGTCATGGTGTTACTATGAAAAAATAGAGCAATATTTTGCTTAGCGGGCCTATTTTTTGATGTTTTTTAGGAGGCGCCATGTGGGCCGCTATGCTTGCTCCGTACTTAAGCCATCAATAGTCCATAGATCTTAAGTAAAGCTCTCACTTTCCAAGAATCTGAAACTATAAAACTTGATCAAATCAGTAAATCTGGATAATTTTTTTTTTCTTTTATCAATTAACCAAGAAGAGAGAAATCAAAACTAAAAGTCTATTGACTATCCAGTCTTCTCGTGACCCCACAATTGATTGAAACGACCCTGAATCAAAAGGACACTTGATCGAAACAACAGTTCATCAAGCAACGCATGGTTGAAACAACAATTGATCGAATTATGACAAAAACCTTTTAACGAAATATTTCAAAGCCATTTTTTTACAAGAAAGTTAGAAAGAACTTTTTTGTTTTTATTGTATCAATAATTTAACATACTGCATATGATGACTTTATGATTAAACTGAATACCTTTATATCGTACGCTTCCCATTGGGTATTTGGCAACCAGGTTTAAAAAAACATTTTTCAGTATATTAATAAAACGTTTTGTAAAAATTAATCAATAGTTGTATGCTTTTAATAATCAGTCATAATTTAAACCATCTTTGTTTTCAGTTCTCACGCCGTAAACATAAATTACCATTAAATAGAAATTTTTGCTCAATTTAGTTGCGACTGGAAAACTTTAATTTCTGTTTAACCAACGATAAGACTGAGAGCTCGAGATGAAAATTTACATCTTACGGAGGTAACAGGTGAAAGCTATTAAATTGGAGAGAAAGCAGAAAGTGCCCGCGCTGTTAAAAAAACCTTGTAATGCTTTTAAACTACCAGTACAATTTGTTTTCAAATTTTATGACTTTTCCACCTTTTTTATCTAGGTTGTTGCCATTCTTGCAAAAAATGCTTACCTGCTTTGACTGATGCTTAGGTATTGCTGTTATCTTTTAATTCTATATAAAAATTCTTTTTAAATCTACCAAAATCTTAAGCTAAAAATGAATTTTGCTATAAAAATTGAATTATTACTTCCTAAAGCGCAATATGAAACAAAAAGAGAAACCTCAAATGTTATTGTCATAGCAAAAAAAGTCATCATAAAATGAGAGATGACTTTTAGTTTTCTATTCAAAACCAAACTCGAGTCTTTACAACTCTAGTTTTAATCAAATGATTTTTTAATTTTTAATATTTTACTAAAACAAAACAATCTGAAGCAGTGTTTCTCGACCGTTTATGGTTTGTGACTCACTTTCAGAAATGCTTAAACACCTATGGCTTCCTGTTATACCCAAAACACAACCTAGATTAAAACGAATTGACTTCTAAGTGGTTGTTTCCACTACGAGTGTGGAATGAAGTATTCTTAGTTTCTTTTACTATATTTGTTGGCTTATTTAGCTTTTAAACGTGAAAAGAAGTAAAAAATGAATAAAAAAGCAAATAATCCCTGCTTTTGCGCTCGTAGTGGAAACGGGCTCTAACTGATGGCCTCGACTACTAGTAAATCTACGAGATTGAGAGTAACAAAGAAATTGCTCAATTATTATAGAAACCTGTATAAGTACAGTAAATCAATTGTTTTTTCGATCAACTGTCGTTTGGATCAATTGTCGTTTTGATCTATTGTAGTTTCAATCAAATGGTGTTTCTATCAACTGTCATTTCAGTCAAGTGTCATTCGATCAAGTGTTGTTCGGTAAACTGTCGTAGTATCTAATCTACTACTACTGATTCCTCTGCTTTATTTTACCGCTCAAGTAGGGCTCGGCGGGAATCTGAGCAACTAGAGCATAATGTTCAATGCAGCGCATTTGTTTTTAACTGTTTGGTTTGATAATAATTGCTTATAATTGATGAGAAAGAATGACAAACCATGATTAAATTTAATTTGTCGGGCATCTCGCTTCATCCACTTTTCAGTGTGTTTAATTTTAATGGGCATTTTATATAAATTTTGTATTGCTTTTTTAAAGAGCCATTGAGCTATTAAGTTCCATTTGTTTAAAGAAGAGGCGCACAATGTTTTGCCGCATAGCAAAAATATTTTAAACTAAAAAATGGCGAGTTTATTTTCATTAAAAAATTGGGTGAATTTCAAAAAAACAGATTTTCACTTGTGATTGGAAATGGACATGGCATTTTTGATTGTAAGTGCAGACCTTTTTTTTACAGCCACCAATGAGTGTTTTTTGGTTTTTACCTAGTTTTTGATGGCCCTAAATCTAGCTTTAAATATAATACAATCAGCATTTGCTATTTGCTATCTGCTCCCTTTTACTAAAGAGAACAATTTTATTAGGTTAAATTTGTTAATATCCAGTTGGGACACAATTGGCACGGTGGCAGAATGTGTACAGAACGTTTACACCAATAGATTTTGATCAGATAAATTCAGTTTAAATAATTAAATATGTCCAGCTTTAGCGTAATTTTTATTTTAGTTACTTCATGAATTTATCTTTTACTGGTTAAACATGCAGTCTACAATCTTAAGCAGTCTACGAATGTTCAATACTTGCTAAACTATTGCATTATGAAATAGGCAATAGCTTTGAATTTTAAAACCAATTACCAGATCTGATGGATGTTAGACGGCATTCCGAACTAGAAATAAGTTAACAGGTTTTTTGACAGATAATAGACGGCATATTAAACCAGAAGTTTGTTAGTAGACTGCATACTTAACCAGTAGCGTACCATTTACTTTATAAATTTAGAGCAGGGGTTTCCAAACTTGGGTAGATTTAGGCTTCTCAAGGGATACATTATTATGTGACAGAATGTCCTTATTTAAGTTAAATTCCGTGTCCGGAAGAAATAATAGACTCAAATGTCTAGAATTTTCGAATCCGGTCGATTGTAATTACGTCAAACTGGACAATTAAGAGGGAAGACTTTTTTCTACAAATCACCGTGATTTTGGGTTTGAATGGGGAAAATTTCTGGCTGCTGTAAAGTGAAGACTTTTCTTTTTTTTAGAGATCACCTTGATTTTCGGCATGAATTGGAAAAATTTGTATCTGATTCAAAGTGAAGACCTTTTCTTTTCAAAGATCACCTTGATTTTGGGCATGAATTGGGGAAAATTAGTGGCTGCTTCTAACTGAAAGCCTTTTTTTTTAGAGAAACATCACAAAATTTTGGGGGTACATGCAAACCTGCTACAGTGTCCAAAGAGTACCGATGAACTAAAAGTTTGGGAAACCCTGATTTAGAGCATTGCTTCATGAGATGTTTTATTATCTATGCTATACAAAGTATTAAATAAAGACCACCTTTTAATTGTATTTAAATACTATACTAAAATAGAAAATGTTTCTTAAAATGTAAAACAACAAATAGAAAAGATGTATAAAAATATCAAGAGATGAAAAGGAGAAATTTACGGAATTTATTTAATCTGAAAAAGTGTAGTATAAATTCTTTGAAGTGCTGTAAAACTTAAGAGCTATTTTACAATAGTCTCTATAACCAACTTAGTAATTAATTGAATAATCATAACATTGCATCAATAATCAAAACATAGATTGATTAAAGATTTTGACTCCATAACTAAATATAAGTTTGTGTATTGCGGTGACCGCTTTAGCTTTCCGAGTGTAGAATTTTGTAATTTACTACTACTTTAAATTAAATTCAGCTTGGGACAAATTTATTTTTGATCTTTAGATGCTCAAATGTTTGCCACTAGCTTTTGTTAATTTGCAAAAAATATTTGAATCTATTTTTATCTACAGCAAATCTCATTAATAATCTGATTTTATAAGTTTATTAAACCCTTCTTCTAACGATTCTAAGATGCAATTGAATTCATTAAAAGATATTGATTTAATTTCAATGGTACCAAATAGTCATTACCAAGTTGAAGACTAGAACAAGTGCGTGGCAAATCAAATTAAAGAAAGGAATATACTCACGATCTCACTCTTTTAGTCATTACCCAACACTCATGATCATAGATGAGGATAGAAACAAAAACTGATCTGAAAAGTCACACAGCTTTCGTTTCAGTACAACTGATTGGTAAAACTGGTGCATTACCGTACTTGCTTTTCCAATATTGTGTCAGTACGTTGTCCCGTCTACCATCACTTGAGAATGTGACTCCAAGACACTTATACTTCTCCGTCTGCTGGAGTGTTACTCCATTTTTTGGAAAAAAACTGGATGTCTTGACAGGCATATAATCTCAGTTTTAGCCGTATTAATTTTCATTCTAGCATCCCAGCATGCATCAGAAAACCATCAAGTGCATATTAGAGATCATTTTTGTTAGAGCTTAACAATGCAAGGTCATCTTCAAACAGCAGACGCCGAACGTTTCACTCCCCAAATGTGACGCCACTAAAGAACTGTCTTTGTTTAACTTGTCCATGTATACTGTATAATGAACAGAAGAGGAAAAAGAACACAGCCCTTTTGCAGTTCAACACTGACATTAAAAGGTTTTGTTTTCATGCCATTGAGATGAACACAGACTTCTGACTGTTTGTACAACAATCTGATAGCTTATACATCTTTAGATAGCTTTAAATTTGATAGCTTAAACAGCTAATAGCTGACCTCTCACGTCATACTCCAGCAGTAATGCCCACAGCTTGTATCTTGGTACACGATCATACGCCTTTTTAAGGTCTACAAAGCATGTATACACCTCTTTGGCATATTTTCATAATTTCTCAAAAACTTGCTGAAGAAAATTGATCTGGTCCATGGTGGATCTGCCAAAAAAAAGTTCTCATTGTGCATCCTGGAGTTGAGGTTCGACTATTTCACGGCATCTCTTTTTGAGGCACTTTGCATAGACCTTTCCAGGAAAACTTAAAAAAGAAATGCCCTTGTAATTAGTGCATTTCTTCTTGTCTTCTTTTTTGTGAATAGGCATCAACACACTGATCTGCCATTGCTTTGGTACCTCACCAGTTTTCCAAACTACTTGGCACACACGAGCCAGCCAACAAACACAAAGTTGTTCATGGCCTTTAACATTTTGGGTCGAATATCATCTTCACCAGGGACCTTGCCAGCTTTTAAAGATTTGATTGCTGTGCTCACCTTTGCTTTGGTTAAATGAATTTCGTCACCAATTTGTTTCTCGAATGTTTTCATATGTTGGACTGTTACTGGATTTAAGAGCTCACAACAGTCTTCTCTTCAACAATTTAGGATGCACTTTTGATGTTTCAGAAGCACACCATCAGTATCTTTAATGAAGGTGGCAACTGGTGTTTGTTTGCTGCGAAAACAACGTATGGTTTTCCATAGTACTTTGTTTGCCAATCTGTAGTCTGTATCCAACTTTTGTCCAAATTCTTTCCATGACTTTTCTTTACACAGTTTGACAATAGTGGCGGCAGTCTTGCGTGCTGTAGTGTACCGCAATTGAAGCTGCTCAGATGATTTGTTTGTTAACCAAGCTCTAAATGCAGTTTTCTTTACACAAATAGATTTTTTAATTTCTTGGTTCCACCAAGCAGTACCTTTCGTACCACCCAATTGACTTTCTATACGTTTGCAACCACAACTAGCAGTTGCAGATGTAATGATTTAAATAAAATCCCACTGAGTCTCAAGTGATCTTTAGTATAGTTAGGGCGTTCTCTGAACAGGGAAACAACTTTGCTTGCAAAAGTGTGTCTCACTTTTTTGTCGGCTAGTAACTCCCACTTTATTCTGTACGCTCTTCGTAATCTGAATTGTTTTCTTGTTCTTGGATGGTTCAGGCCTCTTAGAATGCAGATAACTAGGTGATCATCGGTAGACAGTTTAGCTTCTCTTTTAACACAAATATCGACCACAAATAAAAACAAGTCTGCTGAGGCAATTCAGAAATCAATGATAGAATGCTGCCCCACCAAATCTCTGTACCAAGTGTACTTATGAATCTCCTTGTGCTGAAAAAAAAACTTATTATGAACACTGTAGCAAACACCTTCCGTTTCTGTCAATGTCGGAGTCTCCTAGTCTTCCGATAACACCCTTTCATGTCTTGTTGTCAGTAACCACATGTGCAGTAAAGTTCCCCAATAGGACAATAGATTCTGCAGATGTTACTTTCTGTAAACCAACACCTACTTCATCTAAGCAAGGCTTGTACTGTGCTTCAGGGTTTGGTGCGTTCACCTTCAAAATGCACAGTGGCTGCTCCTGTAGACTAACCTTAAGGAGACTAACTCTTCCTCCAAGTGGGATCCAAGCAGTGACACAGTGCGCCAGGCGAGGACTTACAAAAATGCTACTCCTACTTGAACAAACATGGTTACATCTACACCTAAGTAGAAAGCTTCCAGCCTTCATTCAACTCAACAGTATCAAAGCCACGACACTTGGCAGAGGAAACTCCAACAATATCAAGATGATACAATATCAACAATATCAACAATATCAGAGGCCCAGATGGTAGGTGCTTTCATGTAGCCTGGGCCGTAAGTAAGTCTGTTCATTGATTTTAAAATGACAGACCGAAACCGAACCTATCAAAACGGAAGGGTATCCACCCATTCCGATGTTCAGTGTGGGTCTGCTAATCGGCAAACGTCCTTTTCAGGACGGGGCAATGTCAGGATAAAACTGCCCTTTTCAGGGCACATAGCCAACAAGTTCCCAAGACTCACTATTCTTCAGCTGAACATCAAAGGCCTCACTGCAAGCAAGATGAACGTTCTACATCACCTCGTTATGCAGTCTGAGGCACTCGTCATCCTACTGCAGGAGACCCACTGCACTGATGCAGAGAAGTTGGTATTACCAAACTACCAACTAGCTGGGTCTTCTTTAAGCAAGAAGCATGGCCTTGCCACGTTTGTCCACGATCGACTGAAATACATGCTTTTGGACCAATCTCCACCGACATCGGAGATCGAGTGATTGTGTGTGGACGTTGATGGCTATAAAATAGTCAACGTCTACAAACCACCGCCAACGCGATTGCAAACCCTGGATCTCCCAGTGTTTCCTCACCCATGTCTGTACGCTGGCAATTTCAACTGTCATCATGCTGACTGGGTTTACGATAACAACAGTCCGGACGGTGAGTGCTTGGCTGGCTGGGCAAGTATTAATTGTCTTGCCCTCCTATATAATGCCAAGGACGCTGCCAGTTTTTATTCCGGCCGCTGGAACACTGGCACCAATACAGATCTAGCTTTCGCTAGTGTAGGTCCAAACAGTCGCTTACCGAATAGACGTGTCCTTGATAAGTTCCCCAAGTCACAACATCGACCTTCGCTTATTACACCACCAAGGTTTGCTATGGCAGTGCCAAGCATGCCTGTTAAGCGATGGAACTTCCTCAAGGCCAAATGGAGTCACTACATTGCTTTGACGAATAAATTCTCAAAGACTTTGTTGCCGCCTGATTCACTTGATGTGGATGAGGCTTACCAGGACTTCTGTAACACCATTAAGAAAGCAGCCAAAAAGACTATCCCACACGGGTATCGAAACAACTATATTCCGTGTTGGGATGCAGAGTGTGAATCCCTCTATAAAACCTTTCTGCAGTCTCCTCAGGGAGACGACTCAAGTTTGGCTGCTACAGCTCTGCTTGCCAAGCTTGACAGAAAGCGGAGGGATTGATGGTCCGAGGCAGTTCGGAGCATTGACTTCTCACACTCTAGTCGAAAAGCGTGGAGTATTTTGAACAACCTTACTGGTAGGTCACGATACTCTCCTCGTCACTGTCCCGTTTCAGCCAATGCTATTGCATGTCAGCTCGTTAAAAATGGGAAATACGAGGCTGTTGACCGCAAGTCATCTCGAATTGTCTTTCAAGAAGTGTCTGAACTTTGGAGGGCCAAAACACCAGACGCAGTAAATATCTCTGACAATTTTTCACAGAGAAAATTTACTGCTGCCCTTCAACATTTAAAACCAGATAAAGCTCCGGGACCTGATTCCATCTGCCCCGAGCTTATACTCCATGCTGGAGCTGCTTTGAAGTCCTGGTTACGTGACTTATTTCTTCCTGTTTGCGCCGACTTAAAATTCCCAAGATCTGGAGAAGAGCGCTTGTGGTCGCGATCCCAAAACCAGGAAAGCCCGTGGGGGACCCAAAGAGATATCGACTGATATCTTTGCTCTGTGTCCCCTACAAGATCCTCGAGAAGCTTATTTACGCCCGCGTTGAACCATTAATCGATCCACTGCTCCCCAAAGAGCAGGCTGGGTTCCAACGCGGGAAGTCAACCGTAGATCAAGTTGTTCTGCTAACCCAGAACATCGAGGATCCTTTCGAGGCTAAAAAGAAGGCCGGTGCCGTATTTATCGATCTGACAGTTGCTTATGACACTGTCTGGCACCGTGGCCTTACCTGCAAGCTGCTGAGACTACTTCCGGATAAGCACATGGTCAAAATGATCATGGAGCTTGTCCGAAATCGAAGTTTCACCCTTACCACCGGTGACAGCATGCAAAGCAGGCTACGCCGTCTTAAAAATGGCGTTCCTCAGGGATCGGTCTTGGCTCCCCTCCTATTTAACATCTAAACGTACGATCTTCCCTCCATGATTTCCAGAAAGTTTGCTTATGCTGATGATCTAGAAAACACTACGCATAGCCACCTTGTCTCTAGTCTACTCAGCACCTGAGTACTGCGCGCCAGTCTGGTGTCCAGTGCTCACACTCATTTCATTGACAGTGTCTTGAATGATGCCTTGCGCATAGTTACTGGATGCCTGCGTCCCACTCCAACGGACCACCTACCCTTACTCTCAGGCATCCAGCCAGCTGAGCTTCGCCGAATGGGAGCAACACTCTCCTTGGCTTACCGTGGATCTCTGGACCCCGATCACATCTTGCATGGTCTTTTAAGTGGGTCCTCAGATACTCGCCAAGTGAGACTAAGATCCAGACGCTCGTTTGTGCCAGGTGCGCGGAATCGTTTGGACAACCTTGCCAGACTTGGCATCCGCGCTTCTGAATGGACAAATCACAAATGGAAAACGGAGTATTGTGAAAATGCTTCCAGGCTCCGTGCTTTTGTGCCCGAGACCAGTGCCAGGCCTGTTGGGATGGGCTTACCCCGAGCAGCTTGGGTTAAGCTCAACCGCCTGCGGACTGGTGTTGGGCGATTCCATTCGTCCATGCACAAAATGGGGTCTCGCTCCTTCACCGAATTGCGAGTGTGGCGCCTCTGAGCAAACCGCAGATCATGTTCTAACAGCGTGCCCTATACATCGGGCACCACATGGAGCACGAGGTCTGACGGTTTTGGATGACGAAACTCGATGCTGGCTTAATGACATCACTGCCAGCATTTGATCCAGGCAGTACAGCAATCTG
Source organism: Diplosoma virens (assembly GCA_963680785.1). Classification (NCBI taxonomy): domain Eukaryota; kingdom Metazoa; phylum Chordata; class Ascidiacea; order Aplousobranchia; family Didemnidae; genus Diplosoma; species Diplosoma virens. The sequence goes on along the minus strand of OY796883.1, from coordinate 46,366,125 downwards.
GGGTAGTAAAAGGATAAACCCTCGGCCCCAGTCCTGTTTGTGTCTGACCTGGAGTGAATACCCTTTAAACGACGACGACGAAGATGATACTGCTCTGCTTCCCAAACCAGTTCCTTTTCTTTTCCGTTGAGTGAAGTGACATTCCAGTTTCCTATGCAAAGATCCGATGCTTAGCACCAACTCGAGTACAAATATCGTGTGCGGCCTCCGTTTGCCTCCCCAAACGCGTAGTGAATCCATTGATGGGTTTCCAGTTACTGTCAGCTTGTGGGGGAAAATGTAGCTTACGTTTCAAACGGGCTCCTCTGTCTAAAGCCCGAACGCGAACGTTTTTATCCCGCGCGACGCCTGATGCAGTATGAATATTGTCATTCGAATTTTGCTACATTTATTAGATCACTTTTGACTTGTTTCTCACTGTTACTGGGATTCTGGTCTTTTGAGCAATTAGTTAAATGATGCGTTAATGAATTAAAATGAATGTATTAATAATTGAAACAGAACAAAATAAAGACAAATAATTTATAACTTGATATATAATAATTATATGATTAATGATTGACAATTGAAGATTGACGATTGACAATTGACTATTGTTGAAGATTGACGATTAAAATTAAAGATTTCGGTGGAACGATATTTAACTGATGTGGACTCTCACCTGCCCAGAACACAAGAAACAATACACAAATACAATTTACAATTTCACACAATATTCTATTTTTTAGACGTTCAAACAGTAGTCTATAAGTTCATAAGCATTTACAGAGTTAACAAATGCAATCTCTCTCGGTGTCTGTGTCCAATAATTCAACTTAAATTTATAAAGAAAACAAAAACATTTTAGGCGCAGTGGTGAGCAAATCAAACTTACAGCGTTGGATAACAAACGCGAAATTAACTGAAACGAAACTAACTCGGGTTTGAAACTTGCTGCAACACTCACCTTCAACCTCACCGCCATGGGTAACCCTGAGAAGAGTTGAAAACTCTAGACAGCATTGTTTTTAGGATCATGGAAAACGCAAACTCCTCCACCACGCTAAGGTAGCAAAGTTTCTTTCACAAAAACCATTTTAAAAAAATTTCATTTTGTTATCAATGATTCTTCAGGTGTTTGCAATATAAAATCAATTAATTGCCAGGATTTTTTGACGCCTTTGAGTAGTTCTACGTCGCAATTATTATGGCGAGGAGCAATCAAAGCTTCGGGTGTTCTGCCATTAAATCCATTTTTTTTTTATTTCTATATTTATCCTCCTGACTCACAGGAAGCGACGGAGGCGCTAATACAAAGGGTAGGCACTTACCCCGACCTGCTTCCGGAAATGCCAGGATATTGCTGTCCGCTTGTCATTTAATAAAGATTTGATTGAAATTTAGAACTGCTTGCCAAGACCACCAAGCAGGGCAAAGTGTCGTAAAGTGTCTTTCCCGAGAACACAACAGAATGGCGCGAGTGGGTTTTGAATTGAGACTATGTCGATCATAAGCACGGCGCTTTAATCACTCGACCACGCCGCCCAATTTGCTTCACGTCATAAGAGTCAAGTTGATGTTTCTTTGTAGTAGTTAAACAATGAAACATTAAGAAAGAATTTCTTTTTTTTTTTGCACCAATTTAAAGAAAATAATCGTAAAAGTTTGAACAAAGTTCATTCCAAATAAACCGTACTTTGTGTAATTGGAAACTCTTGTTTGTTTATTATTTTAATTTGTTTCAGGGAACAATGGGAGCGTTCAAGTCTGCATCTCGTTTCAAGCACTTCAAGGATATGAAAATGCTGAGAACTTTTGCATAAAGAATGGACTTGGCACCATCTTCAGCCCCGGAACAAAAAAACTGAGAGGATTCATTCGAAATAAATTTCTTGATACAATTGGCAGTAACCATAAATACTTTATCAATTTAAAACCAGTGAATAGAAATTGGATTTTTGAAAATGGGGAGACATTTAAACCTGCTCGAAGTAAGTTAAATAAGATACTCAAAAATCTTTTTATTTAGAATAAAAAACATATACTTTTATTGTATTTGATAAACGTTTGATCGTGTACAAGGTCAAGAGTAGAGTAACATTTTAAAAAGAAAATAAAAACATCTTAATAGTGACGTGAAACCAAGAGCGTCGTTAGAAAATCCCTTAATTTACTGGAAGAATAAAGGCAAAAAAACGTTTTTAACCTTTGAAACTAAAGTGAAGACTAAACAACGTTTTTTCTCAAAACCAGGCCTTCCTTAGAAAATCGTGATCCCGGTCCAAATTACTCATAAATCTTCGTGTCAACACCAAACATGCAACCTGTTTTTTTAAGACCACAGCAGAAATCACTCAAGTAAAATGAGCATCTAAAAAGGTTCCGAAACAATTTTTATCTTCAACTTAAAGTGAAAAAAACATTAAGAATACTTTTTTGAAATTTTTATTTGATTTAAAATCGAAAAATTAACATTTTGACTTTGAATTTGTAGTGAAGATTTTTTTTCGGTCTTTACCTTTTTGTTTGTCAATTATTTGCAAACCTCATAAATTAATGCTAATCAAAGAAAAATGTCTAATCCTTTTGCTGCCGTACACGACTGTATTATCTTTTTAGCAAAGTGTCGTACGTGATTTCAGTCGCGTTGCAAAGTGCCGTCCCATTAGCGAGCCCCTGCTTTCCCATGATCTGCATTTTTTAAACAGCTACATTGCCTACATACACTTAATGAGTAAATCTCAAAGTAAAGTAGAAGTGAATGTTGTTAACTTTTTTTTGGTTTTTTAGCCAAAAGTTTGAGAAGTAAGTAGTTACCCTGGAAAGAGGTAAACAAAAACAAAATAAAAGGCTCTATACAAGTCAGGTTATTGATGAAATAATTAGAGATTCCGACTCAGAAATAATGAATTTGAAAATAATATAGACCAGAAAGTCCAACCTGCAGTCCTTTGCTTACTCAAACTTTTTAGTTATATTTTTATAGCTATATAGAATTCAACGTCACTGCGTCATAATAACGTATAGGGTGACCATGTAACCACATCAGTTATTGCTGCATGGAATGACGTCCAATAAACAGATCTATGAAAACTTTTCTGGCCGGAACTTATCATAAAAACGCTTTCCCCGAAGCATCATTTTTAGTATTTACGTTGTTTTGCAATTATATTACTATTGATCGTGTTATTTTCAAACATTTTTTACAATATAAACTGATGGTTAGTAATGGCTTTAATGGTAGTAACGATTGTAACTTTGAATCAATGCGGAGTGATTTGAAACAACATCACAATAGTAGCAGCGATGCTGCTAGTGATGAAAAAAGGAAACGTCTTAATTTATTAGAAGGACGGAGAAACTATCAGAGATTTTTAGAGATTCTTGGTCTGGTTGTTTCTAGTTGGCGAAACTTAGCTGGTTGAATGCTTGAAAGTATGGGTGGGTGGTCCTTTGGAGTGGGACGCACGCATCCAGTGACAATGCCCAAGGCGTCAATCAGGATACAGTCTAGGAGCGAGTATAAACGCTGAGACACCAGACTGATGTGCAGTACTTAGCTGCTGAGTAGACCAGGGAGTGCAACTATGCGTAGTGTTTTGGGACCAGCACGCCATTCTGAGCCTACAAATTGCCTCAACAGAGTAATGCGAAAGAAAGATAGTTTTTTGTGCAATGCTTATAGATGGTGACGGAACGTGAACGATCTATCGAGTTTTACACAAAACAAGTCCGAGTTGGACAAAATGGTAAAAGTCTAATGTTGTTCTAAGCATTTAGTTCAACTTTGGCCACTCGTTTATTTAGATAAAAGGCTGCCATCACCCACTAGTGTGACTGCGCTTTAGTTTACAAGTCTGGAGATAAGCCAAAGTGTATCATGTATTGACTTCCACTTTCCAGAGGAGTTTTAATTTTCAGAAGAGTAGTCCCCTCAAAAGTCTTCTTATTTTCAGAGGAATGCAAAGTCATGTCTTGACTTCTGATTTTCAGATAAAATTTCCAATTTCCAAAAGAGAAGTCCTCAAAAGCCTTCTATTTTCCAGAGGAATGCAACAATGCTAGATTGCTTGCCTAGGTAAATTTTTGGAAATCGTGAAGGGCAGGTTATACATATAGAAATTGAAAAGAAGGGAGCCAAAATCAATTTCTAAAAACGCTGTTTTTCGGACGATGAAGCTTGCTTTGTTTGTTGTCACAGGTAGTAAGGGTAAAACTTTGGTTTCGGACAAGCTCCATAATAATTCTGATCATGTGATTATCAGGGAGAAGTCTGAAGCAGTTTCCAGTTAAAGCCACGATGCCAAATAAAGTCATATGCTACCGTCAGATTAGAAAATTGGCAAAAATTCCTCGATGTTTTCTCTCAATATAACGACTCTCGTCGAAATCCACCTGCTCTCTAAAAGCAATGAATTGATAATTGGTTCGACGCGAGCGTAAATAAGCCTCTCAAAGATTTTTTAGGAGGCACAGAGCAGAGATATCGGTCGAAAATTTTTTCGGTCCTCCACAGGCTTCATCGACATTTAAAATTGCAACTACAAGAGCTCTTCACCAGATCTTGAAAATTTTGGGTTGTCGTAAGCACGAAGAAAAAAAGTCACTTCACCAGGACTTTAAGCAGTTGCTGCAGGGATATTTTTGACACCAATTACATAATGAATTTAATTGTTTAATCAAGTTTAAACTCATGTTTTGATTCTTATTACTTGGTCATGGTATGTAATACTAAAAAGAGGAAATTTTATGTACAAGTACTTTTGCGGCCCACCGAATATACTTAAATTTATAATTTGGCCCATTATGAAAAAACGCTGGACATCCCTGATATAGACAATGTACATAATGTACAAGATTCGGTGGTTGACCAAGCAGCGCGGATGGCGCTGGCAATCAGGGTCCACCTCATATTACACCATCAAATGTTTCAGGCATTAGATTTCAAATTTTAAGGTAGAAAACAACACATTTCTTTTTTAAATTGACATTTTTATTGCCTCATTGATGTTTACAAACAAAAAAGTGCATTTAATAGTATACAATAAAATTTGATAATACTAAAATAACGATTTCTAAAAATATCATAAAAATCATGATTTTACTCAGAAAATACGGGACTAGTAGTAAATGAGCTGAGAAAAATTCGGCAGAGAAAGGGTTAATCGATTTTTTTCTTACAAATACTATGAATTAATAGATAACTTTATTTTAGCCACGGCATATTCACACTAATTTCATTTAAAATTTTTCAATTTAATCCGAAGCTTTATGTTACCATTAATAAAGTTCATATTTTGATTTGTTACTTCTTCATGCAGCTACAAGGTTTTCAAAAATATACAGTATTTCAAGACTGGAGTTCAAATAAAAATAGCCTACTTTACTGTATCTTGTTAAAAACTTTTCTGAACACTTTCTAAAGCTGTCGAAGCCGGCTGAAAACATGAAGAAAACTTTTAGTCAAAAAATTTTTTTATTGTGCTGACTTGGTAAAGATGGCTAAAAAAACTTTACAGAAATATCTTACTCCATTAAATGAATTACTTTTAAGTTGTCTTAATTCTAAAAATCAAACGTTTATAAAATACTTGTCTCATTTTTTTTATTTAACAATCATAAACCAGGAGTTTGTGTTTTAATTTTGAAACAAATTTGATTGTTGTGTTTAAAGGTAATAATAAATAATATCAATTTCTAACCGAAGAAATTTTAAAACCGCGTTTCATAAAATTTTGTGGCCTTTTGCGGTTTGTGACCCCTTTTAAGATTTTCATAGTCTATGACCCCATTTTTCATCTGTTTACTTTAAATATTAATTTTAAAAGTATTTTATAAAAAACCGCTGCGACTCCAATGAAAATGCTTAGCAACCCCAGCTTGAGAAAAGTTGTTTTGAAAGGTGCAATTTCGGCTGCTATTATAAAACGCGCTTTACCTGCAGGAATCCAGTAAATTAGGATTAGGTTCGAGTTTAGTTAATCTACCAGACTTGCAAATCATGCAAAGCTGCATTTTTCAATTTTGTATCTTGAAATTAAAATGTACACATTTTCGACACAACAAATTTTAAAAGCTTCTCTCTGAGCCTTTAATTTGTTTCACACTAATTTGTTTTTACAGTTGCAAAAGATATTTTCATCACACAAATTTTTTACCATGGTGGCGTGAAAAAAGTGGCTAAAAATACAATTTATAACATAAAAATCATTGATGAACTCTTTGCATTATTACAGAATAAAAAAATTGTACGTATTTTTAGTTGCTCAATTGCTTTGATTCAAAAAATGTGAATTTTAATGACAAACTATTTTTTTTCTAATCGCATTAAAATAAAAAAGATTGCAATTGCAGACAAATTTAGAACAACAAATAAATTCAATACACGGTAGTTGTAAGGGTATTTGTAATCAAGTAATCACACGTGAAGTTATTAGATTACATTGCTTGCTGTATTCCAGAGTTTCAAACTGTGTTCCTTGAGCTTCCTCCAAATGTTTCGGTAAATCGATTGGAAAAGCATCATAATAATTGCGTACCCTTTACATATTGTTTCAAGAACGTTATTTTTTTTATTTTGTATGTTATGTTTAATTTTGACAGTAACTGTAGTAAAATTAGTTTTTTGATAGCAACGTGCAAAAATGGAGGCAATATTCTTTAGAATTTTTTTAAATGTTCCGTGAACAAAAACAATAAGACTCGGAGTTCTACTATTAAAAAAGTTTGAAAAGCCCCGTCGTAATTTAACAAAATTTGAGCAAATAATTAATAGGTTCAATGATCTATAATAAACTCTGTAACACTGGCCTTCTTAATATCTTCAAAAAAATCCTTGATGTTTTGTGAACAAAGCGACTTGATCTGCAGTCGACTTTCCGCACTAAAATCTAGCCTCCCCTTAGAAAAAGCAATGGATCGATAACTCATTTGACAAGGAATAGATAGGTCTTCATATTTTGTAGAATTTTGTTGGGGACTCGAGAAGAGATATTGGTGAATGGCTTTTGAGTTCTTTTTAGGCTTTAATTGAGTTTGGGATCGGAATCGTAAGCAATTTAACAAAGACATTTTAGCACAGGGGTCTGCAATTGTGGGTCGCGACACCTTCCAGTTTGGGTCGCAAAAAATTTAAACTTACTAAATTATTCTGATATAATGACGCATTTTCACGTTATCATTTTTTTCAATTATTTTTTGAACTTTTTGGTTTTTAAAACTTTTTGACTTTGCGTCATAGTATAAATTTTTTGTATCATTCTAGCCATAAATTTTGAAAATTAATGTCCTTCGACATAACAAGTGTCAATTGTTACGATTAATGAGGTAACAATCAATTACGGCATATAAAATTTCAATGTCTTTCTTGCTAGTCACTGAGTCTCAGTTCACTATTGATTATTTTAGTGGCATCTGTCGGAGAATATAAGGGCCATGCAGCTTCCAGGTAATTAGCCTGATGAAGCAGTTACCAATAAGTCAGCTAAAAAGAAAAATGCTTCCCAAGTTAAGATTAGCTTAGTAGCTAGGCTGGCTAGCTAGCGTTAGACAAGTTAAGTTCGCTCATTGAGTTGTTAAAAAAGAGCTAAAATATTGTTAAGTTTTTGGAGCAAAAAATTAACAATGAGTTTGCTGCCATGCTTACGACTTGCGTCACAGATACACCTTTTGGTTAAGATGTGTTAATACTCTATTACTATTTCAGGTTTTTCATCAATTTTAGTAAAATTAGTTTTAGTCATAACTAAATGTTGAGAAACTGGTTACTAACAAATACTCCAAAAAAGCGGACAGTGAGCGATTCAGCAAAAAAATTAGATGAGAGCAGTACGGTAGATGGGCCAACAAAAATCTTTGTGTCTTCAAGCAGTGAGAATCAGCAGCAAGCAAATGAGCCACATCCACAGCCTATAGAAAAGAAATACAACGTCCAAACCAGTCTCATAGAGCTTGGCGAAAGTACAGCAAAGAATTCATAAAGTTTGGTTTCACGTGTATACTTATAAATGATGAGCCTCGTCCACAATGCGTTGTTTGCTCCGAGGTCCTTGCAAACGAGAGCCTGAAAGCAGGGAAATTGCAGCGACATATTAAAGCAAAGCATCGGAAACTTATTAACAAACCAATACCTTTTTTCCGCCGATTAGAAAAAGAATTGTTAAGTGAAAAGAAAACCCTGAAAAAGTTTCTCTCAACCTTAGAGAAATGTCAGAAGGCATCCTATGAAGTGGCATATCTAATCGCAAAAGATAAAAAACCACACACGATTGGAGAAACCTTCATTAAACTTGTTGCTTTTGCAATTAGCCAAATTATGCATGAAGACAAGATAGCTGACGAAGTAAAAGAAATTCCATTGTCTGCTGACACCATTCGTCGACGTATCAGCAAAATTGGTCAAGATATCATGTGCCAACTGAATGACAGAGTGAAGAGAAAAATATTTGCTTTGCAATTAGATGAATCCACGGACGTGTCCGGTTTAGCGCAGTTGGTCGTATTCTTTAGATATATAGCCAATGGAAAGCCTGAAGAAGACTTACTCATGTACGCGTCACTGTTAGGAACATGCACAGGTGAGGACATTTTCTCAGCAGCGGAGATGAGACTAAAAAATGATGGATTATCTTGGAAGTAGTGTATTAGCATTTGTACTGGTGGAGCTGGGACAGGAAAACATAAAGGTTTTTTGGCAAAATTATTACAAGTTGCGCCTCAAATCAACTTTACCCATTGCATTATTTATAGAGAAAACCCTGCCAGCGAAATACTGGGCCCGAGATTTAAAAAGTGTTCTAGATGCAGCGATAAAAATTGTTAACTTTATTAAATCGAGATTTCTCCAGACGCGACTATTTACCACTCTATGTGATGAAATGGGCTCGCATCATAAAAGTCTTCTCCTTCATTTAGAAGTGAGGTGGTTATCGAAAGGAAAATTTTTACCCGTTTGTACGAGCTGAGGGATGTGATATACTTGTTTCTCATGAATAGAAAACACCAACTTGCTTCCAGACTTATTGACCTTGACCGGAAAGTAAATTTGCTGTACTTATTCTTAATTTTGGAGAAATTAAACGGCTTGAATTTTTCATTGCAAGGTTAATCAATGAACATCCTATCAGCGAATAATAAGATCGAAGCCTTCAAAAAGAAACTTCAAAATTGGACTGGCCTACTTGAAAGCGGAAAAATAAATATATGTTTTCTGAGCTAAATGATTTTCTCGAAGAAAACAAGTTAAATCAAAACATTGTAAAACAATCCATTTTTAACCATCTTCAAGATCTTACTCAATCGTTTAATAAATATTTTTCAAAAGACTGAGATCAGCAAAAATACGATTTGATATTGTCACCCTTCACTGTATCAAGTACGCGCCATCTCTCAGCAGAATTGATTGAAGCACTGGAAGATCTGTCAAGTGACCGCGGTTTAAAGATTGCTTTTGATAATAAGAGGAGTTTGGCTGAATTTTGGATTTCAGTTGAAAAAGAATATTCACATTTATCAGCGGCTGCAATGAATGTTCTTTTTGCCTTCTGGAACCACCTACTTATGTGAAATGACATTTTCCGCATTATCATACATCAAAAACAAATACAGATCAAGGTTAGAAGTAGAAGATGATCTTCGGGTTTCCGTCTCTCATATCAAACCCAGAATTGGTTTATTGTGTTCTAAACACAAAACTTATACTTGCCTTAAAAATGACGCTCACTAAATTTTTGGGTCGCGTGAATTCAGCGCAAATATTTTTTGGGTCGCACCAAAAAGTATTTGCGGACCCCTGTTTTAGTAAACAACTCTTCAAATCTCCGTGGACTGACGAATCTCCGTGGATCACAAAACAGCAATTCATTGAAAAAACAGTTTATTGAAAGAACAGTTTATCAAAACTGCATAATGGCGACATATGGCTTAATAGTGACCATTAAATTTCAAAAGAATTAGAGTGAGAAATAGGGAAAAAATTAAGCTTTATTTTAGATTTAGGGTTAAGTTTTAAATATGAATTAGGTTTCACCTTTTTTTTAATGAAATTTTTTACCAATATTTTTAATCAAATTTTTCCGAGTAAAATGTTTTGCAGTAAAATTTACGCTGAACTTACACAATGCTTCTCATAGCTGTCTTTTGGTTTCTATTAATTTAATTTAACATAACAGAAAGATGGTCAGATAATTGAAACTTTTACAATTAAGTTAACAATAATTCGATAAACTGTCAGTTTAGTAAACTGTCATTTCAATGAATTGTCATAGTAACTCTCATTTATCTGATTTTAGGTACTAAAAGGCAACAATAAATTTTTGGCTGCTTTTTTTAAGGCATTACAAAAATCTTGGTAAGCCGTATCCACATCCGGTAAATTAGGCGGCAATAAAGACTTTTCAAATTTGTTCATCAAAACAATGTATTGACCCCATTTAGCTTTGCGGGAATTTCATCACTTAACAGCCATGCTGACACTGGCAAAGCAAACCTTGGTGGTGTAATAAGAATAGGTTAATGTTGTGGCCTAGAAAACTTTTTTTTTGTCCACGTCTGTTGGTGTCAAGCTGAATAAATCGAGCACATTGATCGGCTGCGTGTCCAGAGCCCCGTGATGATGGCGGAGGTGATCGACACGGTTGCCGTTCAAAACCTACTCGCGCCATTCTTTTGTGTCGGTGAGAAAGCATTTTACAGGACTTTCCTCCATTTGGCCGTCTTAGCAGGTAGCTCCACATTTCTTTCATTCCTTGAAATATAACTAAAAAACACATAAAAAATTGAACTGGAAAGCAATATTTTGGCATCTCCGGTAGTAGGTTGGAGTAATTGTTCAACAGTTGCTCAATGTAAAGGGTTTCCAACGCTTTCCTGCAAGTCAGGAAGTTAAATATAAAGATGATAGTAAATAATCCGCCTTCAACCAAAGTTCTATTGTAAAAAAAATTTATTAATGATTATATTTTATTTTAAGTAATTTTTATTATTATCCCTATTTATTTCATGACTCTTAGGAAATTGTCGTCAGCGTTATAATTATGACAACCTTCAAGCGATTTCCCAGACCTGGTTTTAGAGTTGCCAAGATATTGCTTGCCAAGATACTCCAACATAAGATATCGGCTGTTAAAAGTTTTAATTTTTTAGTTTTTTTAGGAATATGGTCGAAATTTAGAAGTGTTGGCCAAAACTGCAAGCAGATAAAGGCGTCGTGAAAAGCGTTTTCCAAGAATATAATTAAATCAAAAGTGTGGATTTTGAACTTCGACCATATCAATCGCGTTTGCCACCAATGGGGCGATCAATCTATTCAACTACGTTGTTGACAATTTATTTCTAAAAATTGTTAATTTGTAGAATTCAATGGTTCCGGAATGTGTGCGACAATCAACAAAAAAAAACTATTTCAAGCAAATTGTGAAGATACATTCAGGGTTGCTTGTGCAAAAGGTAATTGTTTTAATTGTGCCATGTGAACACATAATGTGATGATTGAAAAAGCATTTACCAGCAATATGGCATGATTTTTTTATGCAACCGTTGTCATAGAAAAAAAATTTTTTTAATAAGATGTGCTCGCATGCCCACCAATGAACAATTTTGGTATAGAAAATAAGTTGCCACGTAGTATCGGTGTTTTTTCTTTTTGGTAATACTTTAAATTTAGCCTGCTTGTGTCGAACCAAAGTTACTACGTATAATCACCGACTTTGGTAGTTAAGTATTTTAAGAAGTTAAAATTGTTTTAAAACTATGTTTGTGGGTTTCTCACCGGTCCCCTACCTTAAACTTATGCGGCTAAAGAGCAATAGTGTTGATTACATGCGATTAGCAATCTGTAATAATTAATGCTGATTTTATTACTTATATTGGTTTAAGAAATAAATTTACTAAATTAGTTGCTCTACACCAGATGTGCTTTACAGCAAAAAGAATCACCCACAATGAAAATGACATGAGGTCCATCACCACGCGGTACAAAAAGACCAGCGGCGCTAAATACAATTCCAATTAAAAAAAGCAGTTGCTGTTTCCAACGTTTCCAACATTCAGAGCGGTCGTGAAAAAAAAAGACGCTTTTATCAAAACTAGGAAACAGCAATTACCACTGAAATATACTTAAATCCAATAATTTGCTGTGCATGAACAATGACACATAAACACACAAAGGCAAATCAAGAACGAAGCAATCAGTAAAATTACGTCGGCACGAACCATCAAGGCATTAACGAATTTCGGTGCTTACGTATTATCGGGAGGACCTTTAAAAAAACGACTCAAAAATTAAAGTAAATAGGGTTACTTATTATTAAAGTAAATTAGGGTTACTAACCCTAACCCTAACCCTAACCCTAACCCTAACCCTAACCCTAACCCTAACCCTAATCCTCAGTGCGCGGTAAATCAAAGATCTTCAAAAATCAAAGGTCCTCCCGATAATACGTAAGGACCCGAATTTCTCTCTCCAATATACAGAGTTTTCAAATGTCTCTTTACAAAACAGAGCGGTCAGCCGTTTGCTCGCATACCTGTCGTACAAGCCTTTTATTGTCTGGCAGCACTTCAACAACAATAGCCTTTGGTTACTTTTCCCTAGCAGTTGCTTCGTCTATCATTAATACCAAATCGCCCATCTTGAAGTTGGGGAGTTGCCAAACTACTTCTGCTTTTCTCAAAGAAACGACAAATACTGTCGTGACCACTGATGTCAAAATTTTTCGGTTAAGAATTGTGTCTTCTTCCAAGCGCCTTTATAAGTGTCAGCCTTAAGAAGCTTTTCAGGCGATCTATCAGTGGGCCCAATAGACCCAATTAAGATAGCGCTTGGCGTCAGGGAAGCCCACTCATCAGGAAGGATGGGACGGCTGTGATTGGTTGATTACTGATTACACGCTCTACCTCAGCAACGTAAGTAAGCAGATTAAATTCGCTGAGTGTGGCTTGAATAACAACAGAATGGAACACTTTGCGGAAAATTCGGAAAAGCACTACATAGAAACCTCCTCGATTGGAGGACGCGCCGGATTAAATTGTCAAGTTGTCTTTTTTAAATTCTTAGCAGAAACCACAACATTAGTTTTATTGACACTGTAAATTTCCGTAGGTGAAACATTTAGACAACTGTTTAAAACCGCTGAAAAGCTTGCAAGAACCCATCGGCATTCTAATGATGGCACCATTTCCAAGTGTACTGCCCTCGTCGCTAAGCAGTTGAAGATGCATGTTTAGAACTGAAAGTTTCTTTCTAATTCTTTTTTAATTGACGATTTTACCAATCCAAAAGAAACAGTTAAAATGATTTTAATCGTAATTAAAAGTCGAAATTTTAAATATTTACTACCAATAATTACCCAGCAAATAAATCTTTTTCAAATAGACTCAAAATAAAAAAATAAAAGGATTAATTAGTAAGTAATAATCTCATTCAAAAAATAGAATCACGAAACGTACCAGAACACTTATTCAAGTAGAATGTTTAAAAACTAGCTGCTCAAAACCTTCTGCTTTTTCTTTCAATTCAATTCTAACCTTTTTTATTTTTGCGACACCAGGTAAATTAAAAAACTCACAAAAACGAAGGAAAAAACGAAACAATGAAGCATTGTGAATTAACTATAAATAAATTAGTTCAAACCAATGCAAATATAGCGCTTTACTTGGCTGCGGCCAATTGACACAGCGACTGAACTCATAAAATCTGTTTCCACCAGTTGAAAAAATTGTCTTTTCCCTACTCGATGACATGGCAAGTCATTCATTTGCTGTCTTTCAGCATTAACGTTCCAAATATGACAAACAAAACATATATTTATTACTCTATTTATAGCTGACTTTCCTTTGACTATCCAATACTGTTGATTGATGTCTGCCATAAAGATATTGACACACATGTGGCCTTCTTTTTCGTGATGACGAACAATGGCAATTCGGTAACTGGATGACTATCTGGGAGAAGAATCGGATGCTTTGCATCAAATGGAAGAGACGAATTTCGAAGTTGTCCTCCCATTTTCGAAAACCAATGACAAAAGGGGCTCAGCTTTTATAGACTTTTTAATTCTTTGCAACGCTTGAGCACGTCTTCTGTCTTTGTACTTCATCATATTACGGATGCTCTGGTATGACAAAAACTATCTTTGAAAACGACTGTTTTTGAACGGCCCGCAAGATAGCGTTTAGAGCGACTCCGCGCTCTTCCGCAATTATACGGCCATCGGCAGGACAGCTCTCTGGATTAAAACATCTCAAATACAAAAATGACCAAAATCGAAGCAACCATACTATTAAAAGTTCTAATTTGTCTAAAGACGAATAGCGCGCAAACAACCTACCAAACGTCTCCTTGGGTATTTCAACTGAATTAAAGCAGCAAATCGTCATGCGCTTCTTAATACTACAGTCCTCATCGGTCAAGTCGAGCAAAAATGACGATTGTTTAGGCCACTGACTACTGGTTTGCACTAAAAAGGAGGTCCATAAAACCACAAATCGGCACATTTTACTTTTTCCGGAAACAGACAACGCGACCCAAATCGGCAGGGTTCATAGCGTCCGGTAAAAATTGCTTCTGGTTAGGTGACGTCATAGTATGCAATTGCTCGATTCGGTTTGCTACAAATGTGTCAAATCGCAAAGAAGAATTCAAAATATAACGCAATGCAAAAAATGCATTGGTCCAAAAATTAAATGCCATTAAAATTAAAATTAAAATTCATCTCATTTTGAATTATTCTGCACAATTTTGCGAACAGTACTACACCAGCAAGTTTTAAGCGAGAGACAGTCACGCGCTTCAAAAAGGCAATACCGGACTTGCCCATCAGCAATGAACACCGCACAGAAGCGTCTGCATAGACGAAACAAATATATAACACAAGCTCCATAACCATGTGAGCTGGCATCAAAAAAACATGCAGTTGTACCTTCCCCACTTTTTTTATCCTTAGCAAAAAACACCTTGGCACACTTACTTGCAGTAAATCTGGTAAGGATTTAAAACTTTGCGCAATCTAAGCTTATGACTTAGTAACACATTTATATTTTTATCCCACCTCAATTGAGACCAACAGGCCTACTGCAGAAGCTGCCTAGCCGGCAACAAAAAGGGTTAAATGATACCCAATGCATTGTACGTTTGCGCTATCATAGAAAATAGTCCTCGTCTCCTACAAAATCTCTTATGAACATTAACGCGGATCTTCAGCCATCCGTCGCAAAATCCCACACAACTCCCAGACTTTTCAAAATTGGAACTCTCCAAGAACCAACTTCCACTCGAGCTGTTAAGTACTCCTGCGGAACATTTATCTTTCATCTGCATTCGTCTCATTATTCACATTTATTCATAAGCATCTTTTTAAATGAGTTTTTTCAAAGTCTGTCTGGTGGTATCTCAATATAAACTATAAAAAGCTACATCTTTGCTACAATGTAAATTATACTCTATTCAACTCAGCATTTAAAAGTGCTATAATATTATTTTCAGCATAGAAGGCGTTTTAAACAATTCCAACAGGCTTGCTACTTGTCCTGAAAATAAAAATTCGAAGCTTAGTTGTAAGCCTAATCATAAGTTTTCCGTGTATAATTCGTTCACAGGGCAAACCAAGTGCTTAGTTTTTTTATAGCTTTTTACATTGTTTTTTAATAGCTTTTAAGTAGCCGACCGAAACGGACTTCTAGATTTCAGTTTTTTCTAAAAAGTATTTGGAGGTTCATCTTATAGATCTTACACTCTATGTTCAGGATTCAGAGTCCCATGTTTGACCAAGAAGAATGTCACTTCTAGTCGGCGAAGCTTAGGTAAATAGATGCCTGAAGTCATTGATGAGTGGTCCGTTGGAGTAAGATGCACACTTCAGTGGTAATTCAAAGCATCATTTAAGACACTGTCTATGGCTGCACTGCGACACCACTCTGGCGCGCACTATCCAGGGGTAGAGCGAATTGGTGATAGCGCAGTGTTTTGGCTGCAGAGCCTTAATATGAGCGCAAAAGTTACTACAGCAGCAATAAATTCTTTGAGTGAGAAATTTTCAGAGATATTCACTCGGTCGGGTATTGTAAACTTCCAAAGGTCAAACACTTTTTCAAAAGCAAGTCAAAATGATTTGCCGTCAACAGTCTTGTCTCTCCCGTTTCTGATTATTAGGATGCAATAAGATCAGCTAAAATGGGACACTGGTGGGAGGAGTGTCGTTCTTTCCAGCTGAACATTGAAGGCTTCACTACCAGCAAGATAAACGTTTTTCATTATCTTGCTCTACAGTTTGAAGCACTACCCGTCATCTTACCGCAGAAAATCTATTTTCACCTCAACAAAGAAACAAATAGACTAATTGAAAGTAATTCCTGCCAAAAAAATTAAAAGTTACAAAATTCTCCAATTTAAAAAATTTTTAAAAATAGGTTTGCTCTCTTTTCTCTTTAAAATATATACGTATATGATAACCAAGTAACCAAAACTTAACCTTAGAACAATCGAAATTTCGGTATGTCATAAACAGCCAAGAGCGGTCATTGTGACTGCTAGTCTACACCGCGGAGTTCTTGTTTATTAAGCGCGTTGTTTTCATTCTGTACATTTGAAATCGACCAACACAAACCTGTAGTAGAAAGGACACATTAAGTCAAATTGTGAAGAAATGTTTTATTGTAAATAGAAGCCCAAAATATTTTTTCTTCTAAGTCATCATTGCGAATCAGCACATGTAATGCATTCAGTCAGTTTTCTTGCAGTGCACTTGCCGCATACTATGTTGTTGCATTTATAGCAACACTTCTTTGTTTTATTTTGTGCACAGTTAGCAACAATTTTGCACTGCTTGCACTTAGTTGTCCTTGTGGGAGCAGCGGCGCTGGATTTCGTAAGTTTGTTCTCACAACTTCTGGCTTTATATTCTTTAAAGTAATCTTCTCTGAGTTCTTTGATTAGCTTGAAAATAAATCTCTCCTTGATAATGTGTCTCCTAAATTCATTTTGTAGATTCTAAATAGATTGATATATGTCATATTTAACTTATTGTAAAGCACTGCGACGGGGCATCTACGTGTACCGGCTTTTACAGAGTACTGACGAGCCATTTGGTCAGCAACGTTTACCCCGCACTTGGTTTTGTTTTAAAATTCGATAGTTTCGGGCTTCTTTTTCTCGGTTGAATCAATGCTGCATAGAACTAAAAATGCATACATTTTTTTTGGTTTGCATTGATATATTGTCAATGTTGCAACATTAGAAGTTTTCATGAGTGAACTGCAGTACCGATTGCTCTGCATAATTTTTGCAGACGGTGGCAACTCTCTTCGTACTTTGTTGACGGTTCCCATAACGTTGGTTTTTTTTGCTTCAAATTGTGTGCCAGTTTCAATAAAGTGAAAAACTTATCCGTGGTTACATATCTATCTTTTCCTAAGAAAGGTTTTATAAGACTCATAATAACCCAGTTTGAAAGTCTCTCGGAGGGGGCACATGACTCATCCTTTCCTAGATAAGAAATTGCGTTCAAAATGTACTTTGATTGACCATCTACGGTTAACTAAAACTTGATGCCAAACTTATCAAGTTTGTTTGAGATGTATCGCGTAAACCTGCAATGAGCTTTAGTTGGAAATAACTTTTCGTTTATCATAACGTTGATCCCAGGTTTGTACAATGACATACTGTTTTTGACGAACATATTCCACACTTCTGAAACTAAAGCAAATTTGTCTGTTTGCAAACGTGTTGATCTTCTACTAGGTAAATGAAAGCGAAGAAACCGTAGAATCTCCCGAAAACGATTTCTCGCCATAGTTTTTTGAAAAAACCTCACGCCCCTCTGCTTATTCCAGAAGCTGTCCAAAGGAACATTTCTTCCTCCATAGGCTCCCCTCACGTACAGCAAAGCGCTAAAAGCTCTAAGTTCGCTCTTAGACACATGCCACGTGCTGTTTTCTAACACTCTGCGAGCTTCTACCTTTGTGCAGTTTTGGATATGTGAAAAAATATAATTGTCAAATATCAGTTCAAATGCACGTAGTGGAAAATCCGCTATTTGTTTGCTCCGCTTAGAAAAACCAGATAAGTTTGGTCACTACGTTTTGTGCAGCTCGCCGTCCTCTCCCTTCGACACCAAAATTCATCATGTCCCATTTAGTACCATCTCGTGCTGTCTCTTGTATCCCCAAAGTGTCAGGCACTCAATTAATCGGTGGTTTGATCTCGGCTAAAATGAACAAGCGAAACTGCATTCCCTGATGCAGACGGCTCTGAATTGTCCACTATCCCATCGTTTTCACTGTCGTCATCTTCCACTGAAGTGGAGAGCTCCCAGTCTGGAACTTCGTCTTCTTCAATTTTATTCTCTCCGTCTGAATCTTCTGCTCTTATTACCATTGGCATTGCTATTGCTTGCTCATTGGTAAAACGTTTTGGTTGAATAGTGGACATATTATTAGCGAATACAGTCAACTACACTTACTAAACCTGCAGTAACGTGAAATAGTTGAATGGACGCAATTATTTTTGCTACCATCTGAAACGGCTCGTGGAAACTCATACACAACACAGGACCGCCGTAAAGTACAAATATGCAAGCTGAAAGTAACACACCAAGAAAGCTAAAATTGCTTTGTTCCTAGCTATCAGTAAACAAACCAAGGGCACAAAACAGCTGCAGAGAGTCTTATGCATTGGAATCTGTGTGAAATTTTTGTAAAAAGAACTAACACGAAATCACAGAACAAAGAAACCGCAGTTTAAATAGGGTTTTACTGAGCGGTCAAAATGACCGCTTCTGGCTGTTCTAGATATACTACTTTCTAAAACTCGGTAAATCAGTTTTTTGCTTACAAATTTGAGTGGCTTGTGCAAAACTAATGTTTAGGAAATCTCACAAAGTTTTATTGGGATCTGATTTGTGTGAGCAAAAATACAATAAATCGAAAATCGAAAACGGTCGAAATGATCGCTTCAGCTGTTCTAGTGTTAAGCAGACAATTAAAGGAGAATTTTTTCCATTGTAAGTTATTTTCAAGACATTAAAATCAAAAAAAGCACAAAGGAATAAGGGAGAATTAAGCTAGCATCACCATAAAGAGAGATTTCGAAAAAAGCTATTTTTATGTTGATAAAACAGAAAAATTCTCAGAAAAAACAATACACCAAAATTAGGGCTCTTTAAATCAGGAATTTTTGATGAAAAGAGTTCAGTTCCACTACGAGCGTGGAATGAATCATTCTTTGTTGCTTTTTTTATTGATTTTTTCACTTCTTTCGGCGCTTAAGCGCTCAGTGAAGCAAAAAAAATTAATAAAAACAAGAATAGTCTATTCCATAAAGAATCCTCTATTCCAAACGTTAAGTAAGAATGGTCAAGTCAATCATCAAGCAATTGCTGACAGACCATTTTGGTCCTTGTTAGAACTCGTCAGGACAATATACTGTACCTTGTTGCAAACCCAATTGAAAAGTTCAAAAAGTTAAACAGCTGGCACAACTTTTTGCTTGTGGTTTTTACACCTCAAACAGCCAGTTGCGGATCTGAACACTGGGTGAGTAGTTCAATAAATATTGTTTTAATTTCAATAAATATTGCTTGTGGTTTTTACACCTCAAACAGCCAGTTGCGGATCTGAACACTGGGTGAGTAGTTCAATTACAACAAATATTGTTTTCATTGAAATACTTTATTCCATTAATAAAAAAACGAGTTTTTACTCAAAACAAAAAATCAGTCATACATAGATATATTTTAAATACATAATACTTACATTTGGCAGCCTCTATAAAAAGTTTTTTTTAATTGTATCTGATAATTTCTATTTCAACATTTTATTGATTTGCTTTTATGCAGAGATTCCACCAGTTAAAATAATGTCGAACAGTCCCCTCAAGTTGGATCAAGGATCAACCCACACAATTTCCTGCCATGGATTCGCTACACCTGCCTCGATAATCTGCTGGTTCAAACGCAGCGGAAATCAAAACCAAGGTCGAGTTAACAATCAGTCATTAAACTGTACAAATGGAACTAGCAGAAATCTTCTGCTTAACCACACTTTTAAAGAGGTAAAGTTTTTAAACGGTAAACCATATACTTAAAAAATATTTTCAGTTTTTATTTTGTAGGCTGAAAAATAATAACCTTTAAGATACTTGCTGTTAGTTGGTCACCTCATGCCCTATATAAATAATTCAATATTTCTCTTGAAAAATAATTACAGTAAATGCTTTCTCTTATTCGTAATTTTAATTATGACATAACAAGAACTACTAGCGAGAGAGTAAGAATATTTTTTGTAAAAAGGACTGTCTTGTTACACCAAACTTGGTTTATGTTGATGCACAATGTTTATCAAAACTAAAATCTTTAAGTTTACAAGAGATATATTGCTGTGATCATTATCCATTGCTTTCTTGATATGATTCTGCTGCGATTATTATCAATTGCTTTTGTGATATCGCCTTCTTAATTTTTTATGACTAAAAAAGCTAGGCGCCAAAATAAGGTTGGATTATCTACATCGTTCTCTTCCAAATGATTTTAAAAGATATTGTAATTTTTTTCATCGTTTCCATTTTCACTTTAAAATGATACGTAATTTGAAACGTAAGGTCGTTTAGAATGAAAAGTAAAGCCAATATATTTCAAAACATAGTTTATTGAGAACGTTTCGGAATTGTAACTCATTCCACTGTAAAATGCAGTTTATGATGAAATGGATTACAATTCTGAAACCTTCTTAATTAACTATGTTTTGAAACATGCTGTATTGGCTTTACTTTTCATTCTGAAATTGCTTAAGCGTTCCAAATTTTATGCTTTAAAGTCGTTTAATTAACTCAAGTCATGACCTTTTCATGGTGTCTACATTTCAAAAGCTTGCAAAATTTTTTTGCAAAGTTTCTAATAAAAAGATGATAATTTCTTGTCATAAAATCCTCAATTTTTTTTTAAAAGTTGAGAAATCATAAGATAATTTGAAAATAAGAACAAAAAAGTTACTATACACTCATCTTATTTCACTTTTTTAAAAGAAGCTCGTTTTCCTCTGTGATTACGAAGCAGAACTGAGTTTATTGTTGGCAAATTAAGAAAATTATATACTGCAGTTACTGGAAAAGTATGTGCGACTAGTACAGGATGTATGAGGGAAGCAAAACAGTGGTGAGGTGTGAAGTAGGAACTACAGAAAGTTTCAAGGTTAAGGTTGGACTGCACCAGGGATCAGCGTTAAGTCCATTCCTGTTTGCAGTGATAATGGACAGGCTAACGGATGAAGTAAGGAGAGAACCACCATGGACGATGCTGTTTGCTGATGATATTGTGATTTGTGAAGAGACCAGGGAAGAAGTGGAGCAGAGATTAGAATCCTGAAAGTATGCATTGGAAAGAAGAGGGATGAAGACCGAATATCTTTGCATAAATGGAGGAAATAATGACGAAACAGTAAAGATGGAGGATATAAAAGTGCCAAGAGTAAAGAAATTTAAGTATTTGGGATCAACTGTGCAAGAAAGTGGTGGTTGTGAGAGGGAGGTAAAGAAGAGAGTACAGGCAGGATGGAATGGATGGAGAAAAGTATCAGGAGTAATCTGTGACAAGAGGTTACCAGCTAGAGTAAAAGGAAAAGTGTACAGTTCAGTGGTAAGACCAGCAATGGTGTATGGACTTGAGACAGTAGCAGTCACAAAGAAACAAGTGGAAGAGATGGAAGTCGCAGAGATGAAAATGCTGAGGTTTGCTATGGGAGTGACGAGAAAAGACAAGATTAGAAACGAGCACATCAGGAGTACTGTTAAGGTAGAACGGTTAGGAATGAAGATGAGGGAGGGCAGGCTGAGGTGGTATGGACATGTCATGAGGAGAGACCAAGAGTATGTAGGAAGAAAGATGATGTAAATGGAGTTACCAGGAAAGAGGAAAAGAGGGAGACCAAAGAGAAGATTTTTAAATTTGGTAAAAGAAGATATGAAGGAAGTTGGTGCAAAGGAGATCGACATTGAAGACAGAAAGATGTGGAGAATGATGATACGCTGTGGCCACCCCTGACTAACGGGAAAGGCCGAAAGGAGAAGAAGAAGATATACTGCAGTTACTGGAAAAATTTTTATAAACCCGAACCTAAACTCAAATTCATTTTTAGTTTATCAGCCTTCGTCGTATCGAAGTTTTACTATAAGTATAATTACCATGCAACAAAATTTGCTAAAAAAAGCTGGTAAAAGTTTTTATACATCACATAGGAAACAACTGTCAGTGCTACAATTACAAATACAGTGGCATACAAGTTTTCTGAGATACAAGCCGCGGTTCGGACGATTTTTTGCTTCATCTTGCGAGTCAGGATTTGGCGTACGAGCCGCGAGTAGATGGCGCAGCAATCAGTAAGATGCTGAGGCCCACAGCTAACCTACTTGGAAAGGTATTTTTCGAAATGCCGCTTCTGTTCACACGAAAGAAAGCGTTGCAAAAAAGGCCAAAATTGTGCAAGAGAAAAAAACCAAAGATAATTAAACAAAACTGAAAAAAAATTGTACAGAGCAATTAAGTTTATTGTTTTTACACAATATTTGTTGTTTTCAAATACGCTTTTCATATTTAAATACACTTCAAAAATGAATATTGAATGGCATTTTGGGAGCTGGAACGGATTAATGGCTTCTTGATTCATTTCAACGCTGATACATTATTCAGATATTATCTTGCTTTTGAAAAGAAATGGGGCCGATTGGAATTTTTCTCTATTTTTTTGCGTAACTTATTGCAAAAAAATTAAAGTTGTTCAATTTCGGCAAACCCCATATTCTATTTGGTGACATATATGAGTATATAAGTTTTTTTTTAAAAGAAAAAAGTAAATTACAAAAAAATGCCAAGAAATTTTATTCCTTGACGCTAAACACTCTGTGTTTTGGTTAATCTAAAAACATTTCTGATCGGAGAAAATAATCTTATTTATAATTTGAAAACGATTTTTTTGTTTTAGGTGAAGGCATCAGATGGAGGAGTTTACGTGTGCAACGTCAGTAATAAAAACGGCTCTGCTGCGGCTAATGTGACTCTTCTAGGTAAAATGACTTTGAAAATTTTTTTAAAAATGAAATAGTCGATAATTTATAAAGCAATTTTGTTTAAAATAAAAACTGTTGTTTATTCTCGTATAGCAATGCTTTTCAACGTTTTTTGGCAACCTAACTATAAAGGTTTGACCAGTGAGTTTATAAAACTACAATTTACAAAATTTGCTTATTATTTGTTTCTTCAACCCATATCCTCCTGAATTAAAATACATGTATCTTATTTATTATTTGAAGGTAGTTTAAAAATAACTGTATTTTTAAAATAATGACTTGAAAGAAATAACTTGAAAGAAAAAAAATTATTTTTTCGAGAAACCTTTTTATTGTAAAATATTAATGATTTTACTCCCGTCAGTTTAAAGTAAACTGAGGCGTGGAGCATGAGGGTAGATGGAGGCAAAAAACGCAAGTTCGCAACTAATTTTTATGTTTAATTAAAATGATTTTGGATAACAAACAAGCCGATCAACAAATAAGATTACTAACAAACAAAAATTGTTAGTTTTATTATCTATTTAAAGAGTTTTAGCTAATACAACTAAAAAAATATCACATTTCCAACTACGTAACATTGTCTTTTGAGAAGGTTTTTTTTTAAAAAGAATCCAAATATAGACTAATATTTCAGGTTTTACAGGAGTACCGAGAAATATTTAAACATTCAGTTTTGGCACACCGTGGTGGCGTCTACAATCCAGTGATTTGCAGCACTAAAGAGTGCATATTTATGCGGTTGTGACTTTGATCCAGGAAATAAAACCTGTTGCTTGCTTTTATTAAATTGCATGTAATTTGCTTCAACAATTGCTCGCCTGAATTATAAGGCATCCAATTTGATTCACAAGCATCTAGTTTGCTTAAACCGTACAGTTCAAAGAAATTGCAAATCGCAGCATCTACACAAAAACAAAGTAATTACCATTTTTTTGTTTCTCAAGTGAATTATCTATGTTGAGGTTTTCTGATCCATACTATCAAATCTATCCAATAAGCGGTTCTAAACATGTAGACATAAAACAATGTAATATGGAGATAAAATAAAAAAATAAAAATAAAATAAACATTGACAACGTTTGGCTGCAGAACGTCAACTTTTTCTTTTCCTTTTAACTCTATTGTTTAACTTTATTTTGAGGCTCTTTTTTCTGCAAACGTAGAAGGTACATTTACAACTGCATTATCCATCCTTTGAATGGCTAAAACGTTGAATGCCGTTTCTGTAGCAACAACTGACGCGCTGCAAAGTTTTGACCTTTTTGACACTTTTTAGAGAAGGGTTTTCCTTGTGCAAAGCCTAACCGTTCCAGTGTCTGCAATGAAGGTTACTAAAGATAACACAAAATTCCGGGAAATGAAAATATAATATCCATTAACACATGGTAAATGGAACAATTTTCTTGTTGAGACCATAAATATTTCATTAATTGTGCAAAAACAGCGCTTCTTATTAGTAGTCCAAGGTTGTTATATTCATCCAACTATGTATCTTTATCAGCATATGGAGGAGATTTAACACAATTATCCGACGGTTTTGCCAATATCTAAACTTTTTTTGGTGACATATTGTTTAACGCTGTATGTGCAAACTTTTTTGATGGACATATTGCTTATGTTGGTTTTTGGTAGACATATTGTTTAACCTTCTGCTTGCCAAGTGTGTCACTATAGATTCGTCAATGCTTAGATGTTGCTCTCAATGCTTGTTCTGGGAGTCTTCCTTCTCTGCCAATACATTTCTTGTTGTGGCAATTGGTTTTAACTACTCAGAAAGAGAATAGCAATAAATGACTTCAACTATTTCAAGATTATTTTGTATAAATGATTGCTTTTTATGTCAAGCATACAGCAAATAACATAAAACTTGGTTTATCAACTGGTTATAAGTATCAAATTCCCAAGACTCGAAATTCCCAAGATTTAAAAAAGAGCGCTTGTAGTCGTGGTTCCAAGGCCGATGAAGCCCGTGGAAGACCCAAAAAATTATTGACCAATATCTATGCTCTTTGCTCCTTTAAGATCCTCAAGAAGCGTATCTACGCCCGCATTGAGCCAATTATTAATCCATTGCTTCCTAAAGAGCAGAATGGGTTTAGACGCGGGACGTCAACTGTGGATAAAGTTGTTCTGATGACCCAGAACATCGAGGATTCCTTTGAGGCTAAGAAAAAGACTGGTGCCGTATTTTTCAATTTGACAGCGGCTTATGATACTGTCTAGCACCGCAGCAGTTACCTGCAAGCTGCTGAGACTTCTGCCGGATAAGCACATGGTCGAAATGATTGCGAAGCTTGTCCGAAACCGAATTTTTACCCTAATTACCGGTGACAGCAAGCGAAGCAGGCTACGCCGTCTGAAAAACAATTTTCCTCAGCGATCAGTCTTGTTTCCCCTCCTTTTTAACACCTATACAAACAACCTTCCTTTCACGGTTTCCAGAAAGGTTGCTTATGCACACCATCTAGCATTATTGCACTTTTCTAAAAACCGAAAAGACTTGGAGGAGACTTTAAGCCAAGATATGACTACAGTCTCAGCGTATCTCCAGACTTATAGGTTGAAGCTGAATCACATTACGACAGTGACAGCAGTCTATTGTTTAAATAACCGAAAGGCCAAACGTAAGCTAAACGTCTACAACAGCAATAGATTCTTACCCCGTAAAATTGGAAAGATCATTCACGTTTTGTCACCATCTAGCGGCATTGCGCAAAAACATCTTCCGGGTCACAATGCTGAAGCAACTTGTAGGCTCAGGATGGGGTACTGGTGCCAAAACACTGCGCACAGTTGCCCTATCCTTGGTCTACTCAACAGCTGCGTACTGCGCACCAGTCGGGTGTCGTAGCGCTCACACTCGCCTCATAGACAATGTCTTGAATGACGTCTTTCGCATAGTCACCGGATGCCTGCGTCCCACTCTAACGAACCACTTACCCTTTTTTTGAAGCATCCAGCCTGCTGAGCCTCGCTGACTAGAAGCGACATTCTCTTTGGCTTACCGTGGATCTCTGGACTCTGATTATACAGTATGTCGCATGATCGTTTGAGTGGATCCTCAGTTACTCGCCAAGAGAGACTAAGATCTAAACGCCTCTTTGTGCCAGCTGCGCGGAATTTAATATATAGCGTTACTGGACTAGGCATCCGCGCTTCTCAGTGGATGAATTACAGATGGAACACGGAGTTTTTTGAGATTACATCCAGACTCCGCGATTTCATACCCATGACCAGTGCCAGACCTGTTGAATTGAGCTTGCCCCGAACTTGGGTAAAGCTCAATTGCCTGCGGACTGGTGTTTCGCAATTCCATTTACCGATGCACAAATGGGGTCTCACTCTTTCATCGAATTGCAAGTGCGGCGCCTTTGAACAAACTGCAGACCACGTTGTAATAGCGTGCTCCATACATTGGGCACCACACGGAGCACGAGGTTTTACGGTTTTGGATAACTAAACTTGATGCTGGCTAAAAACCACTACTGTCAGCATCTGATCTGGGAAGTACAGCCGCCTGGGGCGTAAAAGGACTGACAGTAAAAGGAAAAACCCTCAACCCGAGTGTCCTGTATGTGACTGACTCGGAAGGGAAGCCTTTCCAAACGACTACAACGACAAAGTGAAACCATGAATTAAACTAATTTTGCATGAAAAAAAATGGACGCCGTTATCCATATTAATCTAAATACAGTACTTATTTATTAATTAAAAACTTTGTAAACTAGTGTAATTGTTAGCATTCAGGTAAATCAAACGGCCTGCTATTGTCTCGCAATCCAAATTTGAGGAGCACTAGTTGGTGAATCTGTTACTGCTGAAAGCGTTATGCTTAAAATTTAGTTGTACGTAGTTTAAAAACTAGAATTTAATTATGAGATGCTAAACATAAACTGCATTTTCTTAGTAAGACTTGTTAAGCCTACATTACCAAGGCATTTTATAGCACACCAAACCAATCGAAAACATTTCTTACTGACTTGTACGGTATTAGTGATCACGTGATCATATTTTAAAGTCTGCTTTGGAAATATAAAAAAACTGTCTTTTTAAAGAAACAGAAACAATTTTTTGTCAAAGATTAAGCTCAAAATTTTAGTTGAAACTTTTAAACATTCTTTTAAACCTTTCTGATTTTTTGCATTTATTTCACGATAATTGATTAAGCTTCGCAAATTATATCATCCAACAAAAACCTAGTGTAGTCCAGTTGCATGTCACAACAAAAACTAAAAACATGTTTTGAGCTCAAACTCAAAAAATATATTATTTACTTCGAGTTGATTAATTAAGCAATTTTTTTTATAATCTTAACAGAAATCTATTACTCTTTTTAGCAAAGTGAAATTTACAATGTTGTTTAACTGGTGAAATTGTAATAAATTGAAATGGAATATAGTTGAGTAAGAAAGGAAAATCGATTTGTTTATTATGATTTATGTAGCTCAGTTTTTAATTTCTGCATCAAATATTAGGCTCATTCGAATTTTGACAAACTTTAGTAATATAACAATTAAGTAATTGTGAAAAGAGTTTAATTAATTTTAGAATAAAAAATAAAGCCAATATATTTGGAAACATAGTTTATTTAGAACGTTTGGAATTATGACTCATTCCATTATCAACTGCGTTAATCGTTATTATCGTTAATGAGTTATAATTCCGAAACGTCCTAAATAAACTATGTATCCAAATATACTGGCTTTACTTTTTATTCTAAAATTAGTTAATCGTTCCAAATTTTATGCTCCGAGTTTTGAATGTGTTTGCAGCAGTTTGCAGCAGCAGATACTCTGGATCTTCTGCTGCAAACACACAATATTATTTACGAGAGGGATTAATAATTACGCTGAAGTGAAATTTGCTTTGTTCAAATTTGTAATAACCTTTTTGATTTTTCATAATTTCCAAGTTTTGGTCGAAAACGTGGCATTTGCTGAAAACGAAGTTGAACTCGAATTCAAACTTAAACTGTAATAAATGAGTCGGCAGCACTGCCTGGAACCCTATATATCAATGGTTAAAGCACTATAGCTCACTCGTTCCAGACCAGGGAGAATTTTACTCAAAAATTTTTTTTGTCAATTTTTTATTTTTTAACTTCTGTCACTCTTCATTCACAACTTAATAAATCTGTAGTTAATTTTCTGTCTTTTTTAGTAGTTTTTTTGTTTTTCTTATAACGTAATTTTTCATAACCAATAATAACTGTATAGTCGATAAACCGCGTTTAATATAATTTATTTAATTTATTTGCAAGCTGTTTTGTAATTGTTTAAATTGTTTGTTTTATCAATTGTAATCTTAAGCACGTGTCAAGCAGATTAAGTGCACGTGACCTTAGAGTCTAGCGTTTTCTATTCTCTCTGGAATTATCAAGAAATTGATGATTGAAATTTTTATAGCTAACAAGACTTGTAATTATTTAATCCGTTCGCCGTCGCAATTCTCTAATTGGCTGTTTTTGGTAAACTTTTTTTTAATCCTTAATTTTCACTTTCTTGTAATTTTTGGGTTCTAGGGTCGCGTGACATGATTTTATATTAGCACGCATTTTGTTTGCCAATTAATCCAGTCAAAAATTCAGTTGAGTTATTCCAGTTAATTCACTAGTGTTGGAATAGTTTTGCGCCAGTGTGACCGTAATTAAGTTAGAGAGATAGAATCGTTACGATTTTGTGGCGGAAGATCAATATCACCCATCGGGGTGCTAATTAATTCTTATAGCTCGTTAATACAAAGTTGTTGTGAGCGATTATTTGCCATTTGTGCCGCTGGAATTGTTTTAATGTTTGGTGAAGTTCGAAGGCAAGTTTTTTGTGTATCGATCAAGTTTTGTGAATTTTATAAATAGATATTTCTAAAGAAACAGTGGTTTCTATCTGCAGAGAGAAGTTTTCTCAGGAATCAATTTGAGCATAGTCGGAACTAAATGAATTAAAAATTTTCAGTTTCGTGGAAAACTATTTCTTGAGCCGAAATAAATAGAAAAATAGACACAGCTCTCTATAAATAGAAAAAGATAAATAGAAAAATTTACTTCACCGCAGGTATTGGGATTAACTAGTTCAACTGGTGCTGGATATCCGAGAAAAGTTTGGGACAGCTTTACTATAGTTGTATTAACAAAAAATAATATTACAATAATCTAAAATTAACAAAACATCAATCAAAGCATCGCCTCAAGAGCTGATCCGGCAAATCTATATGTCAACATCAATACTCAAAAACTTGCTCAACTAACGCAAAAAACCACTTCTATGCACAAACTGCTTGGAAAGAAAGTAATGTCCGTTTTTTATATAAACTTATTCATTGAAAATATTTCACTCTTTCAAAATACTTTAATCTCCAAAGTAGTTTCCTTTATTTTTGATTACCTTTTCCCATCGATTTGGAAGAACTTTAATCTCTCTTTTAAAAAAAACTCCTTGCCATTGATAAATTGATCTAGGTCATTTTTTAGTTGGTCTTCATTTTCATATTTTTCTTACTTAAATAATGTTGCATGGACCTAAAAATATGAAAATCAGATGGTGCTGAGTCAGGAGAGTTGGGAGGGTGTGGCAAAACTTTTTAACCTAAACTCATAATCTTTTCCTGGGTGAGTTTTGCCGTATGAGGTCTGGCATTGTCATGCAGAAGAATAACACCTTTTTTTATTGAGCATTGACGATTTTTTTATTGACAAGGCAATTTTTAAATCATCAAGCTGTCACGAGTATTTTTCAGCTGTAACACTCTGGGTATCATTTTAGAGCTTATAATGAATTGGTCTTCTGATATCCCACCATAAACAAACCATAATCTTGGGTGCAAGCCTTGTTTTGGAATTGGTTCTGGATTTTTGTTCCGACTCAACCATTGTCTTTTTTGTTGAATGTTATTGTAAAGAACCCATTTTTATCACCAGTTACGATCCTTTTAAAAGATTCCTTAGTGTCTCTCAAAAGCAAAGATGTGCAAATAATTACCTTTTGATTTCCTTCACGCTTATTCAAATCATAGGGAACCCAAGAGCCCAGTTTGTTGACCTTTCCCAGCTCATAAAGGCTTAAGATGATTGTTATATGGGTAGTGTTCAATAACACAGATAACTCTCTACTCGTTGAATCGGGATAAACAATATCCAGAGAATTAGGTCTATTGAGTGCAGTTTCAGAAACCTTTGATTTTGTTAACAGGAAAACGGAAATTATTTTTTTTCCAACCTTATACTTTTCATACGGACAGTTCGAACCCTTCAATCTCTTGAACAAACTTTTATCACAATCTGAACAATTGACTGTTTTTTACTACTTGGCCCGGAGATCCTGCTATTTTCATAAAGTAATTTCAATGCATAATTTTTTGTTTTCTCTCCTCTTTTGCTTGGTTTATATCTTTCAGTTACACTTCTGGAATTTTAAAAGTTTAAATCAATCTGGACAGGTTCCGAAACAGCCCGGTGCTGGTTAACGTACAGTTTTTTCCTCTGACTTTAAATCTACTGTCTCTCCTTTTTTCCTCCGCATTTTTTTTTACGAAACATTTTGATAATCTGCTCGCTTGCCCCAGATCTATTTTCTTCAGTGCATCTATCTCTTTGAATGAAATTATACTATACTACTCTTTCTAATAATAATACAGCTGATCAGGTTGCCATAGATAGTGCAAATACTTTTTTTAACGATTACTACACCTTAATCTACTTGCATTAATTATCTGAAAAATTACTTGCAATAACACTGAAGATAATCTGCCTCTTATACCTACCTTCATTTCCAAGTTTTCTCAGTCTTTTTGAAGTAATTTTTTTCTTTTTCTACATGCTGCTTGCTCTTATAGACTCTGCTGCAGTAATCAATACTCTTTTTCATTTTATTTTAACAAGATCAAAAATTAGAGAAATTCTTCCTTCAGTACTTTTACCTATAAACTAACATAAAATTTTGCTTACCTTCTGTTTGACTAACCTAATTTTGGTAATCTCTTCTCAGTCAATTTAAAACCTTTTTCTTTAGATTTTTGTTCCAGACTGTTGGGAGTCACCCAATAATTGGGTCTCTATGAAGTGTCCTGATTCTTCATCTACAGGACGGGTTCAGCTAACAGCTACCGCAAACATTTCTCTTGTCTTTTCAAATCTTTCATAAAAATTGCTTATCTTTGAGCTTGTTTTGTTTTTGGAGGTTTGCTTATAAATTTTTTGATATATATATGGAAAGAAATTTATAATAAAAGCCTAGAAACTGCTGCCATAAATGAACGTTTTTAACACTTCTTAAAAGCTCTCAACATTACAGTAAAACCGCAAGGTCAACAACAATCTATACAAAAATACATCGACATTAAAAAAAATAAAAAACTAATTGCTTTTTTCCGTTTATATCGATTAAAAATCCTTCTCTTTTGCAAAGTTGGATTAATATTTTCAAAAACGAAAAAAATTATAAACAGTGTAGATTTTATAAACAAAATCATTTTAAAGGGATTCCGTTTTAGTTTTTATAATAGTTGACAATCTTTTACAAACTAAATTACCCTGCGTAGCTACGCTTTCAGCTTTCGTTTTTAAAGTCCTGAATCATCTTGTTTTCTGCTGATCATCAACGCTTTTCAATATATTTACACTTTTTTCTTTATCTGACTAAAGCTGAGTTTGTTTGCTGGGTAACTCGTGAAGTGGGGACTTGTAAAGCATTGTGACGAGGCAGGACCACCAAATTTTTTTCGTAGAAAATATTTCAAACTTTTTTAAATTTTAATTTTTAAAATTAAGTAAAAGTTCTGGAATTAAAATGTAGGTTTAATAATCAGCGGTTTCACAACAATTCTATTACAATTGGGTGAAGATTAAATAAAAATCACGCGGCATATACAGCCACTACCACGGTTTGCTGGAATCAATTAGCCCAATAATTGCTGCCATGGCATTGCTGCAACGCTGAGTTTAAGGTTTTATACAATAACTTTGGAAACACTACTTTTTTTAAATTTAAAATATCCTTAGCATTTGAACTTTTTTTGTTATGTTTAAAAAATCTTATTTTGAAAAAAAGTTTTTTTATACATTAAAATAATTAATTTTTTAACCGGATGTTTTGCAAATTTTAACCGCTTTGTTAATCGCATTAATTTGATACGCAAAAATTCATTAAAATAATTCTAAAAATAGTTATAACTCATATTGTAGTATTTAAGAATACAACTGTGTAAAGTCAGCTTTTAAATAAGTAAAGCTTGGGAATTAGTTTTGGACCAACTTCTGCAATGTCAACGTAAAATACCTACTTTATTTTGCCCTGTTGTCGAAACACGCCATAGTCTTGTAGAGTTGCAAATAAGATAAAAACGTTGTAAATTATTAGTCGTACTAAGATTAAAAGATGTTATTTAGAATGTCGTTTATCACCTAATATGGTAATCTTTCTTTGAAACTCAAGACTTTTGCATTAAAAGTTTATAAACATGTTCTGTATTTGGACTACACAAGGATGTTTGCAAAAGTCGAAAATCGTAAAATGTTTAAAGAAGAGTTAAGATCACGAGTTTTTCAAAGTTTACAACTTTATACTTAACGATGTCGCACTAGAAGTCTCTGACTTATGAAAAGCATAGACAAATTCTAAATACGATGACGATAAATTAGACGTTGTCATAGCATTACCAAATCATGCTGTAGTTAGTGATGAAGTGTCGTGAACAAAGAAAATTCGTAAAAAACAAATGAAAAATCTTTTCAAAATGCAGCAAGAGTTAGATTGAAACCAAGTGCAATGTTGTGCCAACGATCATAGTTTCAAAAATAAAACGAAGCTTATCGAAAGTAGAATCAATAAAGTAGAAAAATAGCTTTTTTAATCGTCTCTTATACGTTAACAAGTTAACGATCTTGAAGTTTATTTTGAAATAAGTTGCAACATTCGTCAGTTCGAAGCTTGAAGAAAATAAATTTCAAATTCACGAGAAGGCTTACCAAACTTTTCAGACCTTTTCCATTAAAGCAGGAGTGGTAAACCTGTTTGCACTTGCCGCATTCAAAAATTAAAAAATTAGGTCTGGGCCGCTACAAACTTTTTGTTAATTTAAGAAAAAAGGTAGTTACTCAACGGACCGCCCTTCTTCACCTGGTTCGTGATGTCAAGATATTTTTTTTATTTTCTCAAACATTAAACAAGTTTCTTTTTCAATGCCAAATGTAGACCAAAAAAGATATATTTTCATTACGAACAAAGAGAAAAAGCCTTATTTTATCTATTTACTAGCCTTTTTGTGTTTACTCGGTATTGATATTTTTTCTGATGGGTCTACATTTCTGATATCATATCCCGGTTGTTAACAAAGCAAAAACGCATTCTTGTGTTTAAACAACCGGTACTTCTATCCAACCGCACGCAGACCGAATTGAAATATCTTGAGGATCGTAATTGACCCGCGGGCTGCAAGTTTCCTACCCTTGCATTAAAGTAAACGATTTAAGATTGCCCGTCAACTGCAGAATCGCAAGCAGCAAAAGAAATATTAATTTTTTTAATTACATTCTTTTTTTTGTACAAAATCCGGCGGTTTCTAGCAAAGCAATCGATATTTTAACATACAGTTTGTCATGAATCCGATTTTATGGTAAGTCAAAAGTTTTCATTAACAAAAGGGCTGAAATACAGTAAGTAGGTTACAAATAGCAGACTAAGCTTGGGAAACAAAGACAGGAGATTCCTAGGTAAAACTAAGCTTACAGTTAAATGCAAGTTTGATTTAATAGGAAACAAGCTGAGAAAAGTATTAACGAAAATAATACAGTTCAATTATTTAAGAACGGCGTGTAAAAAATAAATTCGCTATGCATCTTATCCCAGTTCAAATTTTTGATGCTATTTTGAGCGAAGCTTGATCGGTTTCATCAAAAAACAACAAATTAAGAATGCGTTTCAAATGTAGCAAGAAATCTGCAAAATCAAAAGAATGACAACAAGGAATTTTTCTCGATAGATTGAAAGATAAAGCGGCGAAACAGAATTTAGAGGTTTACTAAAGAAGAATCTGCGTGATCAAGACAGAAGAAGTGAGGAAGAGTGGAAGAATAACAAATATTTTTGACCAAAAAATTACCAAATTAGTGACGAGCAATAATGCTGAACCTTTGCTGCATGTGTCTTCTAGCGGAGATGAATTGGAGCAGTAATTGGGATGACGATCACTCCGGTTAGATAAAAAAATATTTCTATGCAAAACTAGTAAAAACGAAATCTGATAATTGGATCTGGATGAGTAATGTAATGCCAGTTTCTTTAATATCGAAATATCGAACGTTGTGAAAAAATTTAGATCGTCTTTAATTTTTCCAAGAGAAAAGTCAAAGGAACGAGACGTTTGCAAGGATTAGACAATTGTTCGATTATATATAATATAATGTACCGGAAGTGGTTGAGAGCGTTATGTCTAAGTTTATTTACTATAGTTCAAAGTCAGAAGGCTAACCACTAACTTGGTTTACAGCACATTTATTCATTTATTGAAATAGAATTAAAAACAAAACAAAAATTAAAGTAAATAATTACAATAATAGAAACAATTTAATATAGCATAATTATAACAGTAGTTACCTTATCAACCGATATCTGCCGGAGAGTAACTCAATATATTATAATTCGTGACTAGGCCACATTGCTGTATACAAGTGGGCGTATTACCACGTGATCATACAATATGGAATGGCAGGATGTGAAATTTTAAATTGCATAAAAATAGAGCATGTGAAAGTTAAAATTCAACGTTTTAAACCAAATTCTATAACTCCGATAATAATTAAAGTTTTATTTTGAGTGAAAATATTTGGGCTGTCCAATTAATCGCTACAAACTTTTATAATCATGCATTACTGTAATTTTACAGTACAGCAATATTATTTTCTCTTGGTGCGGGGTGGGGCTATACTTTACGTTTGTAAATTGGAGATGGGCCATGTTCAAGATAAATACTGTAACAATCAGGGCTAGGGAGCCGGAGCCGGAGCTGGAGCCGGAGCCAAAGCCAAATTCTCATATTGTGTGGAGCCAAAGCCGGAGTTGGACTCATCAAATTTTTGCTGGCTCCAGCTCCTAGCAACAAATTTTTTTACCTTTAGATGTCACCTAATTAATTCGTACATCTAAAGTGCATTAAGGTAACATAGATGAATATGCTTGAGTTATTTGTTTAAGTTGAGTATCATGGAGTTTGACATGGGTGCTCATCGGTAGGACACTGGTTTTGTTGTGTAGCGTTGAGTGTTTGTGTCTTGTTTGCAGCCAGTAGCAATAGCAAAGGTGTGTTTTGAATAGTTTTCAGTTTCTTGATGTTGGTGTTTGATATGATAGGGCTCCATATAGTGTTTGCATATTCCAATAAGCAAATAATAGCTCTAAATGTAGATATAATAAATTATTTTTGTTTACCCCATTTGGTTGACATAAGTGTTTGAGAATATTAAGTGTTTTTTTTGCTTTAATGACGGTGAGATTTATGTGTTGTAAAAATGTTAGTTTTAGGTTAAAAGTAACTCCAAGAGTTTTTGCGTGTTTTATTGTTGGTAGGGTTGCCAACCATCCTTTATTGGAAAGGACAGTCCTTTATTTAACCCTTTCCGTCCTTGTCCTTTATGAAGTACAGAAATGTCCTTTATTTTAAATATCATTTTACTTACTGCCAATTTTGCAATTAGAACGTGTATTTTAAAGTTGATTAAATTTTTGCAAACACTGAATCAACATTTTTATATTTCTAAACGTTCTCCAGTAACTTTCCAAGTTGTTTTCAAAAAAAATTATTTGCCCCCTCCCTCCTAAATCATTAGAAGAAATGGTTTATCAGCATACTGTGAAAGGATTTTTAGTGTTATCTCTTCAAAATGGCGAAATGAAAGAAACAGATACTCTGCAAAAATAATAAAAAATAAGCTTTTCATATTCCTGTACTTTAACTTCAAAGACAGCTGTTTAGAATTTGCTGAAAAAACAAAAGATGACCTTCAATTGTTGAAAACAGCAAAAATTCAAACCAAACACAATTTTAAAAAATAAAAAGATTTACACTATTTTTCATTTTTATTTTTTTATGATGCATATCAGAGGCGTGCCGTCAGGGCATGCAAGTCATGCGTTGCAAGACCAAATTTTTAGAAATTGCATGACGAACTTTTGCGCGATGAGGTAGATATCGTTCAATTCGATGAGAAATATTACTTGTTCGGGATAATATCTGAGGCAGACCTGAGACGAAGACCCGTTTTTTTTGCGTTATTTTAGACAATACCGCGAATTTAGGACGAAAAGTAAGAAATCGGAGACTGGTTTGAAGTGATGACTTTTTTTTTGGAGATCACTGCATTTTCAGAAGAAAAAGTGCATTACTAGGCAACAATTTCAAGTGATGACCTTTTTTTTAGAGAGATCATCAAAAATCTAGGGCGAAAATTGTTCTTGATCACCATGACATTGCGACTAAAAGTTACAATCTCACACCCATAACATACCTATTTTCATGATCAGATTTTGGCATGCAAATTGCATGGCCAGACTCAGAGGTCACCGCACGCCACTAATGCATATATATAGTGATATAGATGGGATTGAAAATTATGTTTATATCTATTTTCCATATGTCCTTTATTGAAACTTGTCACAGTTGGCAACCCTAATTGTTGGTAGTGTTTGGTTGTTTAATTTAAATGATAGAATTGTACCATTTTCAGCTGGGTCTGGTGTAAAAAGCGTAAAATTTTGTAAAGATATTGTAAAATGAGTTGTCAGGCCTTAAATGGTAATTGATGCGAGATAATCTAATTGTTAAGTTATCGGCTTATGTTGAGATTTGTACGTCTTTTGGGGTGAGAGTAATCCAAGACATGTAAATTTTAAATAATGTTGGAGACCAAACTCCACATTGTGATATTACAGATGTTGATTCATTTAAATTTTGAGAGTGTACCGCTGTATTAAGTGTAAGCTTTTTATCCTTTAAATTTAGTTGGCTATGAGCTTGATGATGATCTTTTGAGTTTTTGTTAGTATAAGTTTGTATATATTCATTGTATCAAACGCCTTGCTCATGTCCAAGACAACTGTGATGTTGCCTTAGATTGTTGAAGTCTTTTGTGATTTGTTGGCAGATGTGTGTGCAAAGCAGTATATGTTGAGAGTTTATATTTGAATCCATATTGGTGAGAAAAAACTGAAATGTTTTTTGTTATGTATGGTAATAGCGCTTTATCTAGTGTTTTGTCAATAGGTGACGAAAGTTCATTTTCATTTCATTTTTTTATTCTCGATCGCTAATAAATAGTTCACACGAAAAACCCTAAATATTAGAAAAGATTGAAAAAAGGAAGAAGGAGCACAACGCCAGACGTTAAAACATGCATAAGATAATTAAAAAGTGCAGTTACAAAACGGTAGAAAGCATGGCCACAACACCTCGATCAGTTAAAATATTAGAGATGAAAAGTGATATGGATTGGTAGTTTGAGCCAATGTTGTTGTCCTTGTTTGGTTTTAAAACGAAAATAATTGTGGCACTTTTTTCAAGATGTGGCATTGTGTTAGTGTTGAGGGCAGTGTTATACATGTTTGTGAAGTACTTAATGACAAGTAAACCTAGAAGTTTTAGGTGTCTGATGATTATGCCATCAGGTCCAGTAGAGTTGTTGTTTGTGCTGTTTGAGATAGCTACTGTAATTGCACGCAAATAGTGATAAGTAATATTTCTTTAGTAGGAAAGTTTTTGATTATATGATCTATGTCTATGTTGATTTCTTTTGTGATGTAAGTGACGTTCGTAATGTTTTGTGAGATTTGTTTTGTATGTGAATGTGCTTGATATAATCGAGTCATCTTATGAGATAAATTATTGATCCTAGGGCTGTAGCCTAGATAATACATGTATATAGAATAGAATAGTCAGGAAAATATATAGAATTAAAAGAATTGTGCCGACCCACCATGAGTAGCATGTAACTAAAGTAATAGGATAAAAGTAATCAATACTGATGGACAGCAAGCTCATAACATAAACAGGGACATGCTAAAGATTTACTATTAATAACTGGAATTTTTTTAGTGAAATAGTGCAAGGAATAAATTTTAAATTGCGAGTACGTGGAATATATTTTACAGGTTCATAAAAGAAATAAAAAATAATTACATTATGGTTACTATATTAGAATAGCAAAATAAATATGTAAAAGTAATTTTTGACATAAAACAACTAAGACATCAGACGACAAGTAATTATTTATCAAAAGTCGCACAACGAGTTTGAACTGTAAAAAGGCCATGATTAGAGAAGGCGAGTGAAACCCAAATA
This sequence comes from Diplosoma virens, assembly GCA_963680785.1. Taxonomy (NCBI): domain Eukaryota; kingdom Metazoa; phylum Chordata; class Ascidiacea; order Aplousobranchia; family Didemnidae; genus Diplosoma; species Diplosoma virens. The sequence continues at coordinate 46,327,772 of OY796883.1, read as the reverse complement.
TTCTTAGCTATTTGTTGCAGTGTCACGCTTTACGAAGGCGGGATAGCATTAACCAAGAATTTTTTAGCATTGGGTATTGAATACTGCAAAATTGTTGTGCCGCCTGGTTTGATTTTAGTTGTTAAGTTTAATTTTTAACCATGGGAAAGAACCTTTCTTACTCTTTTTTAAACAAGAGTATTTGATTAAGTGTATGCAGATACGTAGCGCAGTGTGGAAAGAACAGCGGGGTGCACACAAATTGGTAACTTTAGAAAGGATATAATTCCGTCTGTTTCGTTAGAAATATGTTGAAAACAACGTTTTTTTTACTGCATCACATAAAAAAGTATGTTGAAAAATTGCGATTTGATATTTGTTTTCTGGTGGCTTATCCAATTGAGCAATTAAATGTTGTTTTTAAAGGCCGAAAGGCAACATTTCGTATTCAACCATATTGATGATGAAGCTTCTGAGTTTTATTCATAAAGAATTTTTCTTCAAACAAAACGGTCAATATCGTAAAATATTTGTTGATGTTTAGTAGCAACTATAAAAAATGTATAGCGCCTCCGATGCTTTCCTGCGAGTCAAGAGGACATATATAGAAATAAAATAAAAATAAATAAATAAAATCACACTTAATAATATCGTTTGGTACTAAATGGAGTTTATTCCAACAAACATTAATGCAATTAGCAAAATAGTCACAAAAAGAAAGTAGAGAAACTAAAAATAGTATGCATTTTTTTTCGCAACAGCGACTAGTAGAACAAGTAATCGTAGACTTTTATTGGTTCCAAGAAAGTTTTCATGACACATAAAGCTGCGCTTTTGCTTCATATGTTTTCTGATTAAGAAATTTGTTAATCTATAGGATTTTTCATCCATATTCCATTCCTTTTCCAAGCTATTAACCAAACTTTGTTTCTATCTGTTGACATATTTTCCAACATGGTCTTTTGTTGATGAACACTTAAATGATAAAAACGTTTAGGCCCTTAAAGTTCATCCAGTAATAAAATATTTCCATTGACTTTCTGCAAGTTTTTCGTGTTACAAGTATAAATTATGTCAGAATAAGAAACAAACGCTTATTTTAAGAAACAAACACTTATTAAAGTTAAGCCGAGTTACACCCAAGTACAACTCTCTTAAACTTTACCATATGTCGTTTTGAACTTTTGATCAGTCTGAAATAGAATCCTTTAGGAACATGATTGTTAGCTGGAATGTTGTTTGTTCTCGTCTGCAATTGAGCAACGAAGTGTATCGCGCACAGAAAAGGCGCGCACAGAAAAGGCGCGCAACGATTTTGTTTAGCTCTATGTGGCAGACCAGGCATTTTTCTAGGCAAGACCGGTCAGTGCACTGATAAAGGTCTCGAGACCAAGACCGGTCTTGGTCTCGAGACCAAGCGTTTCGTTCTCGTCTGGGTCTCAACTTTGTGCTGGTGGTCCCGTTATAAGCCTCGAAGTGATGTTGTCCCGATCTCGTGTTTTGTTTAAATTGGTCTCGAGACTGGACGTTTTTTGATATTTTTGATACTAATGTTCTGGTGATGAATTTTACAATTTGCTTAAGAACAACACGAAATTGACCACCTTTGCTGCAATTTCAAAAGGTAAAAATTTTAGAGTCAAATTTCTAGTTTTACAACTTATGTTTAATCTAATAAAGGTTTTTATTATGATCAGGGCTATCTGTGACAAGCCAATCCGATTACAAAATAGCATCAATATTTTTAGTTTTTTTTTCAGCAACAAACAAGTAATGCTTAGAAGGTTTGTATTTACACCCTTACCTGTTAAAACATTTACATTAAAATAATTCGATATTAGAAAAATAAAATAACTCAATTATGTAAAGTTAGTTTTTTTCTGTTGAAAAACAAGATTCAATATAAGAACGACGTAGATCTGCAGCAGCTAGATAGATCTGCAGCAGCAACATAGATCTGCACGTAGATCTGCAGCAGCAACAAAAGAACTACGTAGATCTGCAGCAGCAAGATAAAATTACGGATGTAGTTTTAATTTGGCCTAAATGCAGCAATAGCTCGAAAGAGTGGACATGGATTTTTAAATGTTGTCTGTTACGGTTAATCTTGAGTTTTAGTTCGCTTGCCAAAAGTTGCTCTTTAAAGAAATTAAAAAGCTTGTTTCGTACCTTAATTTGGATGTATGATGCCATATGCAATATATACTTCACTGATGTTTGTTTTAAAGCAGATGAACTACATTATAATGAAAACATGACTTTAACGTTAACTAGAAGCTAAACATTTCTAAATATTCACTTTAAAAACTTTTTAAAGTAAACCTAGATTTAGAATTCGATAGTGATAACGCTATGTTAAAGATGAAATTGCCCCTAGGTACGACTTAAAGTGGGTAATGCAATAGAATACAATATTATAATTAAGGCATGGGAAAAATATAGCCAGTGAATGCATAAAACAGTGTTTCTCAACCTTTTTTCGATTGCGGAATATTTTTCAAATTCTTCAAAAATCGCGGCACCTTTATACCATTTTTATTAATTTTGTTCCCAACATCAGGTGATCCCTAAACAAAAAAAATTATTCAGCCAGAATTGGGCTCAAATTTCTAGCTTTTGTCCTTAAACTTACTTCTTTTCTAAAAATAACGTTGTGCTGTTGGGTGGTGGCCCTGCGTGTATCCCCAGGAGCAAATTTTCATTGACACAAAATCAAAGTGATAAAGCTGTTTTGGCTTCACTTTTATTTTAGCTATTATTTCGAATAATCTTTCATTTGAACTTAAATTCGAATAAAAAAGAGCTATCTTAATTCTACGTATTTTTTTTATAAATAAAGCGAACAAATTCTTGTTTCAACAACATTTAAATAGGTAATAGTTTGATTGCCATATCTATTTATTGGTACTGGTAAAGTATGCAGTCTACCAAACCCTAACCCTCTACCATTTAGTTGATTATGCAGTCTACAATCCTTATGGGTGTACTATCTGGTTTAGTAGGTTAGGGTAGGAGTAGGGTTGGGGGTTAGGTAGGCTGCATACTTAACAAATTCCTATTTATTAATCATGGCCCACGATTATTTATATAAGTGAGGAGGTGACCTTTAAGTCAATAAGTTTGCCCACTTTTGATATAGTTTGTTAAAAAATTTTGATTTATGAATTTATAGGTGTATTCGCTCTGCTGGGAAGGAAGAAGGTTGGGGATTGAAAAAATTCCAAAAAGAATGATAGTCAGAGGTTTATAGTAGTACTGCGACAGCTTAAAAATTGATAAAATCAAATGTAGACTTTTTAATTAAAAGAAAATTAGGGCTTGAAAAAAAGGGACGATGAAAAAGATCTTGATTTTTATTTTGCATTTTTCGGGACCGCGGTTTAATGGTTAAGAGTCCTGAGATTAGTTGAGAATGTAATCGACATCATTACCTTCAAAACCTACTCTTATCATTCGCATTATCAGCACAAGATGGCAGTTGCTTTCTCGCTGCCTGGGCCTAAGTAAATCTGTTCCTGCTGTTAAACATGACAGACCGAAAACAAACCTTCGAAAACAGAAAGGTATCTACCCACTCCAATGTTCATCGAGGGTCTGCTAATTGTTTTCCGGTCCTTTTTCTAGACGGGGCAATGTCTGGAAAAAATGCCCTTTTTAAAGTTCATTGCCAACAAATTCCGATCACCCACTTTTCTCCACCTGAACAACAAATTCCTCACTGCAAGCAAGACGAGTGTTATTCATTATCTTGCTCTGCAGTTTGAGGCACTCATTGTGACGGAGTCCCAAAATTGCTCTCGTCCTCGCTACAACTCCTCTCAACGCGCTTCAAAATCAACTCCAAATTTATGGGGTTATTTTTTATCAATCAAAAGCGATAATTAAAATACTAGTCGGAAAGCGGTTTTTTATAAAAATTAATCTAGTCATTGCCCACACCTTACGGACGATATTGGGCGGACGAGCAAGGTTAAAGTCGATTACGAATAAGACTACCAAATTATCTACCGGGCGTAGACAATGTCCAAAAGGACTAAAAATAGAAAGCAGCAAAGATCAATTCTAAAGTTCTGATATCAGAAATTCGATTTCTCTATTCGATTACTCAGTTGTATAATACCACAAGTTTTACAAAACTGTTGCCTCAAAACAACGTGGCGTCACCAGATGCCTAACAGCTTCGCAAGAAGATAGCGCTAATTATTCAGCACAAAACCAAAAAGCGCGTTTGTTCAAAACGCGGTGGCTATTTCCAATATGGCAAATATTTACGCTTACCACGTAACACTCCCCCCACAAAAACGTCAATCAGACACTTTAAGAAAAAAATAGATACAACAAACACAATAAAAAACATAATGGTTATAAATCGAATAAATTTTTACCGAACGTTACATGGCAAGCATTGAGGAAATGAAATTTTAATAACAAACACAGAAAAAACAAAATTGCAGTTATGACTTTTAATCATCAAGTTTGTTACCTGTTTTCTTATCAACTCCTAGAATTAAACAAAGTTTAAAAGTAGGCCGTGTAATTATAGAGCTAGGAGCTTTAATACTAACCGTGCGAAGTAAATCCGATTTATCAGGAAACGTTTTGAAACCCAGGACCCACATCAACCTTTGTTGCTTATCTTAAACAAGAAAACCAATGTCATTCAATTGAAAAGTCCCATTCTTTTTAAACCATTTTTCCTCTGAGAAAGGTTAGGAAGAAATTCTTTTACCCAACGACACCAGAATTGATTGCTCATAATTGGATTTGAGCCTGGCGTCTACGCATATAGCAATATTTCTTATTAAAAAGACCAGGATGTGAGTTGGGAGTTTCTTAAAAGAAGCAAGTGATTGAAAGTAAGTGATTCCTAGTTTTTATCATCATATATCATTGGCAGCAGTGGTCTAGAATTTAGTATAGCTTCAACTTAGGTGATAAATATAATTAATCTCTTTCATTTAAAGTTTTGCTCCCAATAAGAGCATTCAAAATCTTGCATATGGAACGCATCACATGTTCCAAGACTCCACCCATATCGCTAGCGCTGGGAGGTATAAAAATCCACTTTATATTTCGTTGACAGGAATAGCGATTTTTCTCACTCTTATTTAATTGTTAAAGAAACTCTCTCAGCAGATGCCAAACAGCCTCGCGATGAGACAGCGCTGATTATTTAGGGCAAAAACAAAACGCGCGCTGTTTCAAAACCTGGTGGCTATTTCCAACATATCAAACATTTACGCGTACTACGTAACATTCGTCATCATTCTTCCTAATAACGGGCCTCATACATCGGGCACCACATGGAGCACGAGGTCTGACGGTTTTGGATGACAAAACTCGATGCTGGCTTAATAACACCACTGCCAGCATCTGATTCAGGTAGTGCAATAGTCTGGGGTAGTAAAAGGATAAACCCTAGGTCCCAGTCCTGTTTGTGTCTGACCTCGAGTGGATGCCCTTTAAACGATGACAACGACCTGTTTACAATATACCTTGTATATCATAAAATAAAATTATTTCTTCCAAGAGTAAGTAAAACAAAACATAACAAGTAATTTGCATTTACATAACTTTATATAGCATAAAAATTTACATAACAATATATATTTAATAATACATGTATTTTTTTTCCTTGACCAATAATCACTTCTTGCTTTCATTAGATCCATGACTTAGAGCTAATCAAGAAAAAAGAATGTTTTGTACAATAAAATTGTAAATGCACAGCGTAACAATGAATGTTATAAACGTAACAATAAAACACAAGTAACAATAAAGCAACGTAACAATGAATGTACTGTAATTCGTATGCTGGTGAACAAAAAAAGTTGTTCGAGAACCGAATTTTTGTTCGAATACCGGGTCATTTTTAGCTCAAAATTTTTGTTCGGAAACCGAATTGTTCAAATTCCGAGATGTTCGTAAACCGAGGTTTGACTGTGCTGATTTTCGAAAAATTTAGGTGAGATAACCCTTTTAATACCGATTTTAAATAGTGAACATATTCAATTAATTTTAGTTTAAAACAAGGAAATCTATGTCATATATATGTCTTAGATCGATTTTTGTTACTCCATATTGTAATTCTTCTATTTTTTAAATTAGGACACATTTGTCCCAACGGTATTTAATTTTGGGATAATTCTGTCCCATTGGTATTGTTTCATGGTGTAGACCAATGCCGTGGAATATATATGTCCCGACAGGATCAAAAGGAATAAGATAAACAATTAAGATTTTGATTTGAAAAATTTTTTAAATATAGGAGCAGAGGAAAAGATATTTAAGGATGCAAAATTTTTTACCAGAAAAGTTTTTAGCCTACAAGGGACTAAGCTCCTTCTATTAAATATTAGATTAAAAATTCGTGGTTTGAATTCCGAATTTTCAAAACAATTGAGTTCAAGAAACTCTCATCTTTCTCCGCCTAGCCTTCCCAATAACTATCCTAATGCAGATGAAAAAAGTTTGATAATATTCCTTTAAAAAAACTAGCTGCTGATTTTTTAAAAACTTTCGATTGTATTTTTCTAAACAACTGACATTCACATGTTGTATCAATTGTTTTTTTTATTAAATGAAAAATACAAAGAATTGCGTTTATTTTGATTTATCAGAGGTGTTACTTCCACAAATTTTAGTTTTCTAAATTTTGGAAAGTTTTTTAAATTTTATTCCGATGTTAAAAAGTTTTTTGAAATTTTGTAGAATTTATTTGGTAACTTAGTACGTTGTTTAATCGTCTACCTTTTTTGGCGCCTGCTAAGAAGGCCTCGCCAATAACACAATCTAGGTGTCTACTAAACGATAAAATTCTTAATCTTCTTGCTGGATCTGACCTTCGAACCAGCGACAGCAAAAATATAGTCTAGCTAAATCACAGCTCAGACTACCACAATATCTTCTTTATTAAGAAATATGCTCCAATCCACTTAGGAGCCCGAATAGTATAAATCAAAGCAACAGGTTAAAGCTCAATAGCTTAATTCTTCACAATCACGTAGATCACCAAAGACTTGCGATCAAAAACTATGACTTCACACAGTTAACAATTTTCCAATTTTAAGTTACCACAACGAAACATGGAATTAATTATAATACAGCTTTTCAGCGAATCGTATTTATACCATTGGTAAGGTTGCTCGAATGTTCTGAAATTATCTCAATGAAGCCAATCACATATAAGCATTATTGCGTCACATGCAAAAACAAGTCAAGCAGAAATCCAGAATGTTCTCAATAAAGCGAAATTATGCAGTGTTGCCATATTTTTATAACTAAATGTAAAATATTTAAATTACTTACAAAACTGTTATTTCTTCGGCTATTTGAGCCGGACCAAAGCGAAATCAAAGATATTTTTTATGAGATTGTGAATCTACATAATTTGGGCGATTTTTAGGAACGGAACAAGAGGATTTAATTTATGTCGGTGAACGGGAACCCGGTTCATTAAAGTTTGAATAAACGTCGTTAATTTTTTCTGTTAAAGAAAAATCAACTAATTTGAAGCTTGCAGTACGCGGCAGAGCTGCTTACTGTAGTGAAGGCCTCTGCTTGTGGTTCAACGTAGAATGTTTCGTGGCTCCGTAAACGAAATACTTAAAACTAGGCTTGAATAATGTAAAAGATTTTTCAAATCAAGGGTACATTTAAATTGTTACCATGTAATAACAAAAATATTTACCTCCAGTTTTGAAAAACGCTTGCACAAGAAAATAACTCAGAGTAAAGCACACCACGAAAAAACGAAGTTAAGACTTTTATCCAAATGCACTTCCTAAAGCAGGCGAAGTAATCGCTTGATGGATGCTTTTGCAATAAAGGCGCCGTCGATTGTCTGAGAGCCGGGAGGCCATTTTCAATTTCGTATCCAAGGAATCGTAATCTACATATTTTCAACCGATCAAAAATCCAAATTTTTTTCTCTGCTCATAAAAATTCTATCGCTCAGCTTTTGGAGCAATCGAGGAGCATTCCATGTTAGTTGTCATGCCAAAGTTTTTTTTTAGCGACTTTTTAAGATGATAAACAAACCAATCTATTTCATATATAGCGTTTGCAAATGCGTCAAAAAATAAATATGATTGATTTGCAATGTACCGAAAAATAAATATGATTAAATTGTAAAGGGTTGAATGAGAATTTTTTGAGCAGAGAAAAAAATTTCGATTTTTGATAGATTGAAAATATTTAGATTACGATTCCTTGGATACAAAATTGAAAATTGCCTCCCGGCTGCCATTTTCAATTTTGTACCCAAGGAATTGTAATCTACATATTTTCAACCAATCAAAATTCAAAATTTTTTTGTATGTTCCCAAAATTTTTCCGAAAACTTTTCTATGTTAGTTGTCATCATAGCCGTACCAGCCCAAAAATTTTTGGGGGGCAATGAAGTTTTGCCCAAATCTTGTGACGTTTGCCCAAATCAGAATTTTTTAATACTTTATGGATAGGACAAAAAAATTGTCTGAGATTCTCGGACGGAGAAGAAATTTTGTTCTAAAATCATGGTGATCTCTAAAAAAAAGGTTTTCACTTGGATTCAGTCACATATTTTTCCATTTTCTTCCCAAAATCAAGGTGTTCTCTAAAAAAAAAAAAAAAAAGGTCTTCATCTAAATTTGGTAACTAATTTCTGCAGTTGATCAATGTCAATGCCCAGAAACCCCTGACTTTGCCCAAATTTGTCATACCACTGCCCAAAAAATTATGCTCTTGCCCTAATATTTTCTTGTCACTTCCCGAAAAATTTTAATTTTGCCCAAATTTTAAAAACTTGGTGGTGCAATTGCCCCCCTGCCCCCCCGGAAGGTACGGCTATGGTTGTCACAGCAAAGCTTTTTTAGAGACTTTTAAGATGATAAACAAACAATCTGTTTCTTATATTAGTTTGCAAATGTATCGAAAAATAAATATGATTAAACTGTTTATATCATACCATACAACTGTTTATATAATAGTTTATAGCCTATAATATACCATACAATTGTTTATAAATAGTTATATAAACAGTTTAAGTAACTGTTTATAACATCGATATATAAATGTCGGCAGCGTGGTCGAGTGATTAAAGCACCGGACTGATGATCAACATGGTCTCCGTTCAAAACCCACTTGCGCCATTCTGTTGTGTCCTTGGAAAAGACATTTTACGGCACTTCCCCCTGCTTGGTGGTCTTGACAAGCAGTTCTAAATTACAGTAATATCTCTACTTAATTACTAGCGGACAGCAATATCTTGGCATCTCCGGAAGCAGGTCGGGGTAATTGCTTACCCTATGTATAGCGCCTCCGTCGCTTTCCTGCGAGTCAGGAGGATAAATATAGAGATATAAATAAAAAAATAAAACAAACAAGAGCCTTTGAAACAAACTATTTAGATCATACCATAAATTTTTAACAAAATTTTAAAAATAAGCGTATAAAATGGTATTTCAATTAGAGTCTTCAAATGAACTTTTTGATTTGGGTTTAGCCTGCAAGAAACGATTTTTTTACCGAAACTTGTAAAATGGCACATTGATTCAAGAGTCTTGTAATGAAATACTGACTAAATTAAAATGCTATTTGGTTTGAGTTTAAGCCTGTCTTAAAAAAAAAAAAAACATTTTTTTTAAAGAAAAATACTGTAAATAATTGGGATCTCATTTACTGTTTGCCGTTCCGACTTTATTATTTAAATCAGGGTTTCTTAACCCGGGGTGCTCGCACCCCTTGGGGGTGCGAGAAATGTTCCTAGGGGGTGCGGGGATGCTGAATCATTAAGGTTGATTAGGCCTACTCTTTTAAATATAAAAAAACGTTATGTTACAGACTTCAAATTTACAAGTGGAAAATAACAGAATTAAGTGTTGTTACAGACTTTAATATCACTAAACTTTGTTTTTGGTATGTCTAAAAAACGAAAGTGGAATGATGCCTATGTTCAGTATGGCTTTACATTTATTACCGAAAAAGATGGTACACAACGTCCGCAGTGTGTCCTGTGCGGCACTATGTTCTCAAACTCAAACTTGAAACCATCGAAACTTGATGAATATTTCAAGAACAGACATGGTGGTGTGAATGCAGGAAATGACATTGCGACAAGTATCTTTATCTAATGATGTTATCCACAATAGGATCATCGATATGAGTGAAGATATTCTGGAGCAGGTTATTGCTGACATTAAGGCAAGTCCAGTAACAATTTCACTGCAGCTTGATGAATCTACTGATGTGTCAAACTGTAGTCAGCTAATAGCGGTAGTCCGATATGTGAAAAACAAGAAAATTGAAGAAACTTTTTTGTTTTGTCAGTCACTGGAAACTACAATGAAAGCCAAAGACGTATTTGATATGATAAAAGAATTCTTCATGAAACACCAACTTCACTTAGCCAAGATTGGTTCGATATGCACGGATGGAGCACCAGCCATGTTGGGCAACCGTTCAGGATTTGCTGCATTACTAAGAAAAGAAATTCCCAGTCTGAAAATTACCCATTGTTTTCTTTATCGGCACGCTCTTGCAGCAAAAACATTACCCCTTAAACTGAAGAAAGCTTTGGAAATTTGCGTTAAGGTTGTGAATACGATTCGTGGCCGTGCACTGAATCACCGACTGTTTCAACTGTTTTGTAAGGAGTTGGGTAAAGAACAAACCGTGCTTTTATATTACACCGAAGTAAGGTGGCTGTCACGTGGTCGTGTGCTATCTCGTCTGTTTGAATTGCGAGATGAAATTAAAGAGCTCCTCTGCAAAATGGGAAATGAAATGGCTGAATATTTTAAAGACCCTGAATTTATTGAAAACCTTGCCTATTTGGCTGATGTGTTCACAGCACTCAACGAGCTCAACCGCTCTTTGCAGGGACAAGGAATCAGCGTAATTCATACATGAAGCTGTCTGCATTTAAAGAAAAGCTTCAGCTGTGCCTTAGACGTGTAAAGAAAGGAAACTTGGTAAATTTTCCTTCCCTTCAAGAAACACTCGAGGAAGTGCTTTCTTGCATCCACCCCTTGTTTCAACAATTGCTGAAAATTTACAAATACTTAGTACTGCATTTGATGGCTACTTCTCATGTGGAGAGATACAAACCTGTGACTACTGGATCCGTCATCCTTTCAAGGTGAATTTGGAAGAAATTGATGATAATAGCGACATTATGGAAGATCTCATTGATATGAGAAACAATACTGGAATTAAAATGGAATTTTCCGATGATAGTCTGGAGAACTTTTGGGATTCTCAATTAGAAACATATCCTGTTTTGGCAAAAAAGGCTCTTACTGTGTTGGTGCCTTTCGCAACAACTTATTTGTGTGAAACAGGATTTTCTTGCCTGGTTCACATTAAAACAAAATCTAGAAATCGTTTGGATCCTCAGCACGACATGCGAGTAGCACTTAGCACCAAGACACCAAGATTTGATGTCATTATAAATAGGAAGCAACAACAAAAGAGTCACTGAGACACTCTTCTAAATGTATTACTGTAATTTCTTTCTTTGCTGATTTATTTTTTTTTTAGCTTAAAAGATGGTTCCATCTTACGTTTTTTGAAACTTGTTATATTTAACCAATTCTAAAAGGGGGTGCGAGAATTGGTTGGTGATTTAAAAGGGGTGCAGCAAGTAAATAGGTTAAGAAACACTGATTTAAATAATTTTGGGGATCTCCAAAGCCTGCAAGGTTAGTAACAGCAAACAGTGAACAAGACCCCATAATTGCATATTAGTTTGAAATTTGAAATAAACTAATTAAATTATATTGCTGTTAGATTTGGTTTCAGCTTGCAACAAAACTTTCTTAATTATAAATTCTTAAATATTATTTACTGCAAAGCAACAAACCATTGCTGAGCAGAAAAAAAACTTCCAATTTTAACATGTGACAAGCTGCTTTGTTCAATAAAATATAATTTTAATTTATTGATTTTTAATAAGTATTTAAAATTGCATCTTAGTTAACATTAGAAACCCTGAGGAAATTATTTTAGACCCATTTCTAATTTTTAATTTATTTGATTCCATTTCTAAATTTTAATTTATTTAATTTACTAGGTGCTGCAACCATGCACACTTGTTCTTAAAAATCTCTTCTTATCTTGATTGCATGCCACAACGTTTATCGTTTTGTTGCCTTTTCCTTTTTCTGTTCTGCTTTTTAGACTTACAAATTTTCTATTTTACTATGTTTTTTATGGCGGAACTGAAATAAAAGATACTGATACTGATACTAAAAAAAATTTTCAAACAAATTTAAATGATGCTTCTTAATTTGATATATATATATAAATAGTTATTAATATGGTATACACATTATTTGCAAAATTTAATAGCTTTTGGAAGAAGCTGAATTATACCAAGAAGTACCACATAGGTCAAAATTGACCCATATACTGTAGATAAATAATCTTAGTGCCATTTCAATATATTTGTAATTGAAGCCTAGTTAATGGCAAGCAATTTTTATACTCATTAGTAATTGTTTGGTGTATCATCATTGTCACTTCGGGGTTTCTTGTGTTAAGGTAGTGAAATAAAATACTGATTGAATTAAACTGTTTTTCAATTTGAATTTTTGAGCCTGCAAACAATTTTTTTTTAATTTCTGCCATTACTGCAATGAAAAGAAGCCATTGCTAAGCAGGTGAAAAACTGAATACTATAGCATGGGACGAGCACAGAAAAAAAAGTGTGAAGTTAATAACAGAATTGGTAGAAAAGCAATAGTTTCTTTACGTAAAACTTTTTCTATAGATTGCTTAAGATGCTGTTTTCAGGTCTTTTATTTGTCCAATTGAAGATAATACTTTTTCTAGTTATATAAATTTGGGTTTGCTTATATTCATAAAAGAAGTATGTTTCATCCTCAATAAGTACAAGACCCAAACGGAAAATTTTATAAAGTGACATTGAAGAATTTATGTTTCATCTAGCTAACTTTATCTACTATTGAATATTAGATATTTTTATTGAATCACAATTAGAACACATTACATAACTTTGATCATTTGAAAGGAGATTTAAGAAATGTTTTGTGATGGAAACATATAAAGAGCAAAAATATACAGTATAGCCCATATACTGGCAAATGTGTTTTCTGACCATGATTATTATGGAATAACCTATGCAACATTGATTGTTCTTACACATGCAAGTGTAAAAAGGAAGCTATACAACTTGCTTTGTAACTCAACAAAGTGTTGAAATTGATCAATTTTTCATCATGCACAAAGTAAGTGATTTAAAATTAGTTGTCTTTTTAACATTAAGTTTATGTTTAATTAAAACTATATATATATATATTGAAAGTTTTTAAAATTTGTTAATTTTTTACATTTTCTCACAATCTTTTATTATTAAAGTTTGCAATAGTATTCTACATGTATATATTGATGTATGTTACACTCAATGTAAATCAATGAAAGATTTTAGGCTTCTCTGTAGTGTTATCTAGATATTTTTACTGTTTAAGATTGACCATAAAATTAAATGTTGAGCTTCTGAATAACATGCCAAATAAAACTATTTTTAATTTTTTAAATAGCAAGGACATTTGCTGTCATTATAAGAAGATTATTTTTATGCATTAACTATTTTACTCAAGATAAATAATCTATTTCATCCTGATAAAAATTAAGTAAGTGTTAAATTAAAGAGCAGCATGAAAATTAGTGATGGGACTATGCCAATTTTTTTTATTCCAATGCTGATTCCAACAAAAGTTTTCAATTTCGATACTTGTAAATAAAAATTCACTTTTTTTTTATTATAAGAGATTGACAAAATGTTTCTTTTTTTTTTAAAGCATCTTGTTTAATCAGTCGGATGATTGATGTACAATGCCTCTTTTAATTGTTTTAAATTGTTTACCATTAGCTATTGTAAATTGAAGAATATATATATATATATAATTGGTAAAGTGAAACAATTTTCCTGGCAGAGTGCTGAATGAGAGAATAAGAGTAATATTTTCACACAAAATTTGTTTAATCACTGTTTAAAATACTATCAACATCTGTTGCCTCTTTATTGAAATAAAATCTTGTTCCTTATTCAATTAGAAAGATTCTATTTGAAAAAGGATATGAATATATCGTACACAATTTATTTTTAAGTACTTTTTAAAAAACCAAAACAGTCTGTTTCATTCTATAGAATTGTCAGGTGGTTACTGGAAAAATTAGGAATATAATCTTTAGTAATGAAAACATAGTATGTTAAGTCAATTATATTTTGATAAATAATACGTGTAGTATTTTAGTAGTATTTTAAAATGTTTAAAAATCCACAGCAGTCCTTTTCATCCCATGGAATTGTCAGGTGGTTGTTTATTCAAAGAAAGTAACCAATTGATGATTTGATTTGAATAAGTAATCACCTGACGATTCCATGGGATGAAGCAGGTTGTTGTGATTTTTTGAACATTATTGAATTGCTCTGATCTTTTCATTGAGCTTTCTGCAAGGAAAATTGATTCACTCTTGCTGTATATATATACATATACCAGTATGAGTATATACTGGATGGGAACATTTGCTGCCACCAATTTGCCACTAACAGTTAGTCACTGCTAATTAGGGTTAGGGTTAGTAATGATAGTGTTGTTAGGGCTTGTTTCTAGTATAAGCATGGAATAAAGTATAAGCACGGAAGAAAAGTAAAAAAGTCAATAAAACAAACAAAGAATGCTCCATTCTACATTGGTAGTAAAAATGAGCCTTTCAAGTTAGAGATGCTTGGTGACAATTTGCCATCGACAAGTTGCCACCAACCCATGCTTATAACTATTATAAATATGTATGTTGTTCTAAAAAAGAAAATGTCTCTTTTCATGTAGGTGCATGCTCAATGATAGTGAGATACATAAAAAAAGGCAAATACAAGAATAAATTAGGAATCGTTTTCAGTAATCGAAATTTTCATGAAAAATCTGTTGATTCCTAAAACTTCTTTGATTAACAAAGAACAAAATCTAACAGAGAACAACTTAATTAAAGCATCATACAACTCATCATCTAAGAATGCATAACTTTTATATCTATTATTATGTAATGCATGTATAGTAATATGTTCAATTGAATAACAATAGAAATGTATTGATAAATCATATAGTGTTTATAATTATTTTATTAAAAGTAGCAAACGCTTGGGCACAAAATATTGTTATTTTCAGAAAGCTCATTTCCATGTGTGACAATTATTCAGTGCTCAACAGTAAATGAAATTTGATTGCATTAAATGTTTAAGACTGTTTAGAAAAACTGAAATGATTTTTTTTTGGAAATAATTGTCTAATTGACTTTAATTATGAAAGCATAACAAAGCTGGTTTGAATAAAAAGCAAAATATTACTGCTTCAACAAAAAAAATTTATGGCCTGTGAGAATGGAACAAAATTTTAAATCTATTTTTAGCATTAAATTAATTTCAATTTAATTTCCAAATTAATCTTCTACGATTTTTTTAACGTCTGACTCTCTGATACTTTATGTTAGAAACTTTGCTGCAAGACAAAAAAACAAAGTAATAAATACATATTGTATTTTACAGATTTCTCGAAGGATTTGTAAGCTGTCATATTCCGAATAATTTAAAGCCAAAGTCAATGAACAAGAAAAAGATGAAATATGACCAAAAAATACTCCCAAGAAAAAATTAATCAGTGATCTGAACACTGCAATTTGCAATCATTGCTTTAGAAATTTTTCGTAATTGGCTCACTGTCGCTACATGAAATCCTTAGAAAAAGAAAATATATGACTTTAAATGTTTTGCAGAAAAGCTGCACTGCTTTTACAATGCTTGATATATTATTCGCTTAATTACACGGGTTCCGTTCATCAATCGTATCTGCTTAAAAAAAATTTTGTACCGCAATCATTATAATGTTTTTTTTATTGTTCGTTACAATATGATACCTATCCTACGATATTTAAAAATACTAATTGTATCTAATTCTTAACATGGTATTAATCTTTTGTTTTTCGTATTGCACCCGTAATTTTTCCTAACTGTCGTGCCATTTCGTTGCACCCAACAGATTTTCAAACGTTTTTTTTGCTTACTTGTCTTTGAAAAAATGCATCATTGCTGCAACCGAATGAACGAGTTTTATACAAAAAAAAAAAAAAAAAATCCAGAAAACGCAACAATGCAATGAAAAAATTTCTATTAAAAGTAACGTTTCTTCAGGTCATTTTAAAATTCTAATTCTTCACGAAATTCATCTTTCAATTGTATGTTTGCATCAATTTGTACTTTCTTAAGCAATGGTCATCAAATGGTGGGTCGGGACCATTGTTGCAACCGAATGAACAAGGTAAAAAAAATGCAGCAAACGGAATGTAATGAAAAATGTTTATTACGTTGGTCAAGAATAAGTAATCACGTAAAGTAACATATAAGTCATTTAAAAATTTTAATTCTTTAAGCAATGCAGTTTTAATTTTTATTTGCGTATGTGCGTCAATTTCTACTTCGTTTAAGCAGTGGTCATCAAACTTTAAGTCGAGACCCCATATGGAGTCGCTTGAAAACTTCTCGGGTCGTCTGCTGCTTAAATTACTTTTTTGGACTTTTGGTTACTTTGCTCGTTTTTTATAAAACTTGCGGACTTGTGAGACCAAATAAATTTTTTATAAACGGCATTTTTTGATCAATATTTTACCATTTTGCCCAGGGGTGGGCAAACTTTTATTTTGCTGACCAATTTTTTTCAAAGTTTGACCGAGGGGCCAATGCTAGGCTAGTCCAATGCACATTGGGTTTTGATTAATTTATTAATGACCCATATAAAAACAATGCTTTCAAATGATTTTGTGTTAAGATAAACTGTTTGTTGGGCCGGATTTGGCCGGTGATCTTGTTATCTTAAGGTCACGACAAGTTACAAGCTTTTACTTTTTCAAAAGTTGCATTTGTTTTAAAAAAAATTTTGGTGATCACTGCTTTAAACCACAGTGTTTTTTAATGTGTGTATTTACAATGCTACGCATATTTGCAATGAAATAATTTTTTACGTTACCTTTTAATATGCAGAGGTGGGCATATTTTCTTACTTTAGGAAAACGCAGCGCAACTTATGAAATGCGTTTTTTAGATCAGAGTTTCTCAAACTGTGGGTCGCGACCCTATTTGGGGTCTAAAATCTGAAATGAAGTAAAAAATTTTGGGGTCGCAAAGCAAATTGGCTTTTTGTGCTTTTGGAATTGTTTTGTTTTTTTTTACAACAATATTTATTGACAATCAAAAACTAGAAAAAGTAAAGTGTCATTACACCATTGTTGCGTGATAAAGTAGTAAGGTGGCGTGATCAGAAGGTGAGTCTGCGGCGTAATCAAGAGAACAGCAAGAAACAAACGCAAAAAAGTTACTTACTGAGTCTAAAGCCAAGATTAATTTTTATAGATAAATGCAAAAAATTAAATTCTTTATTTGTCTTGATAAGGTAGCTGTGCAAGAGTATAAAGTAATTTTTCCATCCTATTAAATGTGCTTGATAATGTTTATTAAATAAAGTCTGTTTTTGTAAGTTTGTTTATTTGCTTTAGGTTACTATTACATGATTTTTCATACACACGCGTGGTTTTCCATAGAAAAAACTTACGTAAAATTAACCTACACATATTGGGGTCGCACAAAAATTTATTTTTGAAAATGGGGTCGCAGAAAAAAAAGTTCGAGAACCCCTGTTTTAGATCATGTAAAGCGAAGCGCAAAAAACGCAATACGCTTTTGAAATTTATGTAGACCATTTTTAAACTATTGATATATCAAGTGTGGCGCAACGTGATTTTTATATCAATAAAAAGGTAATGTACTTTTTTATAAAATCATAACTCATAAGCGCAATCCAATCGTTTTTTCAATCGCCTACATTAAAAACCAACCAAAGTAGATGGCGCTCTTGCAAAGCCTAGGACTATATAAAGCGCAATTGATTTATTTAATTTTTAATGTGCAGCGCAATAGAACGGTAGTTAGTCTTTTTATTTCTTGGTGCGCAGCGCAATTAACCGTAACTTATAATTCTCTAACCGAGAGTGGAGCGCAAAGTGCGAAACACTTTGAAAAAAAGCATGAAAGCGCAGTGCAACTTTTGCGAATGCGCAATTTGCGAAAGTTGCGCTCTGCCCACCTCTGTAAATTAGTGTAGTTACAATGCTGCACATACTTTCAGTGATATCCCAATAAAATAAGTTTTTATTTTATTTTATTGGGATATTTCATATATCTTTATTGTGCAAGAGTTTCTATGTTAGTTGTCAAGAATAAAATTAAAATGAATAAATGAGCATACTTTCTGTAGTTGTATAGCATACTTTTTCGCAAAATTAGAAGTGAGCAAAATCTGCTTTTAAAAGGCCATCTCTTTTTATCCGCGGATAGGCTTGCAATAAGCTCTTTACATACGATGTTTAGCCTATGGAGTAGACTAGCTATTGCATTTTTTACGCTAATTTTTACAATTTAGGGTCTATGAAAAACTTTTTCCTGTTGAGCAACATACATAAAGTCAAAGGTCTGCGATAGATGCGTCTTGCAATTGAAAATAGCTTCTCGTCGTTTCTGAGAGATGCTGAGCGCTGTTTTAAAAATGAAAATAATCGTGGTTCACATCTGTTTTATCTAATGTACACGCCAAAAGCTTGAAGCAACGTCATGTCCTTTGCTTGTGTGCTTGACGGTGCTAGAAGCATTGAATTTCAGTCATATCACTCTTGAAAAAAAAATAGATAAGGACAGTGTGGTCCAAGCTCTTCACTCCTCTAAGCCTCTTGAAGCCGCAATTAGTCTCGTACAAATCAAAGCCAAAAAACTTGGTTCTTCACATTCACGTTGACAATATGACGTTGTTTTTAACAAACAAAACAATTATAAAACATTGTTACGTCACAAGAAAAGAAAAACAAAATTAGACCAAAGAAGAATAAATAAATACAGTTAGACCGAATTAGTTTAATTTTGTAAAAACAATTTTCTTCAATAAAAAGTTTTCATGAATTAATGCGGTGCTTTTCAACCCTTGGCTCGTCGTTTACTTTGATTGCGTCTCCGACAACTGCAATTGTGTAAACATTAAAATCAAGAAATCGGTGACAGATTCCAAATGAAGATTTTTTTTAGAGATTACCAGATTTTTTGGACAAAAATTGAGAAATTACAGACAATCACATATTCCATATAGACTTTTTTTTACAGATTACTATGTTTTTCCGACGAAAATCAATAAGTTAGAGATAAATTCCAAGTGAAGACCTTTTTGTTTAGAGATCACTACGTTTTTGGATGATACGCTTATGTTTGTAATATTTTTTTTGCTTTTAACTCGAAAATAAGGAAAACAATTACATAAAGCTGCAACTCCTTAATTAATATTTGCTTACCGAAAAGGGTCGCTAAGTTACCTTGAGTTGCCAAGTTAGGTCACCGTACAAAAAAGTTAAAAACCACTGGTCTAGTTTCAAAATAAAAAATAAAGCCAATATATTTTGAAACATAGTTTATTAAGGACGTTTCGGAATTATAACTCATTCCATTTATCAACTGCGTAAAAACTTTTACGTACAGAAGGGTGAAATCTTGTTAGTCGAAATAACGATAAGACAAATTTTTTACGACAAGTATTTTTCATAAATTTGGGTATACGTTCCTGATGTATCTCTTTAAAACATAGCCCATAATTGAAATTGAATAATTTCCAAAAAATTACACGCTTATAAAATTCATATTTCAATTAGAAAAAAGTGTATAACTTATATAATTTGATAGCTGTTGTTATTAGATGCTTATGTTCTATAACTTAGTTTATTACATTTTACAGTGTTTCCAAAATTTAAAAGAAAAGGAGACAGAACAATAAATCTTACATTCGGGAAAAGCCGTTCGATAACTTGTCAAGCTTCTGGTTACCCTCGTCCGTTTGTCAATTGGACGAAGCAAGATAGAAGCGCTTTGTCAAAGAGAGTCACACAAAACTTTGCAAATGTTGAAAAACAAGGCCGTGTTTCGAATCTGACTTTAACAAACGTAAGTTGCTGATTATTGTGATAAAATCAATCTACAGCTGGCCGTAAGTTCAACAACTACAGAATGATTTCCGCCTGGCGATTCTAACTTTTCGATTTTTTTATAATTTAGATTTAAGAAGATGTTTTGATAATGACAGCGAACAGTGTCATATTTCAGTCTACTTTATTATCAATAAAACCATTTTATTTACAGTTTTATAATTTGTTTTTTTTTCACTGTCTTTTGCACATTTTAAGATCTGACATGACGTCACACTGTCACATTGTTCTCTACTTGGTGTTTGCTCAATTGCATTTGTTGTTTTTATTGCTTAATGTGAATTAAGGATAGAAAATAGGTTAATTAATAAGAAAACATTTGATTTTGATTTGGCAAATTTTTTCAATCTTGTCGTCGTCGTCGTCATCGTTTGAAGGGCATCCACTCCAGGCCAGACACAAACAGAACTGGGGCCGAGGGTTTATCCTTTTACTACCCCAGACTGCTGCACTGCCTGGATCAGATGCTGGCAGTGATGTTATTAAGCCAGCATCGAGTTTCGTCATCCAAAACCGTCAGACCGCGTGCTCCATGTGGTGCCCGATGTATGGGGCACATTGTTAGTACATGGTCTGCGGTTTGCTCTGAGGCGCCACACTCGCAATTCGGTGAAGGAGCGAGACCCCATTTGTGCATGGACGAATGGAATCGCCCAACACCAGTCCGCAGGCGGTTGAGCTTAACCCAAGCTGCTCGGGGTAAGCCCATCCCAACAGGCCTGACACTGGTCCCGGGCATAAAAGCACGGAGCCTGGAAGCACTTTCACAGTACTCCGCGTTCCATTTATGATTTGTCCATTCAGAGGCGCGGATGCCAAGTCTGGCAAGATTGTCCAAGAGATTCCGCGCACCTGGCACAAACGGGCGTCTGGATCTTAGTCTCACTTGGCCAGTATCTGAGGACCCACTTAAAAGACCATGCAAAATATGATCGGGGTCCAGAGATCCACGGTAAGCCAAGGAGAGTGTCGCTCCCAGTCGGCGAAGCTCAGCTGGCTGGATGCCTGAAAGTACAGGTAGGTGGTCCGTTGGAGTGGGACGCAGGCATCCAGTAACTATGCGCAAGGCGTCATTCAAGACACTGTCAATGAGGCGAGTGTGAGCACTGCGACACCAGACTGGCGCACAGTACTCAGCTGTTGAGTAGACTAGAGACAAGGTGGCTATGCGTAGTGTTTTAGCACCAGCACCCCATCCCGAGCCCACGAGTCGCCTCAACAGTGTGACGCGCGATGATAGTTTTTTGCGCAATGCCACTAAATGGTGACGAAACGTGAGCGATCTGTCCAGTTTTACCCCAAGGTATGTAGGGGTTGGACAGAACGGTAAAAGTCTACTATTGTTGTAGACCTTTAGCTCACGTTTGGCCTCTCGGTTGTTTAAGTGAAAGGCTGTCGTCACCGTCTTAGTGTGACTGAGCTTCAACCTCCAAGTCTGGAGATACGCTGACAGTGTGGACATGTCTTTGCTTAATGTCCCCTCCAAGTCCTTCCAGTTTCCAGAAGAGTGCAACAATGCTAAATCATCAGCATAAGCAAACTTGCTGGAAATCATGGAAGGAAGATCATACGTATAGATGTTAAATAGGAGGGGAGCCAAGACCGATCCCTGAGGAACGCCGTTTTTAAGACGGCGTAGCCTGCTTTGCTTGCTGTCACCGGTGGTAAGGGTGAAACTTCGATTTCGGACAAGCTCCATGATCATTTTGACCATGTGCTTATCCGGAAGTAGTCTCAGCAGCTTGCAGGTAAGGCCACGGTGCCAGACAGTGTCATAAGCAGCTGTCAGATCGATAAATACGGCACCGGCCTTCTTTTTAGCCTCGAAAGAATCCTCGATGTTTTGGGTTAGCAGAACAACTTGATCTACGGTTGACTTCCCGCGTCGGAACCCAGCCTGCTCTTTAGGGAGCAGTGGATCGATTAATGGTTCAACACGGGCGTAGATAAGCCTCTCGAGGATCTTGTAGGGGACACAGAGCAGAGATATCGGTCGATAACTCTTTGGGTCCCCCACGGGCTTTGCTGGTTTTGGGATCGCGACCACAAGCGCTCTTCTCCAGATCTTGGGAATTTTGAGTCGGCGCAAACAGGAAGAAAGGAAGTCACGTAACCAGGACTTCAAAGCAGCTCCAGCATGGAGTATAAGCTCGGGGCAGATGGAATCAGGACCCGGAGCTTTACCTGGTTTTAAATGTTGAAGGGCAGCAGCAAATTCTCTCTGTGAAAAATTGTCAGAGATATTTACTGCATCTGGTGTTGTGGCCCTCCAAAGGTCAGACACTTCTTGAGAGACAAGTCGAGATGACTTGCGGTCAACAGCCTCGTATTTCCCATTTCTAACCAGCTGAGATGCAATAGCATCGGCTGAAACGGGACAATGACGAGGAGAGTGTCGTGACCTACCAGTAAGGTTGTTCAAGATACTCCACGCTTTTCGACTAGAGTGTGAGAAGTCAATGCTCCGAACTGCCTCGGACCATCGATCCCTCCGTTTTCTGTCAAGCTTGGCAAGCAGAGCTGTAGCAGCCAAACTTGAGTCGTCTCCCTGAGGAGACTGCAGAAAGGTTTTATAGAGGGATTCACACTCTGCATCCCAACACGGAATATAGTTGTTTCGATACCCGCGTGGGATAGTCTTCTTGGCTGCTTTCTTAATGATGTTACAGAAGTCCTGGTAAGCCGCATCCACATCAAGTGAATCAGGCGGCAACAAAGTCTTTGCGAATTTATTCGTCAAAGCAATGTAGTGACTCCAATTGGCCTTGCGGAAGTTCCATCGCTTAACAGGCATGCTTGGCACTGCCATAGCAAACCTTGGTGGTGTAATAAGCGAGGGTCGATGTTGTGACCTGGGAAACTTCTCAAGGACACGTCTATCCGGTAAGCGACTGTTTGGACCTACGCTAGCGAAAGCTAGGTCTGGATTGGTACCAGTGTTCCAGCGGCCGGAATAAAAACTGGCAGCGTCCTTGGCATTATATAGGAGGGCAAGACAATTAATACTTGCCCATCCAGCCAAGCACTCACCATCCGGACTGTTGTCATCATAACCCCAGTCAGCATGACGACAGTTAAAATCGCCAGCGTACAGACAGGGGTGAGGAAACACTGGGAGATCTAGGGTTCGCAATCGCGTTGGCGGTGGTTTGTAGACGTTGACTATTTTATAGCCATCAACGTCCACACACAGCCACTCGATCTCCGATGTCGGTGGAGATTGGTCCAAAAGCGTGTATCTCAGTCGCTCGTGAACAAACGTGGCAAGGCCATGCTTCCTGCTTAAAGAAGACCCAGCTAGTTGGTAGTGTGGTAGCACCAACTTCTCTGCATCAGTGCAGTGGGTCTCCTGCAATAGGATGACGAGTGCCTCAGACTGCATAGCGAGGTGATGAAGAACATTCATCTTGCTTGCAGTGAGGCCTTCGATGTTCAGCTGAAGAATAGTGGGTCTTCGGAACTTGTTGGCAATGTGCCCTGAAAAGGGCAGTTTTATCCTGACATTGCCCCATCCTGAAAAGGACGTTTGCCGATTAACAGACCCACACTGAACATCGGAATGGGTGGATACCCTTCCGTTTTGGTAGGTTCGGTTTCGGTCTGTCATTTTTAAAATCAATGAGCAGACTTACTCACGGCCCAGGCTGCGTGAAAGCACCTACCATCTGGGCCTTGTCTTGATGGGCCTTGTCTTGATGATCAATCTTGAAAGGGCGAGATGAAATGATAATTTTTGCTTGCTCATGTCTCCACAATTACTTGAATTAATACCTTTAACAATTTTAATAATTATGGTTCCAATAAAGAAACATATAAGAGTTTCAATAAAGAAACAGATAACAGATCAAAGAATTTTTACTGTATTTATTTAAAATATAAATATTAAGGAAATGGTAATTAGTATCGAAAGAAGCTTTTTTTACTAAAAAATTTTTATAATGGCTGATTACAACGTTAAAGACCTCAAAATAGATTTTAAAAACCCGCTTGAAACAAAAATTCTATAGTTAAGTATAGTAAAATTGGTAACAACTGTTAAAACTGCCAACCTAATACTTGAGGCGCTGACTAAAAACTTTGCCAGAACGAGAACCAGCAGATTATGTGTTTTTAATGACTTTTTGTAAGTCAAGGATATAAAATGTATTAATTAATAAAGAAAAACTTTGTTTCAACTTGCAAGTTCCTTACATCTTGAGAGTGGGCGGTTTGGAATGATAGTTTTTTGCTTGCTCATGTCTCCACAATTATTTGCACTAATGCCTTTAATCATTTTAATAATTATGATTCCGATAAAGAAATATTTAAAGTTTAAAAAATTCTATACTATTCATTTAATATAAACATTAAGTAAATTGTAATTAGTATATCGAAAACGACTGTTCTTACTAAAAAGTTTTTTATCTTGTGTTAAACAGTACAATCAATAAATATTTCCTGTTATAGATTCGAGCGGCCGACGGTGGAACTTATATATGCACAGCAAAAAACAATGCTTCTTCGATTACTAAACGTCTGACAGTCCAAGGTAGGAAAATTTTCTTTTAGCTTAAACACAAGTCTTCCAGAAAATGCGATGGTGTGTGTGCGTTCTGTACTGGTACAAATTTGCCAAGTGGCGTAAACTTCGGACGAACTACATTCAATTGTCTAAAAACAGCGATTCTTAACCTGGGGTAAATTTACCCCTGGGGGTAAATTCTCTTTGTTATGGGGGGTAAATGAGCTTCCTATACAAAAACAAAACAAGTTTGAAACTTAGAAATCTGTCGCTGCCCAATTACTGTATTAAAAAGTTATTAAAAAATTAAAATCGATTTCGATCACAAGATCATCATCACTTAACAATTCTATCAATTCTGTGGAAAATATAAATATAAAAACAACAAATTTGGATAAAAATGAGCCTAATAATTACACTGCAGTGAAAAAACTGTTTTGAAAGCTTTACAAATTTAAACTAAAATACTATTAACTACAACAAGAAACGTATAACTGGCATCACACTGTAATACAAGCCAAAACCAAAGTGATGTCAACTATCTTTTCAACACGTTACCGCATAGCGTCAGTAACTGTTGGTCACTACTCTAGTAAATTGAGAAAGATATTGTATGAGTTCAAACAGCGCAAACATAATATATATATCTTTATATAATCCAGTAATGTTTCACTTTGCCGGTACAGTGCTCAATAACACACGGTTAGAGCAAGTATATTATATTTATTTAACACTACACTTTATAAGTTAAAACCACAACAGACTGTTTCATCCTATTGAATCATCAGATGGTCACTAGAAATTCAAAAATATATTGTTATT